>BTHU01000011.1:105418723-106141223 GCA_036184795.1 Tokudaia tokunoshimensis | reverse complement strand
TGCTAGGAATTGAACTCAGGACCTCTGGAAGAACAGTCTGTGCTCTTAACCATTGAGCCATCTCTCCTGATCGATAGGCTACACCTTTGTCATCACCTAATCAAAATCAACTATCATTTGGAAGTTTGCTGTACATCCATCACTGAAAAGGCATCTTTCTAAACTATCCACTCTCACTGTGGCACAGCCTCACCCTGTAGTCATTACATTAGCCTCTGCTATCTCAGCACACAGGTGCCCTCTAGTCAGATAAGCCTGGCTCACGAGTGACTGTCTTCACTGAGGCGGGAAAGCAGGGGACAGAGAGCATTCTATAAAACTTTAAGAAAGACAAGAACTAACGTGTTGACATAAAGGGCTTTATTTGAGAACTCTGTATTCCCAAACTCCCAGGGGGATGACAAGTGTCTATTAAGCAATGATAAATGTGAGAGCGCAGATGCAGGAAGATGCTCATGATCTCGTGACACGTCTCTGTGTAAGTGCCATAAGCCCTCACAGTGCCACCTAATCTGGGGCTAGAACAGCATCCTCCACACATGCCACACCCTCATGGCAAACACTGTCTCAATCAGGATTTCTGTTGAAGGCGAAAGGCTACCTACAAAACACAATCTTGTTTATTTCTTTTATAAAATACCAAGTGACACACACTCTAGGAAAGTGTCTGTACACAAATGCAAACCATATATATTGACAGTGGATGACGGGAGACAAGGCTGAGTTCCTGGCTGCTGTGTCTGGATTTGCTCTGCTTTCCACAAAAAGATAGCACTTGCATTATACGCATAAATTAATCTCAAATTCATCCTGTCCAAAGAAAAATACTAGAAATGAAACACTCTCAACAATCAACTCATTAACAGAAGCCACTTTTTTTACTTTATTTTTCTATTATTTTCCTGAACTTTGCTATTTTCATCCAACACATCCCCTATCCCACAAAGAATGTATTCCAGGCCAGCAACATCCAGGTATCATGAGGAAGCAAAGCTCACGGTGTGTGCACACATGCACGTGTACATACAATGCTCACTGAGAAAAATCAATGTTCTGCTTTTGTAGCACACGGATTGCTCCATATACACCACAGACCAGCCTTTACTAGAAAAGATCATTCAGAAGCTGCAAAAGGGTTGATGTGAATTTCCAGGGCATCAGCGCAGAGTGGCAGGCGGCAGTGTTAGGGAAATGCTAGGCTGTGTCTTGCTTTGTTGATTCAACAATCAGCACTGATGTCTTCCATTCTAATTTATTTTAACTTCTGCTTAATTAAATGCATAAAAGAACTAATGTGTTGGATTTGGGTGTTAAAATGACTTTCACCCAGCTGTTTTTAAATGCAGTAGGAAAATTCTTAAATATAATTGTTCTTCTGGAGGGGAAAAAAAGCACACGGTAACCATGACATTCACTCAGAGGGGAATCATCACCCGGTGACGCCAGTTGACAAGTTCTAAACAGTAATTCCCCACCAGAGTTAAAAAGGCATGCCAGCACTTTCCTAGCTACCTCATGATGTGAGGTAAATGCTTCCGATGGAAAAGGTCAACATAAAAAGTATTGTAAATTCATTTTCTGCTGATTTAACTAATGGGAACAGGATGAGTATTTACAGAGCCCAGAAGCAGGACAAATCTCACATTGTAGGGGACTAAGGAATTTGCTCCTCCCAGTTTTCTTTTTTTTAAAAAATTAGCTTTTAATGGAGTTCTACTGTGGTTTTAAACGTATTCGGAAACAGTAAAATCTGAAAGTGGGAGGGAAAGAGGAAACCATTATACCAATCTCTCCATGCAAGCCAAAATTAATTAATGTGTCCATATGAGTCAGGGGGGTTTTCTCAGGCACAGACATGTGGTTCTTTTTAAAACCACAGCTTTTGCCTCTGCTCTATTATGGTCTTCTACTGGGGGTCGTGGGAGAGGATGCTGGGATTGAACTTGGGCTGCACATGCTATAGCACCAAACCCTTTACCAGGTCTTAAAATAAGGAACTGACAGTGTGGTTATTACTTCAGCCCTCTTCAGCATTCAAGGGCTGTTCGGAATTCTAGAATTAAAAGGAAGACTAAGAAGCAAGTCCTTCCTACTTGACAGGTGCCACATGCCACGTTGCTCCCAAAGCCCAGCCCTGCCACCCGCCCTTGTGACCCATATACAAACCTGATCTCCTCTGCCTAGGCCAACATACCCTCATTCCACAGCCGGGAAACAGACCTTAATAGCAGCTTGACTCTGTGCTTCTCAATATGGCATTTTAGCCCATAGAACCACTCAGGTGCTTTGTAATTTACCAAAACCTCTAATGCAGAGTTTTAGAAAGAACAACTGACAAACTGTCAGAAACGTCCATGGCTTAAAGAAAACTTGGCTTTACATGAGGGAGGGACAACATAATAGCATCTCAGACTCCAAAATATGAATGGCTCATTAAAACAGTTTTCTCTGTAACATGTTTGCCCTATTCCAGGGGAATACCCAATAGCCTTCATCAAAACAAGTGAGACTCAGAAAAAAGATATTTTTCCTAATTTTTTTCTACTTGTCTCACCTGAATCCCTAAGTAAGGAAGCAAAAGAGTCTTTTACTAAATAGTGTCACCCTCTCCTCTGGAGGGGCCTGAACATCTGGTCTACATCACCCCACAGGCAGGCCACACCTATGCAGAATGAGGAAGTCAGAACTACAAACCAAGGGCTGGTTTTTGTGATCTTAATCAATGGTTTCTCAAAGAACTCAGCAAGACTATTCAAATGACAACACAAAGTCATGCATGACAAATCCCACTATTTGGCAATGACATGCACCGGGTCTAATGCCTATAAGCATGGCTAGGAGAATGCAAGGGCAGCAGGAGGAGGGGACTGTTTAGACACGCTGCTTCCCTTAGCCCGTCTGCACTGGAAGGTCTGGACTCCTTGTCAGAGGTTAATGAGCTGGTGGGTCTCTGGAGGACTAGCATTGGAGAGCAGCCATATGCAAAGTGAGATAAGCAAGGGAAAGATGTGGCACAGGTCGATATAACGGGCAGGAGATCCTATACCAAAAGCAGATTACAAATCTACAGAGAACTGCTAACATAATTTAAACAGATAGAACAAAATGTACTCCTTCCGTAAGAAGTTCTCTTAAGCATGAAGTCATGGGGACATTTTAATGCTTCTGAGGAGTTAATTCTGTGGTGTCCTTAGATGACAGCTTGCTGGAACCTGATTTCAGGATAAGACACATCTTCTGGGCTTCCCAAATTTGTACATTAGTCACTAATGACACAGTTCCTTTGCAACTGAATTCATTCCGATCTGGCTGCACAAGCCCACTCCCTAGCCCCTGCTGCCTTTCCACCTTTCCAACATACTATGTCTGAAACAGATAATTACAACCATCCAAGAGGTTAATGCTTGTAGAAGGTCCAACAGCTTGTGTGCCAGGCCAGAAACCTTGGTCTATGAAGACTCCCAAAAGCAGTCTTTGTTTTCTTTTGAGTCTGAGTTTCACTATGTGCCCCAGGTATATAACTCATACTTGAAGATGCAGACGAGGCTAAACTCAGAATCCTCCTGCCTCAAATTCCAGTCTTAGAGACCTGCACCACTATGCCTGGGTTAAAACTGTTCTGGGGATGATTTGAGAACAGGGTTTTGTCTTCTTTCCCTGGCTGGTCCAGAATTCACTACATAGGCCAAGCTAGCCTTAAACTCCTAAGTCAACCTCCTGCTTCTATGTCCTGAGTGATAGAATCACAGGTGTGGGTCACTGCACATGGGTTTGAACCAGAAACTCTTAGCCACCTTGTTAAACTGCCTCTTTCTCCTAAAGGATACACTCAAAAAGTGTCTGCAGCCAGACAGCGCACATTTTAGTGTTTGAGCCCTCACAGACAATCTGTCACTCCGTCAGCCCCAACCAAAGTGTGTCACAGTATCTTCTCAGTCCATGCCCAACTATCTTAAGGACAAGTTTTTACATTTCACAGACCCTGCATACCACAAAAATGACGATAAGCCAGCACGGTGTGCTTCCAAGCGGGAAATCCCTTGCTTAGAAGAAGAAAAATCAAACATTCACTCATATAACAATTGAGTAAGCTTTGCATGAAGTAGACAGAATCGTAATTGGCAGCATAGGTGAGGTCTAAGACAGGAAGTGAGAAGAGGAGTGGGAATGGATGATGTTACTCATGCCAGGAACAAGGGGCAGGCTGCAGACATAGCGCTGCATGCCAGTGTCCCTTCAAGCCTTTTAGTTCAAGTTCCATCACTGAAACAAACCAATGTGGGCTGTCTATGGGCCACTGCCGTGACTTTGCACATGATGAGCATGCACACTGCACCAACAAGCGCTCCAACGCCGTCGGGATCCCCCCACACAAGTGTCTTCCCTTTTCTTCCTTTTCCAGTACTAGGGAGTTTTTTACCAGGAGCCCCCACGTACTAACCAGGTGCTTTAATACTATGAAATCCCCAGACCTGTGATTGTCTGTTTGGAATGGGTCCTTCTGCTTCTCGGGCTCAATAAACAAGAGACAGCTCAGGACTAGAAGAAGCCTTGGGCTCCCTTTTCTGTTCTGATCGAGGCAAGTCCTACTTGTTCTCAAGCCAAAGTCAAGACTTGAAAATTGCCAGTCTCAGAAAGCAACCAGCATTCTTCACTGGAGAGGCCCTGAAATAAATGGCAAGGCTGAAAACCCAATGCATACTACCCATCTACCAGGGGACAGAATGGTAATTAGAAGATATTTCTATATTAACTAAAGTTCAGCATAACGAATGGAAAAAAAAATCTAGGCCACCACTGATTCGGCATACACTAAATAAGTATTCTGTGCCTTCTGCATGAGTGGGCAGCGTCGTGTTACGTGGCAGAGTGAAGCTTCCCAGTAATGACAGCACCAGTGTCCCGGTGCAACACTGGCTTCAGCAGAAGACCATGTCTCAGAGAATCACCCATATGGAGATTCAGCTCTAAGAGCTCATTAGAACGCAAGGGAGTAGCAGCCATGTTTGTAGCAGTGGGTAACGTTCTCAAAATAACCTTTGGAAAACAGCAATAAAATCAGTTAAATTTGACAAAAGAAAATTCATGTCTTGTTCTCCCCCTCCCCATTTTGGGAATGCTGTTACAAGAAGAACTCAGAAATCGTGGTAGGTTTTCTATAAATCCACCCTGGCAGGTTCTATTCTGAAATGTGTACAGGAAAACAATGTGGAACGTGAAAACTGTGAAGGGGTGGTTTTCAAATTCTACACTGAGTAAAAAATCTCAGACCACAGAGAAATGCTGTGCACACTTATTTTATCTCCAGAACACCTTCATGTCACATTCACTGCCAAGGGTCACCAACTAGTTTGGGCCACCTGCACCCTAGTTTTTCTATTTTTAACTTTGTATTTAATTCCTCTCTTCTAAGCAGACTGTTGGGAATGCCCTAAGGAAAACACATGTTCTATGAATACGATAATATTGCTCAGAACTCTGAGAAAAGCAGCATATATGTAGACCAAATATAAGATGAATTTTAACTAAGCTATATTTGAAAGTTTGTGGAATTGTGGTTTGTTGAAATGTCCTATTTCTCTAGATTATACATAGAGATAAGGATATCCTTGCATGTTCTGTACACAGAGTCCCAGAGGAGTAAATATTTGAGGGCTGGTAAGTCACTGTGGTCTTCATGTCAACTACTAAAAACCTACTACTGCAAGGATCTGGGAGGAGTAGGGATGGGATGGAGTCTGGTCAAAATGTTTATTAAAAAATTAATTTAAAATGCTATTGTGCCAGGCAGTGGTGGCACATGCCTTTAATCCCAGCACTTAGGAGGCAGAGGCAGGCGGATTTCTGAGTTCGAGGCCGGCCTGGTCTACAGAGTGAGTTCCAGGACAGCCAGGGCTACACAGAGAAACCCTGTCTTGGAATAAATAAATAAATAAATAAATAAACAAACAAACAAACAAACAAAATAAAATAAAATGCTATTGTATGTAATAAGATAACAAGTCACCAAAGGAGCTACTAATTTCCAAAACACCCTTATTTACAAGCACCAATAGCATTCACTGACAAATGAGACGTGGTTCAAAGTATCAAATCATCATAGGATCAATAGGATCAACCTAACAACCAAGATGCAGACTACTGCTGGAGAGCACTAGACACGACACTTTGCCCCATCTCTATCCCCTCTACACACACACACACACACACACACACACACACACACACAGAGCTTCACTGCAGATCAGCATGGCCTCAAACCTGTGTGTGATCTTCCTGTTAGAAATGAAGAGTGATCTCAGCAGCGCACAAATGCGCACACAGACATAGTAAAAAGATCATCAAGGGAAGTCTTTGCAAAAAGGAACCAAACCACACCAACAGGCACACCAGAACAGAGAGTTTACTTGGGTTTTAATTTATGATTGTTGGTTACTATGTTTTTTTCCCCATTAGCTAATGTCCACCACACGGTCTTTTCTGATTGGCTACTTTTTAAAAAATAAAGAAAACTGACCCTTGGAAGATCAATTGCCTTTGACTCGGGAGAGGGTGGATTAATCACATTCCTGCCTCACTTCCCAAGTACCAAGAATACAGGCATGAGGCGCAATGTCCTGTGTGGCACAAAGAGAGAAGACAACAGAGCTTTCCCATAGGCCTATTCTGGGGTTAAAAAGTTTGTGGAGGACTGGAGAGATGGCTTGGTACTGAAGAGCAGTTGCTATTCTGTCCTGAGGACCAGAGTTCAATCTTAGCAGCCACACCAGGTGGCTCACAAATGCCTATAACTTCAGTTCCAAAGGATCGGATATCTTCTTCAAACTTCTGTGGCCACAGGTGTAGACATACAAACATGGGCATACAAACATATTCAAATGGTAAAAATAATTACAAAGAAACAAGATAATAGCTGGCATACACTGTGTGTCCATTTTCTACAAGCACACCATTTTTCAAATGCCTGGATTATGCGTGCTGGTTAGTTCTTTGTCTACTAGACACAAACTAAAGTCACCTGAGAGGAGGAAAACCCAAATGAGAAAATGCCTTCCTAAGATCTTGCTGTAAGCAAGAAAGCATGTATGTCTGGCGTTTTCTTAATGATTGATGGGGGTTGACCCAGTCCACTGTAGGAGGTGCCATCCCTGGGCTAGTGCTCTGGGGTTTTATAAACAAGCAGGCTGAGCAAGCCATAAGTAACAAGCCAGGTAGCAGCAGCCCTCTGTGGACTGTGTGTGGATCACCAGATCCTAGTGCTTCATCACAGCAACAGTGACCCTGACTATAAGACATTACCCAAGATGTGCCTCAAGTACACACTTCTGCTATTGGCTTTGGTTACAATGAAGATGCTAGATTGTGTAACAAGATTTAGGAAGATCCTTGCTTTCCGCCCTATAGCAAGGTCTATAAATCTTCAAAGCAGGAAGTTTTCAGGAAGTGTATAAAAGCTGGAACATCTAATCGCACATAAGCAATACCTGGTCTAACTTGCCAGAGCATGCATGCTCCACTTTGGAGCTTCCCCGTGAGCGAAGACTGGAGTTCTTTGCTATGATGGAGGCTCAGACACCATTTCCACTGATATTTCAAAGCCACCCAAGAAAGAGTCAGGCTGGTTTTAGGCAGTAGAAAGAAGCAGATAGTTGGGCCAATATTGTCAAAGCTCTTTTAAATCAATCAAACAAATTCAGGGGCCAGAGTTTCGGCAAGAGGCATTTGTATGGAATTTCATTAAATATAAAAGCTATTATTAAACTGAAGTCAACTATCTATTCATTCTAGGTTTTGTTCTATGACATTTTTATTAATTTATTTTGAGGCTAGATCTTATGTATACTCTGGTGGCCTTGAACTCACTATAAGGCCAAGAATGACTTCCTATGTCCACTGCCAAAGATTACAAGCACACAACAAACACCATGGCCAATAATTATTCAGTGGTGGGGATCAAAACCAGAACTTGGCGTTCCCGAGACAAACACCCTATCAAGTAAGGGTAATCCTCAGCCTATCTCCACAATTTCTAAATAAAAGAAATGCCTGGGCTGAAGACGGGGCTCACTGTTTATGTGTGCATACCCTTCCTCTAGAGAAACAGTTCAAGCCCAAGCAGGCACATCAACAGCTAACAACTGACACATCTGATGCTCTGTTCTGGCGTTTGGGGGCACCCACACACGAAGACACACAAGCTTAGTCATAAATTAAAATAAGGATTTTAAGAAACAAGGAAGAAAAACCCAACATATTTTTCTTAAGTACATTTTTACCAATTGGCAAGGAGACATTTTGTCTGGGAAAATGTTCCATATCATAAAACAAAAGAGTATAGTAGTAGAATCTAAAACACGGGTCAGTGGTATTGCTCAACAGTCTAAGATGGTCAGGTGGAACCTAGGGAGGTGGCTCAGTGGTTAAGGGCACTGGCTGCTCTTCCAGAAAACCTGGGTTCAGTTCCCAGCATCAATATGGGAACTCACAACCATCTCTAATACCACTCCCAGGAGGATACAATGCTGTCTTCCGGCCTCTGTGGGCACGATACACAAGTGGTACATAAATAGATATACAGGCAAAACACCCATACATTAAAAAATAAAAATAAATATTTTCCCCCTTTAATATTCAGGATGAGCCCAGCAACAAGAATCATCCAACCCAAAATATCAAACGTGGCATTTGGATTGCAACTAGGTTTTAGACACACAGTAGCAGGGAACCCCTGAAAGCTACTGTATGTTTACCATTTCAACTGACCTTCATAGCAACCCTACAAAGCACAGTCTTCCCCATAACTGGGCCACTCGCTCCAAGCCACAGCCTGCGATAAGAAAGAAGCAGGGAACTGGGCACAAGCCTGTCATGTTTACCACACACACAGCCCAGAAGGGGAAATTACTGGTTAAATGAAGACTGGTAGGTTTAACTTAAGGGAAATGAGATATCCCAAGCCTCTGACTTGCTATTGAGTGGAAGTCTGCATCTCTGTCAAGCTCAGAAGTAATTCAGACAGCTAGGAGGAGAAGAGAAATCTCATCACCTTCGCACCAGTAAGGAGCCTTCGGCGACGCCCCTGGACTTGACCAGCCAGCTAAGAGGAAGAAGGGTTTTATCAAGCGCCTGGCAGTTTATTATACTCTGCAGCTCCTTCTCCTTTATAGGATTTTCCGCCCCAAACTTGATAGCCACCAGCATTCAAGAAAGGTTAACATCATTTTTCACTCACCCAGTTGCACGGGCTCCTGTTTCAAGATCCCAATAAGACCAGCCATCTCATTTAGATAGCAAATCTTCTGTTTCAATTTGTGAGCCTCTCAAATTTACATATATAAATTCCAATGTCACCTTCACTCTCATTTTTTAAATGTATTTTTAAATTTTCAATAGTGTATATTGATTGTATGTGGTACAGAGTTACACAAGGGCATATTCACATGCATACTAAGTCATTTAAGCATTTTATTTTCATGAGCAAACTCTTTGATGAGTTAAATAATATATTTATTTATTTATTAAAAACACAATCTTTTGTTCTGGAATTTTTAACTTGTCCCAAATTCGTTAAGATAATTCTAAGTCTCTATAAAAATATGACTACATCTACATAGAAAAATACTAGCCCAATCAAATCTGTCTGACTCTAAAATGATGGTAAAACTGTATTTCTAGTAAAGGGACAGGGAAAACACAAGGTCCAAAAACATATTACTAAAATCCGTATTTCTCTTTTTTTATTAAATCTATTCTTTATTTACATTTCAAATATTGTCCCCTTTCCTGGTCGCCACCCCCACCACCACCAAAATCCCCTAACCCATCCCCCGTCCCCTGCTCACCAATCCATTCACTCATGCTTCCCTGTCCTGGCATTCCCCTATACTGGGGCATCGAGTCTTCTCAGGACCAAGGGCCTCTCCTCCCTTTGATGTCCAACAAGGCCATCCTCTGCTACATATGCAGCCAGAGCCATGAGTCCCTCCATGTGTGCTCTTGGTTGGCGGTTTAATCCCAGGGAGCTCTGGGGATACTGGGTAGTTTGAATTGTTGTTCCTCTATGGTGCTGCAAACCCCTTCAGCTCTTTGGGTCCATTCTCTAGCTCCTCCATTGGGGAACCTGTGCTCAGTTCAATGGTTGGCTGAGAGTGTCCCCCTCTGTATTTGTCATGCACTGGCAGAGCCTCCCAGGTGACAGTTATATCAGGCTCCTATCAGCAAGCACTTGTTGGCATCCACAATAGTGTCTGGGTTTTGTAATTGTATATGGGATAAAATCCGTATTTCATAACTCAACCTGCTCTCTACTCTGAATGGTGTCGAGGTAGGGGCAGCAATGACCATCGTACTTCTGAACACTACCAATACTTTGTGCCTTACAACCTCACCTTGACTGCAGCCCAACAGCATACACAAACCCAAACTGAGTCTGACATCGAGTCTGAATCCTTCTGGGATGGACAGATAGCTTGGGGTGAGACTTGTTTCCACAGTTGGGTCCACTGGCCAAAATCTAGTCAACAGGAGAGTGAAGAGTAAGGGTAAGAGTAAGAGCAGTCACGCCGGCTGAGATATTAAGTCTGGTGTCTAAACTGGACGTTATCAATACTTACTTGCAAAGGGCTAAAGACTTGATTTTAGCTTTCACTGTTATTGTTTGGGGCTTTCTTCACCCAATATTTCTAAATCACAACCTTTTTGGGTTGAGTCCAAAATGATTGGGAGCAGAAGCATTCAGATTTGGGGGGTTTAGGCTTTGAAGTTTTTGCATAGACTTCAGATAAATATATGAGCCTCAAATATCTGAGATATTCCAACATCTAACACTTCTCAAGTGTCATGTTGATGCTCAAATGTCCCGATTGCAGGACCGGTAGGATCTTTTAAAAAGGAGAAGTCCCATATCATGATTTCTGCAATCTCATTTCAAAACAAGTGTAGAGATTCTGGGGTTTAATGCATGCAGGACTGCATTCATTATTCAGAAATGCTGCTGTCTACACAGAGGCTATCTATATCCCACATTAAGAAAGCAAAGGAGGAAAAGGGAGACATTAAAAACACAATGTATCACATCAAAAGAAGATATAATTTTTTAAACAAAATGGGTTCTCCTTGTTCTTTAGTTCCCAGAGTTCCCACCCTTCCAGCAGGATGAAATGTCCTGGCCTAAACAGAGCCATTCTCCACACATGCTGTCCTTGTACAGGGTATTCAGCTGCATAAATGCTCATATATTCTAAACTGCCTCTAGCAGCTAGATAAACAAGACATTCACAGCACAAGATGCTCAGACAGAAACAAGTCAAGTCAGAGCCTGGGTTTGCTACCTAGAAAGAACCTCCCCTTAAGAGTTGATAAAAAACTAACAAGCCTTCAGTCTCACTAATCATGACGCCAATCTTTCTCTTTTTCAGGGTGGTGGGGCGGTGGGAAGGAGAGTGTTAGCCAGTGAAATGTTTCTTGATACAAGCATGAGAGTGTAGAGGAGACAGAGACAAGTCTCTCAGACTTGTTGGCCAGCCAAGCCTCTCAGGGAATCCCTGGCTAGTAAGAAACAATATCTCAAGACAACAACAAAAAAATTAATAATAATAATAATAATAATAATAATAATAATAATAATGCTAAAGAAGGTTAGGGAATGATACTCAAAGTTGTCCTTTGCCCTCTGCATGCAAACACACATGCACACATGCATACATGCATGCACATGCACACCCAGAGGAAGGAAGGAAGGAAGGAAGGAAGGAAGGAAGGAAGGAAGGAAGGAAATAGGATATAATTCAATAGTAAACATGGATGTTCACAATGCATGAACCCAATGAGATGTAGCCCCTAAGCCCAAACCGAAAGTAACAAGTTCCGATTCATTTAATGGGTTACATGAGACATCTTTTGCTTAATAAACATTATCCCATATGTGCACACTAATTTACATGGACCCAGGTATTACCCTGGATGCCCTTTCTGAACCAGTCCCTATAAACCTTTTACCAATACCAAAAGTAGGTGTTGTTATTATTCCTATGGCTGATGCTAAATAATTGTGCTAGGTGATGATTAATACTGTCAAACCTGCTGACCAGATGTAGAGTCTCCTAGGAGACAAACATCTGTGTGTGTGCATGACAGCATTCATAGAGTTGAACTGACAAAGAATAATCCACCATAAATATGGGCGGCACTGTTCCATGCACTGGGATCCTAGATTGAACAAAAAGAATGTGAGCACTAGCATGCAGACTTTTCTCTACTTCTTGGCAGCAGGTGCAATGTGACCAGCTCCCTCAAGTTACTGCTACCAAGCCTACCCTGCCAGGGTGGGCTATGCTGCCCAATAGCTGCTTCTGCCAAGTGTTTTATCCCAGCAATGAGAAAGGTAGGTGTGCACAGATGAGTGTAGCCCCTACTAATCAATACAATACTTTACACCACTGTTCCCACACTCTACACAAGACCTCTCCAAAGACTAGTTAGGGGGCATTCAGTTCATTCAGCCTCCAGGTCAGTAAGTCTTCCTGCACATCACCACTCTGCTATGTTTAGAGAACACAAGCTGTTATCCTGCATCAAAACCCCAAAGCATTGCTATCAGGCTGGTTAATGTTCATCTCCCTCAAGAGCCCAATCTCTCTCACATAACAGTTACCATTTGTGTTAAGCCTAACACCTTCTCTCTCTAGTTTAGAATTACTTAAATCGTTGACTTACAAATGAGTTTATTGTAAAGGACCTTTGCAACACATACATGAATGAAGAACTCGAAACATTGAGTTTAGGTAAAAGACTAAATGAATCCCACTAAGCTGATCTTGACACTCTCCTACAGTGTATGGATAAAAGAGAACTTTAGAAACATATCAACATGGAGTTCTAAGAAGTTTATACCTCTTAATCATCGGTAACATTCAAAATGAAGTCTATTGTCTACTCTTGGGAAAAGAAGGAATTCCAACTTGAAGGTTTAAAGACAAATGCTAAGATCTTGGTTCCTCAAAGACCCAATCTCAGGAGCCTGGATTGTAACCTTGCTTCCTGGTACATACTACTACCTGGACTAATGCTCAACAGGTGTCTTCATTTGAAGAAGCACACAAAACATCGCCCAAGCATCCTCCTCTCCACTGAACAGGGGCACAGTCAAAGGGTCTCAAGAACTGAATGAGAAAACACTCGGCTGGGGCAATGCTTGGGCTCAGACAATCACAGCCTTTGTCAATGAGTAAAACCACACTTCTTATGTGCTATCTAAATCTTTGAGAATAGCTAATCAGACTGACAGCTCTGTGGCTACAGGAAAAGACAATCAGAAGACTGTGTGATCAGGCCATGACTCAGGGTGTTTATAAGCAGGGCTCAGCAAGAATTTCAGGTTAGAGGATCTCAGAGGTGGCTGCGGGGCCCGAGACACTGTCTGAGAAGGGGAACCAGGCAGAAACAGGAGGGAACACAACAAGGCTCACACTCCTAAGCTGAGGACGGTCAACAATTCCCAGACATCCTCCTACACAAGCTGTGTGGTCTGAAAACAAGCCACAAGGACAGCCAGCAGAATCTTACAATGTCTAAAGTTCTTACACCACGTACAGGGTGACTATTCCCAAACCAAAACCTGAAATTCAAACTACTCCAGAATTCAAAACTAAGACCTAACATAACACTAATAGAAAACTCCACATCTGACAACATGTTAACACTTTGATTCATGCACAAAGACAGATATAATGTCACATTGGATTATTGTCATCTATAGACATAAAGTAGTCACAACACATATATAAGTTTTTGCATTTAGACTTGAGTCTCATCCCCAAGAAGCCCCATTATATATGCTCAAATATTATATAATCTAGAAACATCTGAAACAATTTTGATCCCAAGCATTTTGGATGTGGAATACCCAACTTGTCACTGAGGTCTCACTTGTCTTTTCCTGGATGTGACCAAGAAACAGAGGAAACAACAACACAAGGTCATGGACATGAACCAGCAGCAAATTCATCCCTTCATTCTACAGATGTCATCTAGGGGGTGCTAGGTGCATACAGGCCATCCAAATCCTTGGGTATCAGAGGACTTGCATCCCAGATAGGGGAGTAAGAAACATGGCAATCACGTACCTCAGAGAACCTTGGTTTAAACACAAACACACAAAGCGTGATAATACAAGTGTGATGGAGGTGAGGTGGGCACAATGAAAACCAAGAAGGTAAGCGCATCACATAGATCCTGTTTTCAAGGTGGAGACCCAAGCTCAAACCGCTGTCTAATCCTGCCAAAGTCACACAGAGGTCCTGATGATGGTCCCCAAACCTCAGCTGGATGCTCTCCTGGGACACTCATTTACCACTGACATCTGGGCTCTAAGCATTGTCACCAGATCAACCCAAGACAAAACATTCCTGTTCCCACCATTTTGAAAGTGACATCAACAGAGGAGCAAGTATGTTTCAGAGGAGAAATCCTGAATTCAGGGCATAAAGAGCATTCTCCACAAACACAGTTGGTCCTCTCTCTATCTCAGGCTAAGACCTGGAGTCCCTGGAGATCTCAGTCTCAACAGAGCTGGGTTTTCCCAGGGTGGGTGTCCTGTCAGCAGCATCATGACCAGGAGGGCAAATGCAGCCACAACTGCTCCACAGGTCAGGTGGAAAGAAGAGCCTGAAGGAGATCCTGAGCAATAGTAGTTGAGGGACAGACCATGGGGGAAACAAGGCACAACCAATCCCAAGGAAAGAAAGGGACACTATTAGTTGGGGCACTACTTCTGACCAAAGAACTTGGGAGGCAGAGTTCAAGTCTAGCCTGGTCTACATATCCTGGGAATCAATGTTTATGCAGTGGATGACACATTAAAACAATGAACTTATGAGACCAGGAAATGGGGGAAAGAAAACCAAACCAGGTGAGTGCTCAGGGATGCTGGAAATGACCCCCGGAGTCCAGGTCCAACTAAAAAACTAAAACTGGCATTCAAGGATACTAATGATTGTTAGTCCTAACCAAGCCAGAAGACACAATCAGGTAAATACACTATTAGAAAGCTGGATACACTCAGAGAAGAAATCCACAGAAGAGAATCTATACAATATTATCACCAAAATGAAAGCCACTGGTCCACACAACTGCCACCAGTACCTCAGAGGGTGTGTCCCTTTTATCCTCAGATCTACCCATCCTACATTTGTCTATACACTATATTCACAATGATTCTAGATTTCACTACTCACATGCGAATTGGGACTGTGGGCATTTTAACATCACTTGCCAACATGAGGCCCATCATGTCGCCTTTTGTTTCAGATAAGGAACACTCGAAAAGAGAAACTTAAAAACAACATTTAACATCACAGTGACACAGTCACAATGTGCAGCCACTGGTGAGCATACTCAATGGAATGAAGTACCTCCTCAGGAAGGCAGCTGACCACCCTTCTTATGCAAGAAATTTCTATGATAATATTCATCTAATCCATCTTTTCAAACACCAGTGATGTTGATGAGCAAGACTTTGACCTTATCTTAACCCTCTGAGGAGAGAAGATCACAAACAGGTAAATGAATGAATGAATGAATGAAAAACCCAGCTTCCACACTGCTGGGGAGGAAATAATCAGTTTCAAATCAAAGAGAAATGTGAGAGACATCCCCGAGGCCCTGTCATTCAGAGTCATGGCATTCACAGCAAGCAGAGATCCAGCACTAGTTCCTGTAGCTGACCAGGATCCCTTCCGTCCCAGACTCAATCAACTGATTATCTACTGTCACCAGCAGAAAGCTGAACCTATAGATCCATAGCTGCAGACAAGAACCCCAAATAGAATAGTGTCCGGGAAGGTAGTATAAGGCCCTTCCACCTAAAAACCCAGCACCAAACACACGAAGCAAAAGATGACAAGAATTCTACCCTTATCTCTTAATCATCACACCACAGTGCCTCAAACCTTTAATCCCAGCACATTCGCAGCAGAGGCAGGAAGAGCTCTGTGCATTCAAGGCTAGCCTGGACTACACAAGCTCCAGGACAGTCAGAGCTTTAAAAAACAAACCAAAACAACAAAAACCAAAAAGAAACAAAAGTGTTGAAGACATATGTCAAGTATCAGGCACTCCACAAATACCATCAAAAGTCATAAAGAGTATCCCCCGACTCTGAAGCTCAATGCCCACATCTCATGTCCTGCACTGTGTCACCAACACACTCCACGGCACAGCTTCTCTTCCTCACTGCCACACTTGCTCCTTCTCAGTTCTTCAGGGTAACCAGGCACTGACACACTGCTTCCAGCAGGCTCTGGCTCCTGCTGATTTAACTGAAACTGAAAGCATTCTGAGCCAAGGTTAACTGTAATCTCTCATGCAAACATACCAGAGCTGGCTTTTACACCAGAAGAGTTTTCCCAGGTGAGCAAGGAAGAGTCAGATGGCGAGAGGGCAGTATAAAGGAGCAAACAGCAGGCCATAATGAAGCTTAACAAAACAAAGACAGCTTTAAATATACACCTAGAACCATGGGGCGTCAAGTCTGTCTATTACAGCCTGGGTACCTGAACATGATGTCGTGTAAATCAAGGTATTGTTTATAAAGTCTGGAAATGGTAAGTGTCCATCCAAAATCTGTTAGGAAAATAGATGTCGATCCATTAATTGAAGAGTGTACAACTGTGAGAAATGATGAGGAAGGGGCGGGGGCTATCAGAAAAGAAGCCTTAAAGAAACGGGGAGATCTGGGTTGGCAAGATGGCTTACCTGCAAAAAACACTTAGTGCTAAGTCTGCAACCTAAATTTGAACCCTGAGACCCACACGGTGGAAAGAACCAATTCTGACAAGTTTACACACAATAAATGCATGATTAAAAAAATATAGACGCTCCCTGGTGGTCTAGTGGTTAGGTTTCAGCGCTCTCGCTTCTCAGCCCCATGGGAAGAACAATGATGTCAGCCACCCAGACGCCCCAGGGCTCCTAGGGACTAAACCATCAACCAAGGGGTACACATGGTTCCAGCCAAAAATGATGCCTTGTCGGGCATCAGTGGGAGGAGTGGTCCAGTGAAGGCTCAATAGATGCCCCAACAAAGGAAAATTGAGGGGGGTGGGAGGTGGGAGTGGGTCGGGTGGAGGGGTATATACTTGGAGGAACGGGGTGGGAGAAGGGGTTGGGTGTTTTCAGGGAGAGGAAAAACCAGGAAAGGTTTAGCATTTGAAATGTAAATGAAGATTATATTCAATTAAAAGAAAAGAAAACAAGTATGTTAGAGGAAAGAGGCAACTGAAGAGATGGTTCCAGGGCTCAGGGTTACGCATACAAAGTCCTCCCAAAGGGCCCAAACCGAGCCGACATTCAGCACTTCACAACCATCTTCAGGAGGACCCAACTCCTTGGGCCTCCAAGAACACCTGCATTCACGTGCATATATACAGATACACAATTAAGAATAATAAAAAGAAAATAAGGCTGGATGTTGAGAATTTCTGGAAGTTTCAGGCTGGCAAGGTCTACAAAGTAAGTTCCAGGACAGCCAGTGTTGAGACGCTGGCTGTGCAGAGTGCACAGAGACCCTGTCTCAACGGACAGGAAAGGATTCAGGGAGGAAAGAGGGGGAAAATGGGAGGGAAGGAGAGGACAGGAGCAAGATAGGAGGAAAGCAAGGATTAATAATAAAAATAAGTCTTTCTAAAAAAAAAAAGAGTCTTGACATGAACTTAAAATGCAGCATAAGCACTGTGGATGTGACAGAGTGTCTGGTCCTAGTATGCACAGATCATTTCAATATATAATGTGTGTTACAAGCAGGTCAGGCACAACTACACTGTGAGTGATCTTAAAACACGCATCTCTTTTGGTCAGTGCTTTTTCAAAGCCACGACTGTACCAAATATGAAGGCTTTTCCCCTTCTCAACATTTATTAGCAATACAGAGTAACTATTTCTCTAGATTGATGTAATCTATGGTATACAGGAGGATGCTTATCAGTTATATGTAAAGAATTCCATAAGGGCTTTCTGGAAGCAATGCCCAAAAGATTCCAAGGCCTACATCTCCTAATAATCTGCTCAATAATGAATATATTGGCTAGTAAACATTCCCCACCCCACCCCGATATCCAGTGATCATGTTGGAAACTTCCCTTACACAACACTTTGGTGGGGGGTTCCACAGCCCCTGCAGCCCTCCCTACACTCAGAAGCAAATGAGAGATGAATACTTCTGGAGCTCTTCTCAACTAGGGGCCACTTGCCCCACAGGAAGAACCGTAAGGAGAGATTGCTGAATGCAGTACTGTTGTATGACAAAACTTTTCCTTCAGAGACAGAACACACATGTCTACCCACCCCAGATAGAGAACCCATGACCCACCAAAGTATGGTATCAAAGTATGAGTTTTACTGGGGTTACTTACAAGAGTGTGGGTGAGGACTTACTTACAGGAGCAGAAATGACTCAGAGACAGTTAGATCACCAAAGCCCACCCCAGCATGAGTGACATCTGAAGCGCACTGCACAGCATCAAGGCCTCTCAGCAGGTTGGAGAGGAGTCTTCCCAAGTGACTCTGCTGTTGGAAACCTCATTAACTCAGTTGTTTCCTGTTTCTTCCAGGCCTCTGGTCTGATCACAAGTGTTGTCCTTGCAGCTTGGCTCTCTGAGACTCTTCTTCGTAGCTTTTACTGCTTACTCTGGCAGGAAGGGGTCTGGCGGACCTGATCAGTTTCAGGAACTTCCTGAAGCTAATTTTGGGTTATTTACCTTCCTGCTTAAGGCCCCCTCCAAGTGGGATGGAAAGAATGATTCAAGCTTGGAGGAAACTATTACACAAGTATATACACCCAAAATATTTCCAACACCTTGATATTCAGAAAGTGCTCAAGATCAACCACAGAGCCAACTAACCAGGGAAGGTCAACTCCTGTCTGACCCATTACCTTGCTGGGACACAGCTCCTCCACACGCAGAGCCCAGTTTTCCAGCTTCATCAGGTTTGTTCACAATGACATGCTGCCAGCACAGGAGTGCATATTATTGACAATAGAACACAAAAATAAATGACAAATTTTAGTGAGCTTAAAGCCAGAGGAGGTTTGATTTTTTTTCTGCCAGGAGTAAAAGCCAATACTAATAAGTTAGTCAACTAGACCCCACCAAGACGCCAGATGGCCTGGGAAGTTTTCTCTTTTTTAGCTTACAGCCAACACACCCATCTGGTCGCATATAGAAATTATGTTTTTACTGAGAAAGGAGGGAGAGAGGAAAGGAAAGAAAGAGAGAATATATCCAAATCCACCCATATAATTGAGGTTGATAAACAGGGCTCTGAAAGTGTAGGCAGAGAGGAAAGAAATATAAACACACAGAGAGATAAAAGCATAATTTATCTGAACCATTAGAGTCAGCAGCATCATATAAACTTTTTACTAGACAACTCCGATGGCAAAAAATATAGGTTCAAATTGCTGAATCATTGTTCAGATGTAAATGGGATTCCTAAAACTTTTATGGGTAGTTAAAATTCGCTTAAAATATAAAGTAAACAAGAAAAGGCAGCTATAAAGCCAAACCGTGGGGAAAGACCCTTCCAAACGCATGCAACTTGCTGAGAAGAGTTACAACAACCCAAAACATCTACAAACAATCACGTTAATCAATTTTAACATCAAACTTGGCTGTGTTTGATGATAAAAATGTTAATTTAATTTGATTAAATGTTCACACTAGTGTTGGAAAACATTTACTTCATGGGGAAAAAGAGGGTCACTAGGGAGAGGCACATGGGCTCAAACACAAATATCTTCCTCCCTCAGTCATCACCCAAGATCCTCAGGACTTCCTCATTAAAGTCACAGATGTATCCAATGGTTGGATCATGCGTCCATGCTAATAAAGGGAGGTCCCAAATTTCACATCTGGCCAGGGTTTAATCACAAGCTCTTTTTTTCTTTTTCTTTTTTTTTCTTTCTTTTTTTTTTTTTTTTGGTGGGGGGGGGATCGGGGAGGACTGCATCTCTACAGTTTAGCACAGAGAACTCTCCACCATGCCTTTCAAACACAGAAATCTTGTATTACATCGCTGATCCTTGTGTGAAGTCAACTGTAGATTCAGTAATGCTCACCTGACAACTGATATTTTTAGGATTATGGGACATGGAGCCCCCACCCTTAGTTGGCTTCCTTGACTCAGTTTTGTAGTCTTTATGTATTAAAAGATAGTTTCTCAGCAGCATGTGAGGCTGTGGCTCTCATCCTTTGATTCTGTGTTTGTACAGGGACAAAATAATTTAAAACAGAATTCTCCATTTTCTTTTTCCTTTTGGGAGGACAATAGATTAATAACAGAAGAAAGTGAGACACCAGGAGTTCCATAATGTTTAGTAGCGGCTCATGCTATGCATACTGGGATTTTCCAGCTACCATTTGTAGAAGTTGTTCTGTTGTCTGTTGAGATAGGGTCTCACTCTGTACCTTAGGTTCATCTTGAACTGCTTTCAGTCCTCTGCCTCCATTTCCCAAGGGCTGGGCCCAACCCAGGATAAAAGGAACTCTCCACTGCCTGACCTTGATAAACCAACCAGAACACAGTTGCTATAACAGACCTCAGGATGTAAGAAATGCTCCAAACACCAAATTTAGGCTCTACCAGTCCCACGCCCTCTCATCACTCACAGCATCTGAGGCCAACAACAGCAACTTTCCTACCTGCCAGTGTGTTCATCCACACAATATGATAATTCACTTCTAAGGGAGCCATTGGTACACGCAAAACACTTTGCTCTACCTTAACACAGCAAAGCTGTCTGCTATAATATTCTGCAGAACTCCTCCCAAAATCCAGGTGCAACCAATATGAGAGTAGGTTGGATCTATGGGTGGTGATGTAGCCTCAAAGGTTGCTATCTACAGACTGGTATTATAGCTTTCACAAAGCCAACTTCACACACGCAGAGTCCAGAATTAACTGACAGCCATTTTACATTTAGACACGTTGCTGGTGTGGCCATCTAGTATAAGCCAACTAGAACTAGGCTGCCAATGGACATGCGGAACAGCTATGAGTCAGCACAAAATGGCTGACACCCGATGTCCATTGAACCCCAAGTGTAAAACCTGATAAAATCTGTTATGTATCCATGCCTGGTAGAAAAGCATCTTTGTGATGATTCCGTATAAATATCGCCTTGAGGTCAGACCCCCTTTCCTTTGCCAGCCTGCCTGTGTGGCTGAATGTGCTCAGGTCCCTACCAGCCTAGAAATAATACAGTAGGTCTTATCTGCCCAAGTCTCCTCACAATCTCTTCAACCTTCCAGCCTTCCCTGACCTTCTTCCTTCCCAGGCATCTAAGCATGGACCTCCCAACACAAACTTGAGCTCACTTGCCCTCTGATCTCTACCATGAAAGGCAAGATGAAGCAAAGCAGTACCATGTTAAAGGAGGGGGCAGCTTTCCCCCAAATAACCACAGCTTTGGACAAGTTGACCTTGGACTCAGAAGCCTTCAGAGTCCTGAGGAACATACTTGTATTGTTTAAATATTAGTCCTAACAGTTATTCTCTTAAAGCAAAAGAAACAAAATTGCCCCTTGGTTTTACTTAACATTGGTAGTCTAAGGAACTATTAAAATGCACACATTATTATAGTTTGCTTTGTTTATGGTGTTTTAGACAGAATCTCCCTATGTTGACTAAGCCAGTTTTGAAATCACTATGTAGCCTGGACCAGTCTCAAGCTCAATCCCCCTGCTTCACTATTGAGTGCTGGTATCATAATAGGCATGTCCCCACCATGCCTGGCAATATTTAACTTTTTGATTTGTTAAGGCAGAATAAGGAAAGAGTCATTCCTTTTTTGTTTTTTGATGTAAGTAATTGCATCATCACAGATTAGCAATCTACTTTGGAGCTGTACTAACCAGCACCTGTCACCTCCCTTTCTCTTGGATGCTGAAATATATTAGGAACATGGGAAGACACTCTTGTGGGTAGACGTAATGTTCTGCCCAACTCCTTGGGAGTCTCACAGAAGATAGTCACAGGGATGGTTAAGGAATGACTGTTCTAGGGGCTGGAGCGACTCCTCAGTGGTTAAGAGCACTGACTGCTCTTCCAGAGGTCCTGAGTTCAATTCCCAGCAACCACATAGTGACTCACAACCATCTATGACTTCTTCTGGTGTGCCACACTATAAATAAATAAGAAAGAAAGGAAGGAAGGAAGGAAGGAAGGAAGGAAGGAAGGAAGAAAGAAAGCAAGGCAGGCAGGCAGGCAGGCAGGCAGGCAGACAGACAGACAGACAGACTGTTCTGAGGCTGAGAGACACACAGGGGCATGCACTCCCTGAGTGTATTAGCCAGGGAGCTCTTTCAACCCTACACCTTTCACTTTGTAGTGTTAACAAATGTTTTTGGATCAAGATGGAAGAATTGAGCAATTTGAAGGTGTATCATTCTGCAGTAAGGCTCTGACACTTCCTTGCTGGTTTTCATTGTTAATCATAACGTATATTGGCCCTCGAGACTGGAACTGTACCTGAGCACAAGACGGAAGTCAATGAGAGAACATAGAACTTCCTTGATAGTGTAGGGACTCTAGAAACTAGCAACTCAGTTCTGAGATCCTGTGAGTGGAACCAGATTAACATGGGTGAACCATTCACAGGTAACATTAGCTTCTTCTCCAGCAGAGTTCACTAACCTTACAAAAGTTCCTTTGTTATGCTATTCCCAGGTGAGCACACCCACAGGGCATCTTTATACAAATACTGAGTTCCACTTTTGAAGTTGGGAAATACTCTAGGAATCTGGATATGATAAAGGCAAGATGACAAACAGCAGAAAGGTCATGGATAGTTCCAAGAAAGTATAAATAAGTCAGCAGGCCAGGCAGTGGTGGCGCACGCCTTTAATCCCAGCACTTGGGAGGCAAAGGCAGGTGGATCTCTGAGTTCGAGGCCAGCCTGTTCTACAGAGTGAGTTCCAGGATAGCCAGGGCTACACAGAGAAACCCTGTCTTGAAGGAAAAAAAAAAGTCAGCAGACTTTAAGTGGCCTACAAGGTCAGAGTCACTTTACCAGGTAAACATCTCCAGGCACTGAATACAGCCAACATTAAGGGCTGCCTTACCAATGTAATGATACTAGCTAGCTCTGTAAGCATCAGGGCTGGAGCTTCTAACTTTGCCCCTTACTGAGCTGAATGTATCTAAACTGGTTAATTATATACCCTGTGTATCCATTTCCTTCTCTAGAGAAATAACAGCATCAGCCCTTCACCAGGGAGTCGTTAAGAAATTAGACGGTACACATAAGGTGTTGAGTATAAAGCCAAGCAGGTTTGAAAGCTACAATTACTGTTTTGAGAAAACTAATCCAGACAAAGCAGTAAGAGAGACAAAATGAAAGACAAGGAGACCTGTTCATAAACTGCCAATTCATTGGTCATACGCCTTGGGAACGGAAGCTTCCTATATACTTACCATATAATCTAGCAATTCCACTCAAGAGTATTCATCTCAGATAAATGGAAACTTAAATTGACTCTAAAGCCTATAAACTAATGTTCCTAGTAGCTTTGTAAGCACCTCAAATAGAAAAAACTACTGTCTGTCAAGAGTTGAATGGTTAAACAAACCATGCTACAACCATAGTATAGAGTATTAGTAAGCAATAAAAAGGAACAAGCAGATTGCATGGGTTAAAGGAATCATGATAATGGAAAAAAGTCAGTCCCCAGATCTTAGATATTGTGTGGTTGCACTTAAATAATCTTGAGATGACAGCCCTTAGCTAATGACAGAAACTAGAATGGGGAGAGAGGTAGCTGTAAAGGAGCACATGGGGTCTCTGTGATTCTTCTCGACTGTGGTGGAGGATATATGCATCCAGAACCACATCTGCATACAAACAACATGTGCACATGTGCACATGTAATGAAACCCTAATGAAGTCTGTGAACACAACACAGCTGATTTCCAGGTTCTGATATTATGTTGTAAATACATCAGTGAGGGGCTGGGTCAGGAATGGATGGGACTTCCAGCACATTCCCCAACCTTTGCTGGGGATTTTTTTTCCAACTTAAGTATTTCTCGAAGTGTAATTCCACTAAGAGTTTTGGAGAAATAGGGGCAATTCAATAAAGAATCAGACGATCGGGGGTGGAGGAATGGCTCAGTGGTTAAGAACACTGGCTACCCTTGCAGAGGAGTCAGCTTTAGTTCCTAGCACCCACATGGATGCTCACAACAGTTTGTAACTCCAGTTCCAGGAAGCTTATGTCCTCTTCTAGTCTCCTAAGCACACACATGGTACCGATATGCATGTAAGAAAATACTCTCATAAGCTAAAAGTAATAAAGTCTTGACTCAAACATTAAAAGTACTTGTCACTCCAGCAGAAGACCCAGGTTGAGTTCCCAACACCCACATGGCAAATAATAATCATCTGTAGCACCAGTTTCAAAGGATCCAATGCCCTTTTCTGACCTCCATGGGCACTGCATTCACATGCTGCGCAGATAGATATACATGCAGGCAAAACACCTACACACATAAAACATGTAAATAAACCCTTTTTTAAATAATAAAATGAGCAGGCATAGTGGCACACACCTTTAATTCCAACACTCAGGAAGCAAAGTCAGTCTACCCTACATACTGAGTTCCGGGGACAGCCAAAGCTACAAAGTGAGACCCTGTCTTAGAAAATGATAGGTGTCACCTTACAAGCAGAACCACTGTTCATTGAAACAGTTGATGAATAACTTCATGGATAGACCATCTTAATACACGCACCATTTCTTAAACGAATGTAACCTGTTCCCTATGGGCTGAGAATGATGACAATCACTCAAGTCAAATTGCTTTGACCATAGTAGGAAATCAGTATCCAAATAATTGTGCCTACAATTCCTTCCTTGGTGCAGCAGAACTGTCAACTCTTAGCTTAGCTACTATGGAGGTAAAATCCTTTGGTGATGTGCAGGACATTAAAAAACAGCCTTATTACCATGAACTCCAATGTCTAAAAATTGTTCTTATTTTGGGTTTGTTTCATAGTAAGAGGCAAGATTTTAAATTCTAATAAAAACAAAACAAATAAACAAAAAGACTATCTTTTTATGTTCATTTAATAACATGTCCATCATTTTAATGATTGGTATAAAATATATATTATATTGTATTGAATATAACAAAAAATAAAAATTAAGCCATGCAGTGTTGGCATGGACCTTTAATCCCAGCACTTGGGAGGGAGAGGCAGGCAGATTCCTGAGTTTGAGGCCAGCCTGGTCTACAGAATGAGTTCCAGGACAGCCAGGGATACACAGGGAAACCCTGTCTCAAAAAACCAAATAAAAAATAAATAAATAAATAAAATTTTTTTAAAAAGAAGATAGATAGGTAGGTAGATAGATAGATAGATAGATAGATAGATAGATAGATAGGAAGGATATTAATATTTTAACCCAAGAATTGCCACAGCTACAACTATGCTACATGAATTGATGCCTTCACACAGACATTTATTTATATAATGCAGAAAGGAGTTTACAGATCTTCTTCAGTAACTGAGGACTAGAAATTCTGGAAATAGGAACTGGCATCTAGCAGCAAGGCAAGTAAACTATGTCTTTCTTAAAGCGGCAGATGGCTCAACTCCCAGGCTCATGGGACAGGCAAGATCATGAACTGAGAAAACCAGAGAATCATGGGACCCACTATCCATCAATAAAGTTCTACTGGAACTCAGCAATGCTCATTAGTTTCCATGAAGTGTGAGTGTTTTCACTCAATTATAGTTGAGGTGAGTTGATCCAGCAGAGACTGCTTGTCCTACACTAAAGTATTTACTGCAGGTCCCTGGGCAGGAACACTTCACAGCCCTGGGACTGGACAACCAAGCTCAAATAGCAGAGAAGAGCTTCTGTGATTCTCAAAAAGGAGCTGACACTGCAAAAATGCCTTTTCCCTTAGTAGGACTATAACCTACCCCACATTCCAAAACGGGGATAGATGCATGTGACTGGTGGGGAGCTAGTCACATGGCCCAAGACTTAGCTTCAAGGGAGGCTGAAAACCTGAACAGCATATATTCTACCAAATTTGCTAGGACTCAAAGCAGGAACAGACAAATGTAGAAAGGGGGTCTCTGACAGCAGAGAGGCGAAGGAACCACACAGAAAATGCACAGAGACTGTGGTTAGACCCAACAAACACAATCCAGATGAGCTGGATATTGTTGTCCATGGATCAAACACCAGGTTTCCAGTCAATTTTTCTGATTAAAAGTATTAATTTTGTCAATATTTGCTAGGCCCACATTTCTTTCTTTTTTTTTTAAGGATTTATTTATTATACACTGTAGCTCTCTTCAGACACACCGGAAGAGGGCATCAGATCTCATTACAGATGGTTGTGAGCTACCATGTGTTTGCTGGGATTTGAACTCAGGCCCTGTGGAAGAGCAGTCAGTGCTCTTAACCGCTGAGCCATCTCTCCAGCCCCCTAGGCCCACATTTCTATTTGCATACAATCATATTTTACTTCTCTTTCTTACCTTCTATACTGTATATTTATCCCTGGGCTGGAAGGCCTTATATCCCTTTCTAATGTTTTTAGTTTGCTGGGAGGTAACATGGTAGCCAATCAGAGTCTCTTTAATTGTATGTGCTTATGATACAGTCAATTTTAAAAGAAAGATGCAGCCAGGCAGCTCTAATATGCTAGGAATTTTCTGTAAGAAAATGGATCTTGTTGACTATAAAGCCACACCTTCCTGCTCATAGGGCTAACTCAAATGTCTTACCAGACCAAAGTTCCACCTATCTGAAGCTTATGAATAACTAGACATGTGAGAGAGAGAGAGAGAGAGAGAGAGAGAGAGAGAGAGAGAGAGAGACAGACAGACAGACAGAGAATATACATATTTATATACAGGAGCATAGGAGACCAGAAGAGGGGCCTCAGATCCCCTGGAACTAGAGTTATAGGTTGTCTTAAACTAACACCTGAATGCTGGGAACCAACCCAGGAACCTGTACAAAAGCTGTGTGTGTTTGTTTGTGTGTTTGTTTGTTTGTTTTTGTAAGCGTTCTTTACTGCCGAGCTATTTCTCCAGCCCAAACACAGCATTTCACCTGGGTGTTGGTGATTTGAACTCAGTTCCTCATGCCTACAGCGTGGATACTCGCCCACAGAGCCTGCTCTGCAGCCCTGACCCCTCACTTCTGTTTGGCCACCTCAGGTTCTTCCCCAGGTTACTCCCCTTCATGAGGTGCCTGTGCCCCCAGAGATAAAACTGTCGTGAAGCATCATACACCCTTGGTTTATGGGAAATGGAATTTCCCATATAGAGGTCATAACAACCTCACAGGATGATTTCTAGATACACCAAGGAAATAAAACCCAAACTTGAAGGAAATGAAATTCAACTAAAGTTAACTTTGGCACATCTGCCAAATATGATTTTTTCAGACCTGACAAGACAAGAGTCCTGACACAGCAGGTGACACCTCTTTATCAGCTCCAAGAACTACAGGGCACATAATTAGCACCCAATTAGTTATTAATAACTTAATATTCACACATCTGCTGAAACTCTCTAAGGTGCACAGAGTAATTTCAATGTGATTACGATCGTCTCTGTTAGGGTAGGTGCTGTATAAATAATTAATTTGTTTCCAGAGCCTGGGGGAAGGAAAGGGAAAAACTGGAAAGCTCATCTGATCCACCCTGGAAAATACAAAGGGTCATGCAGGAGAAGGGGTTAAACCCAACAGAGTTGCAAGACTTACATTCAAGTTAAATATTATAGTATACATCAATCTGGCC
Organism: Tokudaia tokunoshimensis; assembly: GCA_036184795.1. Lineage (NCBI taxonomy): Eukaryota > Metazoa > Chordata > Mammalia > Rodentia > Muridae > Tokudaia > Tokudaia tokunoshimensis. The sequence continues at coordinate 106,113,398 of BTHU01000011.1, read as the reverse complement.
ATTCAACAGAGTTTGCTGGCTTTCAGCTACATAGCATCATTGTGTTGGATGAGAAACTCAACATGCTTTTAATGAAGCAAGGATACGCAGGCCACTGTGGTTGGCCAATCGGAGCTGATGTTAGAGGAAGTTGAGTTCAAGGCTAGCCAAGACTGCATACAAACCAAACACTGGAGTTACACAGTAGTAGATGTACAAAGTCCTAGGCTATATCCCCAAACCCCATCAACAAATTTAAAAAGCTAGTATATCAAGAATCGTTGTTTATCAAGATTCTATACCATTTGAGCTTCTGGTCATTCTAAACTACTATGTATACATTACTATATTGCTTCACTTAAGGTAAATATCTGCTCTGTAAGATGGATCCCTACTGTTATCAATAAACTCACAAATGAAGAAACCCAGTGTGGTGGTTTGAATATGCCTAGCTCAGTGACTGGCACAATTTGGAGGTGTGGCCTTGTTGGAGTAGGTGTGTCATTGTGGGCTTGGGCTTTAAGGCCCTTGTCTAGCTGCCTGGAAGCCAGTCTTCTCCTAGCAGCCTTCAGATGAAGATGTAGAACTTTCAGCTCCTCCTACACCATGCCTGCCTGAACACTGCCATGCTCCTGCCTTGATGATACTGGACTGACCTTCAGAACCTGTAAGTCAGTCCCAATTAAATGTTGTCCTTTAAGCGTTGCCTTGGTCATGGTGTCTGTTCACAGCAGTAAAACCCTGACTAAGATACCCAGGCTTACGTAATTTGCCAAAGATGAAAACATTTTGTGAAGCACAGGCAGGACACAAACTAAGTTCTCTCTGCACTGCTACCATTGTCCCAAAGCAACTTGGGCGTGTTAACTTCTTTCCTCCAAGGACTCAAACAAGATCTACATGGAGAGCTGGCTCAGCTAAGAGTGTTTGCTGCTCTTGCAGAGGACCTAAACTCAGTTCCCAGCACCCAAGTGGACATCCCACAACCACTAGTTTTAGGGAGTCCAGTGTCTCACAGGCAACTGTCCTAGTAGTGCGCATATGCCCACACAGACACACACATACATAACATTTTAAAGGAGCTCCACCCCATGGGTGGGCTTACAGGAGATTGAAGGCCCTGAATGCTCTGTCTATTTGGCCAGACCTGGCGAAAATCTTGCTTTCAATGTTGAGGTTTTAGACAAGTTACTTTGTGTCCATATCATCTGCTGCCTCGTTTTCACAATAAAGCTCCTGAACAGGTCTTAAAGTACAATCTCTCCAGCCCCAACTACCTGCTTTCCAAACAAAGATCCCACTGTGTTGGCACTGTCTGACTAACCCTTATCTGAAAGGGCTGGGCAAGAAGAGCTTCTAATTTGGGTCCTTTTCAGATCATGAAACATTTGTATATGCATTATGAGATGTGTGTGGGAAGGGATCCAAGTCTAAACTTGAACAGGGTTTCAGCACACCTCACACACAGAGCCTACTTCATTTCCTTCAGTCCTCTCTGTGCACCTGCATCTCAGCTGGGATCTGTCATAAGGGACAGGTGTGGGATTTTCCACTCCCCAGTGTCACGCCAGCTCAGAAAGGTTCAGCTTTCCAATTTTCAGATTTGAGAAGCTTGACTTCTACCAAACATCCCTTATCCACAAGGGGAGCCTGGCTTTTGGAGCACACAGAAACAGTAAGTAATAACACACCATGCCCATCTTTCAAGGATGGGACCGTCTCACGGCATGCACAGAAAGAAGACAGAAACAGAACTGCCCAGTGTGTTCAACACAAAACACATTTCGGTGACAGATCTAAATTACACCACAGCTGGCTACACTCAAGCTGCCCAAATCAAACCAAAACATTTTAGACAGTGGTAAAGACTCCTATTAAATTCTTTCTTGGCCTGGAAAAATGGTTTAAGAACTAGCCTCCCAAACATGAGTACCTGAGCTCAGATTCCCAGAACCCAGGTTAAAAGGGAGGTGCATGGAGAGATGGGAGGTAGGTGGATCCCTGGAAGCTCATTGGTTAGCAGTCTATATGGTGAAGTTCCAGCCAATGACAGAGCTTGTCTCAAAACAAAAGATGGAGGAGCCCTGAGGAACAACACTGGAAGTGGTCCTCTGACCTCCAAACACAGCGTGGCGCTATGCATACATGTAACCATATGGACAGACAAGCTCTTGCACACACTCAAAAGCATGCACAGTCCTTTCTCTAAATTTGCATAAACTGCATTTCATAGGCATCTCCTGCCAGTCCATCTGTATTACTCCAGGTTTACAAAGACAACTTTACCTTCTCACTGACAAAATGGCAAGGCTTAAGTCGGGACTCATTACTTTTAGTGTGCTGAAGATGATGAATGTCCACCTTAACTTACATGTGTAGCTTAAATATGCTACCCAAGCATACTTAGTAATAGCCAAATCTTTGCTGCCCATTTCTCCTAAGAATACTCCCTTAAAGATTTCAGACATCAAAGACAATTTTATGAATATTTGTGACCACCCTGTCAATTTTTAAAAGAATAAGAAATAACCAAAAATAGGAGCTAGAGCATTATCCGAGAAGAGAGTATACTGCTCTTCCTGACAACCCTGGTTTGGCTCCCAGCAGCTACATCAGTGGCTCGCAATGACCTCCAACTCCAGTTCCAAAGGCTCCACCACCCTCTTCTGGACTCTGCATGTACCTGTACTCACATGCACAAGCAGACAGATCGACACTTTAAAGGTAAAATAATTTCTATAAAAGAGGGCCTGCCATCAAGGCTTACTCAAGAAGGAAATGAAATCCTTACGCAACGAGGTAAGTGTGGCTTCTAAGTGAAGCATGAGCAAATGCTGTCTGAAACACTGTATAAATAGCAACTTAGCACTTCCAAGGAATTTATTTTAAGGAAAGAAGGATATGCGTTGAGATTTAGTTAGAAAGATTTCATCACCGAACTCATTATCACATCCAAAATTGTAAGCACCATTTACTTAACAATAAGGGAAGAGCTAAGCAAAATCAGGGCTCAGACATTAAATCAACATTTCTCTACAGTCGATTCTAACAGTTTCAGAAGAGTATTTAATGGCCTGGGACAGCTCTCAAAGGAAAGAGATCGATGCAATAACAGGCAGATGACACAAGTTTAAAGCAGAATTCACTTCCATTTTAAAGGCAGGGTGATGTGTACTCACACACACAGTTAGCAAGGCATTCCAAGCTTTTACTTTACCTGTATTTATTACAAGAACATATGTGGTTTTATATTAGAAAAGCAATAAAGGCTTTGTTGCTGACACCTTGCCATATTTCCCTCTTGTAATTTTCAACTACAGAAAACTTTTAACATGCATTATGATAAGCCTCACAGAGAAGCCATGTCCTCATAATCTGCCTCAGATGATAGACTCCTGCTAATTCTGCTTCCCAACACACACCTGTTCTCCTTCTATACACTCTGAAAGGAACCTGCTACAGTCACTCAGAAACATGTAAGAGATAGAAACTTTTAAAATATAATGACATAGTATTGACACAACTTTATAAAATGTCAACAGACATTCCCATTAGGGTTCAGACCTCCAAATACACTATTTGCCCCTTATTAGATCAGGATGCAGATGAGGGCTAGACTGGTGTGCTGACTGGTGTTGATGGTCAACTTGACAAGCTCTAGAATCACCTAGGAGATACACCCTGGCATTATCTTAACAGAGGTGGGAAGATCCACCATGAGCTCAGAATCATCCCACAGGTTGGGGGCCTGGGCTAGAAAGTAGGACACTGTGAAAAAAGTGGTAACAACATTTCTGTTTCCTGAAGTTGGACACATGTGACCAACAGCCTCACTTTCTGGCTGACATTTCTTCCCTGTCATGACGAGCATCCCTCCGACCTGTGAGGTACAATGAAGCCTTCCTTCCTTGCCAGCTACTTTGCTGTAAGACACATTTGGGGTATTCTAAAAGAATCCCCAAAATGACAAGGCCATCCCCAATGCTGTGTCTTACTCCAAGCAATGGGTGATAAGTTGTCTTGGGTTGTGTGCATGTGTACACACACATACACACACACACACTCTTCAGGGGTGGAAGAATGGTAGGGATGTGTGTATGGGTGTGTGTGTGTGTGTGTGTGTGTGTGTGTGTGTGTGTGTCTGTTGTATGTGTATGGCATATGTGTTTGAGCATGGTGTAGCCCTCCCTTCAGTAGATGGTGGCTGGTACATGATTATTCGTCAATTTGTTTCCAGAAGGTCAGAGGGATGCAGAGATATTCCCCAAGATCAAACCAAGTGTCTGTGACCTGAGCCTCTGCCACCCAGTCTGAGGGGTGAGCTGGGAAAGCTCCTCACATGAGCGAAGCAAAGCAGCACACAGGAAAAATAAAACCACCAGCCAGATCTCAACTGAATAACGCCTTTACAAATTGGAAGGAGGATGGACCCAAGGCGGAGAAGCCATGTGCCCCAGAGCGGGGTCACAGGCTGTGGCTGAGAAAGTCAGCTAGAGTGCCTGGCTAATAACTCAGGGTCGGAGCTTGGGCTTCTGCCTCAGTGCTTTGATGTTTGTAAACTAACAATGCAGCAGAATGAGAGGCATGGAAACAACCGACAGGCAGCCCTGCCAGAGCAAACAACAAGTGTATGGATGCCTCTGGACCTACAGATGGGAAGGCCAGCCAGGCCCTCCCTCTCCTGCCATCCAGGTCTCCTCAGAAGGCATTCATTAGCTAAATGTGCACCAGCCCACAGGAAAGGGGCCCGGGCCATTAAATATAAATGCAAAACAAAATTGAACCCATCCATTCTAAATCTCAGGGTTTGGCAGCCAGCAAGGTTTACTTCCTGCTTTTTATTTTTCTAAACAGCATTACAGCCAGGAATGACAAACCCCTGCCCTCTAGATTTGGGCACACCCCTCCCAAACCACACAAAGAATTAGTGGTCTTTGTTTTGGGGTTTTAATCATTACCAGATTTCATACGGGCATCTGCTGTCACTCTGAAACCTGGATTAAGAGTACTGATGGTGCATCTTCTATCTAAACAGAATCACAAGTCCATCTGCAGTGAGACAAAAACACCACAAACCTGCTAGGCCTTAAATGAATTGGAAATGGCTATGCAAATGACAGAAGAACCACCTTGGTGATTTCTCCTTAAAAATACATCATGAAAAGGATGGAGAGGCAAAAAAAAAAAAAGGAGGACAAAGAAAACCATATATGTGGAATTTTTCTCTCCCCTGGATGGGAGAAATGAAAATTACTACATAAATGTCTCACACTGCAGCTCCAGTTCATGGAACACCCATCCGCCTGGCTTTTTACCCTCCTGAGATTTGAATTCTGTATTTAGGATCAAGGCCATACAAAGGACAAGGGTTTTGTTAGCTGTGGTCCACAGCAGCACCCCCAGGCCTGAGGGCATGCTATTTGCAAGACCAACGCAGAAGTGAAACTGCATTCATCACTAGAAACATTGTGGCTTCCAAGTCACCAGGAACTCACAGGAGATCATCATAAAGGAGAGGCTAGGGAGATGGCTCAGTGGGTAAGAACATGTGCTGCAATGCATGAAGACCGGTTTGAATGCTCAAGACTGATAGAAAAGCAATGGGGGGGTTGGGGGAGGGGGCGCAATGATGAGAACTCTGTGCCATCCAGTCTAGCATGAGCAATAACTCAAGTTCCAGGAGGGTCTATCTCAAAGGAAGGAGGGGGCAATAGAGGAAGTCAACATCCTTCTCTGGACTCCACATGTACATGCACTAGTACTGAATAGCCAAACACGTGTGTGAGTATACACACACACACATACACACAGTCAAGCTGCAGACTTTTGCCTTATCAATATGCCTCCAGTTTCAATGTAATAAGAAAACAGCCAGCCTTTCCCTAGTCAAGGCTGGCCTCTCTTCGATCTCTTCCCACTGTTTACACCAGACCCTCAAACAGCAAAAGGCACTCACTGTGCAACCCATCACCTTGCCTCCAGATATCCAAAAGCCATCTTATTTAGAGCAGTGGCAGAGAGGGAATGGAACTCTAGAGCCCCTAGCCCTGTCTGGTGTAGAGCCATCATATTCTGAAGGTGATCCAAGAAGAATCCAGAAGTCAAAGCATAAAGTACCCCAAAACAGATGGTTCTTACATCACTGCAGTGCTGTGGCCTAAGTCTACCTGCTAGAGGAAAAGCCAGCTCATCCTTGAACTAGATCACAGTATAGAGTCCTGCTACCTACGTGATGTTAACAGGTAATTTCTTCCCCCCTGGGTATTTGCCTCATCTGTTTAAAGGCCGGAAAACGATGGTAGCTCCTTTGGGTTATATTAAGATTAGACACAAGACTACATTAGACATTAGACTACAGAGCCTGGCTCTTGATTTAAACTTGGCAAGTTGTGCCAGTAAAAGCGAGCATGGGAGGAAGGTCAGCACCCACCACACTGGGAGCATCCAGGCTACTGCTCCACTTCTCTGATTTCTCCCGGGAGCAGCTTTGGGTTGAAAAAAGACAGTGATGGCTGCCCTGTGCCTGTGGACCACATCATCTGCAGTTCTCCCTTAAGGCCACAATAAATTTTCACACTCACATGAAGTATTCAACTAAGGAATGGAGCTGTCAATCATTGACCACAGGCAGAACTATGAGAAAGCAGACAGAGTAAGAACAGGAAATGTCTACCAGTAGGGACTGAGCTTAAGCTTCGACCAGAGTCTCCTAGGAAAGATGTGTTAGGGGTAGTCCTGCTCCTAGGTGAGTCCTGTTCTGTTACTTTGTTTCCATTATTGTGATAAACACCATGATCGAAAGCATTGTGGGGAAGAAAACAGTTTGTGTCAGCTTATAAAGTCCAGTCAGTTCATCAAGGGAAGCCAAGGCAAGGGGAAATAAAGGATTTATTTATTTTGTAGCTCATCACTTGAGGAAAGCCAGGGCAGGAGATCAAAAAGAAACTTGAAGGTAGAAACTATGGAGGAAAGTGTTTATAGGTTTGCTCGGCCTGCTTTCTTATGTAACCCAAGACCACAGGCCCAAGGTGCCATCATCTACAATGACCCAGGCTCGAACACATCCATCATTAATCAAGAAAATGTCTCACAGACTTGCCTTCAGGCCAATTTGGTGGAAGAGATTCCTCAACTGAGGTTCAGTCCTTCCTTCCCAGGTGGCTCTAGTTTGTGTCACATTGACAAAAAACTAGGCAGCACACCACCTTTGTACCAGAAGGCTCTAGAGAGACGGTCATCTTCTGTTCAGCGTCTGTCATTGGGATTGCTGGTTCGGCTGGTGATGGCAGTGTGCTGCACAGCACTGCCCATCCCCATCCAAATGATAAATCCATGATCTAACAGCTACAATCCATGAGCATCCCAAGGCGTCTCAGAGTACATCCCAGATTGTCCTCATGGGACTTAAACTCCATCACATGTGACCTCATGAGTGTGCCACTGACGTGGACAAGCAAAAACCAAAGAGGAGTCAGTGGGACCATGGAAACAAAGAAGCAGCTACCAAAAGCTAGAGCAGGGAAGGAGTCTCGGGGGAGCATGACCCACAACTCCTCGATTGCTGGCCTCAGGTCTTCAGAGCTGTGATTGAATCACTTTGTGCAGACTAAAGCACTGAGATTGTGAAGCACTAGAAAACTAATACAGGGATCCACCTTGGCACCATGCCCACACCCTGCTCCCAGAGTGGAGACACATCCCCTTCTTACGTGATCCAAGAACCACAAACCAAAGAGGCTATCACCAGACATGTCAGAATGAGATGAAACAGCAGTATGTTCAAGGCAGCTAGAGCAAGAAGAAAATGCAGACACAGGAAGAGACAACTGACTAGTGCCTGGGGAATCATGCTGCTATCAGTGATAGATGAAGCAATACTGTTAAACCAAAATGTGTGTGTGCGCGCGCGCGCACACACACACAAACACACACACACACACACGTTGTATCCATATCAGTTCTAAAGATAGTACTGAGATCTTCACTCCTCAGCCTGACTGGTTTTTTGAAACCACTCTCAAATACCCGAAGTATACATTGTATATTTCTTGTTGCTGTTGTTTTAGTTGCTTTCTTTATTTAGACACCATCACACTTTGCTCCAGAGGCTAGCCTGGAACTCACTCACTATGGAGCCCACACTATCCTTGAATTCATGGTAATCCTCCTGCCTTGGCCTTTTAGGTGCTCATATTACAGGTGTGAGGCACTGCTCCTAGTTATTTCCAATCCTAAAATTCCAATTTTAAAATGCTCCAAAGTCTAAAAATTTCTGAGCAGTGACAAAACCGTGAGGGAAGGTCATCACCTTGAGCAGCAAAGATTTGGAATGCTCAGATCTGTGATGCTAAACCAGCAGAGTTCTATGCAAAGATTCCAAAATAATGGCAGTTCCAAACACCCAAGTCTAGAAGCACCCTGGTCTCTAATTCGGATGGTAAGGAGTTCTTAAGCCTTAATTAACTTCACAACACAATTCTGAAAAGACCAGCTTCCAGTTGAGCTAATAAACATCCAAAAGCCAGTCAAATGTTTCTAGTTGCATCCTGCAGTCCTCTAAGACTGAGTCCCACCTCTCAGTGAAAACTGGAATCTGGTAATGGTGTGGAGACTACATACAGCTCTGTTAAGGAGAGTGTTTCTGTTGGAGTAAATACCAATTCACAGGCTCGAATCACAAGGCAGTCCTACTACGTCTCCATTAGGAAGGAACAGCATGCTGGGAGTCCCACGTTTAAAGGCAGTTTTCTCAGAGCATGGCCAATAAAAACAAACACGTGCCCACGAAATACCATGCTGTCAAGAGTACTGAGGAATGGGCAGTCCTGGTCAGCTCCTAGGAAAGCTAAGGGCTTAGAGATTTCAGCCCCCAAATCACAGCATCTCAGCTTCCCAGAAACTGAACTTTCATGGGAACAAGACAGCCATGGAACTCGAAAGTGTTCTTCTGAAATGAATTCTTGCAGCTCTCCCTTTCCCTCTGAGGAAGTCTCAGGAAACTCTCTGGACTCCATGTTCTCCCTTGAAATACAAACCTAAGCAACATGCCTAGCACATACACATGTTTATGAACATGTTATGAACACGTTATGGAGTCCTCTTAATAGCTCTGTAAGGTAAAAGTCTTATCACTGTTTCCATTAGCAGATGAGAAAAGTAACTAAACTAGGCTTTAAGGAGCTTTAAAAAAAAAGGGGGTGAGTCCTCCAACTGCATGCAAATCAGTGCCTAAGAGGATAGCCCTGTCCCTCTCCACAGAGACAAGCTATGACATGACAAGGAGGCCACTCTGTCGGCAGAGCATTCCAATCTCTGAGTCAGATGATGGCAGAGAATGGAGATGTTGCCAGTTGGCAGAAGATACATGCTTGAAATGAATGAACACACAGCTGATCAATTGTTCATACTTTCAGCCAGTGGATCTACTACCAACAATATAGATTTTCCTGGACTGACTGCTAAGTAAATACAATGTTTCACAGTAAGGAACAGATTCAGCATTACATCACAGGTTCATGTCAGCATTAGCCTCAGCCCACCGGTATTCATGTGTAGCCCCCATGCACTGCTTTAAGAGTCAAGGGGCTGCAGAAAGACCATGACTTCAAGGCAAACCTGAGCTACATAATGAGGTGCCATCTCAAAATTCAAAACAAAAGTAAAAAAGATAGGACATTCTAAATGGGTGAATTATGTACTATGTGAAGTCTATCTCGATAAAGTTGTCACAAATGAAAGCATCTAGGTCATTTAATTGGAAGTTTTCAGTCAGCCAGCTTATAATTACTAGGAAAGTAAGGGCTTTTTTTTTCCCCCTCCCTGTATATTCCAAGCCTCTTTTAGTCTCTTGATTGACAGGGTTGTCTTTCACCAACTCATTTTACTAAATTTACATGTAGAACAGAAGCTCTTAGAGAATGACGGTAGGGGTCATCAGGAGACATGGCAGGTGGAACTGAGTACATTCATGTAGGAGTGGTAAATTCTGGGGAGCTTGGCACACTCAGATGACCACAAACATAGATTGTATAATATATAACTCAAAAAGCTACAAGAAAGGATTTCTGACTATTTTTACCACAAAGAAATGATACGTATTTGAGGAAATATGTATGTTCAATCTGATTTTAAACATTACATAATATATACATACATCAACACATCATAAGGGATATCTGATTCATATACACAATCCTATGTTCTGATATACGAATTTTAAAATAATTTTAAAGGCTAGGGCTGTGGCTCTGTTGGTAGTGTGCTTACCCTGTTTGATCCCTAGCACTGTATAAAACCAAGCACAGTGTAGACATCTGTGAAACTAGCCCGAGGTGATAGCAAAAAGACCGGGAGTTCAAGGACATCCTTAGCTACATAAGACCCTGCCTCAAAAAAACAGTGTATAAAAAAGGTCTATGCAACAAAATCATGCCTGCATCGTGGATGCTTGTCAGGCTCTGAGGAAAAGAGTTAAGTCTTTATTCTCTGCTCAGGAAGTCCACGCCTGTATTTTACAAGGTCTCAACTCTCCTCTGAACCTTGTCTATTATAAACATGGGCTTTAGATCTATTCTCACTCTGAGATCACTTACACTACTGACTATTTGCAGGGCGAGCAAATGTAATCAAACACTGAAGCTTCGAGGAGATTAGACAACTGCCAGGGTCTGAACTATATCAACAGCTTGGAACAGGCTCGCTCAACTGCGTGGTGACAGTATTATGCCTGTAAAGCAAACACAGCTAAGGTGTTCTCTTCAGATGTGGCACCACATTCCAGCAGTGTGCTGAGTCTGACAGAGAGGCATTCTTCCCAGCAGTGATAGCCCTGAGACAGATGCTGGTCCAGGCACAGAGTGAACTCGGGAGACACAAGGATGCACTCCCAGGTTGGCTGAGTCTAAATGAAACCTGTCGTGTGCAGTTTGTGTTTTAAAAAGAGGGGTGCTTTCCTATTTACTTATTTATTTATTTGCAGAACCCGCGTTTGACAAAATTCAAAAGTAATACATTAAAAAAATCCTTCATATATTACTCACACCATATTAGGTTAAAATATATGTGTACTTATGTGCTTATCTAATACGTTATACAGTTGGGTAAATTTGATTGTTTACACTGTGATCACTTAAAAGAAACAGGAGGATGTGTATGATGAAGATACTACCATCCCGTGTATATAAAGGCTATGAACCTGCGGCCTCTGGTATCAGGCACTTACTAGAAGCAACTCCTTGCCTGTTCAGTCCACATTTTCTAGCGAGCATTCTAAGCCCTGTCTGCATTCTGTCATTTTCTCTAGACTACAGATTCTCATCCAAATGCCACATCTGCAGAACAGATCGTTCTCTTTAACTGCCCCATCAAGACAATCAAGGTTCCTGCATCTTGCATCATACTTGATAACACATCCACCCTGTATAAACTGAGTATACTTGCAGGGAAGATCCACACATCACTCAGATCTGTTCCTCCAGTCCCATTGTCACAAGCGTGGAGCTTGTCACCCACTTCCAATTTCCTTCCTTGTTGACTAAGTAGTAATGTAAGCATGATGTGCTCTTACTACTACTAAAGACAAATGTCTTCAAAATGGGCCCGCATGGACCTGGATATTACCAATATAATAATAATAACAAGAACAGTAATACTAGTAATAATAGCAATCCACACTTAAAAATTTGTACCTGACAAGAAGTTGGTGCCTTTTTTAACTTTATAGTTTTAAGGAAGTAAACAAACCACTGGCAGCTTTGGTTCATTGAGTCTGAAGATGTGGATCCTGTTCTTTAAATATTCACAGTACAATTCTATGAAGAGGGTATGTTAATAAAATACAGCTCTATGAAGAGGGTGTTCTACCCTTGGTGTCAAAGAGATTTGAGATGATAAATACTTTGAACCACGCCAAACCACTAATGCATTGCAAAGAATGTCAGCCAAACTCAAAAAATTCTTTGGCTGCACCAATCTTTAAAAAGATCCTCTACTGACAAGGCTTGGAATTCAGTTGTAAAACACAGACCCACAAAGTCACAGGATTTAGGTTCCATCACCAGTTTTGAAGAAAAGGAAAAGAAGGAAAGGAGGACTGGGAGGGGAGGCATACCCACAACCTCTCTGCAGACAGTCAATGTCCTCAGGAATAGTGGAGGGTGGCAGGAAAAACATCTTTGACTTGGAATAACACTTAAAGCAGTTAACAAATATTTTACAACTTACTATTTCAAACACTTAGGAAATCCTAAGCAAGCCACTCCTGAGAAGGTCCTGTGACACGATCAGGCTCAAGTCAACTTCCTAAGAGTGAAGTTTATGACAAATGAGTGCCTGTCTTGACATCTGCTCAGGTCAACACCATGGTTAAAAGGGCCTGGAAAGCCAACCTTGGTAATTCACACCTGTAACGCCATTACATGGGATCCTGGTGCAGAAGCATCTTGCTTTCAAGATAAGCCTGAGCTGCAAAGTTTAACCCAGTCTGAAAAAAACAAACAAACAAGACAAAAAAACAAAAAACAAACGAAAACAGAAAATACAACACATATGCCAAACCACTAGGCATAAAGTCCAGGAAGGAAGAAGAGGCTACCTTATCCACCTAATCCACATCCAGCTAGTCGATCCCTACACCTGTAGCCAAGAAACACCACTTAAGAGCTCAACTCAGTGATCAGTGCAAGTTTAGTGCCTCTGGGTGTATTACCCCAGCCTGACTCACTTCTCCAGCTCTAATTTATTGTCTGCTGCTCCAAGGCAGCTTTCACGCCATCCTGCTTAGCAAACATCCCTTTAACATCAGACTTCATAGCCTAATAATCAGAGGAACCCTTGGACAAAAGAGCTCAAGGGGAAGACAGGTCTCCCAGAGGCAATCTGCACAATGTCCAGCGGATACAGAAAACCTTACCCTTTCTTTTGCCTTCTTACCCAAACCCCAAGCAGTAGTCAGAAGCCTAAGGATACAGTGCACTCCTGTGGCTGATGTGGCTTCCTGTGGCTGCCTTGTCAACTGTGATGCAAATCAAACTAGAAAGTTTGTGCTGATAGAACTGAAAAGCATTATGGGAGCATTATGGGTAACCCAGGTTTGGAAAAACCAGTATCACACATTCTCCATCAAACGCTGATCCTCACTTCTAACTCTTACAGCTACTCATTTCTATGTATGTATGTACGTATGTATGTGTGTGTGTGTATATATATACATATATATATATGAATGTGTATGGGGAGTGGACTTGAAATTAGAAAGAGAGAAGGAAAAGAAGATTTAAGGAAGGTGCACAAGAGGGCAAGAGAAAGGCGAATGGGTTTTCTAAGTGGGACGCGGCAGGGAGGTGGGGGAGAATGGGTGGCAAACCATCCAAAGCTAAGCATGTATAAGAATCCAGTGAGGGAGGAAGCAGTGAGCCTCAGTGCAGAGCACACGCTCTTCTAAGGATACAGTTCTTACAGGAGGACAGAGTTCAGTTCCTGGCAGTCACAAAGCTGCCGTAACAGTGCATAACCACCTGTAACTCCAGCTCCAGTGGATCCAATGCCTCTGGCCTCTGCAATTATGTGCACAAGAGACATACAGGTCGTTAAAATAATTATAAAAAAAAAGAAAGAAGGGGCTGGAGAGATGGCTCAACAGATGGCTCAACCCAGAGGTCCTGAGTTCAATTCCCAGCAACCACATGGTGGCTCACAACCATCTGCAATGGGATCTGATGCCCTCTTCTTGTGTGTCTGAAGACAGAGACAGTGTACTCACAGTAAATAAATAAATAAATCTAAGAAAGAAAGAAAGAAAGAAAGAAAGAAAGAAAGAAAGAAAGAAAGAAAGAGGAAGGAAGGAAGGAAGGAAGGAAGGAAGGAAGGAAGGAAGGAAGGAAGGAGGGAGGAAAATGTGTTAAGGAAAACTGTCTCACTGTATGCTATCTTAAAAGAAGGTTCAAAAGTGGAAATGGCAGCCTGACATAGAGACAGGACATAAAGCTGTTCATAATCCAGGGTTATGGCAACTATCGACTTCCTGTCTAATGTGGCCCCCAAGCCTTGGCAGTGTTCCATGCCAGCTGCTGTTCGCTTTGCCCAGGAATGGCTGATCAAAGGACAGAAAGATTCGCCTTTGGCCCAGCTGATAAGGAAGCTGTAAAACTCAAATCCACACCTTGTTCGCCCTTAATGAACTCAGTACAGTACACTAAAGGGTAGCCTTCATTACCCCCAAGTTCTCCATTTAATTCTTTCATATTTTAAACTTCTTGTAATGACTTTCCATTGCATTCAGCAAATAAAGAAGCCTCCCATTGATAATTAAACACCTGCTAATTCCTACAAAGCATTCTAAAATTAAAAAGTAAGAATAATCAGTAAAGAGTCTGATGAATAAAACATCCCCTTTATCCCATAGGGCTGGGCTCAAATAGAGGAAAATGGGTCATTAAATGTCCATTAATTCTGCAAGACTTGGTGAAAATATTTATGCTCAAAAGTACTTTGAGATGTAAGGTTCCAGGTTGAAATATTCATTACCCAAAGAATACTTAAAGAAAGACAGGCTAAGTTAGTGGTCACAAGGAAGAATAGGACACAGGCTTATTTCATTTTTTTAATCGAACTATGAATTATCCAGCATTCTGAAAGAGGGGTGCCCATACATGGATTTCTTTCCACTGAGCATGTCGTGGATGTCAACTATTATTTCTTTGTACATCAACTCATTTTCTAGGGAAAAGAGAATTTTCTGTTTGGTATGTTGAGTTTGGGGCAATTTTCTTAAGAGACATGATTTCACAAGCATAGGCTGACCCTCAACTCCCGATCCTCCTGCCTCCATGTCCCAAGGGCTGGTATTCAAGGAGTGTACTACCACACCCAGCTGAATGGCATCAAAATCTCCCTCATAGTGATTCCGTGTCCGTCACTAAAAGATAAGACTGCCATGAATGTGACTGTGTGTGTGTGTGTGTGTGTGTGTGTGTGTGTACACGCACACATAGAGTAGGAGCCAACTTAGAGTATCTTCCTCTATAGCTCCCCACAGGGGTTACCCATGCACATCTTGACATTTAACTTTTACGTCGACATGGGAGGTCAAACCCATGTCCTTCTGCTCGTACCTCGGGCCCTGTATCAGGACTGAGCCAGTCCAACACCACTATCAGTCTAGACCTACAGACTAGCAATAATGCCACAAGCCAGACACATTTCTCCTTTGAAAAACAAGTTTTTATTATCAATCTGTTCACATCAGGACCCAATTCCTCACAGCGACTGTGGCTGACCTCGGTCCTGAAGTCTGCTTTAATCCAAAGGGCTTTCTCTGCCTCTGCAAACTGACCTGTGGGTTGAAGAACTGGGCCATCTGCATGAATTCCCCTCCTTTTGTTTTGCTAATAGAATCCGAGGTCTGTCGGTTTATATTGAGATCTATTCTGGCATCAGTTCCAGGGGCCTGAACTCTGTTATTACTCTCTTTCTCAAAACATACTGTAGGTGAAATGAGGAGGCAAATTACAGTATGTATACGGTTTTACCAACAAGCACTGGCTCCCACCGCTGCCGCCCTGAACTCCTCCTTCTGCTGTGTTAGCAACTGCCCTGGTCTGTCACCTAGCCACTCAATGACCTCTTTCCCAGATTACTGAGGTGGTGAATAATTTGGCAGGACAGACAGAAATAATCAACCCTCCCCTTTCTAGTTTATTAAGTATTGTCAATTCCCTGACTTAGGTGGGTTTGGAATGTTAATAGTTGAATGATAAAAGAAAATGTTTAAGTCATTTACCCATCCCACTTTCTGTCAATAGAGAAACTGCCAACTCTTACATCTTATGTTAAATAAAAATGGAATTCAGGACACCAAATTCCTTTTTAATGGCACACCAGAAGGCAAACACAGATTTCCAAGCAACAAGCAATTTCTACAATCACTGCTGAGAGAGGAAAGAAAAAAGCCTGTCCCTCTATCTTCTGTCAGGATAGACAGGAAGGATGACTATGGCTAAGAAAAATGCTTGCCTTTTTTTTCTTTTTCAAAAGCTTTATCAGGAAATGTGTGCCATGAAGTAATTATCTATGAAGCAGTGAGGAACAACATCATTTCACCTCAAACCTGAACTGCCCTCTTGATTCCTATTCAGCTGTATTTCAATTAGGCCTTTATTTGAAGACAAGCCCCTGCAAGTACATAATGTCACCTAAAAATGATCCTTAAAAAAAAAAAAATCCTGTTGGGACAGGAATGTTATTTACTTAATACATGAGCAATGAGCTTCATTCCAGAGAATTAATGGTCTTGCTGCTTTAAAGGTTTACAAAGAAAAAGAAAGCAGCAGTAAGACATGGGTTCTAAATTTAAAGGGGATGGGAAATATCCTATATGGTGCAACTTTAGCATTTTAATGCTTTTGCCTGGAATATGAGTTAAAGGAATTCTATCATCCAGAACTCTCAAGAGGAGCAAGGAAGTTCACTATATTCCAAAATATCCTGAGGCAGCCTACCTCAGGCATTCTGTGACACTAGATGGCACCTATGGCAGATGAGGTCAACTGGAACGCCCACTGCCCCTCAACAGTGTATGTACAGTCTTATCATGTCCGTCCGATATCCTAGAACGCTAAAGAGCATGGCCTAACACAGCGAAGTCATCAGTCACAGGCTGGAAAGGAGGCACGGGGAAGACTGTATACATGCTAGCCCAATTTGGATCTTGCTGGGTCCTTTTTGAAAAAATGACACTCTTGTTGAGTCATTTTCACTTTGTCGTTCCTCTGTATGACCCAGGAATTGTTTACAGCAGTATTCAGGAAGCAGAAGCAAGAGAGTCTCTGTGAGTTCCAGGCCAATTGGGACTAGCCAGCACATATATGGTTCTTCCCCCACCCCACCCCACCCCTTGGCATCCCCCCTAGGGTAGCATATTACCAATGAAGCCATCTCTGAGCTTGTGGTTCTGGGTTTTGTAAGAAGGCAGGCGGGGCAAGCCAGCACCCCTCCATGGCCTCTGCAACAGCTCCTGCCTCCAGGATCCTAGCCTGCTTGAGTTCCTGCTCTGACTGACTTCAGTGATGGACTATGAGGGAGAAATGTAAGCTAAATAAACTTTTCTCCCTAACATGCTGATGGCCATGGTGTCTCAACAGAGGAATAGTTACACTAACTAGAAGAATGCGTAAGTCCTAAGTCCCAAGTCAACAGAATGTGGCCTTTTGTGGAAACAGGGTTTTTATAGAAACAATCACCTTATAAAGAGATCCTAGAATGAACCTTATACCATCAGGACTTTTGTCTGTGTTTAAAAGGGGATGGGAACTCCTCAGCATTATCAGCATATACACAGGGAAGAGGAAAGGAAATGGCACCTTCCTCTCAGACTTCAAAATGAGCCAGCCCTACCAACACATGACATGGCACTTCGAGTCTACTGCCAATCAATAAGCCAGTAAGAGCAAAGTGTTACCTAGTTCTCACAAACTCATGCCTAGGCCACACCATGTGCTAACAGTCTGTCAGAGCAAAAAGTAGTTCGTCATGTGGTCGTGCTGCTGTGAAATTCAAAGAATGAATACGAGTAGGAAAGCTGAGGCTTAAGGAGTTGTGTGCTGCAGCTTCCAGCACAGACCCATTATAGAGGGTTAAAGCCTGGGGGGGGGAGGGTGTAGCACGGGTTGTGGGAAGAAGCTGCTGCAGACAGAGCATGTCAGAGATGCTGTGTCTCTGCATTTCCCTTGGCCCTTCACTCATGATCCCAAAATGGATGCCAAAGCGTCAAGTCAGCCCTCTTCTTCTTCTTTACCTTTCTTTTCCTCTTTTTCTATCCTCCTCCTCCCTCCATGTTGTCTTGGGAATGAAACTCAGGATCCTGTGCATGCCCAATAAACACACCACATTGAATCCTATGATACTTTATATCTAATATAAACATTAAAGAAGAAAAACAATCTGAAAGAACACAATTCCCATCTCATGACTCCTTTTAGGGCAGCTTTCCAGGAAGACCCAGGTAAGCACTTCTACAAGTAACTGCCTGGCAAATACGGTTTTTCAGAACAGGGTTTGCTGTCCTCTCCAATAGTACAAAGATTCCTGCAGAATGAAGGAGAGACTGGGTCTTGATTAGGCTAATTAGTCAGATCAAAGAAATTCAGTGGAAGATTCAGGATTCAAGTCGGGGTTTCATCTTCAGCCAAGCCCAAAGCTAGAAGTACCACATAGTAAAGCACCATCAAAAAATCCCAGGACCTTGGCCAAGATGTGAAGAAGGGTTGGGGAAGAATTGTCCTCTCACAAGCTATTCCTGTACTCAATAGATCCTCTGAGGCAGGGGCAGGTAGGTGTGCTAGGGCTGTTTGAATGAGAATAGTCCTTAAAAGGCTCATCTATTTTCATGCTTAGTACCTAGTTGGTAGAACTGGGAAGGATTCAGAGATGTGGCCTTGTTAGAGGAAGGATATTACTGGTGGGCTTTGAGGTTTCAAAAACCCACAGCAGGCCCAATCAATCAATATCAATCTCTCCCTCCCCCTCTATGTATGTAAGCATGCATGTATGTATGTATGTATGTATGCATGCATGTAAGTATATGCTGCCTATGGTTAGGATGTAACCCTCAGCTACTACTCTAGCACTACACCTGCCTTCCTACAGCAACACTCCCTGACACGTAGATAATAGAAGCGTCTGAAGCTGTAAGCAAGCCCAAAGTTGAATGTCTTCTTCTGTAAATTGCCTTGGTCATGGTGTCTCTTTGCAGCAACAAAATGGTAACTAAGACAGGAAGTAGGCTAGCTTTTGGGTTGCACCCACCCTCATGACCCAGGGCATTTTCTAAGCACCCATTACAGACTGTGTTTGGTTTTGACAAAAAAAAAAGAGCCTTAGCCTGCCTACTGCTGTCTTTTGCAGTTTAGTTTGATCCAGGATTCTTATAATCCTTAAATAGGTGAAGTCTCTCTCAAGCAGCTCTTCTATTGGCTTCCACCAACAGCAACCATCTTCATCTTCTTCAACTGGTCCTTTTCCAATCACACAAGAATTTTCCCTACATCTCCCTAGCACTTTATCTCTACCAACTGTGAGAGATTTGCTCTCCCAATCTGAAGTAGCGTCACTCACTAGTGTGGTGCAGAGATAAGGATCCACACACAGTGCTGGCTATGAGTCCTAAAGTAGCCGCACACTCAGCAGGAGCGGGGTTCTTAGAGCCCCTGCAGGGAGAAATGTCATAGTCTATAATTTTGTTCAATTATCCATACAGGTCCCCTGTCCCCCACAAGAAGGGATCTGAATGTTCAGTGTCATCCATGAAGACAGAATCTGGTCGGGACTAGTCCATTCTCACTAGCTGTCATGGCTGATCTTAGCTGTTGACTTGACTATATCTGGAATCAACTAAAACTCAAGCAGCTTGGGCACAGGGGCGGGGATTTTCTGGATTATTATTTAATGTTTGAAGACCTACCCTAAATCGGGATCATCTGAAGTCAGAATGGCCACCAAGAATTGAGGCCACACCTTATATGGCAACTCCCATAAAATGACACGGAAGAAGGAAGCTATTGCTTTTTGCCTGCTTGTTCTTACTCTTGTTAGCAGGTTCATCTATCCAGCGGCTGGGTCGTTCCTTCACTAGTGTTAGAACATATTTTTCAGGATTTCAACATAAGTTGAGACATGCAACCTCAGACTAACAAGTACCAGATTCCTGACCTCTCTGTTGGGAGACAGCAAAGTTGGACTGGCTGGACCACAGCTCTAAGCCACTCTAATAAATGCCCTTTTAATAAATACAAAATCATTCCAGCAGTTGTTGGGGGGGGGGGGACCCTGACCAATGCACTCGTGATCAACCCCCACTGTGCTGGTTCCTGCCCCCCACTGTGCTGGTTCCTGCCCCACCAGGTTTTGATTAACCCATGCTTTCCTTTTTCCTGTAGCCACATTCCATTCTGTTGCTTGCACCCAAAACCCCTGTTCCAGAATATGCCTGTGAGAAATGTCCCTGCTATTAACGTACACAGCAGGAAGTCGGCCTGTCCTTTAGCTTTAGGAGTGGACACCAGAGTTTCAGAACAGGAACAAAGAACACTATATTTCCTTCAAAGGAGCAAATATCCGTTCCTATAAGCAACGTAAGGGGGAAAAATGAGTAACAGAGGCATTGCATCTTCTGACTCTGTAAGAGGCAGCTACTAACTGCCAAGAGCCAAAATATTTCACCCTTTATGTTTGCTCAGCAATTCACACTTCTTGTCTATTAATGTAAAGCTATTAAAGACTATGCTAAACCAGAAAATGGATTCCAAAGATATGAAAATTTTCACTTTGCTCTTATAGGATTTAGCTATTTGTTTAATAAATCAGAAAGAAGCATTTTCAGTTGCAAAAGCAATGTAATTAACAAGATCCTGAAGTCCGTTATTTAGCAAAATTAGGTCTTTACCTGCAGTAGCTAAACATCCCTACAACATAATCTTTCAAATCAAAGTGGGTGGCAGGTCCTAAAATATGCACTGCAATCTGCCACCTAAAAATAATAGCAAAAGAAAAGAAAGTATCCAGAGTGAGTGAGTGACATAGGAAATGTAGCAACTTCTGTTCCGCACTAATTACAGCAATCTTCCTGCTATCCCTAAGGGTCCCCTCTTCTCAGTAACTTTTTAGAAACCTAAAAAGAGTCTTTTGATTAAGGCCAAAGCCAAGGTTTAAGGAACTTAAATGGAAGAGCGCCTTCCTATCTAGCTACTAAGAATTAGGTTACCCTCTAAGCACCCCGATAGGGAAAAGGCCAGAACAGTACCCACAGTACCCACAAAAGCAAGGCTTCGGGCTTACTTTACTGAGAAAGAGGAAACGAGTGGTCTCTGCCAAGAACACAGGGTCCCACCAGACATTCTGCTATGAAGATCGTTCTGAGGCAGAATGAAGACCTTCACAGTATGATCTCAAGGGACACCTAGGGTGCTACACACCTATGACCACAGAGCAGGAGGCAGAAGGATGGAGAAAGTTCAAGGCAAGCTAAGCTACTTATTGAGAATCTGTCTCTAAAGACAAAAACAGGTGACAGGGCAGACATGGGGACAGAGACAGAAGGACTGATACTTCCAAGGCTTCCAAGGACAGAAATTGTTGAGGGAGCTGTTAAGCCAAAATTAAATAGACCGTTACGTAATGTGAGCCCTGTGCTGGGAGCCTCACGTGTTTGCTTTGTCCTCCAGAGAGGTAACATGAGTTACCGCAGTCTACAGATATTGAGAAGGTAGAGATTTGCTAGCTAGCTCACCAAGATCACCAGGTCAACACAGCCCGAACAAAGGGACAGTGCTGATTTGTCTCTCATCCAAATATTTTGAGTATCATGACTGGAAGTTGTATGCTCTTAATCCACAGACTCTGAACCAGTGGACCCATGTCCATACTGTGTCTCCTCCATCTCCTCACAACAAAGGAAAGAGAGCAAACATAGAAAGAGGGGGAAAGAAAAGAAATAAATGAGATAAAGAACTTGGGACATATCTGAGAGTCAGTGTCTGGGTAAGACCTGAGGGATATGTCAACTCAGGGAACTTAAGAAAGTCTGACTCTATAGTGTTAACAGGATCCTATCTGCAGCTCCCATTACATAATCACACATAATCACATACTCAATGTTAAAGCACTTACCTTATTGGGGAGAAGCATGTGTATGTCCATGTGTGTCCAAACCTGTGTAGGTATACATAGAGGCTGCACAATGATATCAGCTGTCTTTCTCCAGCACTCTCTGTCTCCCCCGCCCCCATCAGGAAAGGAAGGCCTCCCCCTTAACCTACACCCATTCAGCAAGTCTGGCTGACCAGTAACCCTGGGATCCTCCTGTCTCTGCCTCCCAAACCTAGTGTGTGTGTGTGTGTGTGTGTGTGTGTGTGTGTGTGTGTGTGTGTGTGTGAGAGAGAGAGAGAGAGAGAGAGAGAGAGAGAGAGAGAGAGAGTATGCAGGTGCCTTCCCAGGCTAGAGGCATCAGATCCCCTAGGAGCTGGAATTAGAGCTTAAGTCTGCTGATAAGAGCACTAGGAGGCAAACTCAAGTCTTCTGCGAAAACAGCACAGGCTGAGAGCCACTTCGTGTGCCTAAGCTATCCATTTTAAGAAGATGCTGGGTTCAGTGTTCTCCAGGACCTGCAGTGGCACCCATAGCACTACTGTATCTGTCATTTCCAGCTCATACCCACAGTACTGGGAATAGATAGATGCTTAGATAGATAATTACAATAACATACATTTTTTTACTTAATATAATTTTTAGGTTGACCTGCAGAAATGGCTCAGCACATAAAGCACCTGCTATATACAAAAGCATGAGAACAGGATCTCAAACACACAGCAGCCACACAAATCCTGTGTAAGCATGCCAGTCCACCTGTAACCTAGCACTTGGAAGGAAGAAACAGGAAATTCCCATGCAAGCCATACTGCTGTGTTGTGGGTTCAACGGAGATACCTTGAATCAAAGAATAAAGTAGGGAGCTATCAAAGAAGATTCCCAAACTCAACTTCAGGCTTCTACATGTGTGTGTGTGTGTGCGCACACACACACACACACACACACACACGTACACACACAAAGAAAGAACACAGACACATTACTGAAAAATATATGGTTGTTGAGGGCACATAAAATTTACTTACTGCTAAGACTAGGTGATCAATGAAGATCTCTGATCCACACTCCAGCTCTCCAAGGAC
This sequence comes from Tokudaia tokunoshimensis, assembly GCA_036184795.1. NCBI lineage: Eukaryota > Metazoa > Chordata > Mammalia > Rodentia > Muridae > Tokudaia > Tokudaia tokunoshimensis. Next base: position 106,090,698 of record BTHU01000011.1, on the reverse strand, counting down.
GTTTTCTTCAAGAATCCTTAACAGCCAAAGGATGCTGTTGAAGTCACTAGAGGCTTTCCACTCACTGGTGAGGGGAAACAAAACACTCCCACAGGGTCCTGTCAATCACCCTCAGTGGGGATTCGATTAGTACCTTGTGCTGGGGCAAACCATGGCCAGGCCATTACACATCTGCGGGGACCTCATCATAAGTTCATACTACAACCAAATCCAATTTTCTCTCTGCAGATTCGATTCACATCAATAGCCCCATCTATCACTGGCCACTGGGCTGGCTGCCTGACTTAAAAACATTTAAAAAAATTTTTTTTGAAAGATTACTGCCAACATATAATAGGCAAATTGTAATTTCAGTTCCCAACACGTGCTTAAAGGAGGGGTGCACACAGCTACAAAATGTACTTGAACTCTGACATTCCGCCCCCACCCCCACCCCTTATCTTCTCCAGAGAAATAGCTCAGTGGGGAAAGGCCCTTGCAGCCAAGATCCATGACCTAGGTTCAATTCCCAGGACTCACATGGTGAAGGAAATAACTCAACCACATTAAGTTGTCCTCTGACCTCCACACATGCACCATGACACACAGTGCACATGCACACATACACATACACAGACACATAAGCACAGATAGATGAGAAGGGGGGCAGGCAGACGATGGATGGATGGATGGATGGATGGATGGATGGATGGATGGATAGATGATGGAAGATAGATAGATAGATAGATAGATAGATAGATAGATAGATAGATAGATAGATAGAGATAAGATAGAAAGAAAGAAAGAAAGAAAGAAAGAAAGAAAGAAAGAAAGAAAGAAAGAAAGAAAGAAAGAGAAAGAAAGAATAAAAGTGTCACTGTTCAAGAATGACCTTCTGTCACTCTATTCTTTTCTAGTTCCCAGGAGTCCTCTTTTTCTGGGCTGTGGACACAGACTATAACATAGTTAAATGTAATGGTTGTGCGCCTCCAGTCTTCAGCAGGCAGGATTCACAATGAAAGAGAATGTATGATTCAGATCCTTCCGTCAGCACCTTTTGAAAAAGTTGTCACTTAGGAGAACTAGTACTGATGGGGTGAAACGCTCCACCACAAAAGCAGACTTGGTCAAGGTGAAGCAGGGGCTCCCTGAGGCGCATCAGCAACCCCAGCACCTGGGAGGAATAGATCACACAGTCTGGACTGATTGGTGTTCACCTCTGACTTCATTTTCACTTTTTCTTTTGAGTGAGATGATGGTTGGAGGGTAGGTAGGGGAATACTATGGGTAAAACTTGGGGGGGGGTCCCTGAATACTAGTCAAGTACTCAAGTGCGGAGCTCTGCCCCTAACCAGAAAAGAGTATTTCCGATGAATTGATATTCAATTTAATATGCAACCCAAAACTGTAAAAAGAATTAGAGGACAGCTAACCCAGAGAGCCTGCGACCACTGTCATAGTTGGAGACCAATGAGGCGAGGCACCATTGGTCTGCGTTTCTCAACAGCTGCCCTATTGGCATTTACAGGGCTCTTCTATGTGCCACACTGTACCTGACCAATACCACAGAGCACCAACACCGAACTAAAGGCCAGGTCCAGAGAGATGGCACCTACTGCCATGCCTGGTGACCTGATTCTGATCTTCACAACCCATATGGTGGAAGGAGAGAACCAACTTTTGATAATTGTCATTTGGCCTCCATAGGAACACTGAGGTATCTGGACATATGTGTAACACATATGCACACAATTAAATACATGATACATGTAGCTTTAAATTTAAAAAGAAACAAACAAACAAACACATGAAGCCAGACATTGTCAAACATCCCCTGAGAGGAAGCAACATCTTGAAGTTGTGATTGTGGGTGCCCAAATCAGCAGGTCTACATACCTATTAACAGAGTACATCTGATTTCCATTCACAGGTAAGTCCACATAGAAGCCATCCAGCTGATGTCCAGCCACACTCAAAACCTTTCTGGAATACTGAATAAAGTCATATTTGCCTTCCAAACAGAAGGCAGCTAAGTGAAGGTGCTATGACCAGCAAACACACTGAGGTTTGTACTTTTGATAGTAAAAGAGAATATGACTGCTTTGACTCAGTAACCATCCAGGAGACATCTGGGAAACATCTGTCATGGTGGGGGCCAAAATATATTTAATCCATTATGAAGAAAGTCCTATGCAAAACTGATTTCAAATCCAAAGGCCCGTAAAGAAGATAGATACACTGTGAAGGAAGAGGCAGAACTAAATGATATTTTTCCCTAAACAACTGCTAAACTTCTGCAAACCAATACTAAAAAAGACAATTTTTATGGAACAGTTTAAGAAAACAGCTTCCAAAGGCTCAATTACCATCTGCAATTATAATCAGGCCTAATTTAGAATACCCCACCATGCTGCAGTCTTCATTAAAAATAATACACTTGCATGGGGATGCAATTTGAATTCACAGCTAAATGTTAGCAGGGCACACATGCACACAACCCAGATACCTCACACCCTGACACTATACCATGAACACACTTTCACAACACACACACCCCTGACACTACAGTCTAGGATTAGATGGCCCAACTATTTCACCAGTTCCTTAATGGATATAGCTCTCCATAAACTTTACTTAACTTTCATATTTTAAATTAGAAAGGTGTGTGGATTATTAAGACAGTTTTCCAGAAATACTAATGGATTTTTTAAGCTTGCCATCTTTCACACAGCACATGGCAAATCCTATATTCTAGCCTCTATTATCTTTACTCTGCATAAAAGGCACAACACATAATATTTCCAGTGCTGCAAAAAATAGTTTTTCTACCACCCTAAATAATCAGATTTACCAAGTACCACTTGGCCTCTTTGTAAGCTTCATAATTAGTTAGAATAATGTGTTCCTGCACATTTATAATTCAGCATAATTTTTACATTATAATTCCTTAATATGGTCTCCTGCACTTACCAGGCCTTTGCCTACAGGGCATTAATGCAGACATTGTCTGAAAAAGACTATGCAAACTTCCTGCTGTCAGTCAAAGCCATTTAAAACATGACAAAGGAAAAGACGTGCCCAGTGGAAGCTCTGAGAACCACACTGGACATACCTTTAGCTCAGAGAATTAAGGTAAACATTTTCAGACCTATCTATACATAGTGACTCCATACATAGACAAATCTTCCAAATCTCTCTAGTGTTCAATTCAGGTTCTCCTGCTGAACACAGCCTCTGGAAAGAAGGGGGGAGGGTGAAAAGCTGTAAACAGCAAGACTCCCCTATACGCCTATAAAATCAAGCCTTTCTCAGTTGGACAATTAGCTTTACAGAACTAATCACGGAGAGAGAAATGAAGGTCATCTGGTTCCTGGAATATCTGTAAGTGACTGACACCATCTTCTTGAGATAAGCGTCCATAGAAGAGATGGCAGGGGAAAGCAGGCATAGGCCCTTATAAAACACTACACATCCTCAGGACCACGAACCTTCTCGAACCCCTCACTCCTTCATCCAGAAGCTAGGAGAGACAGAGTCAATGCCTAGTTGGATGGATCTTTTTTGATTCCCACCTCACCTGCTACCAGGCCAGCCTTTGGTAAGCATCCTGCCCCATCAAGCAGACTGGTTAACTGGTCTCTGTATCCAGGACTCTTGCCAGACAACTGTGCAGTTCCTCCCAGGGTCTCCTGGGGGCCTGGCTTACCTGTCCGCAGAAGCTGAAGAGTGAAAGGGTCACACTAATCTAGAGTTTTCCTTCAAATATCAAGCACAGGGTCACAATGAGTCTCAGATAGAACCCAGGGCTAGCTACTCAGAGCTTCTCCCAAGCCTCCAACAGGCCTTTTTCTAGTCCTTGTCTTCCTATCCTATCTACTCCATTCCCAGCACAGAGCTGCGAACAACGTTTCTCCAGTCTTCTCCTACCCAAGCAGCAGATCTGTGGCCAGGTCTCAGTTCCAAGGAGCAGCCACCACTGTCCAAGTAACAGTAGTCAATGACATGGAGTCACATCAGGGCTGTCACAGAAAATTGTGTATTGTATGTACAACCCAAGGGGAAGGATGAACTGAGGTAAATGAGTTCTAGACACCCCTCTTCTTTGCCAAGATGAATAAAAGTGCATATGGCCCTCAATCTACTGGAGGAAGACACACCTTCTTAATGTACTATAGGCATGTGTACTAAATGGTACCCATACCTGTGAAGAGAAAGAGCTTGGTGCAGAATCCTGATCTCCAGAGAAGATGAAGGCACATCCACACTGAAGAGTAGCCTGAAATGCATCGGATAAAAGAGAAATATTCACACAAGCCAGTGAGATCCAAGTTTCCCCTTCTTGGTGGAGAGAGCTGCTGGTGTGCGCGGGAGAACACTAAAATGAGCCATGCCATGTGTGTTGGGGACAGCGGTGTGAGCCTGTGACTAGCCATGCATAGTACTCAGCAGTGACTACGGCATGTCAATTACTCAGAAGGCATGGGAGCTGCCACACCCCAGGAGCAATGGGCACACACAAAGTCTAGTTCTGGCTTCTATACAGCATTCTTCTCTGACAGGGATTACAAGCCAACTGGCTACTCTGTTCCTGGGCCAAAACCCCAATCGGGCTCCAGCAAAACACAGTATGCCTGGGATTTCTTGTTCCACAGGGTAAGAAAGTATTAGAATAAAATGATTCAAACAGTTCTAAAGGGACCTAGGAGCCACTATCTAAATGCAAGGCGATCTGTATACCAAAGAACAATGAGGAATTATACCCCATTAAATAAAATAGAAATGTATTAAGTCCACAGTCATATAGTAAATGAACAGGCAGAAAAGCTTTATGACCATAGTATCCAAAAGCTGCACATGAGGTGCTCACTACCAAGAAGGTAAATAGGGGGTGACTTTATGATAGGGAATCCCAGCAGATGCACCTTCATCAAGTAACCAAAGTTGAACACATAAGCATAAAGGCAAATGAACATCATGTGCCCCCTAACAGAAAGGACTAAAAAGAACGGACACCATATCTGCAGTTCTTCTGACCTGATGCAAGACCTGAATCAGGATAATCAAAGAGCAGACAAAGCAAACTAAGGGATAGTCCACACACACTAAGTGGTGTATTATCTACAAATGCATCAAAGTCCTGAAAGCCGAGGAGAGCCTGGGAAAGTGCCCCAGATCTGAAGGACACTAAGAGGGTATAGGATTCTAAATACCTTCCTTTGTTCTGGCATATTTGAATGAGGTCTGAGAACCATGCTGTGAATTTCAATTGTGATCATTTACAAGACTATCCTTGCTTATAGAAAACTGTCACCCAAGCACCCAGTGGAAGATCAGTATAGGGATGGACCCAAGTATTGTAGGGTGAAACAGTTATTTTATGGTGCTGTTACTGTTGCAACTTTTTCTCTTTAATCTTTGATGGGAAAAGTGCATACAGAGTCTAAAGGTGGTACACCCTTTCAGGCCATAGAAACAGGAGGGTTACTAAGGAGGAAAAAGGTGCTTAAGATATTATGTACAAGAGACAGAATGGCCATCCAAAACTCCAAGGTACTAAGATGCTAGAAGTATATTTCCCAGCAAAACAGGATCACTGAGGCTGGAGAGATGGCCCAGTGACTAAAGCATCTGCCATGCAAGTATGAGGATCTGGGTTGGGCACCCCAGAACCCACATAATGCTGCCTCAGTAGCACACATCAGGAATCCCAGGCAAGAAGATAGAGGAGAATTCCCAGAAGCTCACAGAAAAGAAAACACAGACCTTGTCTCAATCAAGGCAAAGGTAAGGGCTGAGGCCCCCAAAGCTGTTTGTTCTCTCTCTCTCTCTCTCTCTCGCTCTCTCTCTCTCTCTCTCTCTCTCTCTCTCTCTCTCTCTCACACACACACACACACACACACACACACACACACACACACACACACACAAACAAACATACACAAAACTTCTCTTTTTAAGCATCATCATCTGTACAGAGCTCACTAAGTAGCAATCAATGGACTAAATTCTTTCCATGTTAAGTCACTTTTTTCATCAATAAAAATCTCAGGGGGATTAGTATTATTCAAGTAAAGATATATATAAAACCAAACTCAAAGAGGGAGAAAACAAGACCCAGAAAGCTTTCAGTTACTTACACAAGTTGGTGAGCACCACAGCCAGGATTTGAACCTACCAGTGTGACTCCAGAGTCTACACTCGACCATCCAGGGAACCCCATACGGCTAGACCATCCAGATACCCCATATGGCTAGACCATCCAGATACCCCATACGACTAGACCATCCAGATACCCCATACAGCTAATAAAAAAGGATGGGGAGACAGAAGTGAGCCAGGACCACTGAACACCCCAGCCAGGAGTGAGAAGAGACCAGAAGTAGTGAGGAGCTGAAGCAGAAAGGGTTTTCTCCAGATGCCAGTATCCCTGTCCAAGGCATGCCCCCAGTGCTCTGAAAGCAGGGGAAAGGCCTGTCAGCAGAAGTTCCAGTGGAAAGGCAAGCCAGAGAAAAAGGCAACGAGACTTGGAAAGACTGCAGAGAGCGAGGCTATGAAAGCTGTTTTCAGTGAGACTACTTCTCCATTTGAGCCAGATCATAGGATCTGCTGGTGTCTGGGACTCTGACCACCTTATGGTTCTACTCCCCTCAAGGAGCACACTCGGTATGCTGACAGATTTCCTTTCCTATGGCGAATACTTGAGATAGCTAAGGAAGGTTTATTTTGGCTCCCAGTTTCAGATGTTACTCTCCCAGCTCTGGATGTTCCCCTCAGTGGCTGACTGGCCATAGTGCTCTGGGGCCTAGATGGAAGTAGTAAATACATCATGGCAGGTATACACTGCAGAGTCAAGAATATACTCGTTCTCCGAATGGCATCCAAGAAGGAGTAAAACACAGGAAGGGCTAAGGTCACAAAATTCCCATCAAGAATTTACCCCCACAACCCAACCATGCCTGACCCTTAAAGTGCACAGTCCCCCAAAGCACCATGAGCAAGGACCCATCCTTCAACAGGCTTTGGGAGAGGGCTGAGATCCCAACTGCTCGAAATGAAGAAGAAAGCCACCATTCTGATCTTCCATTACGACACCTTAGTAATCCAATAATGGCTGGTGTTTTACTGAGACTCTGCCATGTTCAATTTATATAACTACTTTCCCTTGATAATAAATAACGTCCAGTTCATTCTAATTCCATGGCTTCCCTTCCCATGGAGAATTTCTCTCCCACAGATTAAGTCATTTGTTCTCCCTGCATCTCATCAAAGATTGTACCTAGCACAGTAATTGGGAAGGATTTAAATAGATAACTTAACCTTGAGAGGATGTTCATTTGACTTAACACAGCCTTTCAATCTTAGAAACATACAAATTCCCATCCACCTCAGCATGTCTGTCTTTAATTATGACAGCCGTGCCGAGAGATTCGTTTTCAAAGAGCTGATTGAGCCACAAGGGAATATTAATACCTAAATATTGAAGCAATACTGATGCTTTGATGAAAGGGAACCTGGCTTTGCTAGATGAAAAGGCTTCAAAAATGTCTCTGGTCTATGCTAAAAACAAAAAACAGAAAAACAAAAAACACCTTGTTTTTACCTCTCTGCGTTAAGTTGGGAAATATAAGGTATTTTTTTTCTCTTAAAAATGTTTCTTACCGCCAGGCAGTGGTGGCGCATGCCTTTAATCCCAGCACTTGGGAGGCAGAGGCAGGTGGATTTCTGAGTTCGAGGCCAGCCTGGTCTACAGAGTGAGTTCCAGGACAGCCAGGGCTACACAGAGAAACCGTCTCGAAAAACCAAAAAAAAAAAAAAAAAAGCTTCTCACCATCTTCAAGTGCATCTGCTGTGATGCTGATGGGCTAAAGGATGTCAGCTTCACTTCTGCATCTGGAGGAAAAGATGCTGTTCGACAGTTAAGCAGAAGGTGCACCACAGGGACCACTGAAGTTGTATCGAAAGCATTTCCCATGGCAGGAGAACAGACACGGAGGAATGGAGGAGGCATGAGACAAAGCTGACCTGTGCTTTGTCACGGATGGCTGGTTCACAGCAGTGGACTTCCCACCAGATGACTGAATGTTTAAAATAATAATAATTGCAGGAACCAGAGAATTCAGAACCTGAGCATATCGTAGGATCCCATTCCATCCGTGAAGCTGATGTCATCAAAGCCTTCAGTGATTTATAGTCTGACAAGCCCTCTCTCCATTAATTATGCACTATTATGGGACAGTACTGCTTCCTGCTCATTGTAAGAACTCTTAAAGTATTGCACTGAGAAGCATAAATGCACCTTTAATGCAGGAGACAGGAGAGAGAAAGCAGAGAGCAGTCAGGAGAAGGCATGAGACCAACCTCCTGTCAAAAGAAGGGGAGACAGGAGCCCCAGGCTCACAGGCCGCATACACCATTATCCTGAACCACTTGGATCTAACACAAAGGGAGTGCATGTGCTTTCAGACCATGCTCGAGTCTCCAGAATGATAATTCACAAAGGTGTGGCTACAGCCAGGCATGGTGGTGGACACCTTTGCTCCCAGCTCTAGGGAGGCAGAGGTAGGAGGGTCTCTGTGATTTCCAGACTAGCCTGGTCTACATAGTAAGTTCCAGAACAGCCAGGGTACATGGCGAGACTTTGTGGGGGGGGGGGGCAGACAAACTCCTTCCAGGACAGCCTTCTACTGCATGGGCTCTAATAGAGTTTATTAACCACTTTTTAAACCCAGGAGGGCAGCAAACTCCTCCCACTCCATCTTTCCATCTTTCTATATGGTTTCCAGTAAAGTGATCAGGGGTTAAAAAAAAAATCTATTTTTTAAATGGTTGGTTGAAAAAATATAAAGAAAAATATTATTTTATGACACATTAAAGTACATGAAATTTAAATAAAGTTTTATTAGTACAGGACCAGATGTTTTCAGTGAAGCAATGGCTGTTGCCACATCAGCATTCAACTAGCCAGTGAGCTGTAGATATGAAGGAGAGAGGTGGAGGCCTGGCTGAGCTAGATGGCACACAGAACCAAAGCTTCCACTTTCAGCTCTTTACAGAAAAAACTCGCCAAACCCTTACCTAATTCACTCACAATTTCCAGGAAAAACACTCAAAGTACACTAAAAACTCACAAGAAGTAAACAGTGACTCGTTTGGGTCACTCAGGAAGCTGAGGCAGGAGGATTTCTCAAGCCTTGAGTTTGAGGGCAGCCAGAGCAACATAAAAAGATTCTATCTCAAAACTGGAAGTATAGAAAAACTTCAGTTACTCATGAAAGCAAAAACAAAACATAACATTCCTTTCCTGTTAATCTCCCGCCTCGGGAAACTTGAGTATAGTTCAAGCTTGCTGACCTAAAAACCTAAATGTAACTATTTGCTAGCTACAAATAGACAGAATGAAGAGAGTAAAACAAGAAACAAGACGAAGATGGTACTGTGCTGACCAGCGTACACACAGGCCTCTCTCTGTGTGTTCAACAGGGAGCCTCTGAGAGATCAGTATTCCCACCCCACACATGAAGACCTAGAGTCCAGGAAGGGTAAGTGATGTCCTAGTGAAGCTGCAACGATGTCACAGCCTTACAGAGTGTCACCACATCATTTCAAGGACCTTATAGGATACTCCTATAGGATACCATGATACCCGCACAAGAGCATGAGCTTACAAGATGACACCATGTCCTGATGGGGTCACAGTCCTACAGAATGTCACCACACCATCCCATGATCATGGCCCTACATGTTGTCACTGAGTCCTCACAGGGCCATAGCTCTACAGGGTGTCACCAAGGCCTCTAGGTGTCATCAGGTGTCATCAGGGTGTCATCAGTCCTCTAGGATGTCTTCAAAGGTCAACAGGTCTGATGTCCTAAATCTCATATTGTTAAGTATCACAGGACAGTTAAGATTCCTATTTATAAACTGACATTACTCTTGCCATTCAGAAAAATCAGACAGTGAAAGAATAAATAATGGTATGAAATAAAAGGAAAGACTGCCTGCCTTTGAAAGGAATGGTGGCTTAACAGAGAAATGTTCATGTTATTAAATACCACCTGCTTCAGTGTTAAGTGCTGAGGAAAGCTTAGCGCTTCCTTAAACAGTTAGCCCGGGCTAACTGTCAGCCTGAGTACAGCCAGACCCAGCTAGGCAAACACACTATATAATCTCTTTATTCCCCAGAATGCCTGCTGTACGGAAGCCTGCATCATCGGCCCATGGAGACTCTCTCCCACAAGCTTACCTCCCAGAGCCATTTCTATATCCAGCAATAAATCACTTGTAATCTAAGAGACAGTGACAATACATCTACCAATTGATTAGGATCTTCTAAAATATCTAAGGAAGACCGATAACACAGCCGGCAGTGAGCTACAGACTTCATTAGTTATTTGGGCTACAAGGAACAGCTAATATACATGGCACTCAGAGTGTCCAAGGAACAATTCCAAGTACCTTCAATGTTGTGTTAAATTGTTAATTCTCCCCATCCTGACCAGGACAGTGTCTTAATCACTTTCATTTCACATATTAGGAAGCTGAGTCACAAAGAGAATAAGCTATTTGCTAAGACCAGGTGACCAGAAAATCCCACAGGTAACTTGGCTTCAAACCCAACCAGGGTGGCATCAGAATTTGCACATCTTCCCACACACCTCACTACCTCCACATGCTGCCCAACTAAAGGTGATCAGTGACGAGCAGAATGTAGTTGTATGTGACCAAGATTTAATTTGTGCTATTCCTATACATGCAGGCTCTTAGCTTTCCACTAGCTGGGGAAAGGGTGGAAACAATAACCTTAGATTGAGAGAATCTAAGAATACATTTTTTGCTCTAAACTGCAAAATTATGATCTGTTTTGAAAGAGGAGGGCCTGGTGATGTGGCTTGTCATCTAAACATGAAGACCTGAGTTCCATAACCAGATTTAAAAAAAATGTCAGGTGAGAGAGTATATGCTTGTGATGCTAGTGCTGGGGAGAGAGGAGCATGGATCCCCAGAGTTTGCTGGCCGCCTGGTTTAGCCTACCCAGCAAGCCCCAGTAAAAGGAGAGACCCTGCCTTAAAAAAAAAAAAGACATGAATGACTCCTGAGGAACACCACCTGTGGTTGATTCCCAGCCTTCAATCAAACACACACACACACACACACACACACACACACAAACACATGAGATGAAAAATACCCATGATACTTGGTTTTGTAGGGTGCTTCAATTGGATGGTCCTTCAAACCCATAAGTGAGGCAGGAACTGTTTTTCATTTTGTACTTTTTTAAATAACCTAAACTATTTGGATCACACAAAAATTCAAGTCAGTTTATTCTTTAAGGGCAAGGATCTTCCCAGGTTGAAGGTACCTCATCCTGAAGAGTAATTACATAAATGGGAAAGGTGCTGGTCTAGTTTAATTTCTATTTCACCTGCAGAAAGCAAGCCCTCAGAACCAAGGTCTTGCTCCCCTGGCCTGGACCCAAACCTCAATGGCCAACACAGGTGCTTCGGCCCAGTACTAGATGGACTCGACAGTTTTCCTCTTCCCTACCATGCCCGTGGAATGGCTTCCTTCTCGGCCGAAAGATGGAGCCTTGCCTTAGATAACTATCCAACTTGGGCCAACACCAAGGAAATGGTACCAAGACTTAAGATGAAGCCCTTAGTCAGAATTAGTGGCAGCCAGTTCCAGCAGCAAGAAAGCTTCTTCATTACCAGTAGTTCAAAGGGCTAGAACTCAACAGGAGCCTCTCCCCAGCTCTGTGTATAGGTCAATCCAGGCTGCCCTTACAAGAAAGAAAAGCAATAAAAACAATTCTGTTATCTTATACAAATAGAGGTCCCAAGAAGCACGAACTTAGGAGCTGAAGGCTACTGTCAAGAGGACAAGTCTTCCCTTGCAGTCAGCCCTCCTCAACTTTGCCTTCATCCACAAGGCTGCAAGGAATCTGTTACAGCCACTGTGGGTGGCACTCAGAGCCGAGGGGACCTCAGCTTCTCGGGACAAACAAGGCTTTCTGCAACAAGTATCACATGTTCAGTGCTGAACCAATCATGAAGAAGGAATCTAAATAACCCAAGCAAGTCCAAAGCAAAGCTGGAGTTTGGCTCCTCATTCAGGTAAAAGGCTTCGAAGAGGAAGGCAGACTTCTATGCCAAATAGAGGCTTTGTGAGGAAGAAGGATGATGGAAGAGATGCTGCTTCAGGACCAAAACGCCTCTCCAAAAAGGCTTCTGACCAGGGCAAGACGGACCACAGGGGCAGGGTGGTCACACATAGGGCAAGCCTGGCCCAAAGGCCATGGAAGACCTCATCCCTCATATCACTAGCAAGTTTTAAAAGCTGTAGCTAGCTAATCAAGGGAAACCGGCCCTTCGGATTCTACTGAAATAGAAGATGGTTTCACAGCACTGGCAATAATAGCCAATGCAACCAGACCCAGCTGGCCCTGCACAAGAGGCAAGCTGTGTCCAGCTCACGGCTGCTGGGCCACCCCCTGTTGTTCTCCTGCCTTGGTCCTGCAGCTTCTTGGGCCAGATGGCATTTATTTGGTTTATAACTCCAGTATCTGCCTTTTATAGACAATTGATGGAGAAAATAGATCATCTAACTGCCAAAGCTCGGCAATATAACTGCTGCCTCCATACCTCCACCAAGCAAAAACTTACTTCCAAGGAGAAGCAGGAGGGAAGAAACAGGCTAAATCAGATTCCAGACACATGCTGGGCCTTTACTCAGACCCTTCCTTTAAAAGAATAATAAATAAGGCAATGTAAAGTTCAAAGAGTGAACAGAACTGCCTCCCTTTGAGGAAGAAAAATCCATGCTACGACAGCGACAGAGACACAGCTCTGGGGCCCATGTCTGTGACATAAGGCTAGTATGAAGTCTGAGACATTTCACTGTTAACAAGTTCTAGGAATACAGCAGGATCACACTTCTGCTGCCCCATGGTATAACACTGGAGATGGTATTCCTAAGTCTTTAAAGGATGCCAACACCGAGACTACCTAATTACACCCTACCGAAAGCCAGCAGCCAAGGCCACTGAAGAGCCAGCTGATACTATTCAGCCGTGCTACAGCCGTACTGTGGAGGACTCAGAGCAAGGAACACCAATGTGGAAAACCTGGAATTCGATTAAGTTCATCTGTACAGGGTGTCCTGATTACATTGGCTCCTAAGGAGTCACTTGCCAAGGATTTTTCCTTTTTCTTACCACAGATCCCTGCTTCCTAAGAAAACACCATTCCTTAGGTGTTCCTCCGGCTGAGAGCAGAGGAAGAGACCGTATTTTAATCACACAGTGAGACAATATCCTGAACCAAGTCACTGAAAGGGAAGCAGGTATCTAGCCTGGCTAAACATTTTACTCTTTACAAATAGGAAACTATGTATATTGCGTAACCCTCTAGGACAGTGGCTCTCAACCTTACTGTAACTGCCCACAGTTATATCGAAGGGAAGCTGGGGATGTATGGGAAGGCGGCAAAAAGAGACGGAGACCAACACACCATTGCTGTTCAAGGTCTCAAAGTTTGAGAACTCCAAATATATAGGCAGGGGAAAACCCTTCCCCCAAAGGCTGGAAGCTTCTCCACAGAACCAGGCTCAGTTTCTCCACAGGTGGTTAGTATATCTCAGGAAAATGCAGGTCCTGCTTCACCTTCGTCTGAGCACTCCACCCCAGGTAGAGCGGATTATGGCTAACATAGGAGTTCCTACTTTTGAGTGGGCTGGTAGAGGAACTTCACATTGGTTGATGTCAAGTTCCTGCCAGGTGGCACGGCGCCCCAATAAGGCTCTCTTCACCTTACTAACAATGTGACCCTGTAATACAGTCCCTCATGTGGTAAGCCCCAACATAAGATTAGTTTGCAGCTACTTCCTAACTGCTATTTTCCTACTGTCATAAATTGTGATATAAATATCTGATATGTGATCCCCAAAGGAGTCACGACCTGCAGGTTAAGAACCACAGTTCTAAGTGCTCAAGAGAGGATAGGCATCTTCTCTCTTCCAGCATCACAGAAGCTTTCAAAGCAGAAGAGTCAGCATGAAGATGCCATTGACATGGGGCTGTGGAGGTGGCTAGGTCTGGTAAAGTGCTACTACCAAAGCTTAGGGACAAAATTGGTACCCCAGCTCCCACATTAAAAAAAGCCAGGTATCAGCAGGGAACCAGGCAGCTCCAAAGCCTTCTGTGCTTAGCCCACCAGGAGAGTGAGCTCACAGCAACGATTTCACTTCTGAGTGCAGAGGTGAGATCTCCACCTTTTTCTCTGGAGGAGTACAGCTAGGAGAGCACAGGACATACTATCAGTGGAGCAGCTGGGACAGGAGTCTTCCTTTCCGGCCATCATTTGCTTCAGGGAACCAGACAGCTCCACAGCCTTCTGTGCACAGACCCTGCCAGAAGAGAGTTGGTATCCCAGGAGTATAGACACAGGCTTACAGGCCCATAAGAGGGACAAGCTCTAGCCAGAGACAGCAAGACCAACTAACACCAGAGATAACCAGATGGCGAAAGACAAGCGCAAGAACCCTACCAACAGAAACCAAGGCTACTTGGCAACATCTGAGCACAGTTCTCCCACCACAGCAAATCCCAGATACCCCAACACACCGGAAAAGCAAGAGTTGGATTTAAAGTCTCATCTCACGATGCTGTTAGAGGACATCAAGAAGGACATAAATAACTCCCTTAAAGAAATACAGGAGAACATGGGTCAAATGGTAAAAGCCCTTAAAGAGGAAACACAAAAATCCCTGAAAGAAATACAGGAGAGCATGGGTGAACAGGTAGAGGTCCTTAAAGAGGAAAAACAAAAATCCCTTAAAGAATTATGGGAAAACACAAACAAACAAGTGAAGGAAACTGAACAAAACCATCCAGGATCTAAAAATGGAAGCAGAAACAAGAAAGAAATCACAAAGTGAGATATCTCTGGAGATAGACAATCTTGGAAAGAATTCAGGCGTCACAGATGCAGTCATCAACAACAGAATACAAGAGATAGAAGAAAGAATCTCAGGGGCTGAAGATACCACAGAAAACAGTGACTCAACAGTCAAAGAAAATGCAAAATGCAAAAAGCCCCTGAGCCAAAACATCCAGGAAATCCAGGACACAATGAGAAGACCAAACCTAAGGATTACAGGTATAGAAGAGAGCGAAGATTTCCAACTTAAAGGGCCAGTAAATATCTTCAACAAAATTATAGAAGTAAACTTCCCTAACCTAAAGAAAGAGATGCTCATGAACATGTAAGAAGCCTACAGAACTCCAAACAGACTAGACCAGACCAGAAAGTCCTCCCAGCACATAATAATCAAAACACCAAATGCACTACACAAAGAAAGAATATTAAAAGCAGTAAGGGAAAATGGTCAAGTAACCTATAAAGGCAGGTCTATCACAATTACACCAGACTTCTCACCTGAGACGATGAAAGCTAGAAGATCCAGGGCAGATCTCATACAGACCCTAAGAGAACACAAATGCCAGCCCAAACTACTATACCCAGCAAAACTCTGAATTACCATAGATGGAGAAAACAAGATATGCCATGATATAACCAAATTTACACAATATCTTTTCACAAATCCAGTCCTACAAAGGATAATAGATGGAAAACACCAACACGAGGAGGGAAACTACACCCTAGAAAAAGCAAGAAAGTAATCTTTTTCCAACAAACCCGAAAGAAAGTAACCACACAAATATAAAAAGAACATCAAAAATAACAGGAAGCAACAATCACTATTCCTTAATATCTTATAACATCAATGGACTCAATTCCCCAACAAAAAACAGAGTCTAACAAATATTTTTCATGTAAATCTTCAATTTTATTAGAAAATATTTGTGATTTCTCTTTCAATTTAGTAATTTTTTTATGTCTACCATTTTAACTGTATTCTTTTCCATGATTATCTTTAATTTTAAATTTTTTCTACATATTTTTTCAATTTTATCAGAAATATTTTCCATGTAAATCTTCAATTTTGTCAGAAAATGTTTCTAATTCCACTTTCAAACAACTTAGGAATATTTTTATGCCTACCATTTTATCGGTATAATTTTCTATGATAATCTTCAATTTTAATGTTTTTCTATATACTTTTTCAATTTTATCAGAAATATTTTCCATGTGAATCTTCAATTTTATCAGAAAATATTTATAATTCTACTTTCAATCAACTTAGGAATATTTTTATTCCTATCAATTTATCTGTATAATTTTCCATGAAATAGTCAATTTTAACGTGTCATTCTATATATTTCTTGAATTTTATCAGAAATATTTTCCTTGTAGATCTTCAATTTTTATCAGAAAATGTTTATAATTCCACTTGCAATCAACTTAGGAATATTTTTATGCCTACCATTTTATCTGTAATTTTCCATGATATTCTTCAATTTTAATGTTATTTTATATTTTTCTACAATTTTATTAGAAATATTTCCCATGTAAATCTTCAGTTCTATTACAAAATGTTTCTACTTCCTTTTTTAATTAGTGATCTTTTTTATGTCTACCATTTTACTCTTTAATTTTCCATGAAAATTGTCAATCTTAATGTGTTTTTTCTATATGCTTCTTCAATTTTGTCAGAAACATTTTCCATGTAAATCTTTAATTTTATCATAAAATGTTTTTACTTCCTGTTTCATTAAAAAATAAAAAAAATAAAATAAAATAAAAAGCCAGATATGATGACCAATGCCTATAACCCTAGCACTGGTAAGAGGGTGATACCGCACCCCAGCTGATGAGTACCATGTTCAGTGAAGAGACCTATCTCAGAAAATAACAATAAAGGAAAACAATGGCCTCAAATGTACACAGGTATGTACGCACGCACACAAACACATGCATGCACATAAACACATACACACACTGTCTTAGTCAGGGTTTCTATTCATGGACAAAACATCATGACCAAGAAGTAAGTTGGGGAGGAAAGGGTTTATTCAACTTACACTTCCAAATTGCTGTTCATCACCAAAGGAGGTCAGGACTGGAACTCAAGCAGATCAGGATACAGGAGCTGATGCAGAGGCCATGGAGAGATGTTTTTTAGTGGCTTGCTCAGCTTGCTTTCTTACAGAACCCAAGACTACCAGCCCAGGGATGGCACCACCCACAAGGGGCCCTCCCACCTTGATCACCAACTGAGAAAATGCCCCACAGCTGGATCTCATGGAGGCATTTACCCAACTGAAGCTCCTTTTTCTGTGGTAACTCCAGCCTTTTTCAAGTTGACACACAAAACCAGTCAGTAAACACGAAACTAAATTACATTAAAACTAAATTATACTGACACATGGTTTAAGAATCTGGATCCAGCCATTCCTGAACCCTTAACACACTCCACTCTGACAGTAAGTCCTACAGGCTTTGAGCAATGGGGTGTCATGTTCTCTCCCTTCCAACTCAAAATTCAATGCACCACTGTCTTAAGTTTGAAATCAAGAATATTTAAATGATAATAGGAAGGAGGAGATTATGAGCCCCATCCTAGCTAAACTGACAGCAACTAGGGAGGAAGAATCAGTCTTCCTTAAGGGCATGGCCCTCGATAGGTTGCCCATGCAACACCTATGCATATTCTAGAAGCACCAAAGGACTCAGTGGGCTAAAGAAACAGGACAGGAAGTTGTGGGAGAGAGTCTAGGAGCTGGAGGGGGAAGCAGGGGATAGATACGATGTATATAGGCATATTTACTCCGTCTGTTTTATGAATGTCTCAAATCTAAGTTTTAAAAATAACGAAATGGAAAACAGAGGTGCCTCTGATAATGAAGCCAGAAAACTGGTACCCTGTGCAGAAATTCTGAGGACACATCTAGATACTACACAAGCCAAGAACTGACAACTCAGAGGCTCTTCCCAGAAAGCCCATCAGTCTGTTTCCCTTGTCCTCTGACTTGTACATGAGCTAAGGCAGTCAGGGACTGATGGGCAAGGACCTGAGTCAGAACCCTAGAATGGAGCAACCAGAGAGAAGAGCCAGATGTAGCAGCAGCATTCCAACACAGCCCCTCTGATCATCACCTTGTCTTGATTTCCCAGCTTTATTGAGATATAACTGACAAATTAGACTGCGTGAATTTAAGGTGTGAAACATAAACACGAGATCCATGTAAACATTAAGGAATGATTACCACTATTTACTAAGCACATCCATCACCTTGCAGATCTGCTGCATGTATATGCATGTGAACTGGTAAGACGAGCCCACTTAGCAAACTTCAAGTCCAAAGTGTAGAACTGGTAATCTCCACACTGTATGCTGGGTTTCCCAGAACTCAACCATGCTATACATGGAGGTTTCTACAGCATCTACCCACCTTGCATTCAGCAGCTAATAATTCCTGGTCTCCTCCCCGAGTTCAATTATTTTAGGTTCCACATCTACATGCAGTCTTTCTCTTCCGCTGATATAACACCCCTACCCCCCTGTTTTAGTTTGGGTTTTACTGCTGTGAAGAGACACCATGACCAAGGCAACTCTTAAAAAGACAACAACATTTAATTGGGGCTGGCTTAAAGGTTCAGAGGTCCAGTAAGGTGGGAGCATGGTACCATCTAGGCAGATGTGGGGCTAGAGAAACCAAGAGTTCTAAATTTTCATCTAAATACAGTTAGGAGAAGACTGACTTCCAGGCAGTTAGGAGGAAGGTCTTTCAAAGGCTACCCCCACAGTGACACATTTCCTCCAGCAAGGCCACACCCACTCCAATGAAGCCACACCTCCAAACAGTGCCACTCCCTGGGCCAAGCATATTCAAACCACCACACTCCTTTATGTGCATCCTACGCAATCCCTATCCCAAGATGGGACTGTTCCTGTATTTCATTCCAGCCATAACTAACAGCAAAGGTGAAGAAGGGATCTTACCAATATCCTTAAGTCTCTCATCAGCTGACTTATTTACTGAAAAGAGAATTAACTCATAGTGAGACAGTGACACCTGAAACAGTGGAGACCAGACCTTTCAAGAAGCGCATATTTGTGTGGTGGAGACCCCCTTGGTTGCAAAGATGCTTGACTTTGAGAGGTGACACGTCAGCTCTGTAACCACAGAACAATAAGTGCTACCAACCCACAGTCCCCAAGCCTCATATGTGCCCAAAGGGTGGCTGACACTTTGCCTTCAGCCCGAGAAAGAATTCAGTCCGTGCCCAATTCCTGACCCCACACCATGCTGTCATTGAGTTTCTAGTCATCTGTTGTGTGGCAACAAAATATAGCAGATGGTTGCAAGCCACCAGGAAAACGTCAGGCCCAAAGGCAGACCCCTGTCCAGACACAGAGGCGGACTTCCTGTCCTCGTCAGAAAATGTGGCTATGAAAGACCTAGCACCTTCTCATGGTCAGACAAGAGCCAGAATGAAACACAGACCAGTAAGTGGCATGACTTCCAAGTCACAGCGCATACGTGAGGCACTTCAGTGTTTTCTCAGCATTTACCAATTGAATGAAAGAGATCTGGAAATAAATCCTCTACAAGGACAAGAGTCAGTAAAGGGAGGTACCTGAGGTATGGCATTTGCTTGGTCCGACTATGACAGCATCTAAGAAGCATCTGTGGGTGCCAATGTCCCTTGTTCCAGCTCCATAGTCTTGGTCCAGGAACAAAGTCCTCTACCCATCCGTTCCCTAAGACTGGAGCTATATCATCAAAATGTCATGAGAAATGAATTAGACAATGCATAACAAAGTACTAAGCTCCACTTGAATGTAAAAGGTTTATAAGAAAGAAACATTTGCAATAAAACAGACAGAATTGATGATCATTATGTTAAATGAAATAAGCCAGTCTCAGAAAGACAAATTTTATATTTCTACATATTTTCTGATAAGTGGAACAGAGATACACGTATGCAAGCGCGTGCGCGCACACACACACACACACACACACACACACACACACAGAAATTAAAAAAAGGTTTGAAGGGTGAGTTAGTTGTTTAAGAGCACTTGCCATTCTTGCAGAGGACTGGAATTTGATTCTTGGCAATCATATGATGGCTCACAAGCACCCTAAGCCTGGAGGGCATCCGATATCTCTTATCTGCCATAAGCCCCAGGCACCACATGAGACACATAAATAAATACATGAAGGCCAAACATTTATACACACACATATCAAAAGAATTAATGTAGCAAAAAATATAAGTGAATATATTTTTAAAACTGGAAATAACAGTGAGCATACCACTCTGTGAGAAGATTTGTGGGAGAACATGTGCAGAAGAATGTGCCACAAGCGACCGGAACTACTGTACACATGGGCTCTGATGCCTCCTTTTATTATGTGAGTTGTTCTCATAACAAGAAAGTAGCCCCAATAGGAAGCTTGACTGAGTGAGCTTAACATCACTGAGTGATGTTAGGGATTGAACTTTGTCCTCCTTGTAAAAGACATGTAAACTCTGTCACCCCAACATCTCAGAATGTGTGCTTTGAAAACAGGGTGATTGCGAATACAATTGCTCAAGACAAAGAGGCCCTGGAGTGGGCTGGGCCCTGCTAAGGGTTAAATACAAACTGCTTCCATGGGCTGTGTTCTGAACTCTTGGTCTCTAGCACATGGCACTGTTTTGGAAGGTTGTGGAAACTTTAAGAAAGGAAAATTAACTAACAGAAACAGGCCAGTGAGGGAGGGCCATTCACGCAGTTAACCAGAGAGACCATTGTCCCTGGTCTCTCTGCTTCCTGGTCAGCCATGAGACAGTAGCTCTCCTCTGTATCTATCCCTTCGGTGACAAATCATGAGTCCAAATAAATCTTTGCCCAGCCTGTCTGTGTTGGGTGTTTTGGTCACAGTAACATGGAAAGGTAAGGAATATGTGCCTTTAACTCATCTACTCTGATGGTCTCATCTTGACAGCAAGAGACCGGAGAGGGAGAGTGCCTCAGGAGATACAGACAAAAGCAAGCATACCAAGAGCAGGTGGAGTCCTGAGAGTTCTGTACAATGGCATGACACAGGCATAGCCTCCAGAACAGAGACAATCAGGTGCAGTGAGATTCAATTAAAATCGATGAACTTGGGGTATGCATTACTTCTTAAATATATTGCAATTGAAAGTTTACACAATTCTGTCTTTTTAAAGATTGTGGTTAATAACCAGCTTTCAAATTCCTGAATACGTAACAACCTGCTCTCATGGGCACAGACAGTGACCCGTGAAATAGGCAAAGAGCAGAAGGGAAGCTAGGAGCATGAGTCATCCACTCTGCAGTCCCAATACCTCCAGGCCCTAGAGCCTTAAAACCCAGCTCCTGTGCAGACCAGGGGCTGACTATCCACTATCCCTCCATAGCAGACAGACACTGTTTGCTCTCTTCCTAGCCCTGACATGGCCTTCCAATCTAGCCTCATGCAGAAGCAGAACACAGCAGCTGCGTGACAGTGACAGACAGCGCTCAGTTAATTAAACCAGTTTTACTGCAGCTGAAACCATGGGCCTACTTTCTCCCTCATTCCATAAAGCGTACGTGGCAGTTCGAGTTTTTTACCAATATGGGAGTAATTTGAAATCAATTTCCCTGTCTTGGATGAACAAGGGACTGTTTGGTGTGACCCACAGAGAAAATTAGAAGCAGCCTGTTTGCACAAGGCAATTTGTGCTTACCTGGCCTTAGCTTCAGAAGAAGGGGGTATGTGACTGGCGGGGTACCCTGAGGAAGTGGGTCTTAAGCTAAAGACTGTATTCCCAACTCGTTCTGGGGCATCTGAGATTCTCTCTAACCATAAAGTGGGGGATATTATTTTAACCTTCTTACTCCCCCAGCACATGCTCAGTGAGCAATGACCATGAGCTAGGCACCCTGGAGAACAGAGTGAGCAAGACTTTACCTTTCAGCAAGCACAGTCAGACCACAGGCTGGAAAGTGACTTCAAAAACAGCCTACAAAAAACTCCAGCACCACCAATCAGCTAGCGGCATCCCAAAGTCAGCAGAGCTTCCCGTTCTACCACTATTTCCTAGTGATCTGGGCCTTGACCATTTACGTGGGCAAATATACATGTGCACGTGTAGATGTCTACCTTGTTGTCTGAGACAGTCACTCTCTAACCTGCAAGTCACCAAGAAGGCTGGCTGGCTGGCAAGTGAGCCTGTCTCTGCCTCCACAGCCATGGGATTATGGGTCACGGCAGCCTGGTTACAGGGCTTGGTCATCATGGTTGGGTAGCAAGCCGTCTCCAGACAATCCCTGACAGCAGAACTGATCATGAGGCATCTGTTCCACACTACCACAGGTCTACTTTTCCTGCTTTCAATGCTCAGTGTCAACTGATGTTGCAGAATATTTGATCCATGAGATTGTGTTATCTACTGAAACAAATCTCTTTCTAGTTGTGGTGTAGTTTAGCCCTTAGCACACACCTTTAATCCCTCTAGCAGGAATACAGTCACACTCTTAGTACCCATCTTTAATCCCAAACAATGAAGGTAAACTTAGTTTGTAGAAGGAAGCACCATGTTTGAAAGTGATGTCTAATTGAGTGGCAGACAAAGTGATGAACCAAAGAAAGATTTGACAGGATAGGATATGCCCAACTCTCAAGAGGAGAGGAAACGAAAATTACTTAAGGGGCAGTGCAGAGAGAGGAGAGGAGGCAGTTTTCCTGGGACAGATGTACAGAGACAGTTTGCAGAGAACAAGTCAGACATAAGTGAAGACAGAACAAACCAGAGTATGAGAAGGGGCCAGAAGATTGAAACATATTGCCAAGTCAGTATGAGGCCAAGCCGAACATTTCAGGAGAAAAAGAGAGAAAAGCCAGATTGAATCAGTCAGCTTGGAAAAGTTTGAACCAGAACAGCTGAGAGGAACCGGCCAGCCAGAGCTCAAAAAGAATCAAAAAAAGGTGAGCTTCTTCAGCAGCAAGTCTCACAGGCTGAAAACAATCTAGGCCTAGATAAGATTGTACAGAGGCTAGAAGCTTCCAGGACTGGACCTAAGTTAGAGACAGAGGCAGTAAGCCTCGGAAATGGCGATTATATCAGGCAAATAAAAGGTACTTTTTTTTTTAATTTAATTTTATTTTATTTTTTTAATTTACATTCCAAATCACTTCCCCTTTCCCGTTTCCTCCCTCCCCGAAAGTCCCATAAGCCCCCTTCCCTCCCTCTTTTCTCCGTTCAACCCCCTCTCATTACTCTGTCCTGGCGTTCCCCTACATCCAGTCTTTCCAGGACCAGGGGTCTCTCCTTCCATCTTTTTAGAAATCTATTGATATGCTGATTGTGTCTAGGGTATTCTGAGATTCTGGGTCAATATCCCCTTATCAGTGACTTCATACCATGTGTGATCTTTTGTGATTGGGTTACCTCACTAAGGATGATATTTTCAAGTTCTGACCATTTGCCTAGGAATTTCGTGAATTCATTGTTTTTAATTGCAGAGTAGTATTCCATTGTGTAAATATACCACATCTTCTGAATCCATTCCTCCGTTGAGGGACATCTGGGTTCTTTCCAGCTTCTGGCTATTATAAATAAGGCTGCTATGAATATAGTGGAGCATGTGTCCTTATTGCATGCAGGTAAAGTCTCTGGGTATATGCCCAGGAGTGGTATAGCCGGATCCTCCGGAAGTGTCATGCCCAGTTTTCTGAGGAGCCGCCAGACTGCTTTCCAGAGTGGTTGTACCAGCCTGCAATTCCACCAGCAGTGGAGGAGTGTTCCTCTTTCTCCACATCCTCGCCAACAACTGCTGTCTCCTGTGTTTTTGATCTTAGCCATCCTGACTGGTGTGAGATGGAATCTCAGGGTTGTTTTGATTTGCATTTCCCTAATGACTAAGGATGATGAACATCTCTTTAGGTGCTTCTCAGCCATTAGATATTCTTCAGGTGAGAACTCTTTGTGGAGCTCTGTACCCCATTTTTTAATAGGGTTACTTGCCTCTCTGGAGTTTAACTTCTTGAGTTCTTTGTATATCTTGGATATTAGCCCTCTGTCGGATGTAAGGTTGGTAAAGATCATTTCCCAGTTAGTTGGTTGCCGCTTTGTCTTTTTGACGGTGTCTTTTGCCTTGCAAAAACTTTGTAATTTAATGAGGTCCCATTTGTCTATTCTTGATCTTAGAGTATAAGCTATTGGAGTTCTGTTCAGGAAATTCTCCCCTGTGCCCATATGTTCAAGGTTCTTCCCTAGTTTCCCTTCTATTAGTTTCAGTGTGTCTGGTTTTATGTGGAGATCTTTGATCCACTTAGAATTGAGCTTAGTGCAAGGAGATAAGGATGGGTCAATTTGCATTCTTCTGCATGTTGACCTCCAGCTGAGCCAGCACCATTTGTTGAAAAGGCTATCTTTTTTCCACTGGATGGTTTTAGCTCCTTTGTCAAAGATCAAGTGACCATAGGAGTGTGGATTCATTTCTGGGTCTTCAATTCTGTTCCATTGATCTACATGTCTGTTACTGTACCAATACCATGCAGTTTTTAACACTATTGCTCTGTAGTACAGCTTGAGGTCCGGGATACTGATTCCCCCAGAGGTTCTTTTACTCTTGAGAATAGTTTTAGCTATTCTGGGTTTTCTGTTATTCCAGATGAATTTTTGAATTGCTCTTTCTAACTCTATGAAGAATTGAGTTGGGATTTTGATGGGGATTGCATTGAATCTGTGTATTACTTTTGGTAAGATGCTCATTTTTACTATATTAATCCTGCCAATCCATGAGCATGGCAGATTTTTCCATCTTCCGAGGTCTTCTTCAATTTCTTTCTTCAGTTACAAACTGACTTCAGAGAGGCCCATTTAAAATAGGCCACCTGCCGAGTTTGGCCTCCAGCCACTCCCAATTTCCCTCACCCCTCACTTCTCCCCAACACTTAGCTGCATCCTCCAGGTATTATCTGTTGGTTTTGTCACTTTTTTCTAAGTGTTAAAACCCACACCACAAGATACACAAACACACCTTCATGCCATGGTTTCTCAGTGTCTTCCCTGACTGTTATGGATAAGTCAGCTCATAAAAGAAGCTTGCATGGATCAGAAGTCTGAACTGATTAGCAACAGTCCTTTTTTAGGCTTTTGATTCTTACAGTATCCACTATGATTGAAATGGGTTCCACTACCAAGTGCAGTATTAAAGACATCTACTGTAAGGACTTTTTAAACAAAAAACACAGCATTATCAAACTATAGTAAAAATATTAAGTCAGTGCCTAGCTCGGGCTTGGAGATGTCCTCAGTTGGTAGTGTTTGCCTATCATGGAGGAAGCCCTTGGTCAAATCCCCTTTACCACATAAAGTGGGCGTGGTGGTGCATCCTTGTAATCTCAGCACAAGAAAGGAATAAACAGAAGAATCAGGAGGTCAATATGAACCTTAGGTACACAGCCAGTTTGGGGCCAGGCTGGGTACCTGCCCCAAAACAAAAAACAAACAAACAAATAAACAAACAAACAAAAAGAAACACACGAATAGTATCAGCCTGTCCAAATTACCAATGATGAATCCTTTGAATTGCCCTAAACATACAGTCTCCATTTTCTGTAATAACATATTACATGTTGTTGTAATTGCCACCCTCTGAGCTTGACTGAAATCCTAGTCTACCTGCTTGTGACTGGAGATTATACTATTATGCTTTGGAGACCCAGAAGAAGAAGATGAGCAGAAGATTTTGCAGTGTGTCTGTTTGTCTGGGGGGGTGGGGGGGGGCGGGGGGGGCGTTGCTTTCCTCTATTGTAGTAATGAGACCTCTACAGCTTTTAGGAAAACAAATGCATGTGTTTGCTGTGGTAAAGAATGCAAGGAATGAAACATTGAAAAGCTCCACAACACACCAGGGGTCCGCTAATTTTGAATGTGTAGGTTGCCTGATTGGGGCCAATCTTACTGGAAAGTCTAGAGACACAAAGCTAGTAACTTGTATCCATTATGGCTGTGTCCCCCAAGACATCCTGTGGCCTAAGTGTCAGTGGCTCAACGTTTGATCCCAAATAACTGCAAACAAACTGAATTGAGTTGAGGTCATTAGAAATGACCTGAAGCCAAGCATGGAGAATGTTCAGCCAGCAAAGGAAGCCTATAACATCCTGGAAGCTAAGACAAGCATTGGGCAGAAGCAACCAGATCCATTCATTCCTTGATCTCAGAACAGTGAGATAATGTTTACCGTTTCTGCCACACCAGAATGATGTACGGCTATGGAGGAAGGCCCGGCACACTAATCCACCAAGTCGGTTCACACTGTTGCGGTGTCTTCACT
Organism: Tokudaia tokunoshimensis; assembly: GCA_036184795.1. Lineage (NCBI taxonomy): Eukaryota > Metazoa > Chordata > Mammalia > Rodentia > Muridae > Tokudaia > Tokudaia tokunoshimensis. The sequence continues at coordinate 106,064,472 of BTHU01000011.1, read as the reverse complement.
ATATACGGCTGCCACACCCCACTTCCTGGGCAACAGTCTTGGGACTCTAAGACTTAGAGGAAGGCCTCAAACTCACAGAGATCCACCTGCCTCTACTGGGTGCCAGGATTAAAGATGTGCACTACTATGCCTGGCCCTAAAAAAATAAATTTTAAAGTACACATTTTCCAACTTTTTTTAACATAACATTTTTATTGATTTATTGGGAATTTCATATCATGCGTGCCAACCATACTTCCCAGTCTTCCCATCTCAGAATCCATTTCCCATTTCTAAAACCAATTACTAACTGTGAACAATCACATTCGTCTCTAAAATTAACTGTCTTCCTGCCCAGAGTTTTTTTGTCTCCAGAGCAGGGTAGAGGTAAAGTAAATGATGACTGCATAGCTGACATCTTGGCAGTGTCCTTGGGGGCTGAAGAGAGAACTCAACAGCTAAGAGCAGCTGTCCCTGCAGAGGGGGGACCCAGAATAGGTTCCCAGCAACCACATGGCCGCTCAGAGCCATCTGCCACTCCAGTCCCAAGGGATCGCTGATGCCCCCTTCCGGCCTCCTCATCTACTTCATGAACATGATACACTCACACATAGACAAGCACTAATGAAACAGAAACAAATCTTTAAGGAAAACAAATAGATAAAATAAAGGTATTTTCCATGTCTCCATTAAAAGTACAGTGATACTAATTTTTTATCAGTGGCTTCTTCCAGCTTCATTTGGTGAGAAGAAAACATAAAGAAATCCTACATAAAAGATATCTAAGGGGCTGGAGAGATGGCTCAGTGGTTAAGAGCACTGATTGCTCTTCCAGAGGTTCTGAGTTCAAGTCCCAGCAACCACATGGTGGCTCACAACCATCTGTAATGACATCTGATGCCCTCTTCTGGTGTGTCTGAAGACAGCTACAATGTACTCATATAAATAAAATAAATAAATCTTTAAAAAAAAAGTTATCTAAGCTTTGACTCTGGTGTAAATGTTAGTAAATTTCTTATTATACAAACCAGTTACACAAAGCTATAAAAATAAGACTCTATAAAGCTGCAAAACTGTACACAAAGTCACTTGTGTACAGAGATGCTAATATGAGCCATGGCAGATCCCCCACACCCCTATAAAATAAACAAATGTAATTAAAAATAAAAAACTTTTAAATGTTGGAATATACCTTTAACCTTTAACCTGCCACTCAGGAGGCAGAAACAAACAGATCTCTGTGAGCTCAAAGGCAACATGGTCTACTTAACTACTTCCTGGCCAGCCAGGGCTACATAGTAAGACCCTGTTGGAGGTGAGGATAGGGGTAGAGAAGAAGAGAGAAGGTGAGAAAGGGAGGGTGGGAAAAAAAGGAGAGCTAGAGAGAGGGTGCATGTATATCTACTATCATCTCTTTAGGTAGCCAAAGAATTTCTCTTTTGCCCAAGTTCTAGCATCCAGTTTCTTCCTTAAAATCAGGAAACTGTTGCCATTTCTCAATGTCTAAACTTGGGGAATAAATACCTCGCTGTAAGAAACAGTAATAGGAAATCCCACAGTATTACTTTAGGTAATTTTTAAAAAGAGGGGAAACTTTATTATTGGACTGGCTAGTTTTATGTCAACGTGACACAAGTTAGAAGTCATCAAAACCCTTCCTCCAGATGAGGCTGTAGCCAAGTCTGTAGGTCATTTTCTTATTTAGTGATTGACTGATGGGGGGAAAGGGTGGGTATGCTCAGCCCCTTGTACTGGGGCCATCCTGGGCTAGTCCTGGGCCCCCTAAGAAAGCATGCCAAGCAAGGCATGAGAAGCAAGCCAGTGGGCAGCACCCACTCCTCCATGGCTCCTGCCTTCAGGTTTCTGTGCTGTTTTGAGTTCCTGTCCTGAATTCCTTTGATAATGAACTGTGATGTGGAAGCATAAACCGAATAACCTTTTTCCTCCTCAAATTTCTTTGGTCATGGTATTTCATCACAGGAATAATAACCCTAACTGAGACAATTATTAATTAAAAAAAACCTTGCAAATAAATAAAAACCTCACACAGAAGAATTTACCTAAGCCAAACAAAGTATATAGAGCTCAACAAACTGCCAGGTCCAAACTGGCACTTGAAAAGGACACTATAGAGTGACACATTAAGCTCTACACTTTCAGGATCAAATATATTTTATGCACGTATCCATTGCCAAAGCCAAATCCATGACAAAACTAGAATTAGAAAAACAATGAGCTGTTGGTCTTGTTTCAAAGCTTGTGTCCTTTACCTGAGTCCAGTCCTCTGTCCTCTCAGACTCTTGCTTGGTCTCCTTTGCTGATGCATACTTTTTGTTTTATTCATGTTTAGGGCTCTTCTTCCGCACAGCTCCTTATGATCAGCTTTCTCCTTTTGCAGAAGGCAGGGAGTAAAGAATCTTTTTAAAGAACTCTGCTGCCCATCAAGGAAACAAACTCCTCACCAGCAGGTGACTCCATGCTGCATGCACAGCACAAAAGCAACCCCAAATCTTGCTGTCTGTCTATAGAGGAAATGTTACTGTTCCACTCTGTATGCAGGTGCATGCAGTGGATCCAGATGCAACTGAAAAGTAGACGTCATCTGTGTTTTGACTAAACGACAAACATCTGTACACAGACAAGCTCTCCCTTTTAACCTGGAGTAAGAAAAACTGCGTTCATTTTCCCACAACAGGTTTGTGTTTAAAAGGTGAGCTAATTGTAACCATTCCCTGTAGATTTCAGACCTGACTCTGCTTAGATCAGACCATTTTGTTGCAACATTGTGTCTCTTCCTGTAAACTATTTCCCTAAGCACACTGGCAACCTGCCCAGCCATGCTTTATTGATAAGGGCTAGCTTGAAAGCAAGGTATCCAGATTATTAGCAGAGTGTAAATCACAGCCAAAGTGCTATCCAGGTCCACCCTACCCCACAACCCAACCTGCACAACCCCATGGCCCAGAATAAGTGGCAAGGAGCCCCTACTTAACTCTTACCTAATCAACACCAAACACCAGCATCTGGTGGAGGGAGTCGTTCAGCAATTGATGAATTGTGGTGGGTGATGGCAGTTACCAGCCTCTGCAGCTGCCCTGTCCTATAAACACCCTCCACTTGATAACTCTGCCAGTCCTGTGTGAACTCGGGGGATCTCAGAGGTACAATAAAGGCATGCATGCCTGAGGTTACCTCAGTCAACAGCTCAATTCACAGCAGTCTCCGGATGAAGAAATAAATGTCTTTATATAAGTAACAACCCCCAGGGTCCCTGCACAGGTGAGGTGCAGGACTTTGGGTTGTAACCCACTTATCATTGCCTCCGGGATAAGCTTCTTCATCCACTCAGGGTTTAGAAGCAGAGTGGTTGGGGACATTCTGATTTGTACAACCATGATGCTTTCTTTCAAATACTAGCTCACTTATCTAATCACTTGAGAATAGGTCAGCTACTCCGTTATCCATGCTTGAGTTGCTGCTGTTACCTTCTGTGTCCCAGCACCCACTAAAAGCCAGGCGTGTCCACACCTCCTAGTGCTGGAGACAAAGAGGCAAGCATATCCCAGGGCTCTGTTGGCCAGTCAGTTTAAATGATTTGTGAACTCTGAGACTCCAAGGAAGATACCCAAAGTCAAACTCTGGCCCACAAACACACACATGCACATACGCACAAGAAACATGCTGGCTTAGTATCTAACTCTGCATTTGAAATGGCATTTTGAAAAGTAACTGTAACAATCAGTACATATTCACTCCATACCACAGTGAGCACCCTAGGATGCGGCCTTAGTTTTTAAACACAGCTGTCCATCTTCTGCAGACATTGCTGACAAAGCTCTACATACTTAAGGGAGAAAGAGAAGCCATTCGCTGTGATAATACGCAAAACTCTGCCATCTTTCCTTTGCATTGGAGATTGAAAGAATGGGGTTCAGACGAGGACCATCTAGCCATTCAGTTATGTGGCCTGACAGTGCTCCTCTCTGTTTTCTTCCGTTCCCCCGACCACTGCTCCCCCTTCCTAATCCCCTCCTCTTTAAAAAGGCCTCCATCAGAGCGGAAATGAGGAGAACAGAGATGCTGAGTAAAGGAAAGTGATTATGATGAAAACTTCATTCATATCCAATTCCTGAAATCGGGTGCACTTTAGCTAAGGGGGAGCTGTGCACACAGTTAATAGAAGGAACAGTCTTCCAGAGGGATCAGTTCTTCACCTCTTCCTCCCCATCTCCCCCCAGTCAGTCTCAGTGTCTCTGTCTCTCTGTCTCTCTCTCTCTCTCTCTCTCTCTCTCTCTCTCTCTCTCTCTCTCTCTCTCTCTCTCCCTCCCTCCCTCCCCGGCCCCCCCTAAGCGGACAAACAAAGGAACTGTTGATCCCTGGGCTGACACAGGCCTGAAGGGTTGCAGGGGGGACTGACTAGAGCGCTGCTGAGAAAGCTGCAGAGAAGCACTTCTGCCCAAGATTTGTCCTGACTCTGCATGTCACCTTCTCTGTCAGGCCACCACCACAGGAGGAACAGCAGACTGCAGGGTGATTCAGTATGTGGGATATATCTGGGCTCTGTAGAATAGGCTTGCCACAGGCCCTCTCAGGGGACTGGGATGGAAGTCAGCGGCAGAGGTCTTCCAACCCCACCCCCACCCCACAAGCCCTGCACTACCAACGATGTCAGACCGAAAGGATGGATGAGGAAAGAATGGAAGAAATTAATGACCCACAAAGTCAGACGACCCAGGGAAATCTGACTCACAGCCTAGGTTATCCAAGACCCAGGAAACGCCAACGCCCACTTTCTACTTTATGCAGATATTGGCAAATGTGAACTCAAGGAGAAGCACACAAGAATGTTTGTGACTTGAAGCAGGGTATATTTTCAACAATGGAATACTACACAGCTATTAAAAGGACTATGCTAATATATGAGGTAAATAATGCGGATTTTTTTGTTAACTTGTAAATGAATTAAAAAAGCAAGCAATACAATGATAAACAACTGTTCTGCTTGTATAAAAATCGTCTTTGTGTTCCTATATTTACAGATGTAAATCTACAAAAATAGCTTCCTATTGTTGAGGAACAGTGGAAACAGTTACGATGTAGCTGAAACGCTCTGGAAAAGAACATTTTCATCAATTAGGAACAGAATTCTACTTCAAGAAAAAACAAATACCCATGTTTCCCATGCTGAGGAGATACTCACACACTGCTGGCTATTCCCATACAATCAGAAACCAAACTGCAGACCAAGGAATCGAGAGACAAGAATCCTCAGAGACTAGAGGCCTCTCAGTCAGTCTCCACAGGGCAGCACGTGTCAGCCGAACATTTCTGATACCAGCCTTGTCTCCTGCCCAGTGCCTCAGTTTCCTCCATAGATTTCCAGACATTGTGGGTCTCTTGCTCCATGCCAGCCTGAGGAGCCACTTTCAGTCAATCTAACCCAATAGCTAACCTTACCCATGTGCCCTTTTTCTACTTCAGTGTTCCAAATGGGCTGAGATACCTATCAACAGAGCCACGTCCACTTGATAACTGTCTCTTCTACTCATCACCAGTAACCAAAGTCCATAACTCAAAGGGTTACAGACAAAGCAGTGAGCCCTGCCGTCCTGACCGCACTGCCCAACTCAGTATCCTGAGCTCCTCAAGCTGAGGTCACCAGGCCCCACCAGCCACCTGAAGTATTAAAGTTCAAGATGACCTCTAGAGTATCCAGAAGGTGGATGCTTGCACCAAATAAATCATCTCCTCAGCTCCCAAGTTATATATTCCATAAGAGGAGTTAAGAAATGAGATAACCAAAATAATGGTAGAACAATAGACTCGGAGCCTTAAAGGGTCATGCTTAAAAACATAAAGCATGTGCTTTCTTTTTTTTTTAGATTTATTTATTATTAAAGCTAAATACACTGTAGCTGTATTCAGACACACCAGAAGAGGGCGTCAGATCTCTTTTTACAGGTGGTGGTGAGCCACCATGTGATTGCTGGGTTTTGAACTCAGGACCTTCGGAAGAGCAGTCGTTGCTCTTACCCGCTGAGCCATCTCTCCAACCCAAACATGCTTTCTTACAAAGAGAATTTCTGTGATAACTGAGTAAATGCAAACAGTGTCAATCAACTACACAATCCAGTCACACTGTACTGCATTCCCATTATACTCCGTTAACTACGTCTTGATATATTTGAGGGCAGTTGCTTTCTCCGTTTCCGTTTTATAAACGTGTGTCTCTGATCTCTCAGTGCTGAATCCTGTTAAACATCAGACTGTGTCTGGTGAGAGCCACAGAGAGTCTGTGAGCACAAGCAAGTGTGGCCACTGGAATCAGATCCCAGGAACCAATGCAGACATGCTGGTGGCACCTGCTCGTAACACCAGCTCAAAGGCAGGTCCCTGAGCTTGCAGGCCAGCTGGCACAGTCTATTCAATGAGTCTGGAGCAAAGTAGACACAAATTGTGTCAAAGGACGAAGACACCGTTCCCAAAGATGACACCTAAGCTGTCTCCGACCCATGAACAGTGTTCTGAATTCAGCGCCCAGAACTGAGACTGTATCCGCTGTTCCCGAACTAATGGGTAAGATAAAAAGAAACCGCACGCCCCGAATCCCAAACCCCATTACAGAAAACCACTCCACACTTGACATCACCTAGTAAATAGTGCTGCGTAACCACCCGTGGTCAGGGCACACCTGGGTGGCACGTGGCCCTATGAAGATAAAGCAGAAAGGGAAGAGTAGCCTCGAGAGTTCAGTGAGATCCTCCACTTTCCTACCACAGTAGTTACTGAAGGCAAGGGAAAGGAGATGGTCCCAGATGACATCAAGAACAGAGATGAGACCAGGCCCTGTTGGCCCAAGGCTCTCCCCAGTCCTGTACCTCCAGACCATGAGCATCATGGCTACAGGCCTCTCCACATCGCTCCCAGGGCCGTGGGCATAACACCTTTGCAACCACACTTTAGGGTGGTGTTGTTGTTTGTTGGTTTGTTTTAAATCAGCTACCCTGGCCACCAAGGCAGCAGAGCCAAGACTACTCCAGCCCCCCATTCAGCTCTTCCACGTCTCTCGACATATCATCTCACCCGCAGAGTCCAACCCCACAAACCTCCGAACGTGACCTGGTAACTGTGTCCCTGATGCCTGCATCCTAAACAGATAACAACGGCTGTAATTAGCAAGCACCCATTGCCAAGACAAACACAAGTTCTTCTCTTTCTCACTTTAAATTTTCCAGACTGGAAGTTTCAAATCTTGGATATTTAGGGATGGAAAATACCTAGTCTACTCAATCAGAGGAATCTATCACCTAACAAAAGCAATTAAAACAGCAATTAGTTCAGAATTCATACTTGCAAAACAAGGGAAGAATTAAATAATAAGAGGAAAATTAAGGAAAGAAAAGGCTGTATGCATGATTTTGTCTCAAATGCTCAGCGGTTTCACCAAAGTGTTAATGAACAGGGGGTATGCCTTTCATCCCAGGGGTCAGCAAACAGAGGCAGGCAGATCTCTGTAAGTTTGAGGCTAGTTGGCCTACACAGTGAGACTTTCTCAACAGCCTCCACCCCAAAAGTGTTAAAATTCCCCACTATGATCAGTGACTTACAATTCATTTTTGTTTTGTTTTGTTTTCCTGATTGGCAACTACATAGTTTGATGAAACAGGGGAGGGAAAAATCAGTAGCTAACACATAGTAGGACCAAAACAGATGCTACAAGTATGATGTATATGTCCCTTTTCCCAAGAATCTCCCACTATGGTCAAAGAAGAATTTGAAATTTCATCTTTTTTTTCTCTTAAGAATTAAGCTTTATACTGAAAATATGCTTCTAAATATACATGTGTTTCTCTTTTATAGAGTCTTTTTGTATGTGTATGTGTGAGCCTTCAGGAGTTTATTTGTACTACATGCATACAAGAGCCCTCAGAGGCCAAAATCCCCTGGTGGTTGTGAGTCACTGTATGATTGATTGCTACGACTGATCCTAAACCCTCTGCAAGAGCAGCAAGTGCTGAGCCATTTCTCCAGCTCCTACTTTATCTCACACACACACACACACACACACACACACACACTCACGGGGGGGAGGGGGGAGAGAGAGATTGTGCAAGAGCATGTGGCACAAAAGGAAAACATTGCTCACTTGGAACTAGGGCTACAAGCAGCTTTGAGCTGCCTGACATGGGTGGTGGAAACTCAACTCTGGTCCTCTGCAAAATCAGTCCACACTCTAACCTCTGAGCATTCCTTCAGCCCCTCTACAATGAACTTAAAAGTTTGCCAGTCACCAAAATACTTACAGTCCAAGCGGTAGGCCATTAGTTATAACTGAGTGCTGACATTACAAACAGCCTCCACTTAACTACATGAGTCTCCCTCATTTTCGAATATGAAATTACTACATTTTCAACAATCAGTTACAGAAGAAAGGAAGGAAAGAAGGAAGGAGGAAGGACAGAAGGGCAGAAGGGAGGGAGGGAGGGAAGGAAGGAAATGTGACATTCTCATGAGAAGACACCAGATGTCAAACTTCAAAGTACATGACCTGGGTGGCTGCTTGCAAATGTGGGGCTGTATGGGTTGGATCTGCTTCTCCAACAATATTTTTCTAAAGGTCCAGATGCAAAGGTGCCATGGTCGCTGAGGAGCCATAAACCGCAAACCCAATTCCAATGCCAACAGACTAAATTGTAAAGACAGGACAGTGAGCAAGACTTTCCATCAAAGCAGGGCTTACACTAAGAATAATCACATTTGGAGGCACCAACCACGAAGAATTATTTTTAAGACAGAAAGAAATAATAAAACCAAACTTTACTCAAAAGTACAATGTTCTGCTGGAAGCATTTGTCTTCATAGTTAAACACAAATGAAATTGCTTCTTATTGATTTTAATTTAGGTTTAGAACACTTGCTGTCCAATAACGCCAAGAACGGAAAGTACACAGGACGAGATATGGTTAGGCGCAGAGCTCTGGAAGCAACCTGACACTCTGCTGACCTCCAGTCCACGCAGAAGCTAAAACAAGGATTAGGCGTGACGCACGGCCTTGCTCCAATCTCAGCCTCTAGAGCCTCCTACCATCATGGACTCTTTCTATTAGTTTTAATTCAAGCTGGAAATGTTGCTCACTTCAGTCTTATTTTGTACCCTTCAGATTCTTAGAATTCTCATGTCCAAATGAAATCAAGAGAAGCATTTACAGTGAAACGTTATCAGCATATTTCCCCAGAGAGGCTGTCTGTCCTGTTACCAAGAAAAAAAATCTTGGCTCCTTTAAAAACTGAAAATGGATGAACTTGGGGCTCAAATCATAGGAACAGGAACCACAAGTAAAGGACTTCATTAGGCAGGAGACAGAGCCTCCCTACATATCTACCTGTCCTCTCTCAGCCTGCCAGCAAACATTGGTGCCCTTGCTGAGTACCGGCCAAAATCAACGCTGGGTTAAAGTGGGCTGAAAAGAGTCACTGAAAGAAGTGTGCCTGTCACCTGTCAACCCAGCTTCACATAGGGGAGGCTGCCCAACGGAGAGACATTAATGGGATCTCACATCATCGGGTTTGAACACTGGAGCCTGGAAAGAAAGTGGTGACCAGCATAGCCTGGTCTTTATACTACCTTCCTTCAAGAGTGAATAGAGCCTCCTGGTCAAAAGAGGGGTCTATGTAAGCCCTGAAAGAAGAATCCATGCTCAGAGAGTAACCAATATGCTATCAGCAAAAGAAAACTATATATGTAGTCACTGAACTGATATGATTGATATATATATATATATATATCCACATATGTATACATATAAATTAATGGTATATATACAACATATATATACATATCATATACATGTCATATATGTATATATGTATATATACATATACAGTGTATATGATATATATTTATGTATGTATCTATGGATAGATACATATATCATGTATATTTCAGATGATTATATACCAGACATGATCTCAGTGACTATATATAGTATATATAATACACATACACACAGATACACACACGGATAGCTGAATGAGTATATACTTTGCAATCACAAGCATGTGCCTGCTAGGAACCAGTGCTTGTTTACAATGCTCCTAATTATGCTTATATCAACTGACAGAGACTGGACTATGATCCTATGACCCAATCTTATCAGTGAAGAAATCCGGAACAAAAGACACAACCCTAGTCCATGAAAGCTAACAGTTACTAAAGTCTCATTCTGAAGATCCCTGTGACAGTTATAAGAGCCTTTCAAGGTGCTTCTTCATGGCCGTGGGTGCAAATGCCTTAAGCCTGGCACTGAGATCCCATCAGTGAGGCAAGCACCAGCTGCCAGGCATCTTGAAACCTGCAGTGAGCATGTGCAAGGAGCCAGACACTGACAACTAATCACTGTACAACATGAAGAAACCGCTAAGATACAAGGCAGGCAAGGGTCCACATCTGGAAGCCCTGTAACTCAGGCAACCTACTGAAGGTCCGCCGCCTCCCAGGCTCATTACCACCTCCGCTACCAGCTCCACAGTTTCTGTGCACATAGGAAATACCAGGTAAGCTTTGGAGTGTTTACAAACCACTTTCTCCTGGGGAGGTATCTGTGTGGTTAAAATTGTCGGCTTGACAGAATCTTGAATTGCAGAAGTGATAAGCCTTTGGCCATCTGTGAGGGGGACTCTCCAATCAGTTCACTGCAGTGAGTTTAGGGACTCACCCTAAACATGGAAGGCACCACTGCAGAAGCCTTCCTGCATCAGGATCTGTCTGTTCCCTTACTGTGGACCCAGCGTGGTCAGCTCCCTTGTGTTCTTGCCAACAGGACACCCTTGCCATGACGGACTGTACCCTTGAGCTGTGAGTTAAACCCTTCCTTCCCTTAGTTGCTTTTGTCAAATATTTCAATCACTGAGCCAAGAAAAGCAACTAATAAAGTTACCTATTTTATTTCTCTTCAGTCCCTGAACACTTGGAGTCTGTGTCAGACCTAATTTTTAAGAAAACAACAACAATAACAAACATTATTCACATTGCATTTACACATTAGAGGAAATAACCTCAACACAATTTTACATATATACAGGAAAACATGTAGTGTGGAGACTATATGCAAACACTATTACCACTTTATTTAAGAGACTTCAACATCTGTGCATTCTGGTGTCCCCGTGAGTACAGGACCCAGTCTCTAGTAGGTACAGGAAAAAAAGGGTCACAAGTACAGTAGTCTGCACAGAACACACTGTTTCAAAGACCCACTTGGGTTAGCATGTGTTGGAGGCAGAAACCAAATATCCCATGTTTAGAGCTAAGATATCTCCATTTGTAGTCATTTGAATGAGAACTTTGCCGATAGGCTCATGGATTCTAACCTTGGGCCTCAGTTGGGGGCACTGTTTTGGAAGGTTATGAAACTTTGATGGTAGCTGGAGAAATCCATCACTAGGCTAGACAGGCTGGCCACCAAACCTGGGGCTCCCTCAGACTCCACCTCCCAGAACTGGAATTACAAGCTTTTTTTTTTTTAAACACAGGTTCTAGGAGCTGAACACAGATCCTCATACTATGTGACACTTACCCACTGAGCTATGTTCTCAGCCCTGCAATAGAGCACTTTAATGAGATATTGTATTAACGTGTATTTCATACTGAAGTACATTTCAGACCAAGGTGTACATTCCCGGCAGTCACATGAGACTAGTGGCCACCCTACCAGGTGGATTCAGAGGAAACAATCCAAGACCACCAGAAGGGACCTTTAGGAAGACAAAGACACATTTTGGAAACAGACACAGGATTGTTTGATGGCATAAAAAAAATTGGTGTGTGCCAAACACCAAGAATGTGTATCCTATCTTACAGAAGGAATTCCTCACGCTCCCATCTCTCCTCTCCAATTTCCTTTTATAAAAATAACACCCACCAAAGGACCAATCAAATTCTGAGAGATATCGACTACCATAAAGGCACCGATGAATGTATTCACAGTAAACACAAGATACTTCACTAGGCATAAACAGAGGAGCGGAATTCATTAAGTCAGTCATGGTTTTAAAACCTGCAGTCACTAAGCCTGTACTTAACACTTAACTTAAATAGCTAAGAATTCAAAAAGGTGTCACTTCAGAATACAAACAGTCCTACAAGAACCATAATCTGATGCAAAACCTCTGGGCTTTGAAGAAAGGGAAAATAAGTGAGTAATTTTAGATCCCTAAGCCTCCCTCTATCAGCCCATCTCACCAATTAGAATATGATGTAACTGCCATCAAGAGATAGAATCCTTTGTTCCTGAATAAACAAACCTGAATGAAACATGAAACCAACACAATTTCATGGACCAGGAAATCTTAAAAATTGCCCGCGCGCGCGCGTGTGTGTATGTGTGTGTGTGTGTGTGTTTACAAGGGTATTAAAGCCCACTGGATACGCTTGTACTTATTCTGCTGTTTTTGAAGGTTGGATGTGTCTTAGTATAGCACAGGGATGGCATGAAAGTGCTCCCTTGCGCCATCTCTAAGCCCTCATTCATGCTTCAAGAGCTCTATGATGGATTAGCAATGTCTTCCACTACTATAGGAATGGGAACCCTGAGCTCAAATACCAACCCCTGGCCCCTGTGTAGAAAGAAGCCATTAGGCGCTGTGTTTCTTTGAATGAGTCTGCCCTATGCACCCTGAGGACATGATGGGCCTCATATTACCACAGAGCTATCTCACAACGTGTAAGCATCCTCCTCACATTGATAATTTCAGGCATAAACTAGCATAGTATACCAAGAGTATTAAGTAGGAAGACAGCCTGTTCTTGCAGACCTGTCCTTCAAACTGATGAAAAAACAGAGCAACTCAAGCCTTAGCAGTTGCTAACGTTGGAGGTCCCTCTGAGGTCAAATGTGTTAAAGGTTTGGTCACTCCTCCATGGCACTGTTAGATGTACCCTACAGGAGAGATGGGTTCTAGGGGTAGAGGAAGTGTGTCCTTGAAGGGAATACTAGGACCCTGTCCCCTTTCTCTCAGCCACCATACTGTGAACAGACTTGCCCCATGACATTCTACCTTCATCCCTGTCCCAAGTAACAAGCCAAGCAACCATGGACTAAAGCCTATTAAGTCAATCACAAGCCAAAATAAATTCTTCCCTACTTTTAAGGTGACAATGTCTGAGAAAACTGATAACAGCAACAGAAATCCTGACAAAATTTTCGCCAAGAGAAAGATGTCCCTTCGTCTGCTCCCTGCTCTTCAAGGAAGGCAGAGCAAAGACTGGAGGCAGAAAGCTGCTCCTCGGCTGCTTTGTCAGCTATGGGGGTCTCTGCTCTCCCTGAACTCCAGCTCACTCCCCTCTCCACAGGACTGCACAGCATTCACTGAGAGCACACTTAGGCGAGCATCTGTTTTGTAAGTGTGATGGTTGGTGGCACCTACTGACTTGGCCTTGTGCGAAACAGCTCTGGGCATGTCTGTAAGGACTCTGTCCTAATCAATAGATTAATCCATTGATGGATTGACAATATGATGCCATCACTAGGAGGTGGGACCGGTTAAAACACTGGGGAGACTACAGTGTGTCAGAGTTCTCAGGGCCCCTTGCTGTATGGTCGTGTGCTATGTGCCTTTTGCTTTGCCTCCTGGCTCTCACAGTTTGAGCCATTCTGTTTTGCCTTACCATCTACTCCACCATGGGCTGACCACTCTGAAACTGCGAGCCAAAAGAAGTAATTTCTCCCAGAAGCCATAGTGAAGAACAAGTTGGTACATAAGTCCTGAGCGACAGCTCTTATATGCAGGGCTCTTTACACTATGCTACATACCCAGCTCTCTTCTGGCCATCTGCAGCCATGCCCCACTTGATTCTTCTAAGGAATCTAGAAGGTTGAAACTCATTGTTTCCATTTGAAAGGCAAGAAAAACCAATAAAGGCGAGTCACTGGGCAGATGGGGAAGGATGGAGCTGAGCACAGCATTACCAGCGCTCTCACGTTCCCACAGAACCCTGCTCAAAGGCCATCAGGCATTTAAGAAGCATCTCCACAGCCTCCTTCATTCACGTGGTGAGAGCACCAGTACATTAGCTAGATTTTTCTAGGAATCAATTTTTCCTCCATTTTGTATCAAGAGCAAAAGCAAAAATTTTGAGACCAGCAGGTACTTTCTTTCCAGTAAGAAACTTCACTAACGGAAAAGTTGAACTTCGATAAATCACAACCTAAAGAAAATATGTGCAGAGAGACCTCTCATGCCAACCTACCCACCTCCATTATGGTGACTAATTTCAGTGGCTTCCTACAAAATGGCCAATTGAGAAAATGAGGGACTGATGCTTATAACTCAAAAAATTTTGCACACTCTCCACCAATGGCCTTTATTTGCACGTAAGTAAAAGAAAATAGCTAGCTTTAGAAAAGAAAACAAGGGGGTGATGCAAAATAAAATAGGGCTGGCGTCCAGTGTGTTCCAGAAACCTTGGTCTCTGCCCACACACATTTGCTGTCACCACGACACACTGGTCAATGCAAGCCACAGCCAAGGTACTAAACAAGGTGGTCAGCTAACAGATGTCACTGAAGGAAAGGTCAGCTGTGACAAGCCCTTCTCCTGGACAGCCTGCCCAAAGCCATTTCAAGACAACAGATCAGTTCCATGTCTGCAGCCCATCAGCTGAGGCTCAGTCTGCTACCCTGTACCAATCCCTTGGCCCTTCTCCTAAAACAACCAAAGCAGGAACGACAGAGCCAAGTTCTGACTACTCCTAGAACCAAGGTCATTCTTGACACACTGACCACTAGTTGGATAGAATTTGTCTCAAAAAAACAGAATAGGTGAAAAGGTTTGGTAGCAGCACACACACCACCACGCGGCCCTGCTGCGTCAAACACAGATGCTTTGTAATCAGAATATATCTGGCTTAGACACCTTGCGGGCAGGCAACAAGAAGGTACAAATATATCCATATTCTCATTTTCTCTCTCTCTCTCTCTCTCTCTCTCCCCCTCCCTTCCTCCCTCCCTTTCTCTCTCTCTCCTTTCCTAGAACTTGTAATCCTATACTATGGATTTACAGTGTCCATAATCCCATAATCCCAACCAGCTAGTATTCACTATTAAAGATGAACTTCAACCACCATGACATTTACCCTCAGAATTCTGTTAGGAAATGTAACCTTGAGTGATACAACTCCTAAGAAGATAAGATAAACAAACAGTGAGGTTACTTGGAGCTCAGTAAATGTCCTGGGACGCACGCCTTTAATCCTAGCACTAGGGAGGCAGAGGCAGGCGGATTTCTGAGTTCCAGGCCAGCCTGGTCTACCAAGTGAGTTCCTGGATGTCCAGAGTTACACAGAGAAACCCTGTCTCACAAAACCAAACCCAACCAAACCAAAAAGTCCTGGGATACCACTTCTTCACCCTGTTAGTCTTCAACTACAATAACTGCCACTCTACACTGAAGACACAAGAGGGAAAGAGGGATATGGGCCTCAGGAGCATCTCAGCAGGTCCCTCCCACCTTCCATCTGTTAGTCAAAAGCTACTGCAAGCTCAATACAAAGCTCAGGCTTCCACATGTTGCTCTTGACTTCTGGCTGAAGAGGTCATGTGATGCCCAAACCGGAGGTCTGAGTTCAATACCAGCCCCCATGTGGAGAGGGGGAAAAGAGCTGGGAGCATGCTGTTTGGGGAAGGGTGAGGAATCACTGAAGTTCACTGGCTGGCAGTGTCTCTCCAGATCCCATGAGTCTCTGTCTCAGGGGAATAAGGCAGGCAGCGATAGAGCAGGACACCTGATGGCTTCCTCTGGCCTCCTCATGGGCACACAAACACACACACACATATACACACACAGCAGACACAGACACACACCTACATGAATACAAAGCAAGATATGTGAATGTTATCACTATAAATTCACTTATTAAAAGCTGGAAAGGGTAGAGATAAGTATGAAAAAAAATGAAGTGGCAAGCAGCCTACTAAAGTCGCATCTCTCCTGTTTATCTATCAGACCTTACTGCACTGACCACAGCCTTCCTGAAGGACCTCATCCAAATCATCCCAGACTTAGGTAGTTGGAGGATAGGAAAGCGACAAAGCTATTAATTTGGAAATCAAATGAGATTTTCTCAGACCCCTGGCTTTAGCTGATCAAGCCCACAGTTATTAAAAGCACCAATAGAAGTCACCACACTACTGTGAGATATTCAGATAGCATGACATGTGGGAAGCCAAAAGGGGACCAGGATGACTGTGACAGCTGAGCCAAGCTTTACATGCCAAGCTTTACATGCCAGACTGACAGGAATGAAGTCACATCAGCAGCCGAGAGTGCACATTCAAAAACGTGAGAGAGAGAGAGAGAGAGAGAGAGAGAGAGAGAGAGAGAGAGAGAGAGAGAGAGAGAGAGAGCGCAAGTGCACGCACATGCACACACATGCACACGACCTGTCCAAGCAATACAAAACCCTACACAGCTTGAAAGAAAAACTGTCCCTCGGTGAGAGTCCACCCACACTAAAGCAGCAAACACCTCAAGAGACCAGCCGAGTGTTGTAAATAACCACTGTGGGCAGGTGTGTGCCCCATCCCTAGGGGGCAGCCTCCGCGTACTGCCAGCCTGAAGGGGTTGCCAAGCACAGGGACTCCTGGTGACTTTCATCTCCCCGTTTCTAATGAGTAACCCTTTCATGAGAAGCTGCTGCATGGGCAGGAACTTGCAGCTGATGTGACCACCACTGTCTCCAAGGTGCCTGCAAAACTGCCAGGCAAGCCTTGTTTTCCCAGAAGACATTTACTGACTAAATGAATGTATAATATCCTTTTGTTGTTTTTTATTTAAGCTTTTATTTTGTGGATTTTTTTAAACTTATTTGTTTGTGTGTAAGGGTGTTTTGGCTGCATGTCAGTCTGTATATCACACACATGCCTGGTGCCCTCAGAGGCCAGAAGATAACATCAGAACCCCTGGAATTGAAGTTATAGCCATTGTTAGCCACCCTGTAGGTGCCAGGAATCAAACCCAGGTCCTCTGGAAGAGCAGTCAGTATTCTGACCTGCCCTGTACTGGCCTCCTCAGTGACTGCACGAATGTGCTTAACAGACATGCATACAGGCAAAACATCCGTAAAATTTAAAAGGCACAAAAACTGTGTTGATATGAGCAAGCATACATCTTTTGAACTGCATTTCAGGATCAATAAGGTTGAATGTTTAGTCAAAACTGTAGAGCCAATGTAATCTAGAACCCATGAGGCAAAGAAGTTGGGGCATCCTGAGTTCTAGGCTAACTTTAGCTATACTGTAAGGCCTTATCTCCAAAGAAAATTTGGAGCAGGGGTATGGCTTGGATGGAGAATGCTTACCCGGTGTGCTCAGGCCATGGATTAGATTCCCATCAAACCACCTAAATGGGGCATGGTAACATATTCTTCTAATCCCAGCTCTCAGAGGTTGAGATAGGAGGATCATTAGTTCAAGATCATCCTTGGCTGTATCATGAGGTCAAGGCAAGTTTGGAATAAGTAAAGACCTATCTAAACTACTTTTCAATTTAGTGAAATCAATAAATAACCAAGTAGAGAAGTACTCAGCTCTTACAATCCTGTTTAATTGATTAGTACCAACTCGATATTAACAGTGACAAAACAGGCCAAGAAGGAGTAAGAAATGTTGGGACTGCCTATGGTAGTAGCAGCAGGACTCCAAGGCCCTGTCTGAGCTGGTGTTTTGTACTGATGCTCAAGAGGACCAGGTTTCCCTTCACGAGGCTCTCAGCAGAAAAGCCATGGAACTCACTCAAGCCTTCAGTCTCGCCCATTTCTGCCAGTCCTCAAGGACGGGGGTCAGCTATACAATGCTCCCATCCAGTATGGGTCAGGCTCCTGTTCAGAACAAGGTCATGAAGTCACACCCTGAAATAGCTTTGCCCTGCACACCTCACAGTCAAGGGATTAACTAGCATGGCTGCAGGCAGGAACAGGGAACAATTGCCCTCTTGTTCACCACCACTACCAGCCTGTCCCACAGGTGCTCGGTTATCTGGGGCTTTGTTTTGTTTTTGTGGTATGATTGCTCTGAGGGTGTGTGTGTGTGTGTGTGTGTGTGTGTGTGATGTGTTTTTGTGTATGCCTGGGTGTATGTATGTACACTACACACATGAAGGAGCCCTCATAGGTCAGAGAGGGATTTGGATTCGTTGGAACCCTATCTAGCTACAGGAGGTTGTAAGCTACAGTGTAGGTACGTGAAGCTGAATCCAGGTCCTCTGCAAGAGCAGTAAGTGCTCGGAACCACTGAGCCAACTCTCCAGCCCCATAATTACGTTTCTAAAAAGAAAGGAAAAACAAAAGTCAGATCAGGGATAG
Organism: Tokudaia tokunoshimensis; assembly: GCA_036184795.1. NCBI lineage: Eukaryota > Metazoa > Chordata > Mammalia > Rodentia > Muridae > Tokudaia > Tokudaia tokunoshimensis. Next base: position 106,046,135 of record BTHU01000011.1, on the reverse strand, counting down.
AGCACTTGCCTACCATTGGCAGGCCCTGGGTTCAGTCCCTAAGACCCAGGGTGGGAGGGGTGTGGACACATTTATAACCCTCCCAGCTAATATCCAAGCCTCACTCACCACACCACTCACTAGGAGAGAAGAAAGAGCAAAAAAAAAAAAAAAGAAAAAAAAATACCAGAGAGAGAGGTATTTTTTTACAAGATTGGTTTTTATTGTTTGTAATTATGTATGAGGGGGTCAATGCACACAGTGTGTAGGTGCTGATGGAGACCTGAAGTCTTGGACCCCCTGCAGCTGGACTTGCAACCTATTATGGGTTGCTGGGATCCAAAACTCTAACCCTTGGCAGAAGCAGTATGGGTTTTAACCTTTGAGCCATCTCTCCACCCCCAGGGAGAAAACTTATTTCTTTTCAGTATAAAGATTGAACCTAAGACTTCAAGGATGCTGGGTAAGAGTTCCACAATGGAACCACACCTCCAGCCCTCTTTTCATCTTCTGAGGAAGAGTCTCACCAAATTTCCCATGCTCCTGGCTTAGCTTCACCTCACTAGGATTACAGGTCTGTACTACTAAGTCCCCTGCCTCACAGACCCCACCAGAAATACCTTATAGGAAGAAAGCAAACCCTGGAAAAAGGTTACTAGGCACTGTGCCCCAGAGTACAAAATGCGCTGGACACTTGACTTGCTGCATAGGACATAAAGGTCACAACCCTCCCAAGGATCCAGTGAACCTTAAAACTGCCAAAGAATCTTAGAAATGGTTCAGCTCAAGATGAGAAAAATAAACTTGAAGACATCAAAGTCTGGGCTGGGATGTGCTGCAGTTGATAGAATCCCCACTTGAAGAAGGCCATGGAGTCAAGCCCCAACACCACTCACAAGGCTAGGAGATAGAAGTTCAAGGCCAACTTGGCCTACATGAGATCCTTCCCAGCACCCACAAAGGAAAGGAAAGGAGGAAGAAAATAAAGGTCTGGAGTAGGATCCCACAGCTGGTAAGTAGGATCCTTACAGTTAGTTTTACACTCCAGAAGAAAAATTCCAAAACCTACATTATCTCCTGCCAAGTCCAACAACTCCCTCATCCCTGCTCCTCCAGTGCGAGGTGATTCAGAACCTGCAGCCCATGCCAAGTGATACACAGGATAAGGAAAGGCACAATAGGCAAAGCCCCAGCTGGTTCTCAAATGACAAAAAGAGCTGAGTGTAGTGGCAAATACCTACCGTGTCAGCAGCCTCAGGAGGAGGCTGAGGCAGGAGGATCACAAGGTTGGGGGTGGCTTAGGCTCCTAGACAAGATCCAATCTCAACAACAAAACAGATCTAGAATCACAAACTGTAGTGGTTTGAATAAAATGGCCTCCCCATAGGTCTAAAAGCATTCACTTCTCCTGCCTACAGAATAAGATGCAGACTCCCAGCTCCTTCTCCACCTCATGTCTACCTGCATGCCACCATGCTTCCCCCATGACGATGATGGACTAAACCTCTGAACTGTAAGCCAGTCCCCAGTCTTTTCTTTATAAAAGTTGCCATGGTCAATGTATAAACAATAAAAACCTAACTAAGACGAAAACCAAATGATTTTACATTATTTACATAATTTACATTACCACCAACAAATTCAGACACTATCCACTCTCTCTATCCAAATAACTAAAGCCCTATACTACTTACAACCGTGGCAAAGACTGGAAGTCAAGTGGGTTCCCTGCAGTATACTCCTAACTCCTGAGCCCTCTCTGGGCCACTTTCTTGACAATTCTTGTTTTTGTTTTTTTTTGTTTGTTTGTTTTTGTTTTTTTTAAAAAGATGTATTTATTTTATTTTTATATGAGTACACTGTAGCTGTCTTCAGACACACCAGAAGAGGGCATCAGATCCTATTACAGATAGTTGTGAGCCACCATGTGGTTGTTGGGAATTGAACTCAAGACTTCTGGAAGGGCAGTCAGTGCTCTTAATCACTTAGCCATCTCTCCAGTCCTTGACATTCTTAAAAACCTTAAAATGACTATCTAGAGGTACTGGGAGTGTGGCTCAGCTGGGGAAGTGTTTGCCTTCCATGCTAGAAGACATGAGTCTGATCCGCAGAAGTCCAGTACACAAGATGTTTGTGGTCTTACAGAGTCAGGTAGATCCCCAAGTCTGCCTGGTCTAGTCTAGTAGGCAAGCTTCAAGCTAAAGACAGACTTTATTTCAAGAACAAGGTAGATAACACCTAAGGAGTAGCACCAAAGGACGACCTCTAACCTCTGCTTGCACCTGCACACCCACAGCCATGCACAAATACACACAAACTAAATAAATAAACTTTTTAAGTTAAGAAAAATCTTGAAAGATAACAATATTTCCTCACTCTGCTCCTACGCCTAGTAAAATGCTAATGGCTGTGTCCTTCATCCAAATTCATCCAGATAAATGTACATATCTGATTTAAGCATGCTGAAGACTTTATGAGGCAGTTAGCATGAGAAGCTTTTAGATTCACATAGTAACTGATAGGAATTCCTCAAAAGTATATATCCACTGCCTGATCCAGCAACCTGCCTCTTAATCAGTCAGAAACATAGTATCACAGCCCCGAAATAAGAGCACTTGTCCTATTTTCTCTGAGGAAGTGTTACATATTCCATGAACCGTGCTTTAGTTTCTTCTTTTTTAGTTGTTAGATTTCAGCAGCCAACTGTGTCACTTTGCTACTCCCCCGAAATAACTCAAGTGAGTAGTTTAAAATCACATTTTGTCGTTTGGCCAGAAAACCACTGTGCTATGCTGACTTCAGCCTTCGGAACTGGGACGAGAGGTCAGGAGCTGTGGCTGGCATGGTGTTTCCTGCATGGGCTGCAGGTCCAAGTCTGTTAAAGTGCAACCTGTGTGCAAACGGAGAGCAAATACCCCAATATCACTTCAGGCACCCCCTTAATCCATCCCACTAAAACCCAAAGACAGTTACAGAGCAAGAAACACATGCTAAGAGCTCATGGAAGGGAACAATGGTTGAGTTATTGATGTGTCTGTCTGACACATAACCATGAAGAACAAATGTGGAATCCCAGCATCCACATGAAAGCCTGCCTCCATGGTGCAAGTCTGTAATTCCAATCCTGGTGAGGCCGAATCAGGAGCATCACTGAGGCTTGCCAGCCAGCCACTCTAGCCAATCAGGTGAGTCCCAGGTTCACCAAGAGACCCTGTCCCAATTATAAAGTAAACAATAATGGAGCCAACACCCAACATCAGCATCTGTCCTCTGCATGTTCACACTGACTGCCCCCCCCACCCCCCAAGGGTGCATGGAAGCCACTCCTTGTCCCCAAGGATCAGAAAGATTGGTATCTCGGGTCTCCAGGAAGTTTAGCCAGCACAGTGTGGACAAAGACCATCTCAGACTTCAGCGGTAGACTGCATGGCCTTCAGGCTGCCTTGCCTCTTCCTCCTCCACAGTAAAGCCAAACAGAACCTGCTCAGCACTTTCATTTCAAAGAAAGCAGGTTATTAAATAGTCCTCCTTTTCCGGTCCTGTTTCCTCTTTCCAAACATTCCTATCTAAACTCTTTCACATGCATAAAAGAAAAATGGCTGATTTACTGAGTTATTATTTACTATGCACAGTGCTACATCCTTGAGCACATTTTCCCCTCACACTTCACAAAGACTTTAGGAAACAAGATACTAACACTACTCCTTTTCACAAATAGAGGGGGCAGGAGCGGGAGAGGGGGAGAGAGAGAGAGAGCAATAAGGCAGAGAAAAAGAAAAATAACTTGCTTAGAGTACCACAGCTAGCAATGGCAGAGGCACGTTGTCTCTAGATGACAAATTTCTACCAACGTCCCTATATTCTTGTACAACTCTCAATGGCAACCCAGGTTAGGGAATAAACGCTGGTAACAACAATAATAAATCAGTAACAAGCTCCAGGCTCCTAAAAGATTCCTCCATTTTTATGTATTGTTAAACAGTACAGTAGCTCTCACTGAATGACTGACAGGAAAGCCCTCGAGCAATGTGAATTGCCTCCTATGCCTGACCCCCAAAACAGCAATCATTGCCCAGTTCCAAAAGAGAAGGTAGGCACTCAGCTGGTGTTCCTCATCATTCCTTCATGAACATTTTCTGAATATTTTTAATATTAGTCCTGTCAAGCATAATTGTCACACAACCCTCAGGCTTACACAGGCCTGGAGACATCTTACATCAAAGTGATTTTTTTTTCCTGTCAAAACACCAAACATTTTGCTACAAATGATACTAAGTAAAATGGTTCCTTCAAGGCTAGGTGTCCCTAAAGGATGTTCAACCCTCCAACAATACTTAAAGCTGCACTGCACAGCCACCACTGAAAAGAATCCTTTTCACAGCTGGACACTGTGGTACAGAGGCAGAGGCAGGTGGATCTTTATGAGTTTGTGACCAACCTGGTCTACACACTACAAGTTCCAGGCCTGAGTGAATACAATGAGACCCTGTCCGGAAAAAAAAAAAAGAAAAGTCCTTTCCACAGTATGAGCGAACCATGAATCTGTTACTTACACACACACACACACACACACACACACACACAGGAGCACATGCAGGAGCATACACACACGCCAGGGTCTATTTACTGTAAGGTAGCTTCAACCTTGCGGTGTAACTGTGGATGGCTTTGAACTTCTGACACACACACTTGCCTCCACCTCCCAAGTGCCACCATACCTAGACTATGCAAGCTGCCAGGCCAGCTCTCTACCAACTGAACTACATTCCAAGCCTACCTAGGTCTTTTCTCAAAGTGTAATTCATCTACTCCTGCTACAAAATACTAATCTCTTAAAGAGATTAATATTTATCTAGTTCTGAGAGTTTAAAACCAAAGAATTCAAAAACTGGGGGGTGGGGGGGGCAGGGCTGTAATAAATATAGGATTTTGAAACATCTTTTTCAGATTTCTTTTTTTCAATGCTAGGAAACAAACTCAAAGTCACAATGACACCCCTTTTGTGTACACTGCTATGTAAGTGTAATATCAAAAACAATTTAAAATGAAATTGATATCAGGTACTCCTTCACACAGGGACACTTGATTCTAAGGGCACAGAGAACTGTCATGGCTTCCCATGAAGTTCTCAGCCACAACATGGTTGCTCTCATTCCTGAGACTAGAACAGATCAGTTCTGTTCTGTTTTATTTGCTTTGTCTTTTTTGCTTTGCTTTGTTTTGTTTTATTTTTGAAACAGGGTTTCTCTGTGTAAAAGAGCCCAGGCTACCTGGAACTCACCTTGTAGACCAGGCTGGCCTCGAACTCACAGAGATCCTCCTGCCTCTGCCTATGCCTCTGCCTCCTGAGTGCTGGAGGACTGTGATCTTTAATCCTGCCAATACTTCCTGCAGATCTAGAGAAGCCAACATTGGTAGAAGATGATCCCATTTAGTGTTGAGCCAAGGCCAGTGACTAAAGCCAAATTCCAGGCCTGTTGAGAACCTGCTCTCCTGAGAACCAAGTTTCACTGCATGAGCCCCTCCCTCTACTGCACATGGTATTACCTTGACCTAGATCAAGTGCAGGGGGAGAAATGAGCACAGAGAACTTCTTCCTTGACTCTACTTTATTACTAGAAACGCATGTCTTCTATTCCCTGCACCAGTAGAGACAGATTTCAAGGGCCAGTGATAACTGTTCAGCACCCAAGAATGGTCACCCTGGAACCAAGGTAAATCACAGGCTGACTAGAGGGCATCGCCACAGTAGATGGAACTTTGATACCCTCGGGTCTTCCTATTAAAGCTTCAAGTTATAAACACAAGAGATATGGCCCAGGATGAAAGGGTTGATCATCCCCACACACACCTGTCATCTGCACCTTGCACGACACTGACCACAGACTACCATTAAGACACTAGACAGAAACACAGAATAAAAGCTGCTAAGAACAAAAGCATGCCTTCTTTTTACCACAGAAGACATGTGTTACAGGCCAGCCCACCTGCTTGGTTCCACGACCTTTCTTGCCCAGACAAGGCTCAGGGGAGCCACATTCCTTCTGTGACTAAAGAGCTGGCCACAGAAAAAAAGAGGGCAGGAAGAAGAGGCAGTCCAGGGCTCAGTACGGCACAAACATTCCTTTCAACAAGTGAATGCATGCAGGTGATTTTAACGTGAACTCCGTAGCAACAGAAATGCTAAATCTGAAGGGTGGTTTGGGTTTCTTTTGGTTTTGTAGCTGTTGTTTTCTGTTTTGGGTTTGCTTTTTAATCATCAATACTCCCTGGACAGATTCATGTAAGAAACGTAGTCTCTGCTTCAGTGTAAACTCTGCTACTCAAAGCTCTTCTACTGAATGCCCCTTCTTCAGGTCAACCATTCTTTCCAAGATACCTGCTTTATTTTGGAAGGCTCAGGTATTTTTTCTTGTATCTACTATGCTTGTTTGTCCACATGCCTGCTTATGTTTGGGTTCTGACTTCAGCAATCCTCACCGTAAGCAATGTCCAGAAGGGGACATGGAAGATTTGATTCTATAACTATGTCAAAAGATAAAGAAGTCTTCTCTCCCACAAGGATCGATTCAATAGAGGTGGAATGAGAAACCTTTCAGATCTCACCCAGCTTTTGAGAAGAAGACTGAGGACTTCCGAACTCCATTCCTGTCTCTGCCTAAGGAGTCCAGTGATGGCCACTGAGACACCCAAGTTGCACACATAATAAGCAGAAAAGCCTGTTGCTGACCAATCAGGAGTCACTGGACATCGGATGCGGATCATTCAATCTGGACACATGCAGACCAAAACCAGTCAGACTCCTGCTTCTGAAGTATTCCAACTGCAACCTAATAGAAGTAATGTCATCACGACACAGAACATCAAAAATCAAAGGGTATTACTCTGAGGGCCAAAAGAAAAAAGAAAATGTTTTTTATTCATTTAATCATTTTTTATGATTCTGTATGAATAGCTAAACAAAGCAAAACTAGAATGTGTGGGGAACAAAAGCTAACCATTTCTTTACATCATGTCAGAGGTGGTTCCGTTCCCAATGTCCAGGGATAAAGACCAAATATTTAAATCAACCACACTCAAATTTTATTTAAAATTCTATGTTGATACTGGGCCTGGAACACCCCCCACCCCCCCACCCCCGCATGCTTGAAGGCAGGAGGGAGGGTCAAGGGTTCAAGTGCTCAGTCCAGCTCATGTTGGAGCCCTCCCCTCACATACTGTTATGGAGGTTTAGAGTCTGGATAAAAACACTGAAAACTGTTGAGACTTCGGAGAAAATATCTAAGAATGCACTATATTGTTGCATGGTTTTCCCATACTAATGTTTTAGATTTAGAAAAATACAGTGCCCACTGTCATGTTTGATAATACTTCCCCTCAGCACTTCGAAGACATCATTTGTAGCACCAGCTGTGGCAGGGATCCCACACTCCCCGCGCTGTTCAGAACTATAACCCTACTTCCGACCGCTGGAAAGCACCCAAGCCCTAGCTGCTTCCAAAGGCCTCCCTAGACCACAGTAACTGAATTCTGAACAGGAGCTGGGGGGCTCACATGCCGCTGAGAAGTCGGTGGGATTCTAAAAACAAAAATAAACAAAAAAATAACCAATACGAGATTTTGGTTAAGAACTCATAAGGAGAAACCTAATCGAAAACCAAAAGCTAAAATGGTTAGCTAAAATATGTTTCTAAAGCATGAAGCGCTTGGTCCCAAAGCGAACAACGGTCCCCAAGGGTTTTCTAGCCTACCACGGGCGGCAGCATCGAGCTGTGGGCACCGCCTAGCGCCAGATGTCGCAGACCCCCACCCTAGGCACCTGGACGCGTGCGCCCCGACCCCTTGGTGTGCAGGTGGTTGAGCCGGTCTAGTGGAGGCAGAAGCTTAACGGGTGGCTCTGGGGCGCCCCCTGGGGTCCAGTGGCACCCCATCACCCTCGGAAAACCTGAAGCCAGCATACCATCTCCCAGGGCTGTGACATTTTAACTTTGCCTGACTCCAAAAGCTGTCTTCCCTGTGCCTCTAACAGATACCCCTCCGCTGCCAGTTGAGGGTACGGGCTAGTTACCTCGAAGCCTTAACTGGGCCGAAAAAAAGAGGAAAACTGAAACGGACCAAGCCATGACAAGGCGGCATCCCTATCGGTCCCATACTGGTTTGCAAGTCTCAGATACCAGAGGGAAGAAAATCATTGTAGAAACACGGGCTACAGCCCGGGGAGGTTAGTCAGAAGTGATATTGGAAATTTCTGTTTTGCAAGGCTGCTTCCCACCGCCCTTATCAAAATAGTGACCCTTACTAGGCTCAACCCCAGGTGCACCCGAGCGCACTCAGCTGGCAAGTCCCTGACAAGGGTGGGGGGCGGTGTCTAGTCAAAGGCAATGGTAAAAACAAATGTTGCTCAATGGTCTCTAAGGGAGAAGGGTGCTGATTCTCAGAAGAGATGCTCCTCAGCGTCTACTTCCATAGAGACAGGACCCTAGTGGGTAAACCCCAGGCCTCCTAGTGAGTAGGCACGCGCACCCTCACCGAGCTCTGTAGACAGCTCCAGAGATAGGAGGATGCGCCGAGGAAAAGGAGCCGAAGAACCGCAGTGTTTTGCCCTCAGTCCCTTCGCAACCACCCTCAAACCTTCAAAGAAGGGATCATTCGCTGCCAGTCCCCTTAGGATTCCCGGGAACAGCAAGGGTCCTCGAGCCTGGCTCCTGGGTGCACGACAGGGTTGGGGGTACCCGCTGCACCAAAACCCGCGCTCTGACAGCCAGAACACAAGCTGCTTTTAACCAAGGAAAACGGAAACAGTGTGGCACGTTTCTTTTTCTTGATTAGAATAACCGCCGCCTCCAAATATTCCAGAACAGGCGATGAGAAAGCAGAAAACCGGGTGTTCTGTCCTTAGGAGATCGAGGAAAGAAAAGCAAATCGCGCCCTCTCCCACCTCTTTCCCTGAACCAGGAGAGAGGACGTGGCCTTCACCCACTGAGAAGGAGCTGGGCAGCTTGAGCTGCAGCCCTCCGACTCTGCAAGAGAGGCAGCCCTCACCGAGGGTGGAGGGTGTGGGCTGAAGGCTGGAAGCGGAGAGTCGCCGGTACGTGCAGTGATTTAGGATTGTCGTGTGGCCAATATTGTTCCAGCCTTAACCTGGCTAGAAAATGAGCTGGTCTGGGTCTGGATCTGGCAGGCACACTCAGCCTGCAAAAGGGCAAAGAGGAAGGTAGGTAGGGCGCGCCAGACAGCAAAAAATCTGCCCGGACGCCAGAAGCTACCCAGCTGTCGACCTGCACTTGGACCCCGGCAACCCAGTCTAAAAGAGTGATACAGAAAGGGGACGCGAGCCCAGTGAAGCAGGGATCTAGCCAAGAACTCCCTGCTCACTGCTCCCTGCCCTCCCGAGGCTCCCAGGGCCCCCGCGTCTAGAGAGCAACCTCCCGCTTGCACTGAGGCGTAGCCCGCACCTCAGCCCGGAGCAAGGCTGAAAGGAGGCGGCGACTAGAACGCGGACTGTTCCCCACATCCTGAGTCCTCTGCAGCCAGCCTCCGCCTTCCATCCCCAAACACTGCCCTCCCCTCCCCCCCTACAAAGGGTCGGAGGGATGCAAAGTGAGCCACGGTTATGAGCTCCTTCTATCCCCGCAGAAGAAACGGGAGCACCCCCAGATTACTCAAACCAACAGAGCATCCTTCCCACAGCCCATCTCCCCAGACATCCTGCAACTCTAGCCTTCCGGATCAGCTCCGGATCAGCAAAGCAAGTCGCCTCCCCCCCCCCCCCCGCCCTTCCCGACTCCAGATGCTTCAAGCTCCCCAAGCCACAGTCAGAGCACATCTCTGAGTCCCCAATCCTCCTTTTCAGCCCGCCACTGCTTCTGCCCTCTCTGACCATCAGTCTCCTAGAACATCGCCGAAGCCAATGAAGCAGTAGCCCGGCCCCCCTTCACCCTCTCCGCGGTCCCTAGACTGGCGCCCAAGCTCCGCGCCCCGGCGACAACTCCGCATACCCCGCGCGCGGGCCAGAGCCGCGTCCCATCCGCGGCCCGCACTCACCCGGGAAGCACACGACATAATGGAGCACAGAACTGGTGATTTTCAGGAACAAAATCCACCAACACGGTTCCAGTAACCTCCGCATGTCCGAAAACGCACATCGAAAAGAGAAAGGCAGGGGGGTAAACTTGTTGAATAAGTTCTTGCTTCCGACCGAGGCTCCGCTAAGCCTGAAGGCTTTCTCGGCTCGCCCGCCACACGGGCCCCCCACACTCGGCGACCGGTCCCGCAGGAATCCAGGAAGCTGCCAAGCGCTCCCGGGAAAACCTCAAAAAGTGACCGGGAATGCAAAGCCACGCTAGGGACGATCCTCTCGGAGGCGAAGGGCTGCTTTCCGCTCAGACACGATCCAGCCGATATGGCAGGGCGAGGAGAAGACGCACGGCGGCAGAGCCCGGGGCCCGAAGCAGGCAGGGTCCGCGGGTGGCGGCGGCTAGCAGCGGAAGAGCCCCAAGTTGAGTCGGCAGCGCAGCGCAGCCCGAGAACCGGCGAGCGACGGCGGGGCTGTGCGCGGCGCGGCGGCTCCCGGCTTCAGGCGGGCAGCTCCTTCCAGGGCCCCGGCAAGGAAGGAGGCATGTCTGCGAGCGGGGAAAGGGAGGGAAGCGGCGGGGCGGAGCGCAGAGCCCCCCAGAACAGAAATGGCCAGTGGAGCGCAGGGAAACACAAAGGATCTCAGAGGGGCGCCGGGGCGAGGGCGCCTTCAGTCCATGCTCCTGAAAGTTGTGGCTCCGGCGAAGGCTGGGGAGGAACCGAGAGCGCGGGGCTGGAAACTGGCCATGCCTCCATACAGGAAGTAACATGTGAGCATGGATCCTGGCAGAGACTTTAAAGCCGGCGAGCGGGCGAGCGAGCGAGCTGGGGGCGCGCGGCGGCGGAGGCGCGCAAGCACGGGCGCGCGGTGACGCGCATCCCTGAGCTGCCGCCGGCGGGGGCGCGCGTTGCACTCTCTTAAAGCGGCGGTGCTGGGCTCCCGCTTCCAAGGACTTGCACTACTCTCCTCTCCAGGCGTGCCTAGGGCTATGGGTGTGCGTTTAGGGGAGCTGGTAACCCTGAAGAGACCAGGTGCCTTCTAGGGTCTGCGTGGCTTTGCTCTATTTTCGAGTTCTTAAAGACGAAGCGTGGATTTGGAGAGATCCCTGGCCTCGGTCATGGATCCGGGACTTGGGGGAGGGGTAAAGGGTGGTCCGGTTGGACTCTAGGGGAGAGGAAGGGACTGGCAGCTACCTTTTTCGTGGAGAGGGGACTTCTGTATGACCTCACCACCTTGTTGGTGCCTTGGTAGGATGCACCTCCGGGGTCCCTCTCCTGCTGCTTTCCCGGGCTAAGAGACAAAGCCCGCGGCCTTTGCACTCAGATCTTATTGAGATTTGATTTTGTTTTCCTTTCCCCTTCCCGAGCTTCCATTGACCCAGTCTACCGTTGGGAGATGGGGCAACGGACGCGGGGTGGGGTGGGGGGGTCGATCCCAGGCTAGCAAAATTCAGCTCTAGTCCCACACCCGCTTTCCCCAAACTAGGACGATCTGTCGCGGAGTTTTCCCAACTCTCGGCTTCAGGGAGAAGGTGGCTGCACCTTGGCCTGGTTAGGCAGAGGGCGAATGAAATGCGCCTCTCACCCGGGGCCGGGGAAAGCAGCACCCCGGGGCAGGACTGGTTTCCCGGCAGCCGCCCTAGGAGACAAGGTTTAAGCAAGCTACAGGGAGAGGCATCCCGGGAAAATGCAAAGACTAGGCTTATCTGTAATGAGTTTTGTCCCTTGGCTCTCACTGAGATCTTTATCGCTTGGGCTTCTCAGCAACCTATTTTTTCCTCGTACGTTGGTGCTAAAAGTGGGGGAGGCAGTTTTTTTTTTCAACAAATTTGTAATTGAGCCAACGTAATTAGCCATTTGTAATTCTTTTCATAGTTTTTCTGCCTTTCTTTGAAAACGATAGGGACATGTTTTTAAAGTGTCCCCTTGCCGTTTTATCCCACCGCGGCACTGTTCCCACACCCACCCAAACAACCCAACCGGATGTTCTTTCGGTTTTCAAATAATATACAGATGTTCTGAGAGCCTGCGGCATGGTGTGGTTAGGAAAGCAGTTTCGCGCCCACAATTCCAAAGGAAAAAAAAGTTACATTTGGGGTGCAAAACTAGTAAATGCCAGGAAGTTCCTTGGGAGGGCCCCCAGTTCTATCTTTAGCCAAACCAGGCAAACACCGTCCCTGGGCTGGGCTATGAGACCAATCTGTTTGCTTTGGAATTTGACTCTTACTGGTTTTGTTGCACTCGAGGGTCACTCCTGAATGCTTATAATGACCAGTTCCCTTGAAAAAAAAATGTGTTGGAGGGGTATTCCAGTGCCAGTAAGAGTGGGATACGTTAAAACGACCCTAGTACAAATAACTGTCTCCTTCTGAGGTGGCTCTGGATTTTAACACTCAGTTGGAGGGACTTGAGTCACACAGAGGTCAGCAACCTAAGCAGAGCTTTATCTGTGAAACAGACATCTTAAGTGCTGCCCTTTGGGCAATGCTGAATTCTTTCTAGACACTGTTTGCTGGTTCAACAAATGAACTGCACATCCACACTGTGCTGAGTATCATAAGAACAGGAGATGAAAGCCTGTCTGCCTCACCTAGGGAAAGTCCGCGAGAGATGGTTGGGAAGACATTAAGTGTGAAATGCAAAGGAGCTCCAACACCCCAGTTGTTCCAGCTTGGAGAGTGAATGATCATGCCTCTTAAACAGCATATGAGACCCCATCCCTTCTAGTCTCTGGACTGGTGCCTCTCCTGGGACCCCAGGCTGAAGTTTACCACAAAATGGTATCAAAAGCACACATCAAGCTCCATCAGCTCCCCCCAAACCTAAATGTTAGTGCCAGGCCCATTAGCACATACCTATAATCCCAGCACTCAGGAAGTCAAGGCAGGAGAATCATAACTTCAAGGCTAGCCTAGCGTCAGAGCAAGACCTTGTCTCTTTTTTTAATTTAAGTTTACAACAAAAATTCACTGGCATACCTATTACAGAAATATGTTTTGGTTACTATTTGATAACCAACTGCATAGTGAATATACAAGCCCCAATTTCAAGTTATAGAGGCACAGAAATGACCTAGAGACATACCTGCTGGTTTTCTACCTAGCGATTAGCTACCATCCCTGTCAGGTGGCAGGGGGCTGCAGGAGGCAGTGAGCTGGAGGAAGGAGCTGGGCAACATGCTGACCACTTATAAAACTGTGAAGAAAAGCCACTGCTACTGACAACAAATCCCACCCATCACCCCCCAATGAGCAGCATAAGCTTACACTTATTTTTTCACAATGCGTGGGGCATGGGAGTCTGGGGCTCAGGTGTTTTCTGGAGTTGACCCAAGGTATAAACCAGGATGACTCTGGAGCTGGCAGGTTCTCTTCTAATCTCATGGCAGAGAACTCAGCTCCCAGTGGTTACAGGACTGCAATCTTGTTTCTTGCTGGCTGTTAGCCAAAGGGTGTCTTCATTTACAATTCCTCTGACTCTTTGTAACTTCCTTCAAAGCCAGTGAAAGAATTCTCTGTTTTGGCTAGAATCTTAAGAGTGACTATCCCACACTTCTGCACTAGAAGACGGTCCATCAAGGGAGTAACCATGCAACCACACGTCAAGTCTCAGTCACTCTCATGAAGAGGGTGCTACATATCAAAGGATGGGCACCTTGAAAACCACATTAGAACCCTGCCAACCATGGGTCTATGGCAGTACCAATACCTGTTGCCGTATGATGTCTCACAGCCCTATAAATAAAAATTAGCCTGATTTGCTACCACAGACCTGTTATCACTGTACTCCTGAGGCTGAGGTAGGAAGATCACAAATGGAAGACTGCCCTGGACTGTACAGTGAAACCTTGTCCTAGTGTAGTTTCTGTTGCTGTGATAAAACCAACTTGGAGAAGAAAATGGCTTATTTAGCTTACAAATAATAGTCCATCAGTTCTAGAAATGGGAAGCCAAGGCAGGAACCTGGAGGCAGGAACTGAAGCAGAAGCCAAGAGGAGCGCTGTTTATTGACTTACTCCCCAGGGCTTGCTCAGCTGCTTGGCTACTTTTTATTTAATGGAGACAAAGTTTCTCTGTGTAACAGCCCTGGCTCTCCTGGAATTTGCTCCAAACCTCCAACTCCTAGAGATTTGCCTGCCTCTGCCACCTGAGTACTGGGATTAACGGCATGACAAAAGCTCAGCTACCTTTCTTTATACAACCCAGGACTACCAGCTGGGCCCCATAAAATAAATCCTTAAACAAGAAAACACCCTGAATCAGTCATTAATCAAGAGAACACCCCGACAGAATCGCCTGCAGGACAAACTTCCTCAGTTAACCTCCCACCTCTTCCCAGATGATCCTAGCTTGTATCAACATTTTGTCTCACAAAATGAAAGGACAAGGACAAGAGAGACGGAAGACAAGAGAGACGGAAAGACGTTGAAGAAAGGGAAGCAAAAGAAAGCACTGTAAGACACAGAAGCATTGGATATAGTTTGCATGCCTTTAATCCCAGCACTTGGGAGGCAGAGGCAGGCGGATTTCTGAGTTCAAGGCCAGCCTGGTCTACAGAGTGAGTTCCAGGACAGCCAGGGCTATACAGAGAAACCCTGTCTCGAAAAACAAAACAAAACAAAAAATGGATATAGTTTAGTAACACAGCACACTTTCTCCTGTGACCCACTGGCCACCTAAGTCCTCGGGGACCCAGCATGTCCAGTGAGTATCATACGGCACGCCCTTAGTCAGGGAAAAGATCACAATTCAAAGTTTAAAATTTAAAGTGTGGCTTCTGCTAAATGCTGGTTGCCTTCCTATCATGGTCAGCATATCACAATTCAAACCCTCCTAAGTTAGGGGCCATTTATCTATGCAGACTATAGTTAGGGGCAATGGCTGCCAGGCCAGCATAGCTGGGGCCTCCTGTTGTTTATATCTGCATAATGACAGACAGAGTAGCCACTTCATGCCTCAGCTTCCTCATGTGTAACATGGGAAAATAACTGCGTCTATTCCTAAATAGAGAGGATTAAAAGGAATTAATATACGTAAAGTACTTAGAGCAGTGCCAGATACCTAATAAGCATTTAATAAATGTAAGCTATTACTGTTATCTGTTCACGCAGCAATGTGATAGAGAGTGAACATCTGTTATTTTCTAGCTGCTCAGCTCCCATTTCTTCTAGAAATACCATCCCAGTTTTCCTTTGTGCAAAACTCCAGATGGTTGCAAAGTCTATGCCTCCCCTGCCCCCACTACATCCACCATGTTCCCCTACCAGGTCAGCATGGCAGGTACCTAACCTTTTTTTTTTTTTCTTTTGGTTTTTCAAGGCAGGGTTTCTCTGTGTAGCCCTGGCTGTCCTGGAACTCACTCTGTAGACCAAGCTGGCCTCGAACTCAGAAATTCGCCTACCTCTGCCTCCCAAGTGCTAGGATTAAAGGCGTGCGCCACCACTGCCCAGCTGCAGGTACCTAATCTTAACCACAGGAGCCTTTCATCCCTCTGGCCTGACTGCCTATGTTTCCAGTTGGTCCAATTATGTTCAGAATTTTTGTTGGGACCCAAGTGTGATGGCTTATAAATATAACTCTAGTATTTGGCAAGTAGTAGGAATATAACAACTTCCAAGCTAGCCTTTACCATGTAGCAGGTTTAAGGCCAGCCTGAACTACATGATACCTTATATCAAAAAATGTAAAAGTGTTTTTTATTTGCCTGATATAATTGTCATCTCTGAGACTTATTGCCTCACTTTGCTAACCTAGGCCTAATCCTGGGAGCTTCTAGCTTCCATACAACCTTATCTAGGCCTAGAATGTTTTCAGCCTCTGAGACTTACTGCTGAATAAGCTCATCCTTTCAAGTTTTCTCTAAACTCTGGCTGGCTAGTTCAACTCAACTGTTCTGGCTCAAACTTTTCTCCAAGCTGACTGATTCAATCTGGCTTCTCTTGGCCTCTGACTGAAGTGCTTTGCTTGACCTCATACTAACTTGTTCTAATCCTCTGGCTCCTTCTCATTCTTTGGTCACACCTCCTAATTTTTCTGAAGGTGTTCTACTAACTTAGGATCAAGTATTCAAACAAAGAAGCTCATGAGGACCACTATCATTCAAACCATCAAAGTTGCCTTACATGATACAGTCTGGGCAGTCTGACAATGGCTAATGTAGTGGTTTGAATATGCTTGTCCATGGGAAGTGGCACTATTAGGAGGCATGGCCTTGTTGGAGTAGGTGTGGCCTTGTTTGAGGAAATGTGTCCTATGCTTACATTCCACCCAGAGTGGAAGAGAGTCTTCTGGCTGCCTTTGGATCAAGATATAGAACTCTCAGTTCCTTTTCCAGCATTGTTTCTTCCTGAATGCTGCCATGCTTCCTGCTGCGATAATAATGGACAGAATCTCTGAACCTGTAAGCCAGCTCCAAATAAATATTGTCCTTTATAAGGATGCCTAAGCAGGCCAACTTCATGCTGAAGGCCTGAAGAGATCCTGGAAAGTTATTGGCTTTCAAGTTGTGTTGGAAGCCTGATAAAACTGGGTTGTAATATCGGCAAAGAAGTACAGGGGCACCAGAAACAGCAACAGAGCAGACAAACATGTCATCGATACGCCAAGGGAACTAGGCAAAAAGCAAAGCTTTCTTGTGGCCCTCCTTTGATGTCAGTAGCCACTGGGAGATGCTTAGGTGGGTCTTCTCATTCAAATACCTAATCAAGAAAAGTCCTAGTAGATGAGTCCCACAGTTTGTTTTTGCTGAGTCCAGAATTGGTAATATTGACTGACCATCAAGATTAACCATCAGAGGTGATTCACATCTGCAACTTTCGTAATACAAGCCCTTAGGGGGTAAAGAGAAAGGGTTGGAAATTCAAGGGCAGGCTAAGCCTGGCCCAAAGCAAAATTACAAAAGAAATAGAAAAAGAAAGGAAAGAAAAAACTAAAATTTAGTAAAATATGTCTGTTTTGGGAAAAGTATAACAAAAGAGAAAAGATATCTAGGACCCACATGGCAGTTCACAATTGTCTGGATGTTCCCTTCTGACCTCCTCAGACACCAGCCCACATGTGTGGTACACAGATATATATGTGTTCAAAGCATCTATACACATAGATATAAAATAAATCTTTAAAAAGTGTTTTGAAAAATGTGGGCTTAGTGGTGGTACACACCTTTAGACCCAGCCTTCAGGAGGCAGGGAGAAGCAGATCTCTGTAGGTTTGAGATCCAGGACATTCTTGGCTACATAAAAATTTGTCTTAAAAAACAGAGTACATGTAGTGGCTCATACCTTTAATGCTACACTCAGGAGACAGAGGCAGGCAGATCTCTGTGGATTTGAGACCAGAATGGGCTACATAGCAAGCTCCAGAACAGCCAGAAAAACAGCACAGAAAAACAGTCTCAAAAACCAAAAAATGTAGAATTAAATAGTCATATAAATATGACATATAAGGCTCTTCTGGTTACCAATAACAAAAGACTAAAATACAACAAGGTGAAGAAAGGAAGGAGGACTGTGGGTGTGAGCTGCTGGTAGGACTGGATCCAAGGCCTTCAAAGTACCTCCAAACTCTCTTTTCACCTTCCACGGCTATCCCAGGCCCCACCTTCCTATCTGGCTGTTAGTGGCTGTTGAAAGCAGACCTTCTTCAGTACTCTTACTGTTTTCCTAAAATGCATTCTGACTGGGCCTGTACCCCTACCTGGACCACGGTCCTAGACTGGGCCAACCTGGTGGTGGAGGCAAGACTCACTCCTGGATTTCAGAGCTTTATGAGGAGGAAAGTAGGCAGGAAAGGAAGCTGTGACAACCTCATTTGATCCTTGACATCAGTCCTACATGAGCATCCATATTAAAGATGGGAAAACTAGGAAGTTAGACAAAGTGCTCAGCAAGTTAGAGCCCTTGTTGCTCTTGCAGAGAACCTGGGTTAAGTTCCTAGCACTCCCATAGCAGCGTATAGCCATCTATAATTCCAGTTCTAGGAAATGTGATGTCCTCTTTTGACCTCCACAGGCACCAGTCATGTATGTGGTACGCATGTGTGTATGTGTATATATGTAATATGGAGCTGAAGAGATGCTTCAGCAGTTAAGAACACTAGCTGCTCTTCCTGAGGATCGGGTTAAATTCCCAGCATCTACACGGCAGCTCATAAACATCTGTAACTCCAATCTCAGGATCTGATGCCCCTTTCTGGTCTCTGTGTAACAGGCATGTACATGGCAGGCAAAACATGCCTACACATAAAATAAACTATACATGTGATGGAAAAACAAAGGCCCTAAAAGGTTAGGTGAGCCATAATGGAGTAAGCAAGGGTTGTGGGTAATGAGATTGCAGGATACACTACACTCAGAAGAAAGGCCTGCAGCCTGATTACCAGACCTCGGCGGCAGAGGCAAGGCAGAAAAACAGGACTCATAGACACTGTAGATACAGAGTCACCTAACTCTGTGACACCTGATGAACAAGAGCCTCATCACAGCATTTCAACAGGACATCCCACCATCTCCTCCTCATACCTCACAGTGGAGTGTCAACCATCCCCAGTGTAAGGGGACAAATCATATTTAAATCATAATGGTGTATATCAGAAGCCTCACCAATCTATCTTTTGGTGCAGCAGTTAAACCTCTAGTATTCTTTTAAAAACAGTATTCATTAAAAATTGAAATTTGTTTTTAAAATATCATGAAGGTACTCCTAGCATATTATAGTAGCAAACTACAAATTGGCAAATGTGTTAAAAAAAAAAATCCAGTATCAGTCTAATGTTCATGGCATTAAAATGATGTTTATGAAGGCAGCAATTGTCTACCATACTCTGTTAAATAATAGTTAGGACAATAGGGCTAGAGAAGGCTCTGTGGTTAAGAGCACAGGCCGCTCTTACACTCAGGTTCAGTTCCTAGCACCCACACGCACTGAGACTCACAGCCATCCATGCTCCAGAGAATCTGACGCCCTCTTCTGGCCTCTGTGGGCACCAGGTAGGCATACTTAATGTATATTTAACTTTATTTGAAAAATCTTTATTCACAAAAAAACATATGTAGATATAGCCAAAAAATTGGAAGTTGGGTTGGAGAGATGACTGAGGGTTTAGAAAACCGACTGCTTTTCCAGAGGTCCTGAGTTGATTTCCAGCACCCATGGGGTGGCTAACAATGGTCTGTGGCTCCAGTTACAGAGGATTGGAAGCCCTGCTCAGGACTCCAAGGGCACTGCATACAGATGGTGCACACATTCATGGACATGCAAAACAATCCTACACATAAATAAATAAATCTTAAAAATTAATTAAGTTAGAGTCCAGTCCCAGGCCGGGTGGTCTGACCTGTTGTTGAGACCCTGCCACGTGCAGTCAAGAGCAATGATAAGCCAGACTTGTGAGAAGTGGGGAAGTTCGACAAATCAAAAGAAAACTAATACTGGAGGAGAAAACAAAAACAAAATTGGAAACCTCCTCCCTTGAAGGAAACTACCCAGCAGGAGAAACTGTGTTATAAGATTGTAAAATGAAGTCTCCTTCAAAGAGCAGCTGCCACATTGCTGACAGCCACGGCTTTAGGCTTATTTTCATAAATCTAGGTGTTTGGAGAAATTTAAGACAATGGATGATGGTTATCTGATAGTTAGCAGGAATCTGGACTCAGGGTTCCCTTTGTTTTTAAACTTCCTCATTCTGTAGCCGTGGCTGTCCTAGCTCTGTAGACCAGGCTGGCCTCCCTCAAACTCAGGGATCCCCTGCCCTTGCCCCTGCCCCTGCCCCCGCCCCCGCCCCCGCCCCGCCCCTGCCTGGATTAAAGGCATGCACCACTGCATGATCCCTTTGTTTTAAACTTCCTAAGTGATACATAATTTCCAGATGGCAGATGCTAACAGCAATCTCACCAACAATAATCACTATGTCTGCCCCTACGGGGAAATCCAGTTTTAACCTATAGTAGGTGCCACCATCACTTTGTCAACTATCTGGAATTGTGTGCCTTTGCAACTTCTCACAGTTTATTCTCATTCCTAGTGTAGCCATAAAAGTTAAATATAGTTACTATCTTAAAAATAAATTTAATACAAGCAGTGGTGGCACATGCTTTTAATCCCAGCACTTGGGAGGCAGAGGCAGGCAGATTGGTCAGCTTGGTCTACAGAGTGAGTTGCAGGACAGCCAGGGCTACACAGAGAAACCCTGTCTCAAAAAAACCAAAAAAAAAAAAAAACAAAAAAAAACAAAAACAAAAACAAAAATCAACAACAACAACAACAAAAGATACTGAAGTGAAAAAATAGATAGTAAAGTTATATCTTTATATAAAAAATTTAAATTAAAAACAGGAAGAAACTACCCTCAAAGTTTTATATGGTCATCTGAGAATAGCAAAACTGCCAGTCGCTTTTATTTTCCCTTTTAGATGTCTTAGCTGTTTAAACTTTTCTAGCACGAAGACAATTTTAAGATCTTTGTGTATGTGTATCTGCACTTGGGTGCAGGTGCCTGCGGAGGCCAGAAGAGGGTGTCAATATTCTGGAGCTGGAGTTCCATGCAACTGTAAGCTGCCTGACATGTGAGCTGGCATCTGCAGGGGCCACTCTCACTCTGGCATGAAAATTTTAAACTGAAACAGTCATTGAGAAAACATTTTAGACACTTATTGCCTTGAGGAAGTGCTGTGAAACTGGCTTGAACAGAGAAAATTTAGTCAGTAGGTCAAATTGTAGCTCCCTCAGCTTCGCCATGACAAACCCACCCAGTTCTCATCCTTATGTGACACTGTGAGGCTCATTGCCCAGCCAGTACTCATTAGAGAATTTTCAAAAGCCCTGGAAACATATTCATCCCAGCATATCAAACAGGGGGATGTGAGAAAAACTAAGAGTTCATTTCAGAGAATCAAGTCTGTGTAAGGAAAATGACCAGAGACATGACAATTTGTCCCTGAAAAGGTTGCTGATCCCATGGTGCACCCTCTATCCAAGTGGACTGGTTTACTACAAAGTCATGTGACCAGTTACTGTTACCCTAACTCATCATCTTGCTGTCTAATAGTCATCCCCAAGTCTACTCATGTGAATGCTTCATAACTAACACTTAACACTGGCCAGCAAGATGGTCCAGCTGACCCACACTCTGCAGAGCCTGATCATCTGAATTTAATCATTGAAGCTCATGTGGTGGACAGAGAGAATCAACTCCCACAAGTCCTATGACCTCCACACATGTGGGGCGGTGTGCATGCCCAAACACGCACACACATACAGATAGTTAAATGTAATTTAAAAACGAATTTTAAAGAATATTAGTCACTTGCTTTTGTCATGGGTGTGCGGTAAACCATGTGGCATAGAGCACTCACTATATACCTGGCTCCGCATACCTTTCTCCCTTGTTGAGAGAACACTAGTTTACAGTATAGTTGTATCGGCTCCAATTCTAGCCCTGCTCATTAAATAGATGTGATTTTCCATCCTCCTTTGCAAATAGGATAGTCACATGATTCCTTTTTGACCAATAAGATGGAAACAGGTGCAAGGGTGGAATAGACTGAGCATTTGGGTGGTGCTTATTTTTAAAGGAGAACCCTCTATTTACCTCCTCAGGGAAGAGGACTATCACACCAGTCAGGTAATCTAAAACACTGGAGATGACTCAGTGGGCACAGGGCCTACTGGCAAGCCTGACCACTTGACCTGGGATCCCTAGACTCTAGGTAATGCCTGATGTGGTTGCATGTATCCATAATCCAGTGCTCTTGCTGTGAGATGGGAGGCAGGGCAGGGAAGATATTCAGAGTTGAGAAAGTAATGGGGACAAAGGATCAGCGAGCTGGCTATTATCTGAACACTCAAGAAGCTCCGTGACAGGTGCCTGGTGCTCATTGCAATTATTCATGCATTTATCGCTGTCCTGAAGAATAGAACACAGGATTTTGTATGTGCAAGGTTAGCATTCTACCACTCAGCTTATTTGTTTGTTTGTTTGATTGATTGTTTTTATGGTTTGGGGATCAAATGCAGAGACTTGGGCATGTTAGGCAAGCACTTATTGATTTATTGGTTTACAGTATGTTGAAATTTCCCAGGGTGAAGCATTTTTATAATGTGTGGCTGGGGATAGAGCTAGACCAGCCTTTGCTCTCTCCCTTCCTCTCCACCTGGAAGTAGATAGATGCAGTCCTGGAACTGTGGCGGCATTTGTGCTACCATGAGACTTAAAAGCCTGAAGTTGAGAAGAGCAGAGCAGAAGTGGGAAAAAATAAAACAAAAGCAAGCAACCAACCAACAACAACAACCTTGGGTCTTGGACGATGTTCTTCAAATCTGGAGACTTCTTCACACCTAGGCAACTCTATCTGTTCACACTACTGTTGGAAAGGTTCTCTGTCACTCACTGCAGAAAATATCTCTGATAGAACTGCTACACAATAAATATGACTTTCAACTGAGGTCTTCATTTTCCACTGTTATGCTCAACATACAAATTTATCGATGCAATCATGCATTCCTACTATGTAGCATATTGCTATACAGAACAATTGAGTGTGGAGTGTACAAAATGCTGCTTAGCCTTCAGAAGGTAAAGATAGAAGTGCTGGTATGGACAGAAGTCAGGATGGTGGAGTCCAAAGTGGTAGGGACAGCAGTAGGGATGATAATGGAGAGGGAAGGCACAGCCGAGCACATGCTCAGCACACAAGGCCCTGGGTTCAATATGCAGGACCACAAAGAGAAGAACGGACATCCAGCACTACATGTGGCTTCGGTTTGCCCCAGCTGGCTCCCAAGAGTTCTGCAGGCACCCGCAGCTCATCAGCTTACTTACTAGCACATTATATTTGGAATGCAGGGCAGAATATCCCTGTTGTCATGATACAGTTTCACACCATGATGCCATCAAGGGGAACTAAGTGAGAGCTCCCTGAAGTGTCTTTATATTCGTTAATTTATATATCATGAAATTTAAGGTGTAGGTCATGGCTTTTAGTATATCTACACGGATGTACTATCGTCACCAATATTCTTTTTAATTAAAAAAATGTACTGTTGGGGGCTGGATAGATAGCTCTGTGGTTAAGAGAACTGGCTGATCTTCTAGAAGTCCTAGGTTCAATTCCCAGCACCCACATGGAGGCTCACGACCATCTGTAACTCCAGATCCAGGATATTTAAGGCTCTCTTCCGGCCTCCTTGTTATGTACGGACATATATGCAGGCAAAATACCCATATACTTAAAGCAAAATCATAAACTTTCAGGGCTTAAAAACTGTTAAGTATAGCTGGGTGTGGTGGCTCATGCCTTTAATCCCAGCACTTGGGAAGCAGGCCTGATATACAAAGCAAGTTCCAGGACAGCCAGGGCTGTTATACTGAGAAACCATCTCCGCCCCCCATCTCTATATAGATATAGATATACATACATACATACATACATACATACATACATACAGAGAGAGAGAGAGAGAGCATATGCATAGGGTGCTGGGAGCACACACCGTATGTCACAGTGTGCCTGTCTGGTCATAGGACAGAGTTGTGCAGTCAGTTCTCTCTTACCTTGATGTGGCTTCTGGGGATGAAACTTAGGTTGGCTGCTATCAATATAAAACAATGCATCGTTATCCAATATACTTTATGCACAACCCTAAGTTGTTTGGTATTTTAAACTATCAATATATCATCTCATAATCAAAGCCTACAGAAAACCACAAAACCATGTTACCATATCAACCAAGACAGCAAAAGTATGTGACAAAACTCAATATGCATTCATGTTTACGCAAAGGCTTAATCATGAGTGTAGTTGTACACACCGTTAATCTCAGCCCTGGAGAGACAAAGGAAGGTGAATCTCTGTGAGTTTGAAGCTAGCCTGGTCTACATAATGAGTTTCTGTAAAGTTAGGGCCACATAGTGAGAGCCTGTCTTGAAAACAAAAAACAAAAGTAGACAAAACAAAAAATCACTCAGCCAACTAGGAATAGAAAAATTGCCTTAATATTTTAAAAACTAAAAATTAAGGTTTAATGTTTTAATACATACATTCACACACATGCATACATATATATACATACATACATACATACAGCCTCTCATACTTTGTTGGGAAATATTGAATTATTTGCTTCCCAAACAGGCACCATGGCAAGAGTATCATCTTCTACGACTTTTTTGTAGCATTATCCTGGAAGACTTGGCCAATGCAATAAGATAGCAAAAAAAAAAAAAAGTTACATCCTAGAAAGCCAAAAATAAAGCCCCTCCTGTATGAAGTATGCTATTTAAGAATGACCTGATTGTCTACCAGATGACCAGTGAATCCAACAATTTAAAAAAAATTGCCAGGTGGTGATGGCTCAAGGCCTTAATCTCAGCAGAGGCAGGTGGATCTCTTGAGTTTGAGGCCAGTCTGGTCTACAGAGTTAGTTCCAGGACAGCTAGGGCTACACAGAGAAATCCCGTTTCAACAAAAACAAAACAAAACCAAAAAAAAAAAAAAAAATAAAAAAATCAAAAGTCTAAGGAGTTTAGCAAATGTGTAGGAGAAAAAGTCAACTTATAAATAACTTTTTTATGTCCATATAGAAGCAGCAAATATTTGGAAACAATTGTTTTAAGCTTATCTTATTATTTTTAAGAATGTGTATATGTATGAGTATGTGCACATTAGTATAAATGCTGATAGAATTCAGTGGTGTCAGATGCCCTGAACTCTACCATATGGGTGTGGGAACCAAGCCTGGGTCCTACCCGAGAGCAGTGCACCACTTGTAATTGCTGAGTTACCTACCATAAAAACCCAGGTGTGGTGGTACACACTTCTAATCCCAGGACTGGAGAACCACAGATATGAATATATGGGGCTTACTGGCTGGCCTGTCTAGTCAGAGCAGTAAGCTCCAGGTTCAGTGAGAAACTCTGCCTTAAGAAATATGACGGAATGCAGAAGACAGCTGGCATTGACCTGGGGCCTCCTCACACATGCACATTTGTGCACCCACACATACAAACACACACACACACACACACACACACACACACACATTACAAAAAGTTCTTCATTTTCAGCCAACACATGGATTTATGCAATTTCAATCAATATTTCAGAAGAAATGTCTATAGGAACAGACAAGCTGATTCCAAGTTTATTTGGGAAAGTAAGAGAGCCAGACTAGTCTGTGAGGAAGCTGAAGGAAACTGAATGCTATCGTTATTGTCGGAGATCTACAATGATCAAGTCACTATGGTATCGATGGGGGCATGGAGACAGAAACAACCTAACAGAATAGAATCTTTCAAAATCTGCCCATTTGTGCAAATGAGTTTCACAAAGGCACAGAGGAACTTAATATATAGTACTTCCTCCTCCCCCTGCCAGCAAAAGTAATAGAATAATTATCATCCATGTGCAAAATAAGTAATTTTTTGTGATGTAGGGTATGATAACTCTTACCTGCACTTAGGAAGCTCCAACAGCAGAATAGACACAAGTCAGAGCTAGCCTGACCTACAAGGTAAATTACAGGCCAGACTGGGCTGTATACAAAGATCTTGTCTCAAATAATAATGATAATTCTATAGCCTACAACTACTGAGTTGTATCTTACCCTAAAGTAACACAAATATCATAAATCTAAATGTAAAACAAAACACTGTAAAACACATTTAGCACTCATTGGAGAAAATGTATCCACCAGTTAGCAAAGTATTCTCTAATAAGATATTAAAAGCAAATTCAGAAAAACATTGCTAAGTAGGACATAATCTAAAGTTTTAGTGAGAAAGATACCAACCACTAAGAGAATTAAAAGGCAGACTTGGATTATTATTATTATTATTATTATTATTATTATTTTGAGGCAGGGTTTCTCTGTATGTAGCCTTGGCTATCTTGAAATTCATTCTATAGATCATTCTGGTCTCAAACTCAGATCTGTCTGTCTCTGCCTTCTGAGTGCTGGGAGTAAAGGTGAGTGCCCCCATGCCCAGCTTTAATCTTTACCATTCCTTTATTTATTTATGTGCACACAAGAGAAATCTTGGAGGTGTTGGTTTTCTCCTTCTACCATCTGAGCTCCAGGGATGAACCTCTCAGGGATGGATTTTCAGGCTTGGTGACAAGTGCTGCTTAACCATCTCACTCACCCTGGGCTACGGACTTAAATAAAATATTTGGAAAATACATATTCAACAAAGAATTTGTATGTAGAATTTTCTTTTTCTTTTTTAATTACCAAGACTCAGGGCTGGGATTGTGGCAGTGTGCCTTTCTGCCTATGTGGGACCCTGCTAAAGCACTACCAATGGGTAAGGAAACAAATACTTCTCAAGACTTGGCAGTAAGATCAAAAAGGAACACACACACACACACACACACACAGAGAGAGAGAGAGAGAGAGAGAGAGCATGAAGACATGACAGGTAAACACAGAAAAATCTATTCACTATCACCATCCACTGAGAAATCCAAACTAAGGGTGACATGAGTCAGGCGTACAGCCTATCAGGTTGTCCTCTTACCTTCATGGGAGCACCATGATATGCGCAGAAGCACACACACACACACACACACACACACACACACACACAAATAGTAAATGAAATTTTAAAACCAAGACTTTAAAAAGAACAGTAACACTCCCCACCCCAAACACACACAGGCACAAAAACCCTCACCACTACAAGAGCCTGTCCAATCTACTTGTCTCAACATCTCCAGAGAGAAAAAAGCCAGTCGCTGCCTTCTTGCTAGCATAAAGTACAGGCAGGTCAGGAACACCAGATGACTCTAACTTCTGCTCGACATTCCTTTAAGCCTGGATTGTCCCATACTTCGACTATGTGACACCTTGCCAGCGGCTGTATTCTTTAGAACCAACACTTTCACCTTACTTTCCTTTTGCCTTCCTTTCCATTTAAGTTTGTGGTACCATGTACATTTTTCTGCATGGAATAGTAGTAGCTCAGACCATGCATGATAGAGTGAGTGATAACTAAAGGTGGTGAATATGTTTATCGACTGTACTTTTGCACAAACATCAGAAAGTCTCCAAAAGCACCCTTCTTCATGATTCTTCCTGAGCGTGTTCTTCCTGTTCATCCTGCTTCTCTCTGTTGTGGCTTTGATGTGTGTGGCTCAGTCTTCTACCGACGGCCAATCAATCATTGCTTCCCCATCCATCATGTCTGAGCCCTTGGTAATGAAGGTGTCTTTCTTCCCACATTAGCAATTTAGGTGGGCGAAAGAGCTGTGGAGATGTATGACAGGAGATGGGAGAATTGGATTAAACAAGGTTAAGCAAGATTCCATTTTCTGGGACCCTCTTTGTTGCAGCAATTTTGTTGATTTTCAGAATGAAGGGCCTGATTGTTTGGGAGTTCCTTTCTTCAAACTCCCAGAAGAAAATTGTACTGAAATCATTTTTCCTCTGTTATTGGAATAGCAGAGAGCTGGGAATCGCTGCCCCGCATACAATGACTTATTTATTTTAAAGTTATTAAAGGAAATATGTTACCCACCTAAAATCATAAAATTCAAAAACCATGGAGTCCAGGCTAATTGTTCTCATCTCACAGATATGACACACTCACTGCCACTACCAGTGAAGCCCCAGAAGCTTCTGGCCTGGCCTCTCCATCTCTGGCATTTCAGTCCTTGCAGTGTTCCTAATGCCAGCTGCCCACCCTCAGACTTAGCTAATTCCCACTTCAAGGTCTCAGCAGCTGCCCATCTCCCTGGCTCAGGCTTTCTTGCCCTAGGGACAATTGACTTAGGATCAAAAAATTCTTTGATGTTTGTGGGGTATTTGTGCATGCATGTGTGTGTGTACATTTGTGTTTGGGGTGTGTGTGTCTATGCATGCACATGCTTGTACTTGTGGAGTATGTATGTGTATTTGTGTCTCCACTTTTCTGCAGGGTATGTATGTGTGTGTGTTTGTGCATACATGTGCTTGTGTGTGTGCAGGTGCGCATGCACCTGTGTCTACATGCACATGGAGAGCTCAGAGATCACTATCAGCTTTCTCCTCAATTGCTTCACCTTATGCAATTTTTAAAGATTTATTTTCATTATATATATTTTTTCATTATATATAATATATATATATAATATATATATATTTACCTAAGCCAGTGTTTCTCAACCGTCCTAATGCTGTGACCCTCTAATAAAATTCCTCATGTTGTGGTGACCTCCAACCATAGAATTACTTCGTTGCTACTTCATAACTGTAAATTTTCTACTGTTATGAATCGTAATTTAAACATCTGTTTTCTGATGGTCTTAGGCAACCTGAATGAATGAATTCAAATTTAGTCCTTACTACATATCAATGTCAACCAAAACTGTCTCCAGGTACGGCCTAATATTCCCCTGAGGAAGCAAATATCACCCTCTTGAGCCCAGTGTTTTAGCTGGAGGTATCTTTCTCAGCTCTTGGGCGATGCCTTTTTACTATTCCAAATTCATCCCCAGAGGAAGCTTATTCATGCCCACCCGACCCCACCCCACCCCATGTGATTTTACAAGTCTCTATCCTCTCCACAGTGAAGAGCCATCATGTCCCTGCTGCTTTTTAAAATTGTACCCTTTCCTCCATTGGAGTATGAGCCTCACCCAGGCAGGGAGCACACAGAGCTACATTGGTCTGGCCTGCGGAACTTAGAGCATAGCCTGCATAAGAGTTTAAGGAGCCCAACATGACCAAAAGTCATGGTGGATTGTGGCTAATGATCCCCATTTGCTCTTATGCTTGGTCCCTAGATAGTGGAACTGTCTGGGAAGAATTAGGATACATGGCCTTCATGGAGGAGGTGTGGCACCAGGAATGCCCCTTGAGGCTTTAAAAGCCTGCAACAGGCCCAGCCTTACCCGCCCCCCCCTCCCATCTTGTGGACTGGATGTAATCTCTCTTCTACTGTTCTAGCACCACGCCTGCCTGCCTGCCTGCTTGCTACCATGTTGCCTACCATGTTGATCTCAGACAAGCCCTCTGAAACTGTAAGCAAGACCCCAGTGAAATATTTTCTTTTATAAGGTGCTTTGGTGTTTGCTGTATCTTTACAGCAATAGAAAAGCGATCAAACCCAGAGTTTCGTGCATGCTTTGTATAACCACTGAGCTTCCCCAGTCTGAGGATCTTCTTTTATCTTCATTTACTCTGGCATTTATTTATGTGCAAGTGTGGGTGGGTGTACAAGTGCCACCACATGCAAGTGGAATTGATTGGTTCTCTTCTTCTGCCATGTAGGTTCTGGGAGGTAAAGTAAGGCCAGGAAATTCTACAAGAGTGCCCTTACCCAGGGAGCTGGCTGTCTGGTCCTCTCACATAACTTTAACATTTTTAATTGAATTTAATTTTATTTGTGTGTGTGTATGAGTGTGCATGTGCCTGCATGTGTGTATGTGTCTATATGTGAGTGTGTGTCTCTCTGTGTGTGTCTGTGTGTGTGAGTGTATGTGTAAGTGTGTATGTGTATATTGTGTGTGAGTGTGTCTTTGTGTATGTGTGTGAGTTTATGTGTGAGTGCAGGTGTGTGTATGTGTGCAAATGGAGGCTATTATCTTCCTTGCTTGTCCACTACTTCATTGTTCAAAATTACATTTATTTATTTGTGTGTGTCTGTGGGGGTGGGGGCAAATGGAGGTCAGAGAGAAATTCCCTTCCACCTTCCAATTCCTGTCATCCTTCCTCTCTCCTCACTCAGCACCCACTGTGTCGCAGGCAACCATCATTTTGTCCCAGAGATTAGGCTCTGGACATCAGAGTAGCAGGTGACCCTTTTCCTTCCCCTAAGCCAGCACACAAGTCTGCTCTCCTGACAGTGTCTCAAGCAGGATCTCTTCTTGCTGAACTCAGCGTTTGTTAGAAGTCTAGCTAACCACTTTTTCCAGGTATCCCCGGAGGGTTGGGATTTTAGGTGGGTTGCTACACTCACCTGGGTTGTAGAGATCCAAACTCTGGTGCTCACAGTTTTGAGCCAACGTTATAGCCTGTAATTTTATTTCTGAGATAGAGTCTTACTGTGTAATGCATGCTGGCCTGAATTCCTGATCCTCCTGCTTCAGCCTCCCAAGTATGGAGATTACACATAAGGGCTACTCAATCTTTTCTTGAGCCTTCCTCTCCTCCTTTTATTATTTGAGTTAAGGTCTCACTGTGAAGCTCTGGCTGGCTTGGAAACTGCTTACATAGCCCAGGCTGGCCTCCAGCTTGTTCCCATCCTCAAATTTCTGCTTCCCAAATGCTGGGATTACAGGTCTGCAGGGTATGTATCATTTTGATAGGAGCTGATGGTGGTGTTTAAAAGGGACCCCTAGAGGGGTTACTATAGTTCTACATACATTGTCTCATTAGCATCTTGGTGTGCATTTTAGTATTATAAAGGGACCTATTGGTATCTCCCTAAACCCTCCCAAATGCTTCCGTACCTGTTATTAGTCTAACCAGTGTTTGTGGGGTGGGTGGGTGGTGGTGGTGGGGTGAAGGGGTGGGGATGCTGAGGGGGTGAGGGGGGTGGGAGTGGTGAGGGGGTCTGCCCTCCTCTTTGCCTATGGGCTTTGTTCACATGCTGATTTTCTAAGGCTTTGCTCTCTGGACATTGGTCAGTGCCCTAGTCTTCCACCTCAGTCTTTTGAGGGCCTGTTCCTCAGTATTATTCCTATCAGGCCAGGAGAGACTTAAATTACCCCCTGCTCAGCAGGCCCAACAAGCCTGCAACCCTGGCACTGTTTCTCATCTAAAGTTCCCTCTCTCTCTCTCTGTCTGGCCTCTTTTTCCCTTCTCCCACCCCCTTCTTCTCACTTTCTCTCTCCCTCCCTCCCTCCCCTCTTCAGCATCCATTGTGTCCCAGAAGTAGGAGAGATATGCAGATAAGGTTTCAGGCCTCACAGGTCTTAGCCCTCCCTAGGGGACTTGTGGGAGTTAGGACACAATGAGTCTTATTGTGCTACGTCCAGGAAAGTTCGCAGGGGAGCTGAGAGGGCTGTGAGAAGGGTCTTTGTCATTGTGTGCGCACCAAGGTGCCCCGTCTGTGGATTTCCTTCCCTTCCAGGTTTTCCAGGTCCTAGGACAGAGACGTTAAAATTTTGCCTCTAAGTCCCTTTTCCGCATAACCCAGAATCATGTTTCATAACTCAGTAGACAGTACTTGTTCGCTGAATCAACTGACAGTTTCTTTTCTTCATCATTTGTGTGTGCGTTTAGTGTGCATTTTTAAAAAGATTTATTTATTTCATGTGAGTACACTAGCTGTCTTCAGACACACCAGAAGAGGGCATCAGATCCCATTGCAGATGGTTGTGAGCCACCGTGTGGTTGCTGGGAATTGAACTTAGGACCTCTGGAAGAGCAGTCATGTTCTTAACCGCTGAGCCCTAGTGTGCATATTTTTACATGTGTGAGAATGTGTGTGTGTGTGTGTGTGTGTGGTGTGTCTGTGTGTGTCCTGTGTTGAGACACAGAGTTGATAGCAAGAATTTTCCTTAACTCTTATCCATTGGGGAAGGGATTTTCAATCAAATCTACATGACCAGTCTTGCTTTGGAGATTCCTTGTCTCTGCCTTCTGAGGCTGAGATTGCATGCTACCTATCACATCCACGTAGTATTTATGGAACATTCTTGGCATGGAATTCCAGTCACTGCTTGCTTGCACTTAACCACTGAGCCATCTCTCCATCCAGGACAGTTTCTTTTTAAGACACTGGCATGGAATTGTGTAATTTTTTTCCCTCTTGTAATTTGAATCAAAAACACATTTTCAGTCACTTAGCATAAGGACATCTCTGCAGGGAAACAAATACAAAGTCTTTTAATTTATTTGGTCCCTCAGAAGACAACAAGAGCTTGAAATTAAGAGTTAGAAACTTGAATGAGGAACACTGGGAAGAAACAAACATTAAAAGATACCAGGCCTCTATTGAACAGAAAGAGTACTAACATACTCTTATGTTATGGCGATAAGTGCCCCCCCCCACCCCCTGGAGCTGTCAACTTTCTAAACACCTACACGCATTGATACTGCAGACTTTCTGATTTTGTTTTATGAAACAGATCTCATGTAGCCCAGGCTGGCCCAAACTCCTTAGGAAGACAAGATTAGATTTGACCTTATAATCTTCCTGTGTCTACTTCTCAAAAGCTGGAATTGCAGATGTTGAGATCAGGCAATAGACTAATCATAAGCTACTTCATATTGTGTAAAACAGAAATGATAGTCATATATATTAGTATATATACATATATACATGCATACATAGATAACTCTGTCCTGGAGTCTTCTGTTAGGCACACACATTGGAGAACAGACTGATAAATGTATTTCTCTAAATGTGAAAGGGTGGTACCCTATACATTTACAGGTAATTGGGACTATAGGGACACATGGCATATTAAAAGCATGTCAGGAAAACCAAGGTGGCACAAGCTTTTAATGCTAGCACTTAGAAGGCAGAGACAGGCAGATCTCTGATTTTGTGAGCTGATGGCAAAGAACCCCCAACCTAGGACACCTAAAGATTTGGTGCCCACTGCTGACATCTGTCTCATCCTCCATCCATCAGTCTACCATTTGCTGGAACCTGGTTCTCCCAGTTGCCTCTGCGGTCTCTATGGTCTTGTACCTCATGTCCACAGCTGAACCCAGCTCTGTATCTCTGCTCAAACCTGAGATCCAACAGCAGCCTGACTGCAGCTGCTTCTGTAACAGACCTCCAGACAGGAGCAGAGACTCCGAATTCCTGTCAGTTCAGCCTCCATCTCTCAGTTAGGCCCCCTTGAACTCTGCCAAGACCTCCTCACTGCTCTGCAGCTCTTCAATAGCTGGGGCATGTACCTGTATGGGTGCATTTGCTGCGTGAGATGTAAGGAATTCACCGAGACCTACCAGTGCTTAAGACTAGAATGGAAGAAGCCATCTTTGCTTTGGCCAGGGGTATCAGAGAAAACTGGACTATTTAGTAAGTTGTTACCCCTGAAACCACTGTACCGCTGGATCTTGTTGTTCAATAGTACATCCTGACATGGTGGGAAGACACAAGCGTGTCCATCTGTTTCTGGTGTGGTACACTCACAACAGCCAAGTACCACAATGCAAACATTTTTTCCAACTTAAAATAAGTATACAACTTTTTCTTATATGAAAAGGATTTGGTTTTGTTTTTAACGAGCTTTATTGTCATGTGATCTACAGACTTCCAATAGTCATATCTGGGGACAGACGAAGGATTTGGATGAGCATGTAGTTCAATGATAAGGGTGCTTTTTTTTCCCCCAGTGTGTGTTCCGAGCACTGAAAAGCTGGGTGTTGAGCACTTGCCAGGATTCAGACTTGAGGGCAGGCTATGCAGATGATGGGGGAAGGAGAAAGTTTTATTTCAAAGCAGTCATAGAAACTCGAGGTGCTCGCTGTGATTTATGACGACGTAAAGGCCATTAATCCAGAGAGCTGGGGAGAGGTAAAGTGGGTGGGATAGCGATCAGAGGTGATGAGGATGAGAAGTGAGGAGATGGCACAGGTCACGGATAACCTCCAATTCTGCTTTGCTAAGCAGAGTCTGTCAGCGGCAGAGCAATCGGGATGCTGGGCCCAGAATACTTATGGAGATGCCCTGAACTCCTGGTTACAGCAAAGGATCTGCTAGAAGGCCAAACAGACTTCTTGGAAATCATCTGGCATCAATGGGAAATGACTTCAAGAGACTCAACCTCCAACTCGCGACCCAGGCTGCTCACATCTGCAGACACTGTTTACTGAACACTGGGCATGGGCTGTGGTTAAAGGATGGTGTTCTTATTCTGTTTCAGGGATTAGGAAAAGGTTCAGAGAGCTGAAGTGGCTTCTGGAAAGCCACAGGGCTAGAAAGTTGCAGAAGCAAAAAATTCCCAGGCAGTGTTTTCCCGAGGTACTAACCATTCACACTCTTGCTACTCAGCTATTGTTCTCAGCAGGATGCAGAACCCAGGTCTGTCCAGACTTGCAGATTCAGAATCTGTATCTTAATGAAATTCACGATGCATATGAAGATTGAGAGGCTCTGCTGTGGATGGTACTCCCTGCTATGCTTTGAATCACCAGGGAAGGCTAAAACCAAAGACTCCAGGGGCACCCCAAACAATTCTATGAGCTTCCCTGGAGGTAGGGCAGGAGGTTCTTGTTGTTTGTTTGTTTGTTTGTTTGTTCTTTTGCCTAAACTTCCACAAATGACTAATTCTCAGTAAGATGCTTTGCATGAGAAATTCTAAGAGGAAAAATAAAATTTTCTTTTGCAAGCAAACCTTGTAAGCTTCTAGGCTTTGCTTTGGGATAGATGGGCAGAACAGCCAGGGGGCAAAGAAGGCTGGTCTAGAGGTTCTGATGAAACACTTGCCTATTTCAAGTCTTGGCTTGTCCAGTTCAGCTCTTTTCTACCCTTGCTGCTGATCTGAACCTTCCAGAAGCTTCTAAGACTTGTGATCACTGAGTACACTCCTTACTAAGACACTCTAAAGCTCATGGAAGCCCCAGTGTTAGTGATTCTTAATAATCATGTGTTTTTCTTACAGAACCCAGGTGGAAGAGTGGAAAACTCTTTCTAATTAGAATCTCTGGGTTCCCCAATCTTGTCATTTCTCTAGCAATGCATGCCAGTTTGCAGGAAATAGAAGGTACGGACGAGTAAGTGAAACAGTCAGCCAAAGGTAGAAAGAGGGACACGCAGCCCAAGTAACCTTGTCTCTCTAGAAGGCACAGCAGCAGCAGCCAAGAAAAGGACGAGACCCAGGACTCCTCTTTCTACATTTTTATGCACAGAGATTCAATGTCTTTTTTGTTTGTTTGAGACAGCCTTTGCTGTAGTCCAGGCTGGCCTCAAACTCCTGAGTACTGAGGTTATAGGTGTTCATCACCTAGCCAACACACACACTCACACACACACACACACACACACACACACACACACACACACACACACCCTTACTCCCCACCCCCATTTCTCTTTTTTTCCCCCTTGTTTTGTGAAACAAGTTCTTGTACTGGTCTAGGATGCTCTGACTTAGAACTCACTATGTAGTCAAGGCTCATGGCAATCTTCCTGCATTAGACTTCCATTTTCTGTGAACACATAGATACACGTCTGTGTATGTGTGCATATGGTTTATACTAAAGTTTGTGTCCAGGTGTGCATGTTCATAGATGGGCAAAGGCCAAAAGGAGGCATCAGGTACCCTGATCTGTCTCTCTGTCTTGTTCCCTTTTTAAATATATATTTTTGGCTCAGCAGTTGATAACACTAGCTGTTTTTCCAGAGGTCCCAGACCTGATTCTCAGCACCTGCACGATGGCTTATACTATCTATAACTCCAGTTCCAGGCAATCAAATGCCCTCTCCTTGTTTCCAAGGGCACTGCACAAATGTGCTTTGCAGACATACATGCAGGCAAAAGCCCACAAATATAAAGTAAAATAATTAAAGAATTATTTTCTTGAAACAGATTCTCTCACTGAATCAGGAGCCAGGCCTGTGACCAGCCAATCCTGAGGACCTTCCTGTATCCACCTCCTACAAGGCTGGCTTTTTACAGAGGAGTCATGAGTTTGAACTTAAGTCCTCTGGCTTGTGTAACAGTGCTCTTACATGCTGAGTCATCTCCCCAACCTGTGGGAGGCACAGAACTTCTTGTGCTCCTAGATAAGCCCTAGGAGAACTAGGAATGTTAAACACACAGGGTTGGCCCTTCTAAGGGAGAGATGCATGACCTACTATCTGCCCAGCGGATGTGGTTAATAGCCCAGTAACCTCTGTGTCATCTGTGTTGCCAAGACCACAATGGATTCACCCCAGAAAAGTATTGTGAGCTTTTTAATCTATAGAACCTCTGTCTCTTTAGAAGATGTCTCAAGTAGTCAATCATCGACAACACCCTTCTTTATGGACAATGTCACATGTACCTTGCAAAGAGTTTTAACATAGTCATGTCTCAAGTTTTATTGTACAAACAGGATTGAGTTAATTATCACTAGATAATTTTTCATCAAATTGTGCTATGCTTAACTCCGTGTTACATAAGCTTCTCAGGGTCGGGCTCCTGAAGTTTGAGCCAGCACTAGCTATTTATAAGTTTGAACCAACACTGGCTATTTAGTTGTATCTACTTGAACTACCTTCTTGCCTCCTGTGGGCCATTACTCTGCTGGCCATGGCCGTTGCAGATACTCTCATATTTTCTGTTAATAATAAAAAGCTTTTTTTTTAAACTCTCTGAAAATGTAATCATAGTAAATCAGTCTACCTTGTCTACAGAGACACCTGGTAAATAATGAAACTTCTCATGCTCCCTGGTCTCTGTGGATCATGCCTAAAGGGTCTGGGATTGAAAGGGACAGTTGCTCTCAGCTTGCCTGCAGCATCTCTGGAAACAGTCGCTCAAGTTCATGACCCAGTCTTAGCTTCTCGATATTCCAAAAGAAATAAGGGAACAGAAACCAGTAAAAGACAATGTGGTTATGTATATGGCAGATGTGGGAGACAAAGACTTTTACTGCTCTGTCAACTGCACCTGTGATGGTCTTGCAATCTGCAGAAAGCCACAAAACAAAGGCCAGAAGAGGCAGATGTGTCTGTAAGTCAGGGTAGCAGGTCCTCTCGTGGGAATCCACTGCACCCCAGACTGCCTTCACTGTCTCCATGCTCAGCATGGGGGGACACAAGTATCTTTGTTTAGAGACTAGAACATCGCCCCTGTCCCATCAGGATTTCAGTCCCTTCCTGCTTATTAGTGCTATATCTCTAAGTTTTGCTGAGGTTGTCTTAACCTGCACACTCAATGCAGAAGCCATCAGCTCCAACACATGGAGAGTATCCAAACTGAGAAGTTTTGTAGTTTTGAAATATATATAAGATTTCACAGATTTCGTAGAGTTAGGGGTGGGGGTGGGGGAAATCCAAGAGTCTTATATTAATTACATAGTAAATATATACTATCCTAGGTATGTGCTTTTGTTTGGTTGTCTGTTTTTTTGAGACATATTGTGTGTGTGTGTCTCTGTGTGTGTGTGTGTGTGTGTGTGTGTGTGTGTGTGTGTGTGTAGTCCTGGCTGTCCTGAAACTCACTCTATAGATCAGGCTGGCCTCAGACTCACAGAGATCTGCCTGACTCAGCCTGTCAAGTGCTGGGATTAGAGGCGTCTACCACTACCACCCAGCTCTTAGGTATGCTTCTAAAGACTTCTTTTACTATTAGGCTTGGGTCTGTTTTGGCAGCATGTCATTAAATATATGCAGTGCCCATGCAGTCAGAGAAGGGTGTAAGATCACTTGAAACTTGAGCTGCAGACAGCTATGAACTGCCATGTGGGTACTAGAAACCCAACTTGGGTCCTCTGAACATACCTCATGAGCTCTTAACCAGATCCTGTATATGTTGTGTTAAATAAAGTATACTAACGTTTTTCTGTTTCTCTTTTTATAAGATAGCTACAAGAAAGACTTCAATCATGCACGTAGCTCTCTCTCTCACTCTTTTTTCTTCATCATTTGATACAGGATCTCGCTGGGCTTCTTTCTGCATTTTTTGAGATAGGATCTCATCATGTAGCCCAGGAAGGGCTGGAACTTGCTATGTATATATCTCCTTTTAAAGTATAGGTCTAGAGGCTGGCTACACTAAGGTGACACCCAGCAACAACATCCTCTATTGCAAATACAGACTAAGGGTCTGACGAGATGGCTCACTTGGTTAAGCCCTGCAAGCACAGCACAGGGAATTGAGTTTGGATTTCCAGCACCTACATTAAAAGGTCTTGTCAGTCACGGTGATACGGAGGCAGAAACAGGCAAATTTCTGAAGCTCAATTGGACAGTTAACCTTGCCAGTCAGGGTGCCCCAAGTTCAATGAGAAAGCCAGTCTCAAAAAATAAGGTAGACAGTTACTGAAGAAGACATATAACATTGACTTTCGCCACTATATGAAGAGCACGTACATAAGAACATACTGCCTTCACGAAAAGAAATGTAGACTTAAGCTCCATCTAGGTATACAAGTTAGAATTCCATTTGAACAATGCCTCTGCATCTGTGTCAACTTCCTAGACTCTCATTTGCACATAGTATCACAACTGTTCTTAGAAACTCCTTTAGTTTATTCTTTTTCCCAAGAAAGTAGTACATTCAAGCCATTGAGGTATCATGATCACCACCATCATCATTACCACCATCATCATATCACCATCATCATATCACCATCATCACCACATCACCATCAACCTAATCATTATCATAACCATCACAACTATCACATCAACATTACCACCACATCACTACCACCACCACCACCACCACCACCAACATCATCATCATCATCATCAAAGTTATCCACCTTCTGATCAGCACCAGCAAGCAAGCAAGGGAAAAACAAACCTCTCTTTCTCCTACAAGTTGAGCCTTTGGTCTCCAGCTCTGTTCTCAATCCTATACAATACCAATTACTATATTTCTTTTTGTGTAAAACTGCCTTTTCCAGACTAAGTTATTTTTTCATTGATATGATAAAACACCATGACCAAGGAAAGCAAATTATAAAAAGAAAGCATTTAGTTGGGGGTTATAGTTTCATGACATCCCTCATCGTGGGATGAAGCCCTGAACAGGAAAACACAGAGAAGGACACTGGGAATGGTGAGTATTTTGAAATCTGAAAGCCTGCCCCACTCCACAGTCTACCCAGTGACATGCCATCTTCATCAAGGCCAACTGTAATCTTTCACAAACAGTTTCACCAACTGGGAATCAAATATTCAAGCATATGAGCTTATGGAAGCCATTCTTCTTCAAAACAGCACATGGGCCATCCTGAGATTCAGGTTCCATTTTACATCACTGGTCCCCTTGAGGAGTCAACTGTCTTGCTCAGACTATCCACCAAAGCTGGATATCACATGCTACTTGTGTCAAATCCCCAATCAAATCCCCAATGGCTGGTGTCTGGCAGAACTTCTGGAAGGGGAACTTTGATAAATATTTCTGTCTTTGGAAAGTCAGACAAAGAAAAAACAATCTAGAGAGGCTTAATCCCACGGAGACCAAACAGGAAATGGCAAGGTGAGGCTGCCTGGAACAAGTAGGTTTATTGGAGCAAAGAGAGTGGCAGGAAGTGGAAATTACTAGTTTTGGTTCTTCATTAACTTCCATTACAAACTCAGGAAAAGTCAGTCACCACGCCCAAATGCCCCAATTTCCTCCCAACCATGGGATAAAGTCCATTTCTTCCACAGGAGATCTTCAGAGTCATGAAATAAATAAGCATATCGTTTGTCATAAGAGAAGAACAAACTAGCAACACTTGTTCATGATGTACATTTATCTTCAGGTGAGCCACGATAGGTTTCTCTCCTTGTCAGGAATTCCTATGTGATTTTTGTTGGTCAAATGGATAATACTTCTGTTTTGAAAAAAAATAGAAGAGAATCAAATAGTCTTTAAGCCAATTTTGATTTTAGAACAGCTCACTACGGTATTAAGGGACCAGCTCATAGAACATGCTGCATTGATTCTGTGACTTGGGGACCCTCACTCCCACAAGTGAAAGGAATGAGAGAGATAAGATGAAGAAGCATAAGATACAGGAGAGAGCCTTTGTGACAAAGGGAGGACTCCGCGTACAGTGAAGTCCACACTAAAACCAGAGCCACTCAAGAGTAAAACGTCTGGAAAATGGGAGCAAGCACACTTCCTCTGGAGAGGCCTCAGACAGAGTAGCCCCATAAGTCCCTGGCTTCTTTGTGTTTTCCTAGACCAAGTTTCCAGAGTCACCTTCTCTTCTAAGGCGCTTAGCTCTGCTACCCCTTGAACCTGTCTCTGAGAGCTAAATGTTATTACCACCACCATCTAATGCTTTCCTGCAAGAAAAAAAATACTAAAATACTCACATTCCCTCTGCTGTGTGATAAAACCCCAACAATCTTAACATTTATGTTTCACCCTTTATAAATGCAGCCATATTTTCACATTTCTAAAACACTTTGCTGGTTCTAATTAATGTTACACTCTGGGAAGTGACTTTTTATTTTTATCTCTAGGCAAGCAAGCTGAGAGTTGGGTTTACCCTTTTTTGAGAGAAGAGGTCATGGTGAGAAGGCCAGGATTTGGGCTTCTATGAAGCCCATTAAAGTAATTTTCCAGGGACTAAACATAATGCCCATCTAGTAGTAATGCTGAGCTACCATGGAAGAAGCCATTGGTTGGTTTCAATTGTGACCTAAAAAGGAGTTCCATAGATCTGAAGGATAAGAATTCATAGGAGGTAAACTAGTCCCATTCCCACCAGATACCCATATACAATACATTTGTTGACTACGGAGGGTGTGCATGGATCTTACACAATCTCATTGTCTCTTTGGTGTTTTGAGTTATGTTTATTGTCTTATCTTGCTTTCTATTGCCTCAATAAACACTGTGATGGCTTGTATATGCTTGGCCCAGGGAGTGGCATTGTTAGAAGGTGTGGCCCTGTTAGAATAGGTGTGGCCTTGTTGGAGTAGGTGTGTCACTGTGGGGGTGGGCTTTAAGACCCTCATCCCAGCTGCCTGGAATTCAGTATTCTGCTAGCAGCCTTCAAATGAAGATGTAGAACTCTCAGCAACTCCTGAACCACGGCTGCCTGGATGCTGCCATGTTCTGGCCTTGATTATGGATTGAACCTCTGAACCTGTAAGTCAGCCCCAATTAAATGTTGTCCTTGTAAGAACTGCCTTCATCATGGTGTCTGTTCACAGCAGTAAAACCCTAACTAAGACAAACACCATGGCTAAAAACAACGTGAATGAAAAGTGTTTATTTGACTTACACATCCTGATCTTAGTCCATTTTTGAGGGTAGCCAGGCAGGAACTGAAGCAAAGACCATAGAAGAACACTATTTACTGGCTTGTTTACCTACCTTCCTTCCTTCCTTCCTTCCTTCCTTCCTTCCTTCCTTCCTTCCTTCCTTCCCTCCTTCCTTCCTTCCCTCCTTCCTTCCCTCCTTCCTTCTGATGTTTATTTTTTGTGCCTTGGTGTTTTGCCTGCATTTTTGTCTGTGTAAGGGTGTTGGCTCTCCTGGAACCGGAGCTGCAGGCATGTGTGAGCTGCCATGGGAAGGGAACTCAGGTCCTCTGGAAGAGCAGCCAGGGCTGTTAAGCATCTCTCCACCCTGCAAGCCTTTCTTATACCACCAAGGACTGCCTGCCCAGAGATTGTAACACTCCTAGTGAGCTGAGTCCTCCCACATCAATTATTAACCAAGAAAATGCCCTGTAGATTTGCCCAACGGCAATCTGATGAGGCATTTTCTCAACTGAGGTTTCCCTTCTCAGATAACTCTGGCTTATATCAAGTAGACAAAAAACAAAAAAACAAAAAAAAAAAAAAAAACAAAAAACCCTAACCAGGACATTTACCCAATTATCTTTATTTTACAAAGTAAAATGTTTAGAAAAGTATCATACTTGTCTAAGGCCAAAGGCTAATATTTGAATGGAGAACTCTTGAACTCACCAATATCCCCTTGGTTTCAATATCAAGATTTCATCTGTGGAAGCTTTTGCACCTTGTTAAGGCGAATACCCACACCCACTGTGCCTCATTTTCAGAATGTCAGTCATAATGGGTTTCTTATTTAAATTCAAAAGGCTGGCAGATTTGAATTTTCTGACTTTAAAGTAAGCGAGGCAGGCTACATCATCGTTTCTAGTTCCCAATTGTGAACAGTAGACTTACAACAGAATAAAGAAAGGTGGGGTGGGGATGGCGGCCAGTTAGGAGTACTGATCGCTCTCATATATTGGTTTTTCAGTGCTGAGGGCCTGTGGCCTCCCACATGCTCGTAAGTGCTCTGCTACTAAACTACTACCCCAGCCTCTCTGTATAGCCCTGTCTGTCCTGTCTGAACTCACTCTGTAGACCAGGCTAGCCTCAAACTCAGAACTGCCCCAGCAGTTTATTTACTTTTAAGCCTTATTTACTTTTGCTTTTTTTGGGATAGGTTCTTGAATAGCACAGGCTAGGTCAAACATTATATAACTGAAGCTACTTTGAATTCTTGATTTTCTTGTCCCCACCTCTGAAGTGCTGGGACTACAGGCATGCACCATCACACCAAGCTGAAAGCAAATATTTGACTTAATTGCTTTGGTGCCCGGAAACCTGAGGCCTTGCTTATGCCAGGCAAACCCTCTCCCACTAAGCCATACCCCAGAACTCATAGATCTAATTGTGAATGATCAGAAGTAGCTGTTAGCATTCTGTCTAAGCTCCATCCCACAATTATCTGGCAGCAGCCAGGTATGCTTCCCACAGTTACGTGGCAATAGCCAGGTAGGCCTGACCCACTATAAAAGGAGCTGCATGTCCCCTCCTCCCTCTTTGTTCTCTTGCTTCTCTCTAGCTCTTTCTCTCCCCTTCCCGTTCCCTTCCCCCACCCTGTCCACATGCTCTTGGCCATGGCCAGCCTCTACTTCTCTCCTCTCTCTCTCTGCCTCTACTACCATCTTAACTCCCCTCCCCATGCCCTGAATAAACTCTATTCTATACTATACCATCATGTGGCTGGTCCCTCAGTGGGAAGGGATGTCTTGGCATGGGCCTGCTGAGACACCCCCTTCCCCAATACCTCACTACACCCCCATAGAACATATTCTTTTTTTCTAAACACACCAGTAGCAAGCTAGGCTGGACAACATACATAGCTCTGAATCCTTATTGATGTCTTCTTACAAATATCATTATTGTTTCTCTAATTTTCAATTATATTCCTTTGGTGGTGGTGGTTGTGTGTGTGGATATGCACATGCCGCAGTGTGGGTGTAGAGGTCAGAGGAAACTTGTGGGAGTCTGTTTTTTTTTTTTTCCTTTACTGTGCAGTCCTGGGGATTGAACTCAGATGGTCAGACTTGGCAGCAATTGCCTTTATCTGCTGAGTCCTCTCGCCAGCCTGCCATATGGTTTCGTTTTATTTTTTAAGGTGGGGTCTTGCTCTGTAGGCCAGACTGGCCTCAGACTTGCAAAATTCCTCTTGGCTCAGCTTCTCCAGTGCTGGTGTCACAGGCACAAGCTACACAGTGGTGTTTCTTGCTTTTCTTGATGGTAGCCATACTGCCTGGGATGAGACGGGCCTTCCAAGCAGTTTTAATTCACATGTCCTTGAGAGTTAAGAATATTGTATGCCTTTCCAAATGTTTATTGGCTGTTTGTATTGGTCTCCTTTATTTTTTTATTCTTTCAGTTACATACATATATAATGTTCTTTGATCCAAGTCTCCCCAACTTCATCTGTCATTCCCTCTGAGATTTTTCGTGACCCATTACATTTCGGTAGCATAGGCAGTAGGTTATTTGAGTGGGGTGTACCTGTGGCTATATCAGTGAAGAATGTGACTCCCCTTCCTGCTATGCACTTTGACTGCTTATAGCTTTTTAGGGAGGGGTAGAGCCAATGAGCCCCCTCCTACTCCTAGGACAGAGTATTGATGGATCCAGAGTCACAAATCCACTGCTGCTGTACGTTCACGGGCTGAACAGCCATCTCATGTCCAGACAACAGTGCGCTCACAGCACTTCCTCTCATCCTCAAGCCCTTAGCATCTCTCTACTCCTTCTTCTGCAACGGTTCCTGAGCCTTGGAGGGGTGGCACAGATGTCCTCATTCATGTCTGAGCACTCAGGAGTCACTTGTTCTCAGAACTCTGACCAGTTATGAGTCTTTGCATTAACTGTTATTGCTTTAAATAGGAATGGCTCCCATAGGCTCATAGATTTGAGTGTTTGGTCATTAGGGCTCATAGGGTCTCACAGAGACTGACTTACCACCCAGGGAGTATGTGTTGGTCTGACCTAGGCCCTCTACATATGTTATGGCTGTGTAGCTTGATGCTTTTGTCATACTCCTAACAGTGGGAGGCGGGGTCGTCTCTGACTCTTTTGCCTGCTCTTGGGACCCTTTCCCTCTTACTGGGTTGCCTCATCCAGCCTTGATAAGAGGGTTTGCGCCCAGTCTTGTTATGCCATGTTTGGTTTCTATCCCTGGGGAGGGATTTAAAACAATGAAAACACTGGTGTCCAAGAAAAGAAATAAAAAGATTGTTGGTGCTGAGCCTGTATTGGAAAAGTGTCTAATGCCCACCAGACATGCTGTCTAGTTTCTCCTCTTTGTATATTTTTACCACATTTACCTGACACCCATAGTTTTGTCTCTCCAGAGTGGCTAATGTTCTATTGGAGGGGTGTCTGCATCCTCCATGGGCACTGGAACAGGAGAAAACAAACACTGCAGACATGTATGTAGACAGATGGGTCTTCATACTTTTCAAACCCAGCAAACATTAATTACCCTGTTGTAGGGATGCAGCTGTGGGTATCAGATCGTCCATAGGCCCTCTAGAATTGTCATGGTAATGGTGAACCCATCCTCAGATGGGTAACTCCATAGCTGATCCCACCTGCCGACCTCAGACAGTTGTTCTTCAGTGATAAGGTTTACTGTCAGGCCATGAGGGCAGTGCACCCTCTGCCTATGCGCACCACAAGGCCTGAGCCAAGCTTCCTGCACCTTTTGACTTGTCTGGGCTGTGCCCTCTAGTTCTCCTCAACTGTCTCCCAGAGCTGATTCTCACCTTAGGGCTGTGACAGGTTAACTTCATGCTCTTCTCGTGTTTTTTCTCTGTTCCCAAGTGAGAAGGAGAGCCCAGTTTTGAACAATAGAGTCTCTCTCAAGATGGCCCAGGGTCACAGTTGCTCTGAGCTGAAAGACACTCTATTTTTGACCCATCCCTCTGGAGTACTCTGTGTCTCAGCAAGACCTGCAGCCCGGTTGGAGGCTTGTGAGGGCTGGGGACTTGTCCTGTGGGAGGGCTGCCCAAACCCCCACCTGTGTTCTGCCTGGCCCTCTT
Organism: Tokudaia tokunoshimensis; assembly: GCA_036184795.1. Taxonomy (NCBI): domain Eukaryota; kingdom Metazoa; phylum Chordata; class Mammalia; order Rodentia; family Muridae; genus Tokudaia; species Tokudaia tokunoshimensis. The sequence goes on along the minus strand of BTHU01000011.1, from coordinate 106,001,191 downwards.
CCTATTTCTCTGCTCGATAGCTGTCCTAACCCTCTTGGTGTGGGTGTTCAAAGCTCTTTCTCTATTCCCTCTTCAGAAGCTTATCTTTACCATGCCACACGAAGAAGACAGAAGAAGATAGCTTCTAGTCTTGTCTTGATGGGAAGTTCAAGATTTTGTTTTTAAGCTTTATAAAAAGCACTAACATCATTTAAAAATGTCGAATCTATCAGTGTTCAAGTTCTTCCCACCACTAAGATAATAGAGCCTTCATCTGGAATTTTATCTGTGCTTTTATTACTTTATGTGAACATTTTTTTTGTCTATTTGATATCTATGCATGGAACTCTCATCTTTCAATCCTTAACTAAATTGTTATTTTACCATTTACATCTAAAACCCACTCTGATACTTTTGCTGACATCATCCAGAAATCTTCAAAGTTTTAATCTTTTGTTCTTTTGTTTTTTAAGTTGAGATATGGCAAAAAAAAATGTCACACTTGGATTAAATTAGGCCTATTGGCATTTTTCTTTTTCATGGTGTTTTGTAAAAGTTTGAGTTAGTTGCTAAAATAGAAATTCAGCATTATACAAATGTATGTACATTCCTACTTTCTCTTGAAAAATCAGGTCTTGGAATCTGGAGCTCATATTGCTTCAAGGGAAACTGCTCACAATGCCTCCTATGAACAGGAAACTACTAGTGTTCCTCCGAGGTCACCATAGTTCATCCTCATATCAGGCACATCTCTTTGGCCACACCTGGGTTTGTCCCAGCCAGCTGCCTCTCCATCCTGCCAGCTTCAGCTGCATCTGCTTTGCTCAGGGCTGGGTCCATTGCTAGGATGCCATGGCAGGAATACTGATGAATCTTATTGTAACGAAATGGAAAGGATGAAACCTATCCCTTAACCCAGGACACTCAGGGTCAATTAGGTGTCTTACAGAGGTTTTTAATCTTGTGTGTGTGTGTGTGTGTGTAGTGTGTGTGTGTGTGTGTGTGTGTGTGTGTGTGTAACACAAAGCCACAAGTGCCATAAAGCACCTATGGAGTTCAGAGGATAATTCATGGGAGTCAGTTTACTCTTTCCATGTCCTGGGCTTTGGGGGGTCAAACTGAGGTTCTTTGACTTTGTGACAGGAGCTTCACCCACCGAGGCATCTTCGTGGCACTTTTTAACCAACTTAATTAATTACATACAGGGGTAAATAAATTCCAGGCAGGTCTCCTGCTTGCTAGGTACCCAAAAATAACTTTGAACTTCTAGATTTCCTGCCTCTACCTCCTGAGTGCTGGGATCACAGGCATGTACCATCACATCTGTTTTACTCAGGCTGTAGACTGAATCCAGGACTTTGTGAACACTGGGGAAGCACTCTGCCAATTGAGCTGCATCTCAACCCATGGAAAAAAGTTCAACAGGACCACAGATCATGTGACGAAGCTATCCTTCCCACCCTTGAGTATGTTGATCTTCCTCAGTCACTGCTACTGCACAGAATATGGTGGTAGGTGACAGTATCTGATTTTTGAGAGTATACCATAACCAACCGTCAGGCTCAGTATCGTGAAGATGCCCAAATGGTCCCACAGAGAGGCTCTAAGCCCCAGATCACTGAGACCCTGAGTATACCTTTGCTGTGGCCTCCTGAGAGAATATCTAGCAAGCCGCCTTTGAGTTCCTGATCATGGAAGTGGAGAGGCAGTGCTAGTGTGAATAGGGAGCTCGGGGGTACTTTCTTACAGCGAAATTACGGACACATGCCTTCAAATAGCTTAAGTAAATAAGCTTGTTCAGATTCAGATTTTTTCCCCCTGATGGTATATCTTCCAGTAACTTACTCAGGAGGAAGGGACAGAGGTGGGGAGATGGCTGTGAATTCCAGGCCCTTTTGGTCTACACATCAAATTCCAAATCATTCAGTGTTAGATGGTGAGATCCTGATCTCAAAAACAAACAAACAACAAACAAAGAAACAAACATTTGTAAAGGTGTTGGAGAGAAGTGTCAATAGGTGCACAAGCATGAGGCTCTGAGTTTGGACACTCAGTCCCTCTACAAAAGGCCAGCATGGTGGCACATGCTTGTAACTGACCTAGTGGGTGGAGAAAGACTGGGGACCAGGGCCTAAAGGTCAGCCAATGTAGCTGAAAGAGTAATCCCCAGGTTCAATGAGAGGCCCTGTCTCTAAAAGGAACATAGTGAAGCATCTGAAGGAGATTCCAACCAAATGTTAGTACCTTCAAGTACACCTATATCCACATATTACACATGTGTACACATGTACACTCAGGTCTTCTGGTGCTAATTGGAGATTGAGATGAGGAGTCTGAAGTCCCTGGAAAAGGAATTCTCTGCTGTGTTGATTACTGGTTGCAGGACTTCAGATGCTCACTGCCTTGAGATTTCTGATCAGGAAGGACACTTTGAATATTAATGTTAATAAGGTTGTAATGCTTATAGTAGTCTTTACTGGTAGGCCTTAAATTAACCTTTAGAGTTATGGGTTCAACTCATAATAGAGGCCTGCCTCATATATGTTAAGTCCCTAGGTTGAGGAGCTGGAGAGATGTCTCAACTGTTGGGAACATTGGCTGCTCTTCCAGAGGGCCCAGGTTCAATTCCCAGCACCCATATGATAACTCACAACTGTCTGTAACTCCAGTTCCAGGAGATCTGACACTTTCACACAGACATACATGCAGTCAAAACACCAATGTACATAAAATAAAAATAGATAAATTATTTAAAAAAGACCTCAGGCTGAATTCCTAGTGCCACCACAACAAAAGCAAAAGCAGAAACAGCAGCCGCAACAACAACACAAGGTTTCTAAAGGTTAGATATAAGAGATGGCTGCATGAGGGATTATCTTAGTTGTCACAGTAGCTCTGCAGTGTACTACTAGGCAAGGTAAGAGGTTACCTGCAACCTGCAATGTTCACACCAGATGAAAATGCTCTCAGATCATGCCGTTCCCTGAAGCAATCACGCACAGCTAATAAGGGAGGGAAAGCTGAAACCAGTTACCTACTCTCTCCTGGGTGTGGATGGGGCCAAAGACTGTGCTGTCCAAATTCCTGGAAACTTTACAGCTTTTTCTTCTCTCTTCTTTTGGTCACATTGGTATCCCCAATGATGCTACGTTTATCAGGACCAGAGGTATTGCTTTAGTTAGAATTTTTATTGCTGTGAAGAGTCACTATGACCATGGCAACTCTTATAAAGGAAAATATTTACTGGCTTACATTTCAGAGGCTTAACCTATTATTGTTGTGGTAGGAAGCATGGCATGACGGAATGCTGGAGATGTTGTTGAGACTTTTTTTTTTAAAGATTCATTTATTTTATATATGTGAGTACACTGTCACTGTTGCTGTCCTCAGACACTCCAGAAGAGGATATCGGATGCCATTACAGATGGTTGTGAGCCACCATGTGGTTTCTGGGAATTGAACTCAGAACCTCTGGAATAGCAGACAGTGCTCTTAACCGCTGAGCTGTCTCTCCAGCCTGAGACGTCTACATCTTGATCTTCAGGCAGCAGATAGAGAACTGAGACCCACTTCTTCCAACAAGGCTACACCTCCTAATAGTGCCACTCCCTATGGACCTATGGGGGCCATTTTTAGGCAAACTATCATAAATATGGTTTGATCACGACACTTAACAGACAAGACCTCTGGGATCAGGATTCACTATTGCTCTTCCAGAGCTTCATTTGACAGTAACCCTGGCCAACATCTATAGCTGCCAAAATAAACAAAATAGGTAGCCACAGTCCTTCTTGGGTAGTGAGGGATAGCCTGGCCAGAATGGATATCACCACAGGAGCCAAATGAGATCTCACAGAATATTGTTTGGAAGTCTCCTATCATTGGAGACAAGTAATACGCTCTGTATAACATCCTTTTTCCATATCTTTTAAATTTTTTTTTTTTTGGTTTTTCAAGACAGGGTTTCTCTTTATAGCCCTAGCTGTCCTGGAACTCACTCTGTAGACCAGGCTGGGCTTGAACTCAGAAATCCATCTGCCTCTGCCTTCCAAGTGCTGGGATTAAAGGCATGCGCCACCACTGCCCCATACCTTTTAAAAAGAAAAGATGTATTCCTTTTTACTTGATATGTATGGATGTTTTGCCTGCATGTATGTCTGTGTACCATGTGTATGTCTGGTACCTGTGGAGGGCACCATACCCCTGAAATTGAAGTTATAGATAGATGTGAGCTACCATGTACATGTGGAGTATCAGACCTGGGGCCCTAGAGGAGTAGCTAGTGTTCTTAACTGAGGAGCCACCTCTCCAGCACCCCTCACCCCTTCCCAAGTCTTGTCTCTAAGCCAGATGCAGTGATATAACATGCCTGGAATTCCAGCATCTGGGAAACAAAGGCAGGAGGGACTAGTTCAAGGTCATATTCAGGTACTCAGTGAGGGGGTCACCAGCTTGGGCCATGATAGATCCTATGTCAAAAAAGAAATAAAGAAGGAAGAAATGAAGGAAGGAAGGAAGGAAGGAAGGAAGGAAGGAAAGATAGAAAGAAAGAAGGAAAGAAAGATGTCTGTTCCTGGGTACAGAGATGCATGGTGCCTGTTGATCATCACATCCCTTGCTGTGTGTGTTTGGCAGATACATTGCTCTGTCTCTTTTATCTGTGTTCTAATGCATCTCCTAAGCTACTTGCTTCTGTGTTTAATTTCATCTCTTCTTATTTGCTTCTCTTACTTTTACACTGCAGAATTGGGTAATTGTAAATAATACAGCAAACATACATTACAAGAGATTATTATAGAATTAAGAGATTTTGAAAAAAAATATTTGTTTAGAAATGATGATGGAAGCTATTGTACGAAACTTCATTTAGCTTATCTATCTTTGGAAATAGCAACGGGATTTGTGTGTGTGTGTGTGTGTGTGTAGAGTGGTTTGTTTATCTAGGGATTTTCCCTTTAAAATAGAGGGCTTTCAGGAAAGCAGACTTTGCGGAATTAAATGCCAAGTGGGTTTGTGCAAACGAAAATGGGAAACCGGCTAATTCAATTAATTCTGTTCCTGCCATCAGGACAATGGGAACTCCAAACAGCAACCCAGATGTAAGAAGTCAACTGAAGGAGAACACAGGAAGTCAACCAGCTTTCCCAGAATTCCAGTTCCTAGAAGAATATTCTTGCTTGAGTTCTGTGGCTTAGCTTTGTTCCTGGACCGGTAGTTCACTTACAGTGCTAACATCTGCCATGGAAGATACTCCACAAGGGGGAGCCGATCCACCTAGCCCAGCTCGTGATTCCAATTTATATATCATGACTGGCAATCCACCTAATTTGAGTTACCTAGACAATGGGTGTATTGAACAAACCGGTGGTTCCCTTGGAGTGCAAGAGGATGTGAAGGGTGGGAAGATTCACACAGGTTTTATTGATGAGGAATCTTAGAAATGGGTCCCCACTGTAAGATGCCCCTGGCCTTGGCCAAGAACTAATGAGGATCTTCATGTAATGGGCTGAAAAGGGGACCCTTGTACTTATTGACATTTGATAAACTCAAGTCAGGAGTTATTTTAATAGTGTTCACAAGGGTAGCTTGGTTATGCTTGGGTTTGTGCAGAAGTCAAACCCTTTCTTGTAAAGTTGACCTTCATAATTAGAACCACAAATAGATAAGTAGACGTGCAATCAATATTTTTCCGTTGTGTGTGTTAGGGATTGGGTTTGTCTGTGCCTCTGTATCACATGCTCATGGAGACCAAAGGACAACTTCCAGTGTTCTACTCTGTCTACCTCTCTAATGCTGGGATCAAAAACCTGAGCCACCATGCCTGGCTTTTTAAAAGTGAACCCTGGTGATCAACCACGGGTTCTCATGCTTGTAAGATAAGCACTTTACCTTTTCTTCCAAGACCACCCCATCCCCTGTTAAGATTTTGAGACAGAGTCTTACTGTGTAGTCTAGGCTTGCCTGAAACTCATGATCTTCCTGCCTCAGCCTCTCAAGTGCTAGAATTATAAGCTTGCACTACGATATTCAGCATCTTTTTTAGTATGTAACTGTCACCTAGTATGCTGCCTGATGTTGGAACTTCTCCCATCTGACTCAGTTTGTACACATTAACCTTTCCTCTTCACTCCCCCTGGCTATTGCGATTTTCCATTTTTGTTTGTTTCTTCGTTTTTGTTTTTCTTTTTTCTTTCTTTCCTTTTCTTTTTATTGGTTTTTCGAGACAGGGTTTCTCTGTATAGCCCCCTGGCTGTCCTGGAACTCACTCTGCAGACCAGGCTGGCCTCGAATTCAGAAATCCACCTGCTTCTGCCTCCCGAGTGCTGGGATTAAAGGTGTGCACCACCACCGCCCGGCTTGTTTTTGTTTTTCAAGACAGAGCTTCTCTATTTGGTCCTGGCTATTCTGGAACTTGCTCTGTAAAACAGACCGGCCTTAAACTCCCAAGTGCCGGGATTAAAGGCATGTGTCACTACCACCAGGCGGCCAGGTGCTATTTCCACATTTATGAGGTCATCTTTTTCTTTTCTGTGTACGAGTGAGAGAACATGTGGGTGTTGTGCTTCTGTGCCTGGGATATTTCATTTAACATCATCTCCTCCCACCCCTAGGCTCATGCATGTTGCCACAGATGATGGGATTTCATTTTTTAATACTTGCGTTGTATTTCATTGTCTCTGTGGACCACAGCTTCTCTGTTACTTCCCTGACTGTGAACACTTAGTTTAATTCCTTAGCTTAAAGACTTGTAAAAGGCCTAAAATAACATTTCTAAACTGACACTAGATTAACTCAAATGACAGTCACAGACTTCTTCCTTTCTCTTTAGCTCACTGAGCCCCATCCACATTGGACTCTTGAGCAAGTTGCCCTGTTCTTTGGTTTTTAGTATCAGCATTTGGGCAGCAGGAGTAACACCTAGGCTGGCTTTCAGGGAGGGCTTCGGCATTTCTTAGCTTCCCTTTAAAAAAAAAAAGATATGTTTGTGTGTGTAAGGATGTTTTGCTTTCATACATGTTCGTGTACCACTTGTAGCCCTGATGCCCATGGAGACCAGATTCCTTGACTGTGAGCTGCCATGTGGGCTGGGAATTAAACCCAGGTTTTCTGGAAGAGCAGCCCCTCAGGAGTCCCTTTTATGCAGGAGGCTTATATGGATCAACATCAGAAAAGCTTGGGTTTTTGTTTTCTTTTCCTTCGAGAGATTAATAAGGAGGAAGAACCTTTTGATTATCTTTTCAAGAAGCTAATTTGCAAGTTTGCATTTGCTAACCTAAGTGTCTCCTATTTCTACAGTTCTCCAGTCTTGGAAACAGGAAATGTCTGCAGACAGGGTTTACTAAGCTTCTTGCCTTTTCAACAGAATAGAAACCCTAGATTTAGGACACAAATGTAATGTGTTGACTGTTGAACTAGTCTTCAGAAGAGGGTGCACGAACAGGCATTTTTTAAAATGAGTTTCCTGAGGAGAGTCCTAAAACCTGTCATGGCGAAAGCTGCCTGAGGACATTTCTCTCTCTCTCTCTCTCTTTCCTTTTCACTTTTTTCTTTTATTGGATATTTTATTTATTCATATTTCAAATATTATTCCCTTTCCTGGTTTCCCCTCAACAAACCCCCTATCCCATCTCCCCTCCCCCTGCTTCTATGAGGGTGCTCCCCCACCCATCCACTCCCACCTCCCAGCCCTGGGATTCCCCTACACTGGGGCATTGAGCCTTCACAGGACCAGTGGACTCTTCTCCCATGGACAACTGACAAGGCCATCCTCTGCTACATATGTGGCTGGAGCCATGGGTTGCTCCATGTGTACTCTTTGGTTGGTGGTTTAGTCCCTGGGAGATCTGGGGGGTCTGGTTGGTTGATATTATTGTTCTTCCTATGGGGTTGCAAACCCCTTCAGCTCCTTCAGTCCTTTCTCTAACTCCTCCATTGGGGATCCTGTGCTCAGTCCAATGGTTGGCTTCAAGCATCCACCTCTGTATTTGCCAGGTTCTGTCAGAGTGTCTCAGGAGACAGCTGTATCAGGCTCCTGTCAGCAAGCACTTTTTGGCATCCACAATAGCGTCTGGGTTTGGTGACTCTATGGGGTGGATCCCCAGGTGGGGCAGTCTCTGGATGGCCTTTCCTTCAAACTCTGCTCCACACTGTGTCTCTGTATTTCCTCCCATTAGTATTTTGTTCCCCTTTCTAAGAAGGACCGAAGAATCCACACCTGGTCCTCCTTCTTCTTGAGCTTCATGTGGTCTGTGAATGGTATCTTGGGTATTCCGAGCTTTTGGGCTAACATACACTTATCAGTGAGTGCATACCATGTGTGTTCTTTTGTGACTCGGTTATCTCATTCAGGAAAATATTTTCTAGCTCCATCCATTTGCCTAAGAATTTCATGAATTCATTATTTTTAATAGCTGAGTAGTACACCATTGTGTAAATATACCACATTTTCTGTACCCATTCCTCTATCCTCTGTTGAAGGACATTTGGGTTCTTTCCAGCTTCTGGCTATTATAAATAAGATTGCTATTGAACATAGTGGAACATGTGTCCTTGTTATATGTTGGAGCATCTTTGGGTATATGACCAGGAGTGGTATAGCTGGATCCTCAGGTAATACTATGTCCAATTTTCTGAGGAACCACCAGACTGGTTTCCAGAGTGGTTGTACCAGTTTGCAATCCCACAAATAATGGAAGAGTGTTCCTCTTTCTCCACATCCTCGCCAGCATTTGCTGTCACCTGGAGTTTTTGATCTTACGCATTTCTTACATTTCAAATGGTATCCCCTTTCTGAGTTACCCCTCCAAAATCCCCCCCTATTCTATCCCCCCTCCCCTGCTCACCCCCCCCCCAATTTCCTGACTTACATTCCCCTATTCTGGGGAATCAAGCCTTCACAGGACAAATGGTCTCTCCTTTCATTGATGTCTGAAATGGTCATCTTCTGCTACATATGTAGCTGGAGCCATGGGTCCCTCCCTGTGTACTCTTTGGTTGGTGGTTTAGTCCCTGGGAGCTCTGGGGGTACTGGTAATGTTCCTCCTCCAGGGCTGCAAACCTCTTCAGCTCCTTGAGTCCTTTCTCTAGCTGCTCCATTGGGGACCCATGCTCATTCTATTGGTTGACTGTGGGTCACGGGTATTTTGATCCACTTTCCAATAAGGATCAAAGTATCCACACTTTGGTCTTCCTTCTTCTTGAGTTTCATGTGGTCTGTGAGTTGTATCTTGGATATTCCTAGCTTTTGGGCTAATATCCACTTATTAGCGAGTGCATAACGTGTATGTTCTTTCGTGATTGGGTTACCTCACTCAGGATGATATTTTCTAGTTCCATCCATTTGCCTAAGAATTTCATGAATTCATTGTTTTTAATAGTTGAGTAATACTTACTCCATTGTGTAATATACCACATTTTCTGTATCCATTCCTCTGTTGAGGGATATCTTGGTTCTTTCCAGCTTCTGGCTATTATAAATAAGGCTGCTATGAACATGGTGGAGTGTCCTTATTATGTGTTGGATCATCTTCTGGGTATATACCCAGGAATTGGGTATAGCTAGGTCCTCAGGTAGTGCTATGTCCAATTTTCTGAGGAACCGCCAAACTGATTTCCAGAGTGGTTTTACCAGCTTGCAATCCCACCAGCAATGGAGGAGTGTTCCTCTTTCTCCACATCCTCTCCAGCATTTGCTGTCCCCTAAGTTTTTGATCTTGGCCATTCTGACTGGTGTGAGGTGGAATCTCAGGGTTGTTTTAATTTGCATTTCCCTGATGACTAAGGATGTTGAACTTTCTTTAGGTGCTTCTCAGCCTTTTGATATTCCTCAGTTGAGAACTCTTTGTTTAGCTCTGTACTCCATTTTTAATAGGGTTATTTGAGTCTCTGGAGTTTAACTTCTTGAGTTCTTTGTATAATATATTGGATATTAGCCCTCTATTGGCTGTAGGATTGGTAAAGATCTTTTCCCAATCTGTTGGTTGCTGTTTTGTTCTATTGACAGTGTCCTTCGCCTTACAGAAGTTTTCCAATTTTATGAGGTCACATTTGTCTATTGTTGATCTTAGAGCATAAGCCATTGGTGTTGTTTAGGAATTTTCCCCTGTGCCCATGTGTTTAGCTTTCTCACTAGTCACAACTTGAAGAAACACCTAAGGAATAGCAGCTGCTTCTGTGTTGGTGAAAAACTGCTTTGAATGGGATTGGGCTTGGAAGGTGGGCTTTTTTTCTAGGTGAATGGCGCATCTACTTATCTAGTATTCCTTTTCATTCCTAAACTGGTAAAAATAGGGGTAATGAGCTGTGACTGTAGCCCAGTGGGAAGAGCTGCTGTCTGCTTTGCTGGCAGCCCTGCCTTAGACTTTTGGAATCCCATCAACCCACCTTGGCAACGCTTGCCTTTCTTGTTAGTGCTCTGGAGGTGAAGGGGAGAGGATCCTGTCTGCTCAGGGTGTGGTGGCCATTCTTTTAGTCCCAGCACTTGGAAGCCAGAAGCAGGTGAGTCTCTGAGTTCCACACCTGCCTGGTCTGAAGTTCAAGGTCATCCTTGGGTGTATAAGAGATACACATGATTTAGTGGTTAAAAAAAAGTCAGGGTGGGTATGTGGGTGCTAAGTGCAAGTGCCAAGCAGTCTCACCTGGTGGCCAGCAATGAATAATAGAAATACTTAATTCTACTACTGGAGCTTTCTTAGAGAACATGACCAAAGGAAACTCTTCTGTTTTTTACTTGGCCAGCTAGTCTTGTCTGCACATGAACCTAGCGTACCAGCATTATGCTGGTGAAGGGAATTAAGGTCCCCGGAGAAGAGTCCCTTCCACTGGCTCTGCTTCACTGCATTTGGTTAGCCCCCTGCAGACCAGTCTCTGCTTGTTGGTAAGTAGCCTTCAGAGCTGGTTTGGAACTTTGCTTGTGCTCTTTGATGCTATCTGACCTTGAAGAAAGCACTCAGGGAGCCAGACGTGTCTCCTGCAGCTCACTGTCCCAGCCATTTGGCAGGTGGCAGCTCTGGGCACCATTCCCACCAATGCACATTCAATAACTTTGTCTCCGTGAGTCTGTGTCACCTTCTGGGCAACCAGAAGAGCACACTGACCTTTTCCTAAGTGACAGAAAGGAGTGACAGAAAGAATATTTTGGCATCCTTTGGAGGGTTTGTGTTCTAGGGACAGTATTTTTCTTTTAAACTGAAAATAGATTTTTTTTCATACAATGTATTTTGATCATGGTTTTCTGCCCCTCACCTCCTCCCAGACCCTCCCCACCTCCCCATCCATCCAACTCAACACCTTCTTTCTCTCTTTAGAAAACAAAAACAGTCAAATAAAATACAAACAGAACAGAATAGAACAAAACAAACATGGGGTGGGGGAAACATAGAAAAAGTGTGAGAAGCATATACACACTTACACAAAGAAATCTCATGAATACACAAACTCAGAAAACATAATATATAAGCAAGAGACCAGTAAGGTAAAAGGCAAATGTGAAGACAAAGCATGTTGGGACAGAAACAAAACAAGATGACAACAAAACTATCCCAAAACCTCTCCAAATACCACTGGGTTTGTTTGGAGGTGACAGACACAGGGCCTGCTTGGAGTGTGGTTTACATACTGAATATGACTTGATTGGTGAAACCTAATTCTTCTTTGTCAATTGGAGATAGCTTCTTGGTTAGGTATGAGAGATCATGTCCACATCCCCATCTCAATGTTGGGACTCTACCTGGCTAGATCTATTCACTCTTGTATGCTGTCACCATTTGTGTGAGTTCATAGGTACATTGGTCCTGTTGTTTCCAGGAGGCATTGTTTCCTTGGTGTCTTCCCTCCTCTCTGGATCTTACAATCTTTACACATCTTCTTCCCAAAGGGTTTTCTGAGTGATGAGGGGAGGGATTTGACAGAGACATCCCATTCAGGATTGGGAGTTCTAAGGTCTCTTACTCTCTGAGCATTGTCCAGTTTTGGGTATTTCTTCAGATCTACTGCAGGTAGAAGCTTGATGGCTGAGCAAGATACCGATCTATGGGTATAGCTGATGTCACTAGGAGCCATTTCATTACTATGTTCTTTTAAAAGAATAATAGTATTTGACTTTCCCCTAGGTCCATGACCCAGGTTCTTGGCTACCTGAGCAGTGTCAGGCATGTGTTCCACCTCATCATGGAGGGGGCCTTAAATCTAATCGGAGAATGGTTGGTTATTTCCACAACTTCTGTGATACTGTTGTAGCAGTGTATCATGCAGGCAGGTTACCACTGTAGACTGAAGGGTTTATAGCTGGGTTGGTGTTCTCCTTTCTTTTCATGTGTTGTGTAGAGTTGCATTCAGTACCATGAACACTGTTCAGTGGGCTTGAAGGCTCTAGTTAAGTACCAGCATGACTTCTCTGTGCTTGGTGAGATATAAATGTGTTGTTTTCAGCAACAGGGACTTACTCTTAGTTTGCTGAGAGCAACCAGTAGACTTGGAAATAGCCTGAGTTGTTTGGGGGTTTCTATGGGAACCCTGTCCCCTCTCTCTCTCACACACACCTATTGTAGTAGGTTCCTGTATGACCCTCAGATGGTCCTTAGTTTTAGCTGTGCGTTTGTATTCCCTTCCTTACCCTGCCTTCCCTTCTCTTCTCCATTTAATCCTCCCATTCCAGTGTCACCCCTCCCCCATCTCTCCATAACTATATATTCTATTCCCCTCCCTCAGGAAATCCTTCCCTCTCCCCAAGTCTCTTACTCTACACCTAATCTCTGTGGTCCTATGGATTACGGCCTATCAAAAACTAACATCCACATATAAAAGAATACATAGCATATTTGCCCTTTTGGGGCAAATATCAAAAACTAACATCCACATATAAAAGAATACATAGCATATTTGCCCTTTTGGGTTGCCTCACTCAGGATGATTTTTTTCTAACACCATTTACTTAAAAACTTCATGATTTTATTTTTCTTAGATAGCTGAGTAGTATTCCATTGTGTAAATATACCACATTTTCATTATCCATTTAACTGTTACTAGACATCTAGGCTGTTTCCAGTTTCTAGCTTTTATGCACATGGATGAGCAGTGTCCCTGTTGTAGGGTGCGAAGTCATTTGGGTGAATGCTCAAGGGTGGTAAAGCTGGAACAGGAGGCAGATCTATTCCCAGCTTCCTGAGGAACTGCCACAGCGGTTTCCATAGTGGCTATATACGTTTGTACTCTTACCAGCAATGGATGAGTGCTCCCCTTACCCCACATCCTCACCAGCTCCTAGAGACAGTCTGATTCCATCTGTCTAGTGTGGATGCTTCAGGCCTCCAAGTCCTTATCTATGAAAGGAAGACAATGCCTCCCTTCTAGGGTTGTAAAAATTACATGTGATAAGGTGCAAAAATTCCCCAAAACATTGTCCAAAAAGTTGAAAACACTACAATTTTGATTGTTCATACTATTGTCAGCTCAATCAATATTGAGATGTATTTCTCACCTTCCTTTCTCTCCCCACCCTGCCTTTTGGTACAGGCTCTCAATAGGGAGCCTTTGATGGGTTGGGACTTGTTAAACAGACAACTGGGCTGGCTTCAAACTTGCCTTGTTTTTCAAATGCTGGAATTACAAGCATTCACAATCATCCCTGGTACTATAGTCTCTTCTGAAGTGAGGGTGTATCTTACAATAAGTGGCATATTATAGCAACAATGATTCTGCTAAGCAGTCACTCAGGCAAGATCCTGCCAGGGTGAGAGGGCCTTAGGCTGCCTATAGAGTATGAAAGGGGGCCACCTTATGAAAGGGGGCCACCTTCTGTGGTTGGTATTGTCTTCAGTTAGGGGAGAAATGTCCACAGTCAGTTCTCATAGTAGTACCTGGACTTGTTCCTGTGGGGCCGTATGTATTCTTTGATGAAATTACATAGATCTTTAGGGTAACTTTTCATGCCTGATATCCTGTTTTAGAGATGAACTCTGTCTCTCTTTGACATCTCTGACGTATGTGCAAAACAGTTGAGAATGATGACTGATGTAGGGTGCCTTCCCCACAAAATTCTGTCCTTGAACTTCAGTCCTTACTCCCCGGAGCAGACTTCTTTTTCTGCCTGCAGGGACCCCAATAAAAAACTTTTCTCCAGGCTCAAGACTGCTGCATGACACCAGGTGCTTTTCCCTTCATTGTATGAGTGAAAACATTAGTGTTTAGGGACCCCTGTGGCAGAAGAGGCGACAGGTAATTGACTGTGGCATAAACCCATCTTCATGCAGGGCTGCTGTTATGCTTATCTGGAAAATTAAAGTGCCCCTGAGGCCTGCATGCTGGCTCATATCAATTTTGTCTAGAACCCACATGCCTGAGTTATCCATGGTGACATTCTTGTTCCCAGAGTTTGCAAGTCTGCCTTTATTAAGCACCAAGTTATCTCACCATTACCTGCACCATCCCATTAACTATTCCCTGTCTCACTTAACTCTCCTAGTTATATAAGACTGTGCTATGTGAGAGACATTCTCTGGAGCAGTTAGAAAGACCAGTGTGTAATAGCTAGTCGTATCTGGTATTTGCCCAGCATGCACGAGGGCCTTGGCTTCAATCCCCACTAGATACACACACACACACACACACACACACACACACACACACACACAAAATGTAGGACCATTACACATACCATGAGGAGTGGAAGTGGTGAGTTTGGGGGCAGGGCATGGTATATATTTTGGGAATGTCTATTTGAGAATTTGATGAGCACAGACAGCAATTTACTTCTGAGAAAGGATCTTACTGGTATGCTACACCATACCTTGTAGATAATAAATCATTTGCTGATGTGGTTTGAATATGGTTTGTCTTTTCCAAAATTCATATTGGAATGTAATCTCCATTGTAGGGTATTAAAGAAATAGAGACTTAACTTGACTGTGGCTCTTGGAAGTGAAGCCTTTGGAGGGTTAGATTTTGATAACATCATCAGGATTAAGTCTCCAAGATTAAAAGATGACATTTTAATCTTGAGAGAGAAAGGACATATATACACCTGTTCTCCTGTCTGTTATGCTCTGTGCCATGTTAGAGCTCTGCCAAGTAAAAAGACCATCACTAGATATGGCTCTTTAACCTTGCATCAAAGCTATGAGCCAAAATAATTTTTAAAATTAATTAAATTGTATTACTTATTACTACTCTCTGTGTGTATGTCTGCTCATATGGCACAGTGCACATGTGGCCAGAGGAAAAAAATCATGTGAAGTCAGTGCCCTTCCTGTACCTTTTACTGAGTCATGGGGACTGAGATTGCCAAGTGCTTTTACTTGCTGGACCATCTCATCTACTCTTTTCCATATAACTTATCACTCTGTCATGTTGTGCCTACAGAAACAAAATCCAGAATATTTTCATACGTGACTAAACATATATTAACAAGGGTACATTTATTGGACTATTTGTGTGTGTGTGTGTGTGGAGAGAGAGAGAGAGAGAGAGAGAGAGAGAGAGAGAGAGAGAGAGAGAGAGATTCATGAGAAGAATAGTTGGATAGTTAGAATGTAGATTGAAGTGGTAACTTCTCATTTCTTTGGAAAGTCAGTTATTTCAAATGATATTTTGCTGGAACACACAGGTGAAAGGATGTTTTCCTGAAGCAGACAGGTGAAAGGATGTTTTGCTAAAACAAACTTGTGAAAGGATGTATGATATTAAGAAGGAATATAAATATAACCCAAAAGACAGTGGACGAAGCTGGATGGTATTGGTAGGCCTTGCCATTCCTTACTAGTCATTGTTTGTTGTGACTTCATAGAAAAGCACAAAAAAACTTCTGGTGGTGTTCTGGCAGCTTCTTGCCACTTCTGCAGACTCAGTCCAATTGGCAGAGTAAAGTGGAAGTTTCTGGATATGTCAGCTGGTAGAGACTCTTGTGGAATTTTGCTAAGACAAACTCATGTGGCATTTTGCTGAGGTAAGACCCTAGGGTGGACATGTGATGTTTGGACTAAATGGACAGTGATGGTGGGCTTATAGAGCTAGCTTTGCAATGCTTTGTTGGTCTCGTCTTCATCTTCACTGATCTTCAGTTTGTTGAGAGAGGCAAGGCAGAGAACTTCTCCTGGCATCCCAGCTGGTCCAGGTCACTCCTGCTGACTCACGCGGATTCGGAGGAGGCCTGGCTGTTTCTGCTGGGTCCTGCCACTGCTGCTGTGTTTGTTATCCTGACACTACTGAATCGGACTGCTGGTGTCCTGACAATTGCAGATTGAAATCACCCCAAGGAACTACTTCTAAATAGCATACAGCAGAGCCTCGGGGCTTCTTCTGAATTGACCTTGTAGATTTGTGAATGGTGAGTGGATTGAGCTGCCGCTGCTGCTATGAACTGAGCTGCTGATATCTTGACAACAAAGTTTGGATTTGCTCCAAAGAACTATTTGTAATTAGGATACACTACCCCTGTATCCTAATAACCTTTTTTTCCCTACGTCTGATGAGTAGTGGGCTAGAAGGGAGGTTAACACATTTAAGAACCCTTACTAACAGTAGGTTTTGAAAAAAACTAAGCCTACGCATGGACATATGGTACATGGATTCTGCCATTACAAGAATGAGAGCCTGTCTTCTAACAGGGAGTAGCATTCATCATATGCAAATAAGGGGAGAAAAGAAGCAATCAGATTTTATAAGATCTAATAGAATTCACTTAAATGAGGGCACAACAAAGAAAGACTAAAATAGAATATTTGGGAGAAACTAGAAGAGTCACGAGTGACTTTGACATCTATGATTTCTATTTTGTTTTGTGTAGAGATTTTGCATGGGTTGGAAAAGACCTTTAAGACTCCTTTATAGTGCTAGATCTCTGCAACCACATAAAATACTCTATTTATTAAAGGTGCACCATGAAGGCTAAATGACCAGTCAGGGATGGGCCCAAACATGGGCTGGTTTTCTCAATGACTGTTTCCTTTGTTTTGGAGATCAGCCACTTGTCAGGGAGTTCACAGTGATACTAGAAAACTTCCAACAGCCTCAAGGCAAATTCTTTGAAGTCTCTGTCCCAGTGTCCTCTACTGAGAATGAAACTTCCTCACAGTCCATCTCTATGACCCCAGGGATGTTAAAAGCAAAACTTTACCATTTTCCAGAAATAAATTTAGGCTGGTTTGTTTTTGTTTTTTAAAGCTCTTAGGCATCATTGATACTCTAATACAGAGCCAATTTAGAGGGCTCCTGCTGGGCAGGACTTGGCAATTTCCTTTTCTTTCTTGGAATCAACTATGCAGTGGGGTAAGTCATTCCCTTGAGAGCTGGAGTCTCCATTCCCTGACTCAGGAAAGGGAACCTACACACAGTTGCCAGCAGTGTGCTGGCAGGCTGCAGAACCAAGGGTGAGGAAGGACTGTTAAGCTTTCCCAGGGGTTTCAGAGAGTGAGAAATAACTCCTGGGGGGCGAGGGGGGGGGCGGGACCCTCTTTCTAGAACGCCTTCTAAAAGCCAACCAGAGTGCTAAACCTTTATTGGAGGAGGCGGAGCCGTTTGGAAAAGACCCTTCCCTGCCATCTGGAAACCTTTGGGCTGCATCCAGAAGTTTAGTGGGGGTGGGCTTGGGTGGAGTGGGGTGGGGTGGGGCGGTGGCCACCCTTGCTGATACTTGCCTTTTTCAAAGCTTTGCTTGTGGTTCCTTGGTGGAGATGGACGTCAGTCTCGGCAGAAACTCAGTTAGGTCTTGAATGGAGACAACTTTTACTCTCGCCCACTCTTCTCTCTAACCTGGACCTGGCAGCAACCTAACTGCCTCTAAGGACTTTCACTGTCTCCCTCCTGATATGAACTGAGTCCACTTCTTTTTCCTCCCCACCTTCCCCCGATTCCAGACAGAGTTTCTCTGCACAGTCCTGGCTGTCCAGGAACTCGCTCTGTAGACCTGGCTGGCCTGGAACTCGCCTTGCCTCCAGAGTGTGGGGATTAAAGACCTGAGCCAGGCTTGGCCCACATTCTTAAAATTTTGCGCTTTCCTAAGGAAAGCAGGTTTATTTGTTGGCTCTACCTGTCTTTCCTTGCCCTTTGATCTTTCGGACCTCCAGGGGTTCTCTGGGGCCTCTAAACTCTTCCAACTGTGTCTGAGCACTTCCTTGTCCTGACAACTTGACTGTCTGTGTCCTTCAACCCTAGCGTCAGCAACAGAGCACGCTTGTCCAACCTCTGCCCCAGGTTAGGGCTAAGCAGCCCTCCCACTTTCCCTTCTTAAACCACTGTCTTACTTACTAAAAACTCTAGTTCTTTGTTTGTGTTTGCATAAACTCTCAGTGGTACCTTAGAAATTAATTATTGTTGGGACAGTTGAATGGTTGGGGATGGTGTGGGAGGGCGATGCCTCACTGTGTATAAAGTTTGCCTTCCTTTTGAATTTCATATACATTTATTACACATCCCAAAGAATATAATTCAAATGCAGAAACAATAACAAACCCGAGCTGCAGAAAAATTCTATTCTTTGCTGTTCTCAGATTAACATTTGATAGGCAGATTTCCAAACCTGCCTCTTTTTAAAAGTCTTTAATTTCAAAAGTAATATGTAAATTTTCTAAATTGTAAATGCCAATGCAAATGAGCCTCCCTGCCACTAGGTTTTTCTGACATACTATCCACGCAATTTCCATTCTGGTCTTCAATGTGTTTTAAGTTGAGCATATTAAAACAATTTTTTTTCTGGAATGTATTACAAACATGATGGGGACAGTTGTTTTCAGAATGTGGGCTTGGGGAGCTCTTAAGTGAATAATGTTGGGTTTTGCTGAAAAGGGAAGTTAGGATGACCAACTGCCCTGGTTTTCTGAGAACCGGGAGAAGCTCGATTGTCTGTGTTGAAGCTGGAGAAATCTAGGTGAAACGGGACACATTGGTCACCTTGACCCTTGACCCCGTCAGAAGACACCAAATAAGCAGAAGGCTCACTGGCTTGAGGAGAACTCTGTTGTGCTCCCAATGCTGTACTGGTCGGTGCTCAGCAATGGGTTACCAGACTGGTTTGTAGCTCTTTTCTCAGTTTTGCAGAAGCATTGTTCATCCAATCAATGACTTTAAAAAAGAAAGAGAGAAAGAAAGAAAGAAGAAAGAAAGAAAGAAAGAAAGAAAGAAAGAAAGAAGACCTTAAATTCCACTTTAGACTTCATAATAGTAAGTGAATCTCCATGACATTTGGTGTTGTGACGCCCTTAACTGAAGCCAAGAGATTTATCACCTTTAATGGAACATGTAGAGTAAATCTTATTTTTAACTTTAGACCCTCCTCAAAAAAAAAAAATACCGTTCTGACATCTTTCATTTCCTGGGAAATAGCCCAAGGTTTACTGGAACCATTGGGTGCTGTTGTGCTACTGTGGCTGAATAAGTAATTTAAGAAAGTAAATTAGCAGATGAAAATAATGAGTTTTTGAATGGGAGGGGTAGAAAGGCTATAAAAAGTAGCCATGCTGAGAAAAAACTGAATACGATTAATTTCAGTTAGAAGTTGGTAGGGCATATTGCGTTTTCTGTCTAGGTCTGCAGTGTATGCTGGGTAAGCCTTTCTAGACTTCATTAACCAGTAATCTATGCACATAAGAGTGGTACTGAGCAAATCAATGTGGCAGAGCAAAATAAATAAGGTTTTCAAAATGAATGTCTTTTAACAGTAGTTGGCTAATTAGTTAAAATAACACAAGGGAGGCAAGGAACTCTGTGAGGACGGATCCTCTTTGATGTTTTCCTGCCTGTTTACAATTGGATTCCTTAGTACAAAAACTTACAAATAAAGGCAGCAATTTCACATATTCGGTGAATCTTTGTAAATAGATGAAAGTTAAAGACTGGAGGTTTTGTTTACAGATGAGTTGGTCACACAGTGGATGCCTTAGTGGAGGATGGCCTGGAGCTTCTGAGTCTAACTTTTACCTGGACCCACAGGTTCCCACCACCATGCTTAGTCTAGACCGTTCTGGGGGTCCGACTCAGGGCTTTGGTTATGCTACACAGACATTCTACTCACTGAATTACATCCTGAGCTTTGCAATGAACATTTTAAAGTGTTTTACCCAGGCCATTTTAGCTGGCTTTGGGAAGGACCCAGTGTAGGACTTATAACCAAAAAAATGTTTCTGAAGTCCAAAATCATCTGAAATGTTTGTGAAGTTTTGTGTTCATGTTTCCACCTGTGTTTTCCTGTAGAAACAGTTGTGAGTGTACTTTAAATTCTCAAAGGGTACTGACATGCCCTAAATCTTTAGTATAATGGAAATTTCAGGCAAGAACACCCCAGGGTGCCTACTGTCTTCTTTCTGACATGCTTTCTCCATCCCCTGCCTCCCTCTCTCTCCAGCTCTCTTCCCCTGCCCAGTGTGTCTTGTGAGGAAGACACAGTTTTGTGAAGCTGTTTGGTTTGCTCTCAAAGGGCTGAGAACCCAGCTTTGCCTTCAGACTGAAGAATACTTCTGCCTTCCCCAGCGCAGACACAGATAAACACAAACTCTAGATAAGTGGGTAGCCAGATAAACCCACACAGAGGGTCTGGTGATTATTGGGAAGAACTGAGTAAATTTGTATAAAGGCCAAAAACAATTTTCAGACAGTAAACAAATGTACATCCCTTTCCCACTTTCAATACATTAGGGTGAAAATATCCCTCAATACAAATGAAATCTGAGCAGAGTCGGAAGTTAGACAAAAAAATCCAGATCTTGCAAATAAAGTGATATCTCTTTCTCTCTGTGTCTGTCTGTCTGCCCCTCTCTATCTCTGTCTCTGTGTGTGTGTCTGTCTGTCAGTCTGTCCGTCTGTCTCTGGCAGCTATGCCATTTAACATTCCTGCTAGCAGTGAATGAAGATTCCCATTTCCCCACATCTTTCCGAACACTTCTTTTTCTTTTGAGAAGGTTTATTGTCAACCTCATGTGTGTCCTCGAATTGTGTTCCAAGCAGTTGTCAGCTCCTGCGTGTAGATGCTGGAGTTGAACTTGGGTCTTAGTTGCTGAGCAGTCTCTCCTGCTCACATCTTCCTTCTTTTGAGACAGGGAGGGTCTCATAATAACCTCAGTTGATTTTCAACTAGCTTTGTGTCTGAAAATGATCTTGGCCATCTGTTCCTACTGCCTCCACTTCCCAAATGCTGGGATTACCTGCATTCCGTGCCTAGAACTGCACCCTAGAGCTAGCTCCCTGTAAGCTAAGCCACTGAGCAACTTTCCTTGAGCCACTTTTGTTTGTTTGCATGTGAAATTGTCTTGGAGCCAGCTGTTTGGAAAGTGCTATTTTCTCATGCAGCTATCTGTAGAGAAATAAAGGTTTATGTCTGCACCTTTGATACATCTGTCTGTCTTTATGGCAATTCCACATCGCCTTTTGGTTTATATAGTTTTATAGCAAGAGTTGAGATCAGCAAATGTGGTGAGTCTTTCAGCCTCTGCTTTTCCAAGACTATTTGGGTGGTTTGGCTTTCCTTACAGTTCCTGAAGGGTTTTAATATCCGACCCCCCCATTTCTTCAAAACGAACAAACAAACAAACAAACAAACAAATGGAATGTGGATAGAGATTCCACTGAATCTATAACTTGCTTCAGGAAATGGCATTAATTAGTTTTGTATCTAAAACAACGACCTTATACTAACATTGCCTATAAATATTTAGTTCCTCATGTGCTCTTTGAACTGGATTTGACACATTCCTGGCTTCAGTGTTGACAAGTGGAAACGGCTTGACACATGCACTTTACATTGCATAGGAATCCAGATTCTATCGTTTTGAAAATGGGATATTTTAACAACAAGGTCACAAATAATTTTAGAGAAATGACTTTCTACTTCATGAAGAGTGCTGGGGGAGCTTTAAATAATATTGTTGCTTGGATGGTACCTCTAGAGACTCTGATGTAATTGGTTTGGGGTAGAGTCCTGATTTTTTTTTCTCTCTCTCTTGGTAATTATATCTAGGGTTGAGAATTGTTGTTTCCTTTGGGAAGCTGTAGTGAAACCACTGACTCTTGGGAGTCTCACTGCAAGGAGATATCAGAATCCCAGGAACCTAGTCTCTTGGTAGTTGTAAGATTCTCCTTAGATAAAAGAAATAAGTGGAATTTTAGTTTTAAAATTTATCCTATCCCTTAGTGGCTCTTCTCTCTCTCTTTCTCTCTCTCTCTCTCTCTCTCTCTCTCTCTCTCTCTCTCTCTCTCTCTTCCTCTCTTTCTCTCTCTCCCTCTGTATTTGTATGTGTGTATGGATTATGTCTATGGACTTGTTTATATGTATGCACATGTGTTTGTGTATGTATATATACATATATATGTCTGTCAAAATGGGTCAAAGATGTTGGGTATTTTCCTTAATCACTCTCTACCTTATTCATTAAAATTTAGAAAAGAAATAATGTGCCATTTGTTTATAGATTTATGTAATATGTGAATATAGAGCTGTGGAGGTCATAGGACAACTTAGGAGAGTCAGACTCTTTTTCTTCTGCATGAATCCCAGGGATGGAACTCAGATCAGCAGGAATGTGTGACAAGCAACTTCACAAGCTAACTTTACAAGCTAAGCCATTTTATTGGCCCTCCTCTACCCTTCCTTCCTTCCTTCCTTCCTTCCTTCCTTCCTTCCCCCTTGCTGTCTCTTTGTCTGTCTCTGTCTCTGTCTCTGTCTCTGTCTCTCTCTCTCTCTCTCCTTTCTCTGTGGCAAGGTTTCTCACTGAGCCTGGAACTTGCCAAGTGGACTAGACTGACTTGTAGGCAGACTTTTGCCTACTTTATGGTTCCTATTTCTACCATCCCTCTCCATCTTTATCCCTTCCAACCCTCCAAAACTAGGATGGAGAAAAAGAAGACTGGAAAGGAAAGGGTGCCTTGATCTTGTCAGACCACTTTCTGCTGATTAGGGGCATGGAGTACCTTGGGGCAATTTTGATCTCTGTCATCAGGATATCTCTAAACAGCCAGTAGCAAACATCAAACAGCAACCAGCAGCAGCAGGAGGAGCAGCAGCAGCCATATCCAGCTCTGGGCTCTTGCATAGATATACCCTCTCAAGAGTCCCCAGAATTCCAAATGTCATACACTTGCAAAAACTATCTTCAGCTGGCAGAATCATGACCCTGCCAGAGCAGGTGGCAAATCATAGTCAGCTGCTGTGGACAATCTGAAGCAGACCCATATCCCACACCAGAGATTAAAACAAAAACATATTTCCATGACATTTCTGTTTTAAAAGAAACCAAAGTTCTAATGATACTGACTGGCCAGTGAGCCCCAGGAATTTGCCCTTTTCTACCGCCCAGCTCTGTGACTACAGTTATGTGCCATCATGCCTGGCTTTTATATGGGAGCTTGGTAACCAAATTTAGCTCTTTGTGCTATATGTGGCAAGCACTTTAAGGACCAAGCCATTTTCCCTATGACTTATTTTGAAAAAGAATGTTCCCCATAGGCTCCTAGATTGGAATGTTTACTTACCAGGGAGTGGTACTATTTGAAAGGATTAGGAGTAGGAAGTGTGGCCTTGTTGGAGGAAGCCTATCACTGGGGGTGGGCTTTGAAGTTTCAAAACTCTGGAGTCTCTCTCGGCCTCTGGATCAGAACGTAGCTCTTAGCTACTCTCCAGCATTGTGTCTACCAGTGTGTCAACACGCTCTCTGCCATGAAAATAATGGACTAAACCTCTGAAACTCTAAGCAAGCCCCCAATTAAGTACTTTTTTTTTTATAAGAGTTGTGTTGGTTGTGGTGTTTCTCCTCAGCAATAGAATAGTGACTAAGATGCTCCTTTTTAACAAAAGAAAACTAAACTTCAGTACTTGTTCTGTGCCAGCAAGGGGACAACACTTCACTGTCTCTAAACAGTGACAAGAAGGTGGCTTCATAAACCTCCGATCTAATTGTGTAGGAAATACATCAATAAGCAAACAGCCAGAGGGATGAGTACCAGGAAGTACTGATTTAGAAGAGGCTAGGAACCCTAGCAAGCTAGTAGTGGCGCTGTCTAGGCTTTTGTAAACAGATAGAAATGTATGGAGGTTGAATTTGGAATGATTTGATGACTGTGACAAACTTAAACATAATGTACTATCTTTTCTTTTTCTTTTTTTTGTTTTGTTTTTGTTTTTGTTTGAGACAGGGTTTCTCTGTGTAGCCCTGGCTGTCCTGGAACTCACTCTGTAGATCAGGCTGGCCTCGAGCTCAGAAATCCACCTGCCTCTGCCTCCCAAGTGCTGGGATTAAAGGCATGTGCCACCACTGCCCAGCATACTATCTTTTCTACCAAAGGGTTGAATAAGACAGAACTCCATTTTAAAGATATTTTTATTTTATGTGTACGAGTGTTGGGTTTACGTGTATGTCTGTACACCACATGCATGCCTTTTGCCCACAGAGTGCAGAAGATGTCAGATACCTGGAACTGGACTTTTCAAAGGTTTGTGAGTCACAATGTGGGTGCTGGGAATTGAACACAATTCCTCTGGAAAAGTAGCAAGTACTCTTAACTACTGACCCATCTCTCCATCCCCAGAAAACTTCATTAAAAAAAATTATACATCCCGCGGACTGCGCTGGAGAGACCGGTACCCAGGCTCTCCCCCCAATATAACATCACTTGGGACACGGCCTGTTGGGGCTTCCGTCTGTGCCCGAGGGCGGGTTGGCGCTGTGGTCGTCTGGGTGCCAGATCAGCGGGCCATCGTGACCACAGGGTGAGCGGCGCCACAGAGAGTGCCCTCCGCCATCTTTGCTACAGTGACCAGGTAGTTGGGACCGCCAGGCTCAGAGACAGACAGGCATAATATCGCTTCGGTTTCAGGCAGCTTGTGTGTAACCTGCTCCCAGGTGCTGGGCTGATCTGCAGTAACCAGCGCGCCAGTTCCGCGGTGGGACCTTCTGCCTGGTGGAGGGACCCCGCGCAGGGAGGGAGCCTGCCAGCTTCCCTTCCTCGACCTCTGTTCCCGCGGACTGCGCTGGAGAGACCGGTACCCAGGCTCTCCCCCCAATATAACATCACTTGGGACACGGCCTGTTGGGGCTTCCGTCTGTGCCCGAGGGCGGGTTGGCGCTGTGGTCGTCTGGGTGCCAGATCGGCGGGCCATCGTGACCACAGGGTGAGCGGCGCCACAGAGAGTGCCCTCCGCCATCTTTGCTACAGTGACCAGGTAGTTGGGACCGCCAGGCTCAGAGACAGACAGGCATAATATCGCTTCGGTTTCAGGCAGCTTGTGTGTAACCTGCTCCCAGGTGCTGGGCTGATCTGCAGTAACCAGCGCGCCAGCTCTGCGGTGGGACCTTCTGCCTGGTGGAGGGACCCCGCGCTGGGAGGGAGCCTGCCAGCTTTCCTTACGCGACCTCTGTTCCAACAGACTGCGCTGGAGAGACCGGTACCCAGGCTCTCCCCCCAATATAACATCACTTGGGACACGGCCTGTTGGGGCTTCCGTCTGTGCCCGAGGGCGGGTTGGCGCTGTGGTCGTCTGTGTGCCAGATCGGCGGGCCATCGTGACCACAGGGTGAGCGGCGCCACGGAGACTGCCCTCCGCCATCTTTGCTCCAGTGACCAGGTAGTTGGGACCGCCAGGCTCAGAGACAGACAGGCATAATATCGCTTCGGGTTCAGGCAGCTTGTGTGTAAACTGCTCCCAGGTGCTGGGCTGATCTGCAGTGACCAGCGCGCCAGATCTGCTGTGGGACCTTCTGCCTGGCAGAGGGACGCCCCCTCCCCCCCCCCAGGAGAGATCACACACCCCTGCACAGGGCAGGAGCCTGCCAGCCTCCCTTTGGCAACCTCTGCTCCAGGAATCCACTAGGCTGAGCCTTTAGATGTGCAAGGCCTCCCCAATATAAGATCACTTGGGGCAAAGCACATTAGGGCTCCAAAGTCACTCAGGAGCAGGCAGGCCCCAGAAATCGGTGCCAGGGGAATCCTGGTAATCCAGGGGGGGCAGAAATAGCTTTGCAGGCTCACAGGAGGTCCAACCAACAGCCAGTGGCAGCAGGACCAACTAACACCAGAGGTATCCAGATGGCAAAAGGCAAACGTAGGAATGTTACTAACAGTAATCAAAGTAATGTGGGACCATCCGAACCCAACTCTCCAACAGCAGCAAGTCCTGGATACCCCACCACACCCGAAAGACAAGATCTGGATTTAAAATCACTTCTCATGATGCTATTAGAGGATCACAAGAAGGACACAAATAAATCTCATAAAGAGTTACAGGAGACCATGAATCAACGGTTAGAAGCCCTTACAAAGGAAACACAAAAATCGCTTAGAGAAATGCGGGAGAACATGGATCAAAAGATGGAGGCGCACAAGGAGACAACACAAAAATCGCTTAACGAGATGAATCAACGGGTAGATGCACTCACAAAGGAATCACGAAATTTGCATAAAGAAATGCAGAAGAATATGGGTCAACAGACGGATGCCCATAAGGAGGCAACACAAAAATTGCTTAAAGAAATGAATCAACGGTTAGATGCCCTTACAAAGGAAACACGAGAACTGCTTAAAGAAATGCAGGAGACGATGGATCAACAGATGGAATCCCATGAGGAGGAAACACAAAAATCGCTCAGAGAAATGCAGGAGAACGTGGGTCATCAGGAAGAAATCCTGAAAGAGGTAATGCAAAAATACCTTAAAGAAATACAGGAAAATACAAACAAACAAGTGAAGGATCTCAGCAAATCCATCCAGGAACTAAAAAAGGAAGTAGAAACAACTAAGAAATCACAAAGGGAGACAACTTTGGAGATAGAAAACCTTGGGAAGAAATCAGGAGTCATAGATGCAAACATCAACAATAGAATACAAGAGATGGAAGAAAGAATCTCAGGTGCTGAAGATTCCATAGAAAGCATCTACTCAACAGTCAAAGAAAATGCAAAATGCAAAAAACGCGTAACCCAAAACATCCAGGAAATCCAGGACACAATGAGAAGACCAAACCTAAGGATTATAGGTATAGATGAGAGTGAAGATTTGCAACTTAAAGGGCCAGTAAACATCTTCAACAAAATTATGGAGGAAAACTTCCCTAACTTAAAGAGAGAGATGCCGATGAACGTACAAGAAGCCTACAGAACTCCAAACAGACTGGACCAGAACAGAAATACCTCCCGTCACATAATAATCAAAACACCGAATGTTCTAAACAAAGAAAGAATACTAAATGCAGTAAGAGAAAAGGGCCAAGTAACATACAAAGGAAGACCTATCCGAATCACATCAGACTTCTCACCAGAGACTATGAAAGCCAGAAGATCCTGGGCAGATCTCATGCAGACACTAAGACAGCACAAATGCCAGCCTAGACTACTATACCCAGCAAAACTCTCAATCACCATAGATGGAGAGACCAAGATATTCCATGATAAAACCAAATTTTCACAATATCTTTCCACAAATCCAGCCCTGCAACGGATAATAGGTGGAAACCTCCAATACAGGGAGAGAAACAACACCCTGGAAAAAATGAGATAATAACCTTCTTGAATCAAACCCAAAAGTAGATAACCACTCAAACATAAAGATAGCGTCAAGAATGGCAGATGGCAATAATCACTATGCCTTAATCTCTCTTAATATCAATGGTCTCAATTCCCCAATTAAAAGACATAGACTAGCAGACTGGATACGTAAACAGGACCCAGCATTTTGCTGCATGCAGGAAACGCACCTCAGTGTCAAAGACAAACACTACCTCAGAGTAAAAGGCTGGAAAACAATTTTACAAGCAAATGGCCCCAAGAAACGAGGTGGAGTAGCCATCCTAATATCGGATAAAATTGATTTTCAACCTAAAGTCATCAAAAAAGACACAGAAGGACACTACATACTGATCAAGGGAAAAATCCACCATCAAGAACTCTCAATCCTGAATATCTATGCTCCAAATGCAAGGGCACCCTCATTCGTAAAAGAAACTTTACTAAAACTCAAAGCACACATCGCACCGCACACAATAATAGTGGGTGACTTCAACACCCCGCTCTCTGAAATGGATCGTTCAGGAAAGCAGAAACTAAACAGGGACACAGTGAATCTAATTGAAGCCTTGGACCAAATGGAACTAACTGATATATATAGAACATTTCATCCTAGAGCTAAAGAATACACCTTCTTCTCAGCTCCTCATGGTACCTTCTCCAAAATTGACCATATAATTGGTCACAAATCAGACCTCAACAGATACAAGAAGATAGAAATAATCCCATGCCTCCTATCAGATCACTATGGAATAAGGGTGGTCTTCAATGGCAACAAAAACAAAAGAAAACCCACGTACACATGGAGGCTGAACAATGCTCTACTCAATGATAACTTGGTCAAGGTGGAAATAAAGAAAGAAATCAAAGACTTTTTGAAAGTTAATGAAAATGAAGGCACAACATACCCTAACTTATGGGACACAATGAAAGCAGTGCTAAGAGGAAAATTCATAGCCCTGAGTGCCGCCAAAAAGAAACGGGAGACAGCATACACTAACAGCTTAATGGCACACCTGAAAGCCCTGGAACAAAAAGAAGCAAATACACCAAAGAGGAGTAGAAGGCAGGAAATCATCAAACTCAGGGCTGAAATCAATCAAGTAGAAACAAATAAAACCATACAAAGAATCAACAAAACGAGGAGTTGGTTCTTTGAGAAAATCAACAAGATAGATAAGCCCTTAGCCAGACTAACCAGAGGGCACAGAGATAGTATCCAAATTAATAAAATCAGAAACGAAAAGGGAGAGATAACAACAGAAACTGAGGAAATTCAAAAAATCATCAGATCCTACTACAAAAACCTGTATTCAACACAACTAGAAAATCTTGAGGAAATGGACAATTTCCTTGACAAATACCAAGTACCAAAATTAAATCAGGATCAAATAGACCATCTAAACCGTCCTATAACCCCTGAAGAAATAGAAGTTGTCATTGGAAGTCTTCCAACCAAAAAAAGCACAGGTCCAGATGGTTTTAGTGCAGAATTCTATCAGACCTTCAAAGAAGACCTAACACCAATACTCTTCAAACTGTTTCACAAAATAGAAACAGAAGGAACACTACCCAACTCGTTCTATGAAGCCACAATTACACTAATACCAAAAGCACACAAAGATCCGACAAAGAAAGAGAATCTCAGGCCAATCTCTCTTATGAATATCGATGCAAAAATACTCAATAAAATTCTTGCCAACCGAATCCAAGAACACATCAAAACGATCATTCACCACGATCAAGTAGGCTTCATCCCAGGGATGCAGGGATGGTTCAATATAAGGAAATCCATCAATGTAATCCACTACATAAACAATCTCAAAGAAAAAAACCACATGGTCATCTCATTAGATGCTGAGAAAGCATTTGACAAAATTCAGCATCCTTTCATGCTAAAGGTCTTGGAAAGATCAGGAATTCAAGGCCCATATCTAAACATAGTAAAAGCAATTTACAGCAAACCAGTAGCCAGCATCAATCTAAACGGAGAGAAACTTGAAGCAATCCCACTAAAATCAGGGACTAGACAAGGCTGCCCTCTCTCTCCATATCTTTTCAATATAGTACTTGAAGTTCTAGCTAGAGCAATTAGACAACAAAAAGAGGTCAAAGGGATACAAATTGGAAAGGAAGAAGTCAAACTATCACTATTTGCAGACGATATGATAGTATACATAAGCGACCCAAAGAACTCCACCAGAGAACTCCTACAGCTGATAAACGACTTCAGCAAAGTGGCCGGATATAAAATCAACTCAAGCAAGTCAGAAGCCTTCCTATACTCAAAGGATAAGCAGGCTGAGAAAGAAGTAAGAGAAATAATACCCTTTACGATAGCCACAAACCATATTAAGTATCTTGGCGTGACGCTAACCAAACAAGTGAAAGATCTGTATGACAAGAACTTCAAGTCTCTGAAGAAAGAAATTGAAGAAGACCTCAGAAGATGGAAAAATCTGCCATGCTCATGGATTGGCAGGATTAATATAGTAAAAATGAGCATCTTACCAAAAGTAATACACAGATTCAATGCAATCCCCATCAAAATCCCAACTCAATTCTTCATAGAGTTAGAAAGAGCAATTCAAAAATTCATCTGGAATAACAGAAAACCCAGAATAGCTAAAACTATTCTCAAGAGTAAAAGAACCTCTGGGGGAATCAGTATCCCGGACCTCAAGCTGTACTACAGAGCAATAGTGTTAAAAACTGCATGGTATTGGTACAGTAACAGACATGTAGATCAATGGAACAGAATTGAAGACCCAGAAATGAATCCACACTCCTATGGTCACTTGATCTTTGACAAAGGAGCTAAAACCATCCAGTGGAAAAAAGATAGCCTTTTCAACAAATGGTGCTGGCTCAGCTGAAGGTCAACATGCAGAAGAATGCAAATTGACCCATCCTTATCTCCTTGCACTAAGCTCAATTCTAAGTGGATCAAAGATCTCCACATAAAACCAGACACACTGAAGCTAATAGAAGGGAAACTAGGGAAGAACCTTGAACATATGGGCACAGGGGAGAATTTCCTGAACAGAACTCCAATAGCTTATACTCTAAGATCAAGAATAGACAAATGGGACCTCATTAAATTACAAAGTTTTTGCAAGGCAAAAGACACCGTCAAAAAGACAAAGCGGCAACCAACTAACTGGGAAATGATCTTTACCAACCTTACATCCGACAGAGGGCTAATATCCAAGATATACAAAGAACTCAAGAAGTTAAACTCCAGAGAGGCAAGTAACCCTATTAAAAAATGGGGTACAGAGCTACACAAAGAGTTCTCACCTGAAGAATATCTAATGGCTGAGAAGCACCTAAAGAGATGTTCATCATCCTTAGTCATTAGGGAAATGCAAATCAAAACAACCCTGAGATTCCATCTCACACCAGTCAGGATGGCTAAGATCAAAAACACAGGAGACAGCAGTTGTTGGCGAGGATGTGGAGAAAGAGGAACACTCCTCCACTGCTGGTGGAATTGCAGGCTGGTACAACCACTCTGGAAAGCAGTCTGGCGGCTCCTCAGAAAACTGGGCATGACACTTCCGGAGGATCCGGCTATACCACTCCTGGGCATATACCCAGAGACTTTACCTGCATGCAATAAGGACACATGCTCCACTATATTCATAGCAGCCTTATTTATAATAGCCAGAAGCTGGAAAGAATCCAGATGTCCCTCAACGGAGGAATGGATTCAGAAGATGTGGTATATTTACACAATGGAATACTACTCTGCAATTAAAAACAATGAATTCACGAAATTCCTAGGCAAATGGTCAGAACTTGAAAATATCATCCTTAGTGAGGTAACCCAATCACAAAAGATCACACATGGTATGAAGTCACTGATAAGGGGATATTGACCCAGAATCTCAGAATACCCTAGACACAATCAGCATATCAATAGATTTCTAAAAAGATGGAAGGAGAGACCCCTGGTCCTGGAAAGACTGGATGTAGGGGAACGCCAGGACAGAGCAATGAGAGGGGGTTGAACAGAGAAAAGAGGGAGGGAAGGGGGCTTATGGGACTTTCGGGGAGGGAGGAAACGGGAAAGGGGAAGTGATTTGGAATGTAAATTAAAAAAAATAAAATAAAATTAAATTAAAAAAAAAATTATACATCAGTCTCTTGGCAGAAAATCAAATCCTCCAGGGTCAGTACTTCTTGAAACCAAAATATTTACTCAAAGCTGGCCTCAGTGCTGAAAACTGCATTCCCTTTATCAGCTTTGTTGCTTTAAATCAGATAATCACATAAGAAAGTGAGGCCAAGCTCTGACTACTCACAGTGAGGCACAAGACCCCCCTGCAGTAGAAATGCAATCCCAGCCTCCAGTCCCATGTCTTCTCACCCCCTCTGCCACTGGCTTCCATTGCTTGATACGGCATAAAACTTTTTGCCTTGCCAAAATGCTTTGGATTCTGGGATCACTTTCCTGAGACCATACACCCATCACTTACAGTGTGGGCCCCTCTCTCCATGACCAAGTCTCAACTCTGATTTCCTTCTTTGAAGGTGGCTGGCCTCAAACTTACAGAGATTCACCTGTTTCTGTCTCCTGGCACTGGGATTAAAGGCATGCACCACCATTTCCTGATTTCCTGGTTCTCTTGTTTCTTTTTTAAACTTTACGTTTGATTTAAAAAAAAACTACCTATCTATCTATCTATCTATCTATCTATCTATCTATCTATCTATCTATCTATCTATCTATCTATCTGTGTGTGTGTGTGATATGGGTGTAGAAACTGGAGTCACAGGCTGCCGTGATTTGGCTGCTGTGAGGGGTGGGAAGGAACCATAGCTCTGGAAGGGCAAAGCCCACTATTAACATCAGAACCATCTCTCTAACTCTCAGAAAGCTTATTTCCAAGAGGATATTTGCAGAAGTGTTGGGCACAGATTCTGGAGTCAAAGTGCCAGGTATTGCAGCTCTCCTCTGCTACCTTCTAGATGGTTTGAACTAAGTGATTGAGTACGCATGTTTCAGGTAGCTAGAGAGAATCACAGTATTTACTTTATAGAATTGTTGTGAGTTAATATACGAAGTCACTTAAAATAGAGTCAGACATAGGATGAGTGTCAATTAGTGTTAGCTGTCTTATGATTATATTATTATTCTAGCATGAGAATTGAGGCTTTCAGCTAGAGCAACACTTATGTTCAGAAGTCTATATTGCCTTGAAAACTCAAGAGGAATTTCTCACTACCATGCTTCAAGATTTTATCCTACCTCAATATTTGAAAGTTTAACCTTTTTTAGTGTGATTTTATCATTTTTACAACTATTATTGTTAAAAATTAAAATATAGCTATACATGTTTATATGTAAGCACATTATAGATATATGATACACATATATTGTACATGTTGACTATATATGCATGTCGACTGTAGAAGAAAACAGAAAGAACACAAAACTATAGAAAATAAAAAGTTGATTCAAACCTGTTCCTTCTCCCCCTGCCTTCTGGTCTCACCCTTCTGAAGTCCTCACCTGTGGAACTGTCTATACTTAATAATTTCATTCTTGACAGATGGGTGTGCAAATAAACTCACACACATACACATTCCCCTGTGAAGTTGGCTGCTCAAAACCAAATTCACTTGGGCCGTGTATGGTTGCACATGCATTTAATCTCAGCACTTGGGAAGCAGAGGCATGTGGGTCGCTGTGAGTCTGAGGTCAGCCCAGCATACACGGCAAGTTCCTAGACAGCCAGGGCAACCCTGTCTTAAGAAACCAAAAACCGGAAACCAGACAAAAAAACCCACCCTCCATTATGTATTGTTTAATGACATTCCTTCTCATTATTAATATATTCTGATCATTGGGATACAGAATTTTCTCCTTCATCATGGAATATTCCACACAGTCTACCTTTACTGATTTTCAGAATATTTCCCCCTTCATTTTTACCACATGAAAGTGTTTTGAGTGATGGGAATATATGGCTCAGTAGATAGAGTCTGGCCCACATGTTGCCTGCTTAAAGTCCTCAGCATCTTAAAAGAGAAAACAGACACATTCCCATTCATTCACCAGCACAGTGATGGCTCTCTATGTAGCTTTCAAAACAGCTCTGATCAGTTTTGTTAAAACTAAAGGCTTTGGAGAAAACAACCTGCTCTTGAATGGATGTGGTTGAAAAAGGATTCTCTAATTTTATAATGATAATGATTATGATACCTCCTGCTTGTGTTTATATATTTTACCTGTTTTCTGTAAAAGATCTCATCTACAGTCTGTCTAATGATATTTTGTTCTGGAAGAGCCTGGATATTCTCCTGATAACACTGTTTTTATTGTAATAAATCCTTACAGCATGAGAGAAGACCAGCATGATAATGTTGCTATTTCTGTTTGTGCAGTTATTATTTAATAGAGATGAAAATTATAATCTCAATATTACTTCATGCCTGACCTTACCCAGATTTGAATATATAAATTATCTGTATCTTGCTGTTTCCTACTTCTAAGCTTAAAAATACATGAAGAAAAACTATCAGAATTAAAGGGAAAAAGACAATTACATGCTTATAGTACCAAGTTTTAAGACCTCATATCAATTGATAGAAAAATTAGACACCCCATAAGTAAAGAATTTGAAATTTTAAATAGCATCATCTTCTAAGTTGATGTAGCTGATATTTGTAAGATACACCAGAAACTAAAGGACAAGCCTCCTTTCCAGGGCTTAAAATCAACTGACAAAACAAATAAACAAACAAACAAACAAAAAAGGTCATAAGTCACATTATCAAAGTTAGGTAAATGAGTCTCCATAGATTTAGAAAAATTTCATTATATAAAGTATGTTTTTAGAAAATAAAAATTAAGCCGGGCGGTGGTGGCGCACGCCTTTAATCCCAGCACTTGGGAGGCAGAGGCAGGAGGATTTCTGAGTTCGAGGCCAGCCTGGTCTACAAAGTGAGTTCCAGGACAGCCAGGGCTACACAGAGAAACCCTGTCTCGAAAAAAACCAAAAAAAAAAAAAAAAAAAAAAAAGAAAATAAAAATTAATAGAAAGGCAAGCTCTAAACATTCACAAGTCAATTAGTATATTTCTGAATGATTCATGCATCAGCTAGAAATCACCAGAAAACTTAGTGTTTTAAAACTATATGATAAGAAATGCATTTTAATGTGTTAAAATTTGTGGGCTCAAACTACAACAGCATTTAGTCTGATGATAAAACTTTAAATTGTTACGCCAGTGTCAGTGGTGTTATATGTACATGCAACTAACATAAGAAAAACACAGTAAATCCAAACATGTAGAATTGAGAAATAAGTACCACAAGAGTACCTCATTGAGAAACAAAAAATCCAATAAATACTAATAAAAATTAATCAGAAAGTTAGAGGCTGGGAAGATTGTTCATTGAGTCAAGCACTTACAGGTGTGGGGACCTGAGTTTGAATCCCCAGGACAGTAGGAAAGCTGGACTCACATTTTCCAGTGAGAAGGTAATATTAAAAAAAGAATCTTGGAAGAATCTTCTTTTCAAGAAGAAAAAAGGATTATAAAACAAAGCAGTCACATGGATGGACATGGCAACCTATCCTTGTGCCCACAGATTTCTATAAACAGGATTTGGTGATTGATAAAAATTACATCACTCTATAGTTCAAATTGCATGTGTCCCTGAACTGCTGTGAATCCAGCACAACATATTTGTAAATAATGTCATGTCACATTGCCAACTTTGGACATCCTTGCCATGGACTACAGGAGCAAAGAGTCTATTGAACTTTCATCAAGACAGGCCATATCCTAGGTTTAGAAGGACCTCAGTGTGTTCAGCAGAAGGGATGGGAATGCAGCACCATGCTGCTCTTGCCTCTTCTGCTCAAGGCTCTATTTCCAAGTACACCAAACAAATAAAAACTTGAAATTACAAAGTATGTTCAATAATCGCAAAAGAATTAATGTACAAACCAGCAGCATAAATATAACAGGAAATTTACTAACACACATAGATTAAACACATACTTCCAAGTAGTTCATGACCCAAAGTAGAAGAGTCAGAAGAAAATACCTTGAATTCCATGTAAATGAGTGCACGGACTATAGAATGCAGCTGGAGCCGTGTGCAGAGGGAGAGAAAGTGAAATCCGAATGGAGGGAAGCTCTAAAAGCAGTCACGGCATTTTTACTGTTGCTGTTGTTTATAAGACAGGGTTTAACCTCTCCTCCTGATCATCCTGCTTCAGCTTCCCAAGCGCCAGTGCTACAGGCATGTGTTACCACACTTGACTGATAATTACATTTTATTAGGAAACTACAAAAAATTTAAAAAACAAAACAAAGAAACTCAAAGCAAAGGGAAGACTGTGAAGAAAATAGCAGACGTCACTGAGGAACACTGAAAAGCAACAAAATAAGAGAGAAACTGGTCTCCATTTTTAAAGTTATAGCACTATTATGAAATCCAGACAAGTACAGTAGAAAAAGAATCTGGAGAGATGGATAAGTGATGTTTTCCTGTGCTGGGGTTGATGGGTATGAGTGGTGTCTTTGCGAAGCCTCAGGGCACAGTGGCCAGGGTTCACATTGGCTAAATCATCATGTCCATCTGCACCAGAGTGCAGAATAAGGAATATGTGATTGAGGCTCTTCATAGATCACAAGTTCAAGTTCCCTGACCTATGGAAGATTCACATCTCAAAGAAGTGGGGCTTCATCAAATTTAAAGCAGATGAGTTTGAAGACACAGTTGCTGAGAAGCAGCTCATTTCTGATAGTTTTGGGGTCGAATACATCCCCAATCCCCAAATAATATCCCCTGGACAAGTGAGAGCCCGATATTCCTGAGGGCTTCCACACTGCTCTCATACACCCAATTAAATCATCTTCAATAATAAATCTCACATCCGGTCTGCTTAAAAAATAATAAATAAATCTTTAAAAAAGATAATACAAAAGAGAAAACCAGAGAGTAGCATCTTTT
Organism: Tokudaia tokunoshimensis; assembly: GCA_036184795.1. Taxonomy (NCBI): domain Eukaryota; kingdom Metazoa; phylum Chordata; class Mammalia; order Rodentia; family Muridae; genus Tokudaia; species Tokudaia tokunoshimensis. Next base: position 105,964,763 of record BTHU01000011.1, on the reverse strand, counting down.
GTAAATTTAGATAAAAAAATACCTAGTAAAATATTAACAAACCAAATACAGCAGTTCATAAAAAGTTATTCACCATGTGCAGTGAGATTTATTAGAGGCATGTAAGACTTAGTTAATATCTAAAAATCAATTCAGTCAGCCCCTTCTTTCAATAAACCAGGAAAGAAAAATCTTAACATGTATTTATAATATATGCATGTGTGGTATAAAAACATAATTTAACATATGACAAATAAATTTTATATGGAAGCCACAAGCAAGAAAATTCTATTTACATAATTTCTACCAAGCATAAAATACTTAGAAATTTACCAACTTTCTTATATTAAAAATATTTTTGAGATTTCTAAAGATGAACAAATAAATAGAGAGGCATACTGTGTTCATTAACATTTTTTAAATTTATGTCAGATGAGGGCATTGAATCCCTGGAAAAGGAATCTGTGGGCTACTGTGTGGGTTCTGAGAAGTGAACCCATCTCTTGTCTAAGAGGAGTAAGTGCTCTTACCCATCGAGCCATCTTTCTAGACCTTTTACATTTATCTAATTTTAATTTAAACAAGTGTGTATAGATGTTTTGTCTGAATATATGTCTCTGCTTGAAGTTAGAAAAGGGTGTCTATTGGATCCTCTGGAATTGGTATTAGAGATGGTTGTGAGCTGCCATATATGTGTTGAGAATAGAACTCCAATTCTTTGGCAGAACAGCTAACCCTCTTAACTACTGAGCCATCTCTCCAGCCTGCAGAGTGACTGTTTTAATGATCTCTGAGTCCTTTAAAGCAAGAACAGGTTATTTATTTGTTTGTTTATTTTTGAGACACTTTACTATGCATGGCCTGAAAGTACAGATACTTTCACTAAATGTGCAGGTTTTAGGGGCTGGGACTGTAGTTGCTTTAGAAGAGTGACTATCATACAGACTTGAGGATTTGAGTTGACTGGTGACAGACATTTAAAACACCAGCTCTAGGAAGAATGAGAAGGGTGGATCCCTACGGCTTGTCAAGACTCAGGTCTCAGTGACTGACTCTGTCTCAAAAAATAAGGTGGATGGCTTCTGAGGAATGACACGAGGCTCATCTCTGGTCTTTAGCACACCCAAGCACTTGGCTATCTGCGCACATACTGGCGCGCACACACACACACACACACACACACACACACAAATCTGTGTGGGAGAATAAAAAGTCATCTCCATCTTTTTATATTTATACATTTTTAAACTTAAAACATAGAGAGACTGGGCTTCTGAGTCACCAAGCAGGTGGCCAGAGCTCTGTGGTGCTAGCATCAGAAACTGAGCCAGGTTCTTCTCTTTCCAAGAGCGAGGCCCAGAACTGGAACACATGGAAACATCCCCCGAGGCTCTGTAGTTCGTTAGTTTTCATCAAGGAGTTACATGGAAGCTGGCTTCTGCTAATCCTAGATTAAATTATTAATGGTGAATACCGCTGCTTGCCAGTTGACATCTTTGTTTATAATCAGTGTGACTGGTCTTGTCCCGAGTACAAGTGCTTTTACGGTCATGTGTCACTCTGTTCTCTAAGGTGAGATTCAGGGTCCCCTCTGAACTGTTAAGACGAACTCTCAGTTCTGGATATCAGCCTGTGAATTTTTACTTCTTGCCAGTTTCCAGTACTTTATTTTTAATCCTTAATCTTGTGGACTTTTATAAATAGCTTTGCTAAATAAAAAGACCATTTTGTCTCAATTGAAGTTGGTATTGGTTCATGTCTGTATGCTTCCAACTATCTTTAATACCAACATTTCTTTTTAAAATATTATTTCTGATGATATAGGGTCCAGTTCAGTGTCCATTGTGATTGTCCATAATGGCTTTGGAAATCATCTTTTTTTTTGTTTAGTTCCCAGAAAATTCATAGCACATTAATGAAGTCATCCCATCTTAAGTCTGATTTTCTTTCCATTAGGTCACTATGGACAGTACCAAATCCAGAGTACAGAGAAGACTTCTTTACCCAGAATAAGAGAAGTGATTCCTGAGATACTCACTCTCCTATAACTAAGAAGATTTAGACAGCATTGGAACGAAGAATAAACAACCTATTTAGATAAGCCTCTTTTACATTGTCTGTGCTGTGGATGGGTGTGTGGGACACAGGGAAGCTGGTAGATTCAATCGTCAGATCCAACCCTATAATCCCAAATATTGATTCAATACTACAGTCAGATGTTGTGGTACCAGTAGCATAGATAACATTCAACTTGACAATGGTCTGCATCTGTAAGATGCTGTACTATGCTTTCTAAATATCCCAAAGATGAAGAAGACAAGTGCGATGGTTTGTATATGCTTGTTCCAGGGAGTGGCACTATTAGAAGGTGTGGCCTTGTTGGAGGAAGTGTGTCACTGTAGGGTTGGGCTTAGAGATCTTCCTCTTAAATGCCTGAAGATGCCCAGTCTGTTCCTGGTTTCCTTTGGAAAAAGGTGTAGAACCCTCAGCTCCTCCTGCACCATGCCTGCCTGGATGTTGCCATGCTTCTCCTTGATGACAATGGACTAAACCTCTGAACCTGTAAGCCAGCCCCAAGTAAATGTCTTTTATAAAACTTGCATTGGTCATTTGTGTCTGTTCACAGCAGTAAAACCCAAACTAATACAGAAGTTGGTACCGGGAGTGGGGTATTGCTGTGATAGGCCTGACCATGCTTTTGTTTGGAAGAATGTGGGTTTTGGAACTTTGGATTTGGAAAGTCATGGAATGCTTTAAGTGGGGCTTAGTGGGCCAGCCTAGTAGGAATATGGAAGACAGTGGTATTGAGGGTCATTTGAACTGTGTAGGACTGATGACCCAAAAGGTTTCAGTGGAGAAGAACTTTCATATGTGGTTGAGAGACTGTTTTTGTGATGTTTTGGTGAAGGACATGGCTGCTTTTTGCCATTTTCTAAAAAGACTGCCTAAGGCTAAGGAAAAGAGATGTATATTAATTGTATTGACAAAGGAAGTCTCAAAAAAGCCCAACAGAGACTTTGTTCTCTGGTTAAGTCTGATGAAGAACATTTTGAACAAACATAGCAAGCTGAGAAAGGAAACATACAAAATATACAGTTTGAGCATTAAAGGGACACCAGGAAGTGAAATGGAGCTGAATTCAAGGATATTAAACTGAATTAAGGAAGTAGTGACTTTGAGGCAAGATTCTTCCCAGCTAAATTTAGGTTCAGGCGTGGTAGTACAAGCCTTTAATCCCAGGAGACAAAGATAAACAGATCTCTGAGTTCAAGGCCAGCCTAGAACAAAGCAAATTCTAGGTGAAGAAAAATTTAAATTCATACTTAGTGAACCACACCTTTAAACCCAGTGCTTAGGAGACAGGCATGCAGATCTCTGAATTCAAAGTCAGTCTATGGAGCAAGATCCAGGACAGCCAAGCTTAGGCAGTGAAGGAGTTGGAATAAAGGAAGCTAGTGATAATGTAATAGAACAAGGGGGCCGATGTTCCAGCTCCTGCAAACAGCAGAACTCAGCAGCTTAGGCCATGTGTCTCTGGCTTTATATTCAAGAGGAGAAGGAGACTATTGGGACAATTGATGCTGGTTAGCTGGAGCTAAGAAATTAGTGGTGATTAAGAAAAGACCAGCATCACTTAGGTGATATCTTCTGGGAAGTGTTTCCTGAGAGCACAAAGAAGCTGTGTTCCAGAGATAGCCAAGGTTGTACCTCATGCTGCAGCTGTACTTGGTAATGTGTAAGAATAATACAGGTGGTACTGGTTTTGAAGGCATGAAGGCATCATGAAGAACAGCTGAGGTTTGGCACTGTTAGAGGCCATGGAAGGCCATTGGTGAGAGTGCAGCCTCACTTGTAGTTGACAGCGAAGGACTGAAGGGGTAATGCAAAGGAGTTGAGGCTTGATACCATGAAGACAGCCTATGAGAGGTTTTGGTGAAGCATAGTTGCAGTAGAAGACCCTAGCATATTGGAGATGCCAGTACCATGGGATGACCTCCAAGAGCAGCGGTGGCAGCGGAATGGATCAACTTGAACTTAGAGTGCTACAGAGGGCAGAGCTGGAGAAGTGACACCGGCCCTTTGGAGATGCACAGAAGATTATGTGTGGAACTCAAGACATTGGAACAAGAAGCTGTGAAGCTGAAGTTGACTTGGGGACCCCAAGATGTTAAAGATGCCAGAGACACAGGATGCCTGCCAGGAAAGCTGCTAGCAGGGAGTGGAACCAGCCCAGGAGAAAGAACCTTGTTGCAGTCAACAAAGATGAAAAGGGAGTTGAAGATCTGAAGACTGCTTTGCCATCACACATGGAGATGCAGAGTTTGGAGACTGCCCAGCTGGTTTCCTGTCTTGCTTTTGGGATTACAGTTAAGTGATTGGATGAATCTCAGAAGAGACTTTGAACTTTGGACTTTTAACACTGTTGAGAATACTATAGACTGTGGGGACTTTTGAAGTTGGACTAAATGTATTTTGCATTATGCTTTGTTTAGGTATGGCCCCCATAGACTCATGTTTGAACAAGCCTATGGGGACCAGGGAGTGGAATGTGATGGTTTGTATATGCTTGTCCCAGGGAGTGGCACTATTAGAAGGTGTGGCCTTGTTGGAGGAAGTGTGTCACTGTAGGGTTGGGCTTAGAGATCTTCTTCTTAAATGCCTGAAGATGCCCAGTCTGTTCCTGGTTTCCTTTGGAAAAATGTGTAGAACCCTCAGCTCCTCCTGCACCATGCCTGCCTGGATGTTGCCATGCTTCTGCCTTGATGACAATGGACTAAACCTCTGAACCTGTAAGCCAGCTCCAAGTAAATGTCTTTTATAAAACTTGTATTGGTCATTGGTGTCTGTTCACAGCAGTAAAACCCAAACTAATACCACAAGGTTCCCAGATATTCATATATAAAGCAAGAATAAAAGCTCAAGGTAAAAGTCAATGAAGAGGTGTAAATTAACCAGTTGAAACTGCCAGGGAAAGAACCTTACAACTGGTGATGTGTCATTGAGGAACATGGAATTTGTCCTGAAGCGGAAGAGTTAATATCAGTTCCCTTGGGAAGAATATGCCATGTGAATGAATAGTTTATATTAAGGTCTAGAAGTCAAAAAAGCCATGGGTTGCATCCATGGTCTTTTGTCTGGAAGAACTGCAGAATGCTAGCTGTTCCATTCATAGTGGTGAACAGATGGCTTTAGTGTGTAGGTCTGCACAAGAGCTGCCTCTAGCCAGAAGCTTTGTAGACCACTGTTTTGAGGAAGGAGATACCCCTTTTCAAAGAATAGCATACTCACTAAGATCCAATCCATTTGTGAAGATTTCGCCTGTACCCATGTACTAGTCAGACCGGTTCTGTCTGTTGAGCAGGGTTGAGGGGGTTAGGATATAAGCCTGCTTTGACTTTCATCTTCAAGATAAGCCAGAGACAAGCAGCTGTCTCCACATGGTGTTATTACATTTTAAGTGATTGGTGATTGATACAATTAACATTTTTGAGAATCAGAGCATTGTTGAGTTAAAGGAAATCTTAGTGACACTTGAGTTCTGTGCTTCCATCTGTTCAGGAGAAAGATGAGCTTTGATGTATAAAGCAACTAGTCAGAGATTGGCCTGAAACATCTAAAAGAACTTGATTTCAAACAGAGCATCCCCAAATTTCAAGGTGTCCATTATCTTTTCTAGGAAGGGGGAAAACTTGGTAAGTATTACCAATTCATTTCACTTGGATTTGGAATGTGATCTTAATATCATTCATATGTTGTTTTACATAAATTAAAAGGAAGACTGATGTTTTAGCTAGTTTCATGTCAGTTTGACACAGGCTGCTGCCAGTGGGGATTAGGAACCTTAGCTGAGACAGTGCTGCCACAAGATTGGCCTATGGGAAAGCCCTTGGGGCAATTTCTTGATTGATCATTGATGTTGGAGGGCCAGATCTCTATGAGTGCTACCCATCCCTGGGCAAATGGCCTTGGATTCTATAAGAAAGCAGGCTGAGCAAGCCATGAGGAGCAAACCAGTAAGCAGTACTCCTCCATAGCCTCTGTCTCCATTTTCCTGCCTTGAGTTCCTGTCCTGACTTCCCTTGGATGGTGGACTAGAAGCTTTTTCCTCTTCAAGTTGCTTATGGTTAAAATAGAGTACAGAAATCCTAAGGCAGGTGACTTATTAAGCCTTGTTTGGTTTAAGCTAATATTAAAATTTATTCTCAAATTCTGAATATATTTCTCAGGTATGACCATTATGAATGGGATTGTACTGAATGAAGATCAGATTTAAACATTAATCTGCAGATGATTATCTCCTACAAGGAATGCCACTTAAAACCCCCTACTTAGTCTTGATATCAGTACTCTAAAGAAGACACTATAAGCTCTATTTGAATTTGTACATGGTTAACCGACTTGACCAAGGTCCCAGTAAGTAGAAGAGATAGGTCATGCCAAATACACACCCTTGAGTACTTACGAAGATGAAATGATAATGGTATGACTCAGGTAGGGAAGTTTTGAACAGATCATAAACTTCACAATGTCTGTGAAATGCTCACCTCAATATCTAAAGCATAGCTAAATAGTTACTAGGTGATTTAAAAAGAAAGGTTTTGGAAGATGATGTCATTTGTCTAGAGTTATATTGACTGACTGGTTGACTCAAAGCATCATGTTTTTAAGCCTTAACACTTGTTGCTGACAGTTTGCTTTAGAAAGCTTAACTTGTCTATTTTCACAGGTCAATAAAAGTACATTTTGACTGTCATATTAAACATCTACAAAGCTAAAATAAGCAGCATGGATTTCAGTGTTTGGAGAACAAATGCCCTGGAAACTGGACAGGGAAGCACATACGTTAGATAGATCCCAGCACTCAGCAGACTGATTAGTCAAAGTCTGTGAGTCTGAGACTGACCTGGAGTTCCAGTTCACCCACAGTAAGATTCTACCTCAAACACCACCACCAGCAGCAACAAACCCATAAACAAAGAACATGTGTACTATATCAGCATTTGAAGATACTTCTTTTGTGAAGGCCAAAGTGTGGGGGATACCCTAAGTGTCTGTTGACTGATAAGAGGACATACAAAGCAGGCTGCTGGAATATTAACTGACTTTGAGAAGCTCAACATCTTTGGCATGTGCTGCCACAGAGTGAACCTTGAAAATATCATGCTAAGTGTAGTATGCCAGTCACAAAGGACAGGTACCATAAGAGCATTTACCAGGGATACATAATCAAATTCTCAGCGACAGGTAGTGGAATGGTGGTTAGAGGGACCAGCTGGAAGGGGAAACCATAGTGACTGAGTACTGTATTCTTTTAGACTCAGACAATGATGAATCATGGAAGTTACCAAGTGATACGAATACATGCAATGCCACAGAGTTGTACAGTTGTGACAGCTTAATGCTCAGTGGGTAAAGTACTTGCTATACAAGCCTGAGGACCCAAGTTCAATCCCTGGGACCCATGCATAGATGTAGGGAGTAAATTGAATTCATAAAGCTGTTTTCTGTCCTCCATAGGCATGTCTTGACAGGCTTATGCCTACATATATACAATACACTGTGCTACACACACACACACACACACACACACACACACACACTAAAATAAATGGAATAAAAGTTAAGATAGTAAATTTCATATTACGTACATTATGCCATAATTCAAAACACATACAGAAAATTAAGATTCTGTATACTCATCCAAAATACAGAAGACTTGATAAAAAATAAAGTATTTAAAAAACCAGTAAAAAATCATTTTCTTCATAACAAATTGTGAATGTTCCTTGATAAAAACATTTTGTTCAAGTACTGAAACAAATCAATTGGAGCCTTCAGTACTCAAGAATAAACGGCTGGAACTTAATAACTTTCTCATGATTGTTTTTCTGAGACTTTTGTTCTCCCGATTCTCTTGGGGAATGTGCCCTTTAGGGCAGGTGGGTGTGTGTTATGACTGAAATATTCAGAACTGGAGCCAGCCATGGGGTAGAAGGCTGAGATGCTTTTTGTCTTGGTTGGCATAGTACATTTCTAGAAAACAGGACAGGAGCTAGTATTTCCTCAGCATCACTGATACTCATGCTTTGACCAGCCACGCCCAAGCACTTCTGACATATTACTGCACTTAATTCTTACTTTTAAAAATTTTAGTGTGTGTGTGTGTGTGTGCGTGTGTGTGTGTGTGTGTGTGTGTGTGTGTGTGTGTGTGTGTGTGTGCCACACCTGTGCAGGACTGTGGAGGCCACTGGATTCCCTGGAGCTTACAGGAAGTTGTGAATTGACCTATGAGGGCACAGAAATCTCAATTCAGGTCTTCTGTAAGCGTTACCAAGTACTCTTAATCACTGAGCCATCCCTCCAGTTCCTGCATCTAATTCTTATGGGGCAGTTTGTGTTTTTCTTCCTTTTAGGTTTTAATTTTTCCTTTCTTTTTCTTTTTTCTCTTTTTTTTTCTTTTCCTATTCTTCCTTCCTCCCTTCTCTTTCTCCTTCCTCTTCCTCTTCTCTCACTCTTCCGTCTTCCCTCTCCTTCTCTCTCTTTTAATTTTTTTGAAACAAGGTCTCTCTGTGTAGCCTTAGTTGTCCTAGAACTTACTCTGTAGACCAGACTGTCCTGGAACTCAGAGATCTGCCTGCCTCTGCCTCTGGAGTGCTGGAATTAAAGGTGAGCACCACCATCTGGCTGATTGTCTTTTAAATCATATGCATTGTGGGCACAGGCACTGTTTCCCACAGAGGCCATAGGTGGCAGATGCCCCTCAGGCTGGAGTTACAGGTGGCTGTGAACTGCCTGATGTAGGTGCTGGGTCTAGAAACCAGGTCCTCTGGAAGAGCAGCACGTGCTCTTAACTTCCGAGTCATCTCTCCAGCCCCTATTTTGTTTTTTGTTTTTTTATTAGATGTATTCTTTATTTACATTTCAAATGATTTCCCCTTTCCTGGTGCCCCCCCCCAAAAAAATCCCATAAGCCTTTTCCCCTCCTCCTGTTCTCCAATCAACCCTCTCCCGCTTCCCTGTCCTGGTATTCCCCTACACTGCTGCATTGAGCCTTTCCAGGACCAAGGGCCTCTCCTCCATTTGATGTCCAACAAGGCCATCCTCTGCTGCCTATTCGTCTAGAGCCATGGGTAACACCATGTGCACTATCTGGTTGATGGTTTTGTCCCTGGGAGCTCTGGGAGTACTGGGTGGCTCATATCATTGTTCCTCCTATGGCGATGCAAACCCCTTCAGCTTCTTAGGTCCTTTCTCTAGCTCTCCCATTGGGGACCCTGTGCTCAGTTCAATGGTTAGCTGAGAGTATCCCCCTCTGTATTTGTCATGTACTAGCAGAACCTCCCAGGTGACAGCTATATCAGGCTCGAGAGCCAAATAACCCTATTAAATATGGCGTACAGAGCTAAACAAACAATTTTCACCTGAGGAATATCGAATGGCTGAGAAGCACCTAAAGAAATGTTTAACATCCTTAGTCATCAGGGAAATGCAAATCAAAACAACCCTGAGATTTCACCTCACAGGAGTCAGAATAGCTAAGATCAAAAACTCAGGAGACAGCAGGTGCTGGTGAGGATGTAGAGAAAGAGGAACACTCCTCCACTACTGGTGTGATTGCAAGTTGGTACAACCACTCTGGAAATCAGTTTGGCGGTTCCTCAGAAAACTGGGCATGACACTACCGGAGCACCCAGCTATACCACTCCTGGGCATATACCCAGAGTATTCTCCAGCATGTAATAAGGACACATGCCCCACTGTGTTCATAGCAGCCCTATTTATAATAGCCAGAAGCTGGAAAGAACCCAAATGTCCCTCAATGGAGGAATAAATACAGAAAATGTGGAATATTTACACAATGGAATACTACTCAGCTATTAAAAACAGTGAATTCATGAAATTCTTAGGCAAATGGGTGGAACTAGAAAATATCATGCTAAGTGAGGTAACCCAATCACAAAAGAACACACATGGTATGCACTCACTGATAAGTGGATATTAGCCCAGAAGCTTGGAATACCCAAGACACAATTCACATATCAAATGATGCCCAAGAAGAAGGAAGAACAAAGTATGGATACTCTGGTCCTTCTTAGAAGGGGGAACAAAATGCCCACAGAGGAGATACAGAGACAAAGTGTGGAGCAGAGTCTGAGTGAAAGACCAGCCAGAGACTACCCTACCTAGTGATCCATCCCATATACAGTTACAAAACCCAGAAACTGTTATCGATGCCCCCAAGTATTTGCTGACCAGAGCCTGATATAGCTGTCACTTGGGAGACTTTTTTCTTTAAAACAATTTCCAGATGTCTTGCTCTTTAGCTCCGGCTTGCCTGGAACTTACTCTGAAGCCTAAGCTTTCCTTAAATTCATGACAATCACCTGGCTTCCGTCTCCTGAGTTCTGGTTTTATGGATATGGACCATGCCCCCCAGGTTCTCCCCTCATTTCTGGGCGGGGCCGGGTGGGAGTGCCAGCTCTGTTGCTTCATTACTAGAAAAGTACCTTTGAGAGAAACTCCAGGGGGGTCTGCATCCTGGGGATCTGATATTTCGTGAAGAGTTCTTTCTTGTGGGGACTACCCTGAGTATCACATAATGTTTAGCAGCATCCCTGCCTCTTACTTTAGACTGTCAAGATTGAGTTTTAAAGGCTGAGTCTTGGAGCAGACAGGCGAACAGACTAGATGAATGGAGCTGGGTAGGAGAGAAAGGGGACTCTATCAGGCTGCAGTCACTGCACTACAGGGAGTGGGAGAAGAGTTCTTTGCAAGTGTTCCGTCAACAGTGAATTTCATCTTTTATGATTTTCTTGAGATTTGATTTGATCCAAATTCTGCTGTTCTGTCTGATTTCTGTTTAAGAGAATGTGTTTTTGTCATGAAAGCAGACCCCATGGCGGCAGGGTGTGCATAGAGCTACAACAGCCTTTGAATTGCCAAGTCCTCATGTTTATAGATGGTGCTGCAGATTCTCAGAAGGGTCCAGCTACATGGCTCACCTTCTGTTTCATTTCTTCCTCTTTTTTTCTTTTTCTTTGTATTGAAAAAGGAAGTAAAATATTTTATGATAAAATTGAATATCTACATGGAAAATATTTCTGACAAAATTGAAAAAATATAAAGAAAAACACGTTAAAATTCACAATTTTCATGGAAAATTAAAGAGTAAAATGGTAGACATAAAGAACATTGCTAAATTAATTGAAAAAGGAACTAGAAACATTTTATGATAGAATTGAAGATTTATGTGGAAAATAATCCCGACAAAATTGTAGAAAAATATAGAATAACATGTTAATGTTGAAGTTTATCATGGAAAATTACACTGATAAAATGTTAGGCATAAAAATATTTCTAAGTTGATTGAAAGTGGAATTATAAACATTTTCTGACAAAATCGAAGAGTGTAGTTTCCTTCCTCGTGTTGGTGTTTTCCATCTATTATCCTTTGTAGGGCTGGATTTGTGAAAAGATATTGTGTAAATTTGGTTATATCATGGAATATCTTGTTTTCTCCATCTATGGTAATTGAGAGTTTTGCTGGGTGTAGTAGTTTGGGCTGGCATTTTTGTTCTCTTAGGGTCTGTATAAGATCTGCCCAGGATCTTCTAGCTTTCATCATCTCAGGTGAGAAGTCCAGTGTAATTCTGATAGGCCTGCCTTTATAGGTTACTTGACCTTTTCCCCTTACTGCTTTTAATATTCTTTCTTTGTTTAGTGCATTTGATGTTTTGATTATTATGTGCCGGGAGGACTTTCTGGTCTGGTCCAGTCTGTTTGGAGTTCTGTAGGCTTCTTGTATGTTCATGAACATCTCTTTCTTTAGATTAGGGAAGTCTTCTATAGTTTTGTTGAAGATATTTACTGGCCCTTTAAGTTGGAAATCTTCGTTCTCTTCTATACCTATAATCCTTAGGTTTGGTCTTCTCATTGTGTCCTGGATTTCCTGGATGTTTTGGCTCAGGAGCTTTTTGCATTTTGCATTTTCTTTAACTGTTGAGTCAATGTTTTCTATGGTATCTTCAGCCCCTGAGATTCTTTCTTCTATCTCTTGTATTCTGTTGTTGATGCTTGCATCTATGACTCCTGATTTCTTTCCAAGGTTTTCTATCTCCAGAGTCGTCTCCCTTTGTGATTTCTTTATTATTTCTACTTCCATTTTTAGATCCTGAATGGTTTTGTTCAGTTCCTTCACTTGTTTGTGGTTTCCTCAAGTTCTTTAAGGGATTTTTGTGTTTCCTCTTTAAGAGCCTCTACCTGTTGACCCATGTTCTCCTGCATTTCTTTAAGGGAGTTATTTATGTCCTTCTTGATGTCCTCTAACAGCATCATGAGATGCGATTTTAAATCCAACTCTTGCTTTTCTGGTGTACTGGGGCATCCGGGATTTGCTGTGGTGGGAGCACTGGGCTCTGATGTTGCCAAGTAACCTTGGTTTCTGTTGGTAGGGTTCTTGTGCTTGCCTTTCGCCATCTGGTTATCTCTGGTGTTATTTGGTCTTGTTGTCTCTGACTGGAGCTTGTCCCTCCTGTGGGCCTGTAAGCCTGTGTCTGTACTCCTGGGAGACCAACTCTCTTCTGGCAGGGTCTGTGCACAGAAGGTTGTGGATTCGCCTGGCTCCCTGGTGCAAATGGCGGCCGGAAGACTCCTGTTCCAGCAGCTGCACTGATCGTATGCCCTGTGCACTCCTAGCTACCCCTCCAGAGAGAAGGTGGAGATCTCACCTCTGTTCTCAGAAGTGAAAGCGCTGCTGGGAGATCACTCTCTCCTGGAGGGCCTTGCACTGAAGGCTGTGGAGCAGCCTGGCTCCCTGGTGCAAATGGCTTCCAGAAGACTCCTGTCATTTCTTCCTCTTACTGTCGTAAGAGGACCGGTTTAGTTTTCTTGGAGATCAATGATAAAAAAGGCCATAGCTCCTTAAAATAAAATAAAATAAAATAAAATAAAATAACGTGTCTTCCATGTGTGGCTGTTGGAGGACAAATTTCAGGAGTCAGTTCTTACCTGCTAAACCTGTTGAGACCAGGTCTCTCTTGTTTCTGCTGCTGTGCAGTGTACTTCAGGTTAGCCAGTGGGTTCTGGCTGATCCTCTTATCTCTGCCTCGCATCTTCTCATAGGAGTGCTGGGATTACAGATGCTTGTCAGGGCGGCATCCAGTTTTTTACATTTAGCACTGCCCCGCCCCATGGCATTAGTTTGGGCAGCAAGTCAAGGGGTGTGAGGAGGGGGGTGTTACACACTGCACCATCTTCCCATCTACTTCTTTTTAATAGCAAAATCATGTTATACCTTAACGTTAAGTCAGAATTGACAACAGGATTATTATGTGATTTAGATAGGTTCATCTGGAAGTTTCTTAGCACTGTTGTAACAAATTATCACACAGTCTGTGGTGTAAAGCAATACGAACCTACATCATAATTCTGCAAGTCCAAACTCACTGAGATTAAATCCAGCTGTGTGTAGGGTTGCCTTCTACTGGCAATGCTGGAAGAGCTTTCCTCAATTCTGGAGGCTGCACATACCCATCCTGGTCCCCAGTTTTTCTTTCCAGTTCTCCTTTTCACATTAACCTATTGTCTCTCTTAGTAAGGACACTATGATCACATTGGATGTACTAGGCCATCTCATGTTTGACCTGTGCCAGAAATCACACATCCACATCCTCGAAGCCCTTTTCCCCTTGAGGTGACAAAGTCCCAAGTTCCAGGGATTAAAATGTGGATATCTTTGGGAATTGTTATTCTGGCACCTCAGCAAGGGTATGAGAACATGGGCATACATGGTCTCATTTAATATTATACTTGGATTGATGTTTTTAATATGTTGAATGCTTAGGCATAACTGACATTTGATTTTCACATTAGGAAAGTGATAAAAATTGATCAAATTTTAATAATATTGTTGGAGATATTGTTAAAAGTTTTTAATAAAGATGTAGTGTTTAAACCACATTTTTGGGGGTTTAATCATTCTGTTTGCTGAGATAGGGTTTCACTATGTAATTCAGAATTAGCTTTGAACTTATCATCCTCCTGCCTCCATTTCTGGAGTCCTGGAACTATACACATGGATTACCATGCCCAGCTTAACTTTATTCTTAGTAACTACCAGTCTATCCAGAAGACAGACTTTGGCAAATACAATGGTCTTCCTAAATATATGATATTCTTAATAGTCAAACTTGTAAGTTAAATCCTCTTCCAATAGATCAAAAAGGATCCCACACTAAGTTCGGTGTTTCTCACAGAATAAAATTCCTTGAACATTGGTTCAATAGTTGAAAAACAGCATAACCACACCAGGTTTTACTACTATTCAAACATATTGGGGTGGGAGAGGGAGTGGGGTGGTCTGAGAGTTCTAAAGGCAGCTGTTACTTATTCAGGAAAAGTGAGGGTTCCTGGTCCTGCCCGAGAAGGATCCCAGTTGGCTGTGTTAGGACCACAGACATTTCATAGCCCCAACCTCTCACTATGATTTTGCTGACACTAGTCTTTCTGAGACTCCTTTGCTCAGTTTCGTGTTGGGCTTAGGGTGTTTCCACATCCATTGGTGTCACAGGATCAGAATTAAAAGAAAGGACCTTGGCAGTCATCTGGTTGAAATGCTCTGATTCTATCCATGGCACCTGCTGAGAAGGTGGCCCTGACCCCCAATTTTCTCATTTCAGAGGAGCGGTGGTGGCTGTGGCCCCCACTTCCATCCTAGGGTGGGTTGTTAGCTACGGAAAACTCAGCAAGTGTCCACACCAGAGGTCCACTTAGGAGACAGCAGCTAAGATGTACCTCATTGCATTGCTACTTATGAGCCCAGTGGGTTGAAAAACAGGCCTGTGGCACCTCCCTGTCTCCATAAATATTTTGAAGAGACTTTAGGGGAAGAACCTACTCAGACAAGAGTGTATTTGTGTCTCATCAACTTTTGAGAAGATGTGGCTATAAACACATCAGGAAAACAAATGGATATGTCACATGTACAAAATACTGGCAAGCACAGAGGAAGCAGAGACTTCCTGGTGCTCAAGTTTCCCAAGGCTGGGAGGTATGTATGGGATGAATACTACAACCTACTGGTGTTGTCTGAGGGTCTTTGTACAGCACTTGTCTGTGACAGAAGAGACAGAAGGTATGTGCAGACAAACTATGTTGTTCCCGGTCTTCACAGATTTTTTGGTAATCTATGAACTTCATAGTGTTATCTGGAAGGCTCATCCCATGTCAGCACTGTCCTCCATTTCACAGGATGGGTAAATGGAGGTGTCACTGAGTTGGGGATGGGTGAGGCAGCTGGAGTGTCTCATGAAATGTGAGCTCAAGCCTGCAACTCACTGATAACTAATTGACTATTTCTGCTCACCTTGTCTGCTTTTCATCATACACAAAGAGTGTGAGTTGGGGAGAGTATGTATAGATACAAACACAATCTAAGATACACTAAATGGCTACAAGCTGTGGGGCACAGACACTATGGAAGCTCAAGGAGTTCACTGCAGGCAGAGTGGAGCACTATTCCAGGAAACTGTGTTCTGATTGGGGTAGGGAGCCCACTAGGCCTCAGCGCTACACAAAATCCTTCAGTCAACTAAGGAATACTGAGAGTGGGAGAAATCATCTTCCCCAGGGAAGAGCATGCTAAGTGGTTATCCAATAACTCATAGCCTGCTCTGAAAATACCCATACAAGTAACAGTATCTAGACTGCAGAGGCTGCATTTAGGAATGTATAAAGATGTACACACATGGGTGCAACAGTAATTAAGAGGCCATGGATTGGAAAGAGAGCAAGGTATAGTTATAATCTCAAAAATAATATCAAAGACAAAAGCACACAAACCAAAAACCATGCAGCTGCCAGATACTGCAGGAGATGGGAGTCCCAAACCTGAGGATGGCCACTACAAAACAGGTGTGGGAGAAAATGAAAAGTTTACTTTGTTTGTTTTCCAGGCAGGATCTATCTAACTGATTTGCTTTGGTTGGTCTGGATCTCACTTTGTCAACTGAGCTGACCTCAGACTCATAAAGATCTGCCTTCTCCCGAGTGCTGGAATTAAAGGTGTGCTCTACCACACCTGGAGAAAAGTTTCATTTTGGTTTCCTTGCTCCGGGTTGGCCAGTGGTATGAGGATAGGAACTCACAAGTTGTTTCTGAGTTACAGAGACAACTGATCAACCGGCAGCCTACGTTTGGCTGGGCTGTAAGAAAGAGAGCATTATACCCTGAGTTAAGAACTGTCTGACGACCACGATCCTGAACACCCAAGTACAACAAAAACAGTGGCAGAATGTGGCTGGAAACTATTGTGACTGCCCTTGGGGCTTTATGTTCAGAAGCCTCGAAGATGTGGAGTGAGGGATGGAGAGGGGACATGAAGTGTTGCAACTTCTGCAGAATTTTGGTGATACATCAACCTGACCAGCTAAGAACTACCATGTGATCAGTAATTCCACTTAGCCTCAAGCTCAAGAGAACTGACAGGCTTGGCAAATAGATCAGTTGGTAGAGTGTTTGCCTCCCATGGTCCATGCTGTGTTTGATCCCTAGTGCTGTATAAGTCAGTCTTGGGGTTAAGGAAGGAACATGAGAAGTTTACGGACACCATCAGCAACATTTAGAGATGGAGGCTAACCTGGGATACAGGAGAATTTATCAAAAACCAAAGCCAAACTTTAAAATAAAAAGCAACAGCAGCAGCAGTGTCTTAGTTAGGGTTTCATTGCTATGAACAGACACCATGACTATGGCAACATTTATAAGGAAAACATTTAATTGGGGATGGCTAACAGTTTCAGAGGTTTAGTCCGTTATCATCTTGGCAGGAAGCATGGCATCGTTCAGGCAGACATGGTGCTGGAAAAGGAGATGAGAGTTCTATGTATTGGTCCAAAGGTAGCCAGGAGTCAAAACCTGCCTACACTGTGACACACTTCCTCCAACAAGTCACACCTACTCTAACAAGGCCACACCTTCTAATAGTGTCACTTCCCATGGGGCCAAGCATATTCAAACCACCACCAGCCTCAACTACAAAACCCCAAGGCTCCCCCAAAACTTTTATTCACATCAGCATTATTCATAATACCTCAAAGCTCGAAGCAACAAGATCCACTAACTGGTGAGATGGTAAACTTGTATAGAGCCGGCTTGTCCACATTCACTTTGAAATGTAAACAAAATTCAGACAAATGCTACTGCGTAGATCGACTTTGTAAAAATGATGAGTGAAAGAAACCAGACAGAAATGCCAGGCAGCACAGTTTTACTGAAAAGAACTGCTGATGATGGACAAAAGGCCATCACTGGCCGTCAGCAAGGAGAGAAGCAGCTGGGAGTGAATACCTATGGACAGAGGCTCCTTCAGGGGTGAAGACATGGAGGCCAGTGTACTAAAAGCCAATGGGTTGCATACTTTACAACTCTACGATGGTGAATTTAATGTTATAGACATTTTGCCAACATTAACAAAAAAAAAAAAAAAAAAGATGATCCGAAAGCCTTCCCAGCCTTTTTTGAAATTTGGACAAGTGTGTGAATCCTTCATCTTTTAGAGAGAGGAATGTTTAATAAGAAAATTAGAACACTTTGGTACATAAGAGTAGTAAGACCTTCCTGGACAGGGGTCAGTTCACAGTACAGGAAACAGCCCAAAGAGCTGACAAGATGGACTGCATAGAAGTAAAAGTATCCACACAAGGGAAACTATGAGTAAGTTGAACAGGCAGCCCACAGTATGGGAAGAAGTCTTTGTCATCTGTACCCCAGACAGGTAACACTCAGAATAAATAAAGGATTCTAAGGATGGTGAGATGGTTCAGTTTGTAAGCCTGACTGCCAAACCTGATGCTCTAAATTTAATTCTTGGGACCCACATTGAGGAAGGACAGAATCAAGTCCTTCAGGTTGTCTTCTGACTTTCACAATCATACAGAGTCATACATGCCTTCACAGGCACAAAATAAGTTAATGAATTAATGAATGAATAAATGCAACAATATATTTTAAAAAAGAACAGTAAAAACAGAACATTAAAAACAAATGAAAACAAAACACAACAAAACAATAAAAGCAACCCTGCTAATCAGACAAAGGGTGACTGAAATTAACAGACAGTTCTTAAAAGAAGAAGCACAAATGTCCAATAAATAATTTTCAAATGGTTCAACATTCTTAGCCATCAAGGAAATACAAATTTAATGCTCTTTGAAATTCCATTTCACCCAGATCAGAATGATTCACCACCTCAGAAGAATGACAAGAAACACTGGCAAGGATCGGGGAAGCACTTACATCCACTGCTGGTAGGAGTGGAAACCAGTGCAGCCATCATGATAAGGAGGATGAAAGTTTCTCAACTAATTAAGAACAGTGCTACCATATGAGCCATCCTGGGCATATACTCAAAGAGTTCTCTATCCTACCAGAGAGACACCTGAATATCCATGTGTATGGTTGCTCTATTCATTATAGCAAAGAAATGGAATCAGCTTAAATGTCTATCAACAGATGCACAGCTAATATAAATGCATATCACATCAGAATTCTGTTCAACCACAAAGAAGCAAGAAGTTATGAAACTGACTGGAAAGTAAATGGATCTGTAAATTGTCCTATTAAGAGAAGTGAGTCAGCTCAGAGAGACACATGTTCTCTCCCACATGCAGATCCCAGCCTTTAATATTTATGTATATGTGGGTGAGTGTGGGTATGGTGGTGACAGAACATTTGTCACACATGTCATATGATACCAGAGAAGTGTCTACTGAAGGTAGGCAGAAGGGTACAGGGTGGCAGACAAACAGGGGATAAAGGGGGAAATAGATGAGAACAAATTATCAGATCCATTTCTTGTACATTACTTAAAAAATGAATGAGGAGGCAGAAGGCTGGAAGGTTGGGAGTGGTGGTCCATACCTGTGGCCTCAGAGTCTGGGAGACTGGCATTGGAAGATCTCAATATTGAGGTCAGCATATGGTACTGAGTAAGACCCTGTCCACAGATCAAAATAAAGCCACAACAACACCGAGAAGGGGATGCAAAGGTGGCTCAGAGGATCCATGTTCCAGTCTCCAGCATCCACCAGACCACTTGCAACTTCAGTCCCATGGGAATCAATGCCCTCTTCTGGTCTCACTGACAGCTAGGCATTCACATGTGCATAGACACATGTGTGGGCAAAACACCCTTGAATGTTAAAATCAACTTATAAAGTTGAAAAGTAGAAATTCAACATTTCAAGACTAATCCTCTTACAGAATCATTGATTATTTAAAAAAATCTAAACTTTCATTTATTTATATATGGTGTGTGTGTGTGTGTGTGTGTGTACTATGAAATGTTCTTGGAGGTGAGAGCACAACTTGTGGGAGTTGGCTCTCCTCTTCTACTATATGGGTTCTATAGGTTGATCTCAGGTAATCAGGCCTTTTACCTGCTAAGCCATCTAGCCTCTCCCCACCCTCCTTATTTATTTAATGCCAAATATAAATATATCTTTTAAACTAAGGTGAGTATGATCTTTATAAAGTATTTCCATTCTTATCTAGTCTAGCAAACTGTGTAGCCAACTCTCACCTGAATATATATATACAGTATATATTATATATATATAAGTATGCATATTTATTCAACTTTCAATTTAAATGAGAATAATTTCTGGATTAAGAAAATTGGCTGATAAAAACGACCTTTTCTGTTTATTTGTTGTGATCATAATGAATAGTAGTATTTATGAACACTGTAGGGTAACCTCTCTTATATTAATCAACTTGCTTAACAAGCAGAGAAGACAGAGGCCAGGGGGCCACGGTGTAATGACACTTGTTCTGGAAGAAATACAGCAGTTGTTTTTTTCTCTGTGCTTGCTTGGGTGGCTGTTTCTTAAAGTAGTATTTTAAAACCTGTGAAACTTAGAAATATCAATGTCCAGAAGCCTGCCCAGTTGTTGCAGAACTCTTCGGGTGGGGCTGACCAGTGCTCCAGTTCCAATTTGCTTAACTCCAGATCAGGATCTTCAGCCTTGAATTAATCTTGCCATAAGTAGGATGGCTTTGTTTTCCAAAAGTTCAATCTCAATGCAATTTCCTCTGGATTCTAACTGAGGACTGAGTCCCAAATCCGTCCTTCAGGACACCAAGCTTGTAAGGAGGGCATTGGCTGTGCCTCCTCTCACAAACATGTTCCAGATCCAGGAAATTGTCCGCCCACTACCAAAATGCCCAGGCATGGGCATCTGCTGTGTTCAGGGGACAGCCCGGAAGCATTGCTCAGCTCCTCTGAGTTGGAAGCAGTTGTGAATTAAGATGCCCTGAAGCCTCCACAGAAGGCTTAGTGGTGTTCATTTTTTCCATTTACTCTCTGTTTATTGAGTTCTTGGGAACTATAAATGTTGATTCCCAATTGTCAGTAATACTCTTTTTAAGACACTTTTACTTGTAAAACACAGAAACCAACTTAAGCCAGAAGGGACGTTTTCTGGTAGAAATACTGTGTGGCCTTACAGACAGAGGCACGTCTGAAACATTAGACGCAAAATGGCACCTGGGACAAGTCTTTGAATTTAAAGCAAATGGCCAAAAGTCAGATGACTTGGACTTGAAGTTTTACTTTGTTCTTTACTAATTCTCAACTCTTGGAAAACTAACCTCACGGTAAGGATCCTTGTCTGTAGAGTGGGCTAACAGTGGCGTCTTCATGAACAGTTATGAGCACTGAGTTTTAAGCAGGTAATGCACCTGCTAGTTAGTAAGCGCTCAAAAATGGCAGCTGGATTCTTCTAATCATCATAACGAACAACTGAATATTGATTTTTCAACTTTCCAGTCTTCATGAGTTAAGATGATCACCCATTCCTACAGTTAGTTTGTCATATCCAGCCTCCACCAGGGATGAATTCATCTGAGAGTCTCTAGGCTCTAAATACAGATTTGGAGAGAAGGTACCCATTGGCTTAGTGAAATAGACAACAGTTCCTGGTCCAGCAAATGGAAGCCAATAGTGGACCTGTGAAGTAATCATGGCGGCTAGGAAGGCAGAGTAGCAACTGTGTGGATGCAGAGCATAGGAAAGGAGAAAACACTGGCTAGACAAACTGAGACCTGTGCTTCTGAATGTCCTACTGCCTTGATGACATTAAAAAAAAAACAATGGAAACCATGTATTTATCTTGAATGTCCCAAGAATCTACAACTTTCCATCTTTCTTCAAATCTACCAACCATCCAAACAACAAAGACTCTGTGTGGTTGGCTGAATGAAACATTTTATGATGGAGACTTCCAAAATTGTCATGGAGATGATAAAGGAGATTATTTCCTCTCCCACTTCCTTTTCCACATTGAAGTATTTTTAACAAAATTTGGCATGCTGCCAGCAATAATACATTTTTTCCACTTTAGTGTCAAAATCACTTTTTTGTAGAGATTCAACTTTAGTAAACACCATGCTTGTTGAGTAAGATGTCCTACTCCTTCCAAGCCATGTGGAAGTTTTTAAAGGACATATGCTTTCTAATCTCACATCAGATTTATTTGTTTTTAAAGGAATAGAAAGACCAGCTCACATTAGTTTACATAATAAGAGGAACCTACACACTTGTTGAACAGAGATTTTCAATGACAGGCAGGCTTCAGGTATAGATTGATGTAGAGTTGCCACCATGTCCCCAGGAGCCAGTTTAGCATTCCTATTCTTTCTTCCTATGGAGTTGGTTTCATTTAAATATTGGCATCCTTGCTGGATTTTGAAATTCACACCTATAATCCAAGCCCTTGAGAAACTGAGGCAGAACTGCTTATGGTGTGAGCCAGTCTTGTCTTCTATAATGCTTCTGACAAGGATGGACTACAGAACGAGACCCTGGGTCAAATACGCACATGCACACTCATGCATGTACACACACACACACACACACACACAAACACACACACACACACACACGGATGTTATCTTTCTTGATCACAAAAGTTGGCAGCAGGAATGGAGGCAGAATATTTATATTGTCAGAGAGAGAGAGAGGAGAGTTTTTCTTTTGGTGGAGTCCACAGAAAAGAGAGGATACTTTCTTCTTATGAGTCCTCCAAGAAGCCAGTCACTACGAGAAAGATACCATAGTTAACAGTCAGTTGGAGACTACTCAAGGATTCTCTGAAAATTAAATCCTAGCCAAAGATTTTAATTGAGAACTTTGAGGTCCTGCCAAAATGAGATGAGCTAGGTGTTTACAGATGAAGATTGACAAGTGTTCTCACAAAAAAATGCTTATTTTTATTTATTTCGTACTTAATTTAAATTTATTTATATCATTTTATGTGTAGGAATGTTCTGCCTGCATGTATTATATATACAATGTGTGAGCCTGGTACCCTAAATGTTCAGAAGAGGACATCAGGTCCCCTTGAATTGGGATTATGGATGGTTGTAGTTATATGTGTGCTGGGAACTGAATCCTCTGCAAGAGCAAGAGCTCTTCGCCATTGAGCAAACCTTCTAGTCTCATTTTATGTATTAATTTTTATTTTTGAAACAAGGCTTCACTATGTAGCTATGGCTGGCCTGGAACTTTCTGTGTAGACCAGACTAGCCTCAAATGCAGTGATATCTGTCTGATTCTGGGTCCCATTTGCTGGGATATTTTTCTTTTTAATTTAATGGAATTACTATATTTCTCTTTTTTTCCTTTTATTTTTTTTATTTTATTTTTTTAATTTACATTCCAAATCACTTCCCCTTTCCCGTTTCCTCCCTCCCCGAAAGTCCCATAAGCCCCCTTCCCCCCCTCTTTTCTCCATTCAACCCCCTCTCGTTACTCTGTCCTGGCGTTCCCCTACATCCAGTCTTTCCAGGACCAGGGGTCTCTCCTTCCATCTTTTTAGAAATCTATTGATATGCGGATTGTGTCTAGGGTATTCCGAGATTCTGGGTCAATATCCCCTTATCAGTGACTGCATACCATGTGTGTTCTTTTGTGATTGGGTTACCTCACTAAGGATGATATTTTCAAGATCTGACCATTTGCCTAGGAATTTCGTGAATTCATTGTTTTTAATTGCAGAGTAGTATTCCATTGTGTAGATATACCACATCTTCTGAATCCATTCCTCCGTTGAGGGACATCTGGGTTCTTTCCAGCTTCTGGCTATTATATATATTATTTTAATGCAGGGGATTTTATGTGGGTACACAAAGAAGTGTCTTTGTGCCTGCTAGGCAAGCTGCTCTTCTACTGAGCCCTAGCTTCTCGGCCTTGAGCTTCCACTCTGTAGCCCAGGCTGGCCTTGAACTTGGAACCCATCTGCAACAGCTGGAATCCCAGGCCTGTGCCACCAGGCTGGCTTGCTTTCCTTTATTGTAAGTCATGCTTCCTTTCTATTCTTGGCTAAATCACATTGCAGTGGCTTCTTCTTGCCCATTTTTGGTGAGCATGATTAGATATCTGATGACTTACTACCTTTACCCTCAGTTCTAAACTGCCTTTAAAGTGGGAAGGTGAGTTCTACTTTGCTATGGAAGACACACTTCTGAGAAACCAAATGCGTTTGGGTCCATCAGTGAAGTGGCTCTGTGTCCAATGAAATACTATGCAGATCTACATCCTCACTTCGAGGGATGGATCATGATGAGACATCTTGATTTCAGATTTAAAATAGTTCTGGCATGAATATTAACCATCTTCCCATAATAGATCTGACAATTATTTTTGCTTTGGGAAGACATGGTGTTATATAATCTCATTGTCTCTCAACACTAAATAGATGGTAATCTCAATGACTTGATATTGTATATAGGAGAATGTCTGAAAAAATAATTTAAAAAGAATGTAGAGCAGGCAAACAGTGAGAAGCAGAATTTCTGCTTGGCTACCATTTGGAACTTGCTATTTAAATAGTGTGCTTTGTAGAGTTCATTGGGCCCCTTAAAACTGATAAAGCAAATGTGAACATCCACAAGACTGAGCTTGATTACCAGAGAGAAACTTTGCTGTGCCAAAATGATGCTGTGCCTTTCTGCTACTTTGGTTAGTGATCTAAATACTTCCCAGACCCCACTTCTTTTCTTGCCCCTCCACTTCCTTAAAAGGCACTGGAGGTCTTCTCAGTGTCAAATATTTGAAGATGTATAGAAAAACTCTCCCATGGCCCCTGCTGGGCTTATGCATTGATATAATTAAGCAATTGCTTGCCATTAACTTAGCACATCAACAAGGAGCCTCACAGTACCCCTTCCAATGGTCTTAAAAGCCCTATCTCACTGTTCTCATATGAAAGACACAAAGAAAAACAAAAAGAGTTAAAGAACGAAAACAAACCAATCTTTTTATCATGTTACTTTGAAGCATTTTACTATTGTATGTTGCCCTAAGTTCTTGGTAAAAATGTGCCTGGTACGGTGGCTCACATATTTAATTTCAGCACTTTGGAGGATGAGGCAGAAGGATTGCCACATGTATGAGGCCAGTCAGTTCCAGGTTAGACTGGGCTGTAGAGTGAGACTCTGTCTCAAAACCAATCAACCAATCCACCCACCTCAGCTCCCCTGAAACTGCTATGGTTTCTTATGTTTTATGTATGTCGATATTTTGCTTGCATACATGTCTATGCACCAAACATGTCTATGTATCACACATGTTCAGGAGCCTGCAAAGGTCAAAGAGGGACTTGGATCCCCTGGAACTGGAGTTATAGAAGTTGTAAACCTCCATGGAGGTGTTGAAGATTGAACCTTGGTTCTTTGGAAGAGCAACAAGAGCTCTAAACCCCTGGGCCATCTCTTTAGATCCAACTCACTGTTTCTCAATTCATATGAATACATAGAGTCAGCTAAGAATTTCATGTGTTTTCCTTTGCTTTCCCTTTCTATTTTGTCCAAAGTGGTAATTGTACCCATGTAATAAGGAAATGAAAGATTTATTTCTTTAAAAAAGGCATTTCAATGCATGAAAGGGCACCCTGTTACACTGTCCTACTCTCCTCTATATTAAGTTTTTAAAATAGCTTATTTTTATTTTATGTGTGTTAGTGTTTTGCCTGCATGTGTGTCTGTGTGAGGGTGTCGGATCCCCTGGAACAGGAGTTACAGACAGTTGTGAGCTGCCATGTGGGTGCTGGGAGTTACACCCGCGTCCTTTAGAAGTGTAACCAGGGGCTGGAGAGATGGCTCAACGGTTAAGAGCACTGACTGCTCTTCCAAAGGTCCTGAGTTCAAATCCCAGCAACCACATGGTGGCTCACAACCATCTGTAATGGGATCTGATGCCCTCTTCTGGTGTGTCTGAAGACAGCTACAGTGTACTCATATAAATAAAAATTAATAAATAAAATTAAAAAAAAATAGAAGTGTAACCAGTGCTCATAACTGCTGAGCCATCTCTCCATCCCCCACTTTATATTGAGTCTTATTCGACAATATTTTGGAGTCTTACAGAATTCAGAGGCATGCTTATTCTGACACATGTGTACATGTAGTTCTAGGAGAGTGTGAATGTAGCCCAGCACAAATATTTTCAAACTCACTCAAAATAGTATACACTAATAATAATAATGAAAACCCTCAAGTACATGGCTCCCAAGGCTGAACTTTGTAGATGACGAAGCTGTGCTGTCATGTCTGAGGCCTGGACATACACATTAGACTAAGGAGAGAAAGGGTTGGGTAGTGGACCCTCAGCTGTTGCTCCCCTGTGTCTGGTTGTTGTCAGAACGTAGGCTCATTTCTTCTTGCTTCTTATTTGCAGGATCTCAGTTTTATGTAGAAATAGAAATTATCTTCTCTCTGCATCCCAACAGCTGACTGTCCACTCTGAGCAGCTGTGTGTGCCAATGTTCAAGGTCTGGATCTCAGAACAATGTCCCCTTACTTTACTGCTCCTGGCCCCCAGAGAGGCCTCTCCTGAGCCCTGTCCAGGAAAGCCCTTAAACAGACGTTTTTATGTTCGCATCCAGCCCTTTCCTTGTTTTGTTCAGCTGTGTCGTCTATCTTCAATTTGCCCTGTTGACACTGAACTTCTGAATTGCTTTCTCAAATGGCCTTTCAAGGTTTGTTTACAAATAAAGTGATTCTTGAATCGGGGTGGCTATAGATCCAGTGATAAATTCCAAATCTGTCTTAAATCTTTGTCTTCTTATTAAAAATAAATAAATAAGGTAACGGTCACAACCACTCCAAAGCTTGGTGGAAGATTTTTTCCAACGCTGCAATCTCTGTGCAAATTCAAGAGTCCAAGTCTTGAGAGAAGATGGTTGGCAAGAACTGAAATACAAGAGTGGTGCACTTCTGCCTAGTGACTGTTTTGTGATGGTGTTGGAGATGGAAGCAGAGGCTTCATGCAGACTAGGTAAGTGTTCTATTGATGAGTTCTATACCCAGCCCAATGATATATAAATGATTGAATAATAAAAAAATTATCTTTCGTTCATACATACACTGTTCTTCTACAATACCTTTTCCCGTACTTCACTTTCTGTATACTCATTCTCTTTAGGGCTATTGCCCCAAATTTTCCAGGATAGATGTAAACAAATGCCTATTTTCTAAGGTAGGGTATTAAAGGTCAAAGTAATTATTTCCCCCAAGGTGAGCCAATGAGTTTCCATGTGTAAGGGTTACCTATAGGTGTGTGAGTAAATCCGTATAACCACCTGACTGAAAAGTCTCACTTCAGCATGCGCGATAACTTCCACAGAGCTTCGAGGATGAGGTCCCCTTTTAGTTAACCTCCCACACTCTATATACTCCAGCACTTTCACATACTGCAAGACGGTGTGAGCAGCTGGGGTACATTATACAGAGCTGGCAAGGAAGTGCAGAAGGGAGAGACTGATCTCTTAGGGGAGGGTCAAATGACCTCCTGAAAGCCCTTTTTTCTACAATGGAGCATCAGCAGGTCTAACGCTGAGGGTCTCTTGTGACTAGCCACAGCTACATTGTTTAAGATGGAAATGAATATTATGCTCAGAAGACAACATTTAACCACAGGGGTTCTGTCTCCACTCAAAGGTGGTTAGTTTCTTGAACTTAGGGACTCTCTTATAATTTCTGTTGTTCTGATCCCCCAAACTAGCTAGACTTGCATCCAGTGTACTTAGCAAGTGGTAGAATGGAATAGCTGGATGTCTTAGATGGTTTTTTTTTCCTATTGTGATTTGTGGATTGCTGATTATCTTTCGGCTGTTTCTTGGTTTGGAGCATAGTTGGAGCCCTTAGTATTATCCAATCATCAAACTATGTATTTACATTTATAATCCATGCATAGGACACAAGAGAAAGCTGAGATAAAAAGTAGAGGCTGCATACAACTCACCTGTAATACCTTCCCCCTTTCTGCCAATGGAGGTAGACTCACTGTTTCCATGTTCCACAGGGCCTCTATACTCTTTATTTGCTTTGTTTCCCTACCAGGTCTCATCTTTTAGGGATAAGCAGATTTTCTCTCTGCAAAATCACCTGGTAGACAGAGCAGAAAGTCTAATTAAAATGTTCTCAGAAGGTTATATTCTCCTTCTCAGCCTTAGTTCAGAGCCTGCCATATATTAGTCATTCACAATTTAGAGTGAATAAAGGAGCTGGGTATGGTGGTCTATGCTCATAATAATCTCGGACACTGGGAAGACTGAGGCAGAAGGATCATGAGTGTGGGCCATCCATGGAGCATGGGATGTCTGTCAGGGACCATGCACTTCAAAACTATCTTGACTGTCCTTTCTTGGATTGTCATTAATTGCTAATAGTTCCTTAGCTGGGGGAAGAACCCATGGATCCCTCTCTCTCCTCCATGCAACAATGTTGACTGACTTGATCTTGCATATGCAGTCAACCATGGCTGTTGTGAGTCATGAGTGCAGTAGACTTATGTCCAGAAGACACAATTATGTTCCCATCTTCCTTTCATCTCTGGATTTTACAATCTTTCTGCTCTGTCTTCTAAAATGGTCCCTGAGCCTGGGAAGTGGTGGTGGTGGTGGTGGTGGCGGCGGTGGCATAGATGTTCCATTAGTGGCTCAGCACTTCATAGATGTATTCTCTGCACTTTGGCCAGTTGTGAGTTTCTTCATTAAAAAAGCTTTCTCCACAAAGAATTTTCTCCAATGAGGTATGGGAGATTCCTAATCTGCAGGTATAGAGATACAAACTAGAGGACAATTTGATACTATCTCCATTTTGTAGACTAGCAGTATGCTCACTGTGACCTCTTCAAGCATAGGTTCTTGGCCAGATTTATAGTGCTAGGTATGCATTTCCTCCTGTGAAAGTAGCCTTAAATCTAACCAGAAAGCAGTTGGTTATCCCCTCAATGTTTGCACCACTATTGCACTTATGGGGATATCTTGCCATGCCCCTCATTACTGTAGATCACAGAGTTCATAGATGTGTACAATTGTTGATCCCCATCCTCACTAGCAGCCTGCTTAGCACCTTCCAATACTATGAAATGTAGCTAGCAGTGAGGATGCATCCTGGTTACTATCAACTTGATTTCTCCATGTACTATGATGGACACATGTGATATCTTCAGCAATAGAGTCTTATCTTCAAGAAAGAGCAATAGCAATAACTTGTATGTTTTAGGGGTCTCTTGATACTTCTGACCAAGAGCATGAAGGAAGGTACCCTGTACGTCTGGCACTGTGCTTTTTATTTGGCAACTCATGTCTTTTGGGAAGAGCACTATCCCCTGTGTAGGGTAACTCCTTTTATATGAACACATAGGCACACACAAACACACACACACACACACACACACACACACACACACACACACACACACTAAGAGACAGACAGAAAGACAGACAGACAGACAGACTACTTATGGAGCTTATTGAACAACAAGTTTCCTCAAACTTCTTTTGTGTTACCAATCCCTCCATACATCTCTCCTCAGGCATACTTTCCCAGTCCTCTTCTCACCTAACCCCTGCCATTATTCTCCTTCCCCGTCCTGTCACCTGTGTTCTACCCTCTCTCTTCCCACAGCACCTCAGTTTTACCTGTATATATGTGTCCTTTTGTCCTCTGAGATCTGTATTCTACTGTGTATCCGAGGGCCTTATGGATGAAATGAAGGAATGAATACCTTCCAAGAACATTCTCCAAATTCTTGCTAAAATGTTGATTATCATTATGCCAAGAATTTTGGCCATCTTCCTAGATGATGACTCCTCGATAGTGACAGAAAGAATGAAGTTTTCAGCCACTGCAGCCTGGAGAATAAATGAGATGTCTTAGCAGCGACTGGCTCCTTCGGCTACAGTTGAGTGAGAGAGAAGAATCCTGGTTTGTAGAGTAACTCTAGAGCTCTTCTGTTCCTCTGTGAATCCTTCGCGTTCAGTCATCTGTGAAATTATGTGCCAAAACTGAGGTTGAAATGTGAAGACATTGGGATTCTGATCTTACTCCACCTTTACTGGCCTATGGGAAAGAATAACCACTCTGATCCTCTTCACTATAGTGGGGAAATGGAGGCTTCAACCTCCCAAGTCTGTCATTGGGAATATGATATAAATCTAGAGAGGTCTCATGAACCTAGTCAATTGCAAGAGACAAAATTTAAAAATCAAAATTGATGAAAAAATTCATGATGAACACACATATTTTTAATAAAGACAAAAATCAGTAATGATGGTCTGCCAAGTCATTTTAGAGCCCAAGGTAGAAAGAAAGCAGGATTAAATGAGTCCATACTTATAAGGTTCTTGGCACACAGCCATATACATAATAAATATACAATAAACATACATCAGTATTGTGAAATAATTCCCAAGGTTTCTTCTAGTTATAAAATTGCTTAGCCGCTTTAGAGGGCTAATATCTAATATATACAAAGAACTCAAGAAGTTAGACTCCAGAGAGCCAAGTAACCCTATTAAAAATGGGGTACAGAGCTAAACAAAGAGTTCTCACCTGAAGAATATCGAATGGCTGAGAAGCACCTAAAGAGATGTTCATCATCCTTAGTCATCAGGGAAATGCAAATCAAAACAACCCTGAGATTCCATCTCATACCAGTCAGAATAACTAAGATCTAAAACACAGGAGACAGCAGTTGTTGGCAAGGATATGGAGAAAGAGGAACACTCCTCCACTGCTGGTGGGATTGCAAGCTGATACAACCACTCTGGAAAGCAGTCTGGCAGTTCCTCAGAAAGCTGAGCATGACACTCCCGTAGGATCTGGCTATACCACTCCTGGGCATATACCCAGAGGCTTTACCTGCATGCAATAAGGACACATGCTCCACTATGTTCATAGCAGCCTTATTTATAATAGCCAGAAGCTAGAAAGAACCCAGATGTCCCTCAACGGAGGAATGGATTCAGAAGATGTGGTATATTTATACAATGGAATACTACTCTGCAATTAAAAATAATGAATTCACGAAATTCCTAGGCAAATGGTCAGAACTTGAAAATATCATCCTTAGTGAGGTAACCCAATCACAAAAGAACACACATGGTATGCAGTCACTGATAAGGAGATATTAACCCAGAATCTCGGAATACCCTAGACACAGTTCACATATCAATAGATTTCCAAGAAGATGGAAGGAGAGATCCCTGGTCCTGCAAAGACTGGATGTAGGGGAATGCCAGGACAGAGAAGCGAGAGGGGGTTAAATGGGGAAAAGAGGGAGGGAAGGGGGCTTATGGGACTTTTGGGGAGGGAGGAAACAGGAAAGGGGAAATGATTTGAAATGTAAATAAAAAAACTTAGAAAATAAAAAAAAAAGAAAAAAATTGAAGATCCACAAGAAAAAAATAATAATAAAATTGCTTAGCTGCCAATTGTCCCTTCAACTTAGAGTCTTTTAAAAACATGGAAACTACTTATTAAATTTCAGGCAAAAGTTCTGTAGAATTGGCCCAATGCCCACTATGCTTCTGAACAATACAGAATTAGTCCTCCAAAAAATTAAGAAATTATATTTTGAATTATTTTATATGTACATAGGTCCTAATAAATATACTGAAGTATTAATATAATTTGAGAAAAAGGTTAAATCAAATACGGCCAGAAGAAGAATCAAATCAATGTTGACTGCTTACTTTCTAACCACTCCAGTTCCCATTCACCTTCTCAAGTATACATATACCATATATATATATATATATATATATATATATATATATGGTATATGTATATATTATATATTGAAGGTCTGTTATGCTCCATAGAGCCAACTAAATGTTGGACATACAAAGCTAAAGGGGTATAACCGAATTCTTGGTATCTCTGATGGGAGTTAAAATATGCCAGAAAACACCAAGGATCTGTATCATATGTCAGGGCTATTTCTCAGGAACAATCCAGCTTAGAGCAAAAGGATTTATAATGAGAAACATTTCAGTAAGAATTATTGTAAAAAAAAAATCTAGATACATACTTAGAGCCTCACCATTCAACACTTTCATCCATTAACATTGACCCAAAATGCATTGAAAAACACTTAAAAAGCATTATGTAAATACTGAGGGAATCATAAAGGCCATGCGTAATCATTTGTACCTTCAGAGATTGACCCTTGGCTTATAAAGAGTTACAGGGACCTTGTAAGATGTTACACAGAATGCCACACAAAGAATTTTTTTAGGGAAAGGAGTGGTGTGTAGGTGGAGGAGTAGGGAGGACTGTGAGAATCCTCCAGAATGACTGCTTTGAAATTCACATCTGCACTACTTCATGTACGGATTGAGTAACTGAACTAGAGACTGGGGACAGTAGTAAGCTACTGAAAGCCCACGGGGTCTGTTCTTTATATCCTCTTTTTGGTTTGTTTGTTTGTTTTTAGAGAGTGTCTCACTCTAGGTCAGATTGTTCTGGAATTCATTCTGTTACATATACTCTACTCAAACTTGTGGCATGTTCCTGCCCCATCTTCCAATATGCTGAGATTGCAGACATGAGCCATGATGTCTGGTGTTATATACACTTTTAAAAAAATCAAGTATTGATGCTGTCTTCATAGTCCCGTTGTCATCATCGTTGTTGTCCTCCTCCTCCTCCTCCTCCTCCTCATCATCATCATCATGTATGTGGTCTAGTTGTATTCCTGGGGCTGTGATAAAACACCTTGACAAAAAGTTGCAAAGTTGTGGGTTGAGGTGTTGAAGAGTTGACTCAGTGGTTAATACACTTGCCACACTTTCAGAGGAATGGAACTTGGTTCCTAGCACCCACATGGAGTAGCTCACAACCTGCACATGTCTTCTGGTGATATAGACCAGAAGATGGTGTTGGATCTCATGAAACTGAAATTATGGATGGTTGTGGGCCTTCATGTGGGTACTGGGTACAAAACTGGGTCATCTGGTAGAACATCCAGTGCCCTTAATTGCTTAGCCATCCCTCCAGCCCATATAACACTTGTTTAAGACGTTGGGTGTCTCATGATTCTGCTTTGCTTTGTGCTCCCAACGTGTTGGGATTGTAGATGCATACCATTGTATTTGACTTTTGTATGTGGTTCTGGGGACTGCACTCAGATCATAAGGCTTGCAGATTAGGCACTTTTACCCACTGAGTCATCTTTCTAGCCCATTACAGCCTTCTTAAAAACAATAAAGAAGGAAAGAGCCAGTCTGCTCAAGCTGTAGGATTCCATCTATATGACCTTGAAAAGTTAAAACTCTGGAGAGAGTAATAAGATCAGTGGAATCCAGGAAGAGGATTTGTAAGTTAGTGCATCTACTCTGTATAGATCAGTAATGTTGAATGCATGTCCTTAAAATTTTTTCTAGACCCATAGAATATATAGAAACAGTAATTTCTAACTCAAACCATCAACACTGAGAAATAATGAGGTGTTGGTGTGGGAGTACCAGCTAACAGATGAACCCTTTAGGTGGGAGATATTCATAACTAACGGAGCTATGTATGGGATAGGGTAGGAGGTGTATGGCAATCGTGGTACCCTTTGGTAAATTTTGCCATTAACTTAAAATTCCTCTGAAAAAAGTAATGTCTTAAAAGGGGGTAGAATAATAGATCTCTATGCATTTTATCTGCAGCTATAGAATGGAGTTGTAAGTGTTCCAGTGTTGGTGCAGAGGTGCTCAGAGGGAAGCTGGTATGAGGGACAGTATCTTCTTGATTTCTGAAGAGCTAAGACTAACCTGGCATGTGCTCCACAGCACACAGGCACCAGAAGAATTTTTTTTTTGAGGAAGGGAATCACAGTCTCTGTTATTACACTGTCACCGAAGCTAATGTGATAGAGGCATATGGAGTCCTACCTACTCATTTTATTGTTTGTGCCCAACTTGAGTTATAAGACATGAGGTTAGTACCCTAAGTTGAGCTTTCAGATCTTTTATGAGTGTACTCATATCTTGACGCCTGTAATTGGTTTTATGTTTTATTGAAAATAGATTCTTCTACCATACAGTACATTCTGACCACAGTTTTTCCTCCCTCTACTCTTCTCAAATGCCCCCTACACATCCCTCTCCCTACTCTGTTTATCTTCAGAAAAGAATAGGCTTCCAAGAGACAACAACAAAACATGAAAAAGCAAAACACAGTAAGACAAGGCAAAAGCCCTCACACTGAGACTGGACAAGGCAGCACATCAGGAGGAAAAGAATCCCAAGAGCAGGTAAAAGAGTCAGAGACACAATTGGAAGTCCTAACACAAAACTAAGGCCGAGTGTGGTGGTGTATACCAGCACTCAGGAGGCAGAGGCAGTCAGATATCTGTGAATTTGAGTCCAGCTTGGTTTTCAGAATGAGTTCCAGGAGAGCCAGGACACAGAGACACCTTGTCTCAAAACCAAACCAAACCAAACCAAACCAAACCAAACCTAAACCAAACAAACTAACCCCAAGAAACCCAAGCTATAGCATACTCAGAGGCCCTTGTGCAGACCCACTCAGGCTTCACACTTGCTATTTCAGTGACTGTGAGCCATATTTTACCTACTTAGTTGATTCAGTGGGCCATGTTCTCTTGGTGTCCTCCATCTGCTCTGACTCCTACAATTTTTATGTCCTTTATTATGAGGGAATCCCTGAGCTCCGAGGGTCTAGATGGAGACCTCAAATTATAGTCACTCTCTTTGCCTAGTTGAACAAGTATCCTGTGGTTGGAAGGAATATTCTTTGGATATATGCCCAAGAGTGGTATACCTGGGTCTTAAGGTAGATCAATTTTCAAATTTCTGAGGAATTGCCATATTGATTTCCATAGCATTTGTACAAGTTTGCACTCCCACCAGCAGTAGAGGAGTGTTCCCCTTGTTACACATCCTCACCAGCATGAGCTGCCACTTGTGCTATTGATTTTAGTCATTCTGACATGTATAAGATGGAATCTTAGAGTGATTTTGAGGATGTTGAACTTTTTTTAGGTTTTCCTCAGTCATTTGAGATTACTCTGTTGAGAATTCTCTGTTTAGGTCTGCACCCAATTTAAAAATTGGGTTATTTGTTGTTTTGGTGTTTAGTTTTTTGAGTTCTTTACATATTTTTGATATTAGTCCTCTATCAGATGCACAGTTGGTAAAAACTCCTTTTCCATTCTTTGTTCAATTGACAGTGTTTTTAGCCTTGCAGTACCTTTTCAGTTTCATGAGGTCCCATTTACTAATTATTGATCTTATTACCTGAATTATTGGTGTTTTGTTCAAAAACTTGTTTCCTGTGATAATGTGTTCAATGTTATCCCTCACTGTCTTTTCCATCAGGTTCATTATGTCTGGTTTTATGTTGAAGTATTTTATCCACTTGTGCCAAATCTGGCTTGGTCATGTAAGGAACAGTATGACATGGTTTCTTGCCCCTGGGACAGAGCCAATGGGGTCTGGGCATCCACAAGTGTTGATAGTTGCTGTTGGAATAAGGCTTGTTTTATAATAGTGTACACATATTAATATTCTACCTTTGAGGAGTGTTCTCTTTGTGAAGGTTAATGACTCCATGCTAATCAAAGAGAGTCTGAATCTGGGAGATGAGGGTTTGTCTTTGTTTCAGCAAAACCATAGTACCTTCAGTACAGCCCTTAAGACTGTAGGAAAGAATGCTGAAAACATGAGTTTGAAAATATATAATTTCTCAGCTGTGCAAAATATAAGGATGCAATATGAATTGTATAAGGAGATCCACAGATCTGAAAGAAGAGAGGCAACTGTACTATTTGCATCTGATAGAGGACTAATATCAAAAATATGTAAAGCTTGTCAGAAAGATACTAAGGAAAGAGACAAAGAGATTTAGGGAGTGGTGAACATAAGGCAAGATCTCACTCTGCTAAGTTTGTTTACTTTTTTTGGGTTTTTTTGTTTATTCTTTTTTTTTTTGTTTTTCGAGACAGGGTTTCTCTGTGTAGACCTGGCTGGCCTGGAACTCACTCTGTAGACCAGGCTGGCCTCGAACTCAGAAATCCTCCTGCCTCTTTTTGTTTACTCTTACAATGACAGGTGGACTCCTCAGTTCAAATTTAGCCTGGAACAGAACTAATTTAGTTCCAGTCATGGTGGGAAAGGTAGTTTCAGGGAACAGGTTGCAAACTCAGTCATCTTATTGTCTATGCTTTTACTTGCTGTCTCTATCTACTAATCAAGGGGTTCATGTTATGACATGCTGATTCTCGGGATAATTAAAAGGGAACTTGGGGTAATGACTAAATTCATAGGTAAAATTAAAAAATTGGGCTTTTGATCTGCAAGAGATGAGCTATCTAGAGAGTTTTAGAATATCGACAGAAAGCTGTCTTGAGCAAAGCAGAACAGAGAACAGCCTGAAAAGGTATATTGAGCAGAACACAGAAGGAGAGCAGCCTGAAAAACTGCCTTGAGCAGAATGTAGGCCATCAACTTGGACCCACAATTGACTTTGAGTCATTTGTTTCACAGCTCCTAGACACCCATTATCTCAAGACCTTTCCTAGGCACACTTTGACTTGAATTTTGTTCAGGGTGATAAATATGGCCATATTTGCCGCCTTCTACATGTACATATCCAGTTTGATGAGCACCATTTGTTGAAAATGTTGTCTTTTTTTCTGACGTGTATTTCTGGCTTTATAAAAAATCAGTTTTTCAGTGCACAGCCCTTGAGGAGAGAGTGATCTCCCAGCAGTGCCTCCACTTCTGAGCACGGAGGTGAGAGCTCCACTTTCTCTCCAATATCTCTCTGGACGGGAACAGCTAGGAGCACACAGAGCATACGATCAGATTGCCATTTGCAATAGGAAGCCAGTTAGTTCCACAGCCTTCTGTGCACAGACTCTGTCAGAAGAGAGTTGGTCTCCCAGTAGTACAGACACAGGCTTACAGGCCCACAGGAGGGATAAGCTCCAGCCAGAGACAGCAAGACCAACTAACACCAGAGACAACCAGATGGCAAAAGGCAAGTACAAGAACCCTACCAACAGAAACCAAGGCTACTGGGCAACATCAGAACCCAGTTCTCCTACCACAGCAATTCTTGGTTACCCCAACACACCAGAAAAGCAAGAGTTGGATTTAAAAATCGCATCTCCTGATGTTGATAGAAGACTTCAAGAAGGACATAGAAATACAGGAGAATCACCATCCCTGACCTCAAGCTATACTGCAGAGCAATAGTGATAAAAACACAGTGAAACTAACAGAAGTTTTGGACCAAATGGACTTAATAGATATCTATAGAACATTTCATCCTAATCAAAAGAATATACCTTCTTCTCAGCACCTCATGTGTCTCTGTATTTGGAGCATAGATGTTCAGAAATGACAGTTCTTCTTGGTAGATTTTTTCTTTGATGAGTATAAAGTGTCCTTCGGTGTCTTTTTTGATGACTTTTGGTTGAAAGTCTATTTTATTGGATATTAGAATGACTACTCCAGCTTGTTTCTTGGAAAATTATTTCCAGTCTTTTACTCTGAGGTGGTATTTGTCTTTCACACTGAGATGTATTTCCTGTATGCAGCAAAATGTTGGGTTCTGTTTATGCATCCAGTCAGTTAGTCTGTGTCTTTTTATTGGGGAATTGAGTCCATTGATGTTAATAGATAATAAGGTATAATGATTGTTGCTTCCTGCTATTTTTGATGTAATTTTTATTTTTGTGTGGTTATCTTCTTTTGGGTTTGTTGAAGGAAGATTAATTTCTTGCTTCTTCTAGTGTGCAGTTTCCCTCCTTTTGTTGGTGTTTTTCATTCATTATCCTTTGAAAGGCTGTATTTGTGGAAAGATACTGTGTAAATTTGTTTTTGTCATGGAATATCTTCATTTCTCCATCTATGGTAATTGAGAGATTTGCTGGATATAGCAGTCTGGGTTGGCATTTGTGTTCCCTTAGTGTCTGTATGACATCGTCCCAGGCTCTTCTGGCTTTCATAGCCTCTGGTGAGAAGTCTGGTGTAATTCTGATAGGTCTACCTTTATATGTTACTTGATCTTTTTCCCTTACTGATTTTAATATTCTTTCTTTGTTTTGTTTGTTTCTTTGTTTAGAGTTTTAATTATTATGTGATGGGAGGAATTTCTTTTTTGGTCAAAATTATTTGGAGTTCTGTAGGTTTCTTGTATGTTTATGGGCATCTCTTTCTTTAGGTTGTGGAAGTTTTCTTTTATAACTTTGTTGAAGACATTTACTGGTCCTTTAAGTTGGAAATCTTCACTCTCTTC
The DNA here is from genome assembly GCA_036184795.1 of Tokudaia tokunoshimensis. Taxonomy (NCBI): domain Eukaryota; kingdom Metazoa; phylum Chordata; class Mammalia; order Rodentia; family Muridae; genus Tokudaia; species Tokudaia tokunoshimensis. The sequence goes on along the minus strand of BTHU01000011.1, from coordinate 105,927,182 downwards.
TATACCTATAATCCTTAGGTTTGGTGGTCTTCTCATTTTGTCCTGGATTTCCTGGTTGTTTTGGGTCAGGAGCTTTTTGCATTTTGCAATTTTACATTTTCTTTGACTGTTGTGTCAATGCTTTCTATGGTGTCTTCTGCATCTGAAATTCTCTCTTCTGTATCTTGTATTCTGTTTTTGATGCTTGGATCCATGACTCCTGATTTCTTTCTTAGGTTTTCTATGTCCAGAGTTGTTTCCCATTGTGATTTCCTTATTGTTTCTACCTCCATTTTTAGATCCTGGATGGTTTTGTTCAATTCTTTCACCTGTTTTGTTGTGTTTTCCTGTAGTTCTTTAAGGGCTTCTCCCTGTTTACTTGTGTTCTCTTGTATTTCTTTAAGGGAGTTATTCATGTCCTTCTTGAAGCGCATCATGAGCAATGATTTTAAATCTAAATTTTGCTTTTCTAATGTGTGGGGTTATCCAGGACTTGCTGTTGTGGGAGAATTGGGTTTGGATTGTGCCATATTGTCTTGATTTCTGTTTGTAATGTTCCTACGTTTTTCTTTTGCCATCTGGTTATCTCTGGTGTTAGTTGGTCCTGCTGTTACTGGCTCATGCTTATTCTTCCTGTGTGTTTGCAAGCCTAATCTCAGCACCCCTGGATGACCAGTTTTGCCCTGGCACAGAGTGCTGTGGGGCTTCCCAGCTCCTGTTTTTAGATTTAATATTTTCTTTGAACTGATATATCTCCTTCTACTTTATCTTCAATGCCTAAGTGTAACTCTTCCACCTCTTGTATTCTGCTGGTGATGCTTATCTCTGTAGTTCCAGTTCTTTTACTAGATTTTCTATTTCCAGAATTCCCTCAGTGAGTGTGTTTTCTTCTATTTTTTTTAAAAAAGTTTTATTGATTTATGTATTTATTTATTTAATGCTTATGAATTCACTGTCACTGTCTTCAGACACACCAGAAGAGGGCAACGGATCCCATTACAGACAGTTGTGAGCCACCATGTGGTTGCTGAGAATTGAACTCAGGACCTCTGGAAGAGGAATCAGTGCTCTTAACCACTGAGCCATCTCTCCAGCCCCATTTTCTTCTATTTCTATTTTTAGGTCTTGAACAGTATTGTTTCCTTCAATTGTTTATTTTTTTCTTGGCTGTCTCTAAAGGATTTATTAATTTACTCCAATTGTTTGTTTGTGTTTTACTGATTTCCTTAAAGGGATTTATTGGTTTTTTCTTTAAGGACCCCTATAATCTTCATATAATTGGTTTATGGCCTTTTTCTTGTGTTTTAGCTACGTGGGGATAGTCAGGACCTACTATGGTAGGATGGTTTGGCTCTAGTGGAGACACATTTTCCTGGCTATTATTGATTTTGTTCTTACATTGATGTCTAGGTGTCTGAGTTTGGGTGATTATAAATCTAGCTGCTGAGTTCTGGGAAGTCAGAAGGGGATGGATGGTCTGCGGGATCCACAGGAGGCATGAACTGGTTTTATTTTTTATTTAATTATTCATTCATTCATTCATTTATTCACTGTTTTTGGGACAAGATCTCATGTAGTCCAGCCTAGGCTCACCTGAAATGTAATATATAGTCAAGTATGACTTTGAATTTGTGATCTTTCTGCCTCCAGTTTCTGAGTAGAAGGATTACAGGTATATGCCATTGCATCTAATTTTAGTGCTGTGATTCAATTCCCAGGACTTGTTGCATACCAGGGAAACATTTTACTAATGAAGCCACACCCTCAGCTCCTGTAATTGATTTCAAATTGTGCTTCGAGAAGACACAGTACTAAACATGTTGTTGAATTTTACACTAAGTTAACGTGTTAGTGAGAGACAGTTTATAGCTGGGACTATTCTTCAAAGATAGTTATTATTCATAAATTTACATTTACATGAATTTAAATGTTATATTTATCATTGACCAGAACCAAAGGTCATGTTATAACAGTAAATATTAAAAAATACTTTCTTTGGAAAAATATCTAGTGTTCAAGATAAATAGATTGGCTAAAATACTTAGAGATATTTGTATATTGTTCGTGAACAGGATGTGAAACTCCTGTGCACTCTCTGAGTTCAGAATGGTGTGTAATGCTTGATTGTAATGTGGCTCTGCCCTCATCTTCCTGTGGAGATGATTCTAGTTACCTGGTAATGGCTCTAAGGTTAACTAAGAGTGTGGTTGTGCTCATCTCTGTGTAATGCAAAAATAATGGTCAGCTACACAGAATGAAGAACTATGACTTGGTGGAGCATGGGCACACATGACTGCTTTTTCTGCCCTCAAGACACATTCTTATCCAATGATGTGAGTTTGTGAGTGATGGGATTTGGGATTGGATTTACTTTTACTGCATCGAGATTTGGGACATGTAGTTTACATTGACTTGCCTCCAAGCATGTAGCAAACAATTACTGAACAGATATAATGTGCTCTCTTTAAAACTACAATCCTTCAGATACCCCCTGATTCGTGCATTTATCTCAGCATTCTGCATTGTTTAGTTTATACAGTCCACCTGCATCCTTATCAGTCATTGTCAGTCCAGAAGAGGTCTTGTTCCAACACTAAAGCATTCTATAACCCATCTCCAGCACTGGATTTAATCAGTAGAACAATCATTAAAAATCATTATTTTGTCAGGAGTGGTGGATCATACCTTTAATCCCAGTACTCAGGAGGTAGAGGGAGACAGATCTCTATGAGTTCATGGCCAGCCTGGTGTACATAGTGAGTTCCAGTCCAGCTATAGCTGCATCAAAAAACAGGGTGGACATCTCAACAACAACAATAACAACAGCAACAGCAACACACCTCCCTCAAAACTCCAGAAAACAAAAGAAATGTTTTATTCAAATGAATGCTTTGCTTTTATGTATGTCTGTGTGCTACATGCATGCCAGGTGCCCCGTGGAGATCAGAATAAGATAACAGATTCCCTGGAACTGGTGTTATAAATGGTGTGAGCCAGCACGTGGTTACTGGCAAATGAACTCAGGTCCCCTGCAAGAGCAACAAGTGCCCTTCACTGCTGGGCCATCTCTCCCACTCCAAATCAGTAGAAGAATGGTTTAAAGTAAAGAAAAAAATATATCCACAAGTACCCTTGGACTTTGAGAATTTGATTACTCATATTTATGACCTGACTAATCTAGGTCATAACATATATACAAGTTTACATTTATTTTTCCTTATTAAAATATCAAAGCAAATGATTTGGTGAAGTTGGTGTAAGGTTTTTCAAAAAGACCATTCCTTATTGTCTCATAAAATTCAGCCAGTGCTGATTTCCATATGAGGCTGGGGTATAGAGAGCAAAGATTTCCCCTAGTCCTTTCTGGAAAGGTCTTGCTGTATATGGACCACGTTTCCCTTAAGAGCTGTATCCAGTGATAAGACTTGTGATTCAGTCATTGCAGAGTAACTCCTGTGAAAGAGGAGAGGAAGGAAGTGCTCAGCAAACACATCCCTCTGACTGCAGCTCTGCGGCGCTTATGGTGTGAAAACCACAGGGGAAATGGATTCTGAGGTGGGAGCTGGTCTCCTAAACTACACGTGTGCTGAGGAGCAGCTTCTGTGAGGGCTGCTGAGGTAGTCTTTCCAGTGCTGTGATCAATACCTCTGAGGGATTTCAAAGAAGAAAAAAGTCTTTTGGCTCCTGCCTTTGGGAGTTTCAGTTGGTGGTCAGCTGCCTTCATTGCTTTGGGCCTGAGATAGGACAAGTTACCATGGTGGAGAAAGCACAAAGAGCAGCAACTCTTACTTCATGGCAGGTGAGAAGTAGTGAGAACCAGAGGAAGGGGTGTAGGACAAAAGGTAGTTTCCAAGTGCACGCTCATTGAACTCTAACAGAACCGACTGACCAAACGTTCAGTTACCTCCTAATGATGTCATCGGATTACGAATCTCTCAGTGGGTCAGTGTGCTGATAAGATCACAGCCTTTTCAGCTGAGGAGCGAGACTTCAACACTTGATTCACTTCTAGGACACTTTAAATGCAGACCATAACAGATAAAAGGTCCCATTTATTTCTCCTTATTTACAAAAAAAAAAAAAAGTAAATGATTTGGAGGAGTTTTGAGTTTTTGAAAAGGACCATTCATTATGGTAACATATAAAATACCATGAGTGTTCATTTCTTTGTGGGCCAGGGTGAAAATCCTAGTTGGGAGATGTTAGCATATTTACTAAGGCTATTGACCATGGGATTAGGCCAGAAAAAAAATGGAATTAGATAATGTTGGGTAAAGAAAGCAATTAAAGCACATAAGAAGGCTTTTAGTTGCACATTAGCATGGCAGGATAGTTTTGAAAAAACAGGATTTTCTAATAAATAAGTAGGGGTGTGAAATTAATAAAGCCTTGGTGAGTGGCTTAGGCATTACACACTGTTTTCTGATCATTTTTAATGAGTTTAATGGAAAGGAGTCTATAAAATTCAGAAAATTGAGAAAGAGATGGAAGGAGGTAGGCTCTTTTGGCAGGAGTATGGAGTCTCAAAACTCTCATTGGAGACACACTTGTCACACACTTGTCAGTGCCTCTGTCAGGCCAAGCCACAGCAGCCAACTCCACCTGAATGAGGGTGAGCGAGAGTCTGTCCTGAATTCACGCTGTGCATTCATAGACTGTCATTTGAGGTTTGTGTCCCCCGTGGACTCCCTGCAGTGTCCAGGTTAGCAGAGGAGCCCCTTGTAGAATACCAAGTGTCAACATGGGAGGCAACAGAAGAAGATCAGGAAGCTTGCAGATTAGCAGCAAAAGGATGTTTGCATTTGCAGTGTATTGGCTACATTTTATGGCTTTTCTATAGGCAAGGGATTAGCAAGTACAGGTCTGGGAAATCTGGAAGTCTAAAGGTGGGAACATTGTGGAATCTGGGCAGATGACTTAATACAGTGGTTCTCAACCTGTGGGCCCGAATCCCTTTGGGGGGGGGGTCAAATGACCCTTTCACAGGGGTCACATAGCAGATATCCTGCACATCAGATATTTACATTACAATTCATAATGGTAGCAAAAATTATAGTTATGAAGTAGCAACAAAATACTTTTATTGTTGGAAGTCACCACAACATAAGGAACTGTATTAAAGGGTTGTGGCATTAGGAAGGTTGAGATCCACTGACTTAGAAGGACCTTTTTTATTAGAATAAAACTAGGACATTTTAAATATATAAAAACAGGATATCTTATTAGAATAAATCGTTTTTACTTATTGACTCAATTCCAGTTTGGGAAATTGTTCTGAGACGATTCCTAGAAATACTCAATCCATTATGTCTCAAGACAGCCCTCCAGCATTGAAAGATCTGTATTTAAAACTTGAAATAATAGCCCAAACATAAAATGCTAGGAGGCATTTGCTGTGCAAGTATGAGGACCTGAGTTCAAATCACCAGAATCAACGGAAAGCCAGGTGGGTGGTTTAAACCTAGGACTTCTGTTGCATAATGGGAAACAAGAGAGAAGCAGTGCGTGGGCCAGGTAGCCTGGCAATTGCGTGCCGCAGCAAACAAAAGAGAAACTTTAGGAAGACCGAAGAAAACACCTGTTCTCCCCACACTGAGAAGACAGCGACTGTGAAGTCCAGCTCAATGAACCAGTGACTCCATCAAGATTATCCTCAAAGGCTGCCAGCCCAATAGAATGTTCTACCCCAGCAGTCTCATTCACTGCCACTGTAGTACTGAAGAACCCCATCTCCAGTCATGGCACGAGCTTTCTCCCCCCCACCCCCGCCCCCGCCTGAGGGAATGCTAATAGGGTCTTGTGCAGCTGGCTTTGGCAGCTCTGCCTCAAGACAGAAGTGGTCCTGTTCAACCCTGAGGAGACAGCTACAGGTACCCAGGCATGCGCAGTATATCTTGCGTGGGGAGGTGTCTCTGTGAACAAGCATGGCTCCATAAATGGCTGTAGGGATGAAAACAAGTTGCAGGCTTCATCAACATGGGGATTTGACATCCTTTAAAAGCAGAGTGACCAGGGGCTGGAGATGTTAAGAGCATACACTGCACTTCCAGAGGGTTTGGTTCAGGTCCCAGCACCCACATGCTACTCCACAACAATCTGTAACTCCAAGGGAATCCAGGGGAAGAGAAATCAAGGCCTGCTTCAAGCCTCTGTGAGCCCTACATGCACTTGGTGTTTTTGCATATTGAAGGTAAACATTGCTACTCATAAAATTAAAAAAAACCCCATAAATTCTTTAAAAACCACAGAATAATTAGGTTGGAGAGTAAAGCAGGCTTTGCCTTTGGATTTCAGTGATATTGTTTCAACAATCCCTCTTTTATGACGTTGTCAGATGGGCTAGCGCTCAGCGCATGGGTGGTTCAGACACATAGGTTGAGGATACTTCAGAGGATGCAAAGTTGCTTGTGAAATGAGACCATCCAAGAACTGTGTGTACTAAAAAGCAGCTAGACCCGACTGAACAGTTAGCAGGGGCTTATGTTGGCTGCTTTTCCATCACTGTGACCATATAACTAACATGGATGAAGAGGGATTCTTTTCCCTGACTGTTTCAAAGGGATCAGCCTTGTTCCCATAGAAGTGAACAGACCATGGTGGCAGATTTTATAGAAGGTTGTATTCACCTCATGGCAGATAAGCAGAGAAAGAAGGAGGGAGGGAGGGAGGAGAAGGAAGAGGAAGAGAAGGAGGAGGGGAAGGAGAAGGAGGAGGGAGAGGAGAAGGAGGAGGGGGAGGAGGAGGGGGAGGAGGAAGAGGAGGAGGGGGAGGAGGAAGAGGAGGAAGGAGGAAGAAGAGGAAAAGGAGGAGGGGGAGGAGGGGCACAGAAACCCTTGAAGGTTGAAACCCTTCCAGTAATCTACTTCATGCAGACAGTTTCCATCTCCTAAAGTTTCCACCATCTCTCAAAATAGGGTGTCCAGGATTAAGCATTCAGATCACCAGCCTGTGGGGACACTTTGCTTTCAAATCCTAACAACAGGAATCAGTGAAAGGATATTGAAACCTCCATGAGTGGGCTAATTACAGAACTTTTTCAATCAGAAATTAGAATCTGTGACCCATGGGCCAAATCTGTTCCAAAAGTTAGGGTTGATTTTCATTGTTTTAAATGGTGAGAATGTTAAACAACGAATAATACTTCACAAGTGAGGGCAATGTGTTATGAAATGAAGTCTTGTGTCGTGGTTGGTTTCTGCCCATGCTTTGTCTAGGGCTGTTTTCACCTTGCATAAGGGCACGTAAGTGGGTGTAGCAGGGACCCAGGAGCCTGACATGAGTACTGTAGGAGCCAGAACAAAGCAAACCTTTTAAGTTGTTCTGGCAAGATGAGAACAAACTTCAATTCACTCCAAAGGGCACCACCACCACCAGACCAAAGGAACAGTTCCATTCAAGTCCAGCTTAGTGAATTAACAAGTTTGGGGAGGTTACTTAGAGAAGCAAGTGTGATTCAAAGGCAACTGTGTCATCAAAAGGCCAATCAAGACATTGGTGAGGACTCACAGACACGAAATCCCTGGAGGTCTGCGCACAGCCTAAGGGTAACAGACAGCAATTGCTTCTGCTTACATAACTTTGGGTAGAGGCCTGTTAGTCTTGTAAGTTTCAAGAAGTGCCTGGGATTTGTGAGACTCATTTATTTCCTGAGTCTTAAGGAACTTACCCTGTCCCTCTAAGAGGGACTGCTTCAATCTGTAAGAAGTCACTGTGTAACACAGGAAGACTGTTAAAGGACACATTAGGAAGAACAGATGGAGTTTGTGGATTTTCTCTGATGACTTTCTCAGAGTCCATTCACCTGCTGTTTGTTTGCTTATACAGGCTTTTATTATGTAGTTCAAGATGGCTTCAGATTCATGATCCCCCTGCCTCAGCCTGCAGAGTGTTGGTATTCCAGATGTATAACACCATGCTTGGTAATCTGATTTATGTTTTAGTTGGTTTGTTTATTCCTGTCTTATACTTATTGCCCATCAGTGATTATAAACCAAATCATTGTCATTGTTTTCTACAAATCACTTAATGTATAATCACTTAAAAATGTGAATGTTTTATCCAAAACATTGTCTGTCTGTTATCAGAGTGGAAAGTTACCGAGTGCAGTTTTGGTTTTTGTTTTTAGGTTGTTTTTTTTTTTTTTTTTTTTTTTTGTGGCTGGGTCTTGCTGTAAACCTAGACTAAGTCTTGAACTCAAAATCCTCCTGCATCAGCTTCCTGGGCATGAGGATTATGGTCATATAGGGCTGAGCCACTATGCCTTGCTCAGGACCATATTCTCACTTTATTCTACATTCCTCAGAACTTAGCGTAAAGATCTGATGACACATAGCAACCCCACCCCCAGGACTTCTTAGTGTGTTACTATGTGAGAACACACACATAATAATAATACCTTTTTGTTTGACAATGCCTGGGCTGTATAGAGGGATGTGGGATGAGGGGTATGGGATGAGGGATTAGGATGAGGCAGATAATTTCACTGACAAAAACAAGCTTCCAAAACTGTTGTAGTAACTTGCCCTGTGCAAATATTGCCTCAGGAATGTGCAGGGGATTATAGTCAGCAAGCATTTTGTTGACATTGGCAAGGACACAGGACACTTGGCTTGGAGCATTTCCTGGGCTGTCTTCTTTAGAAAAGTAGTTGTATCTCTGTGCTGGGATTTTGTTATTCTCCACCAGTCTAGTCTCCCTCCACTTCTTCCTTTTCTTCCTCCTCTTCTTTTTCCTCTTCCTCCTCATCTTCTCTATTTTGCATTTCTTTGTCTTATTTTTTTCATGTTGTGTGTGTGCCCTTGTGTGTAGGTACATGTGTGTACCATGTATGCAGGTATATATGTGTATATGTGTCATTATGTGCAAGTCCATGTGCATGCCATTGTGTGTAGTACATGTGTATATATGTTCCCTCATGTGCAGGTACATGTTGTGTGCCCTTGTGTGCAGGTACATGTGTGTGTATGTATACATGTACATGTGTATATATTTCCTTTCATGCAGGTACATGTGTGTGTGTGCCCATGTGTGCAGGTGCATGTGTGTGTATGTGTGCATGTACATGTGTATGTACTTCCTTTCATGCAGGTACATGTGTGTGTGTGTGCCCTTGTGTGCAGCTGTATATGAGATCTTGTGTGCAGGTATTTGTGTATATGTGTGTGTGCCCTTGTGTTCAGGTGTGTGTGTGCCGTTATGTGCAGGTACATCCACCAGCATAGGTGCATGTAGATGTCAGAGGCTGAGGTCAGGATATCTTGCTTAATTCTTCTCCATCTTATTTTTGAGTAAGGGTCTCTCTGACTCTGGAACGTCATTGTTTTGGCTAGACTGGCTGGCCAGTGAGTCCTTTGGATCTCCTTGTCTCTGTTCCTCAGTGCAAGAATTAGAGTCGTACCTAACCATGACAGGCTTTTATGCAGATGTCGATGATCGGAGCCCAGGTCCTTGTGCCTGTATGAACATTTTATACTGAGCCATCTTCCCAGCTCCACTTTTTTGTTGATGTCATAGTTGTTTTTTCTGTCCTATATGTGTGTATGTGTTTGAGTCTATGTAAATGCTTGTGGAGGTCAGAGGTCAACTTCAGGAATCTTTCCACAGGAGTTGTCCATCTTATTTTTTGGGACAGTGTCTCTCACTGGCCTGGAACTCAGCAATTAGGTTAGACTGGTCAACCAATGAGCACCAGGGATCTTCTCGTCTAAACCTCTCCAATTCTAGGACTACAAGAACTTGCCTCCATGCCAGCTTTCTATGTGTTTTCTGGGGATCTAAGTTGGAGCCTCATACTTCCTCAGTGAGTGGTTTGAATGAAAATGCCCACCATGGGTTCATATAGCTGAATATTTGATCTCCAGTTGGTAGAACTGTTTGGGAAGGATTAGTAGGTGTGGGGAACAGGGGGAGGGAAGAGGGCTTATGAGACTTTCAGGGAGTGGGGAACTGGGAAAGGGGAAATCATTTGGGAATGTAAATAAAGAATATAGAAAATAAAATAAAAATATAAATGTTAAAAACAAACAAACAAACAAACTTTCCAGGAGGACGAGTTAGCAATACTGAAATTGTTCTCACCAATGAAGAACAGCTATTTTACTTCTAGGAGTTTGTCCTTGTGTGCTTTATTTAGCTGAGATCAACGACTTAGGGAGGAAAGGGTTTATTTCGTGGAAGACTTGCACTTCCACACCACAGTTCCTCACTGAGGGAAGTCAGGGCAGAGGCAGGAACCATGGAGGAAAGCTGATTATTGGCTTGCTTCCAGGTACACACTCATCTGTCTTTTTTATATTTCAATAAAAAAAAATCAAGAAACTGTCACAAACATGCCTAAGGACAATGTAATAGAGAAGCTTCCTCATTTGAGATTCCCTTCTCTCAGGTGACTCTGGTTTGTGTAAAGCTGACAAAAACTAACTAGCTCAGACTTTCTCTTCAGGAAATAGTCACAGAAGTATATGTGAGAATGTGTATATAACTAAGTTACTGCATCATTGTTTATAATGTACAATCTGGAGATGTTCAAATGTCCAGTGACATTTGGGCTAGTTCATCACAATTGCTTCTTAAACGTTTGACTAAGATCAACTCAAGAACTGGTTAAATAGATTTCAGTATGTTAAAATTTATATATCTATCTACCTACCTATCTATCTATCTATCTATCTATCTATCTATCTATCTATCTATCTATCTATCTATCTATCTATCTATCTATCTATCTGCCTATCTAGCCTTCTATCATCTATCTTCTAAGTATTTATGTAATCTATGAATCTATGTACCTATGTGTCTACCTATTTATCTATATATCCATCTACTCATCTATCATCTATTATCTATCAATTCATCCACCCATCTATCATCTATATATCTAATAACTATCATTTGTGTCTGTCTGTCTGTCTGTCTATCACCTACCTATATCTACCTTTATCATCTATCTATCTATCTATCTATCTATCTATCTATCTATCTATCTATCATCTATCATGTGTGTGGCATGGAGTGGAGCCATAGGACAACTGTGGGAGTCAGTCTGCTTTTTCCACTATGTGAGTTCCAGGGATGGAACTTAGGTTACTAGCCCTGGGGTTAAGCACCTTTATCCAAGGATCTATCTTAAGGACTCAGAGTGCAATAAATGTCTATGATGGCACACTTTGCAACAGTGGGAAATAAAACATACTCAATGCTCAAGTGGTCACCATTGGCAAAGAGGAGAATTCCATTTAGGAGGGTATTATATATACTGTCAATACATTTGTGATTTTATTCTCAAGCTTTGTGTTCGTGTGTGTGTGTGTGTGTGTGTGTGTGTGTGTGTGTTCTGCTACGAAGCTATATCTCCAGTCCCTTATCCTTCTTTTCATCTTTATACTTCTTGGTATTTCTAAAATATTAAGTAATTAGCTGAGAAACAAATTTAAAGCTTTTTAATTCTTAGTGACACACAAGAGTGACAATTAACTATTATGTTTAAGTAAATAATTTGTAATGAATATTGTGATCAGTATCACTGTGTACTTTTAAACCAGTCTCTATTTAGGTAGGGGTGAGACTGGAGAGATGGTTCAGAGGTTAAGAGCACTTGTGTGGCTTCCAGACAAGGCTTGGGTTCTCATACCTACAGCAGCTAGCAACCATCTATAACTCCAGGTCCACAGGATCTAATGCCCTCTACTGGCCTCTGAGGTCACTGCACACACATGGCACACAGACATACATTCAGGCAAACCATCCAAATACATAAAATAAACAAAAATCTTTGAGAGGCAAGCTATGATAAAAATATACTATAAACAGATTTAAAGAGAAATAAAAAAGAAACACAATAAGATTTTGCTACTTTTCTACCCATGCAGCAGTGATTTCTATTTCTAAATGAACCAGTTTCATGTTCAAATTAAAATACTTTTGTATTTATTGGCCTTTATCTTGGTTCACTTTCTACCTCAAGGCCTGACTTTCTAAGGAAGAAACTCCAGCAGGGCTTGGAGACAGTCTTCTTTTCACTCTGTTTCTTCACTGTTCTCAGTCTTCTGCCTTTGTCACCAGCCAGTCTCCATGAGGCTTCAGGCCTTATTTCTGTCATATGTCAAATGCAGCTGATCTTGGGATTATCCACAACCCAATTCTGTCGTATTGCAAAACTCCTTGCAAGTTTTCTATTAGCTCATCTGAGTTTCATTTGAAGTTCCTCGTGGACAGAGGTCAGAAGCTTGGACAATAAATTGCTTCCAAGGAGTCAAGAATGGTGATAAGCTGCAAATTGACTTTAAAACTCCTTGCTAGTGAGGCTTGTGGGGGACACTCAGAAGTTCCATCCTGTCTTACCGGAAAGACCATTAAATGTTAAGAGCCTGGAATTCCTCACTCTGCATGAACTCTTTAGGGAGCAGAGTGAGCACACTGGAATGAATTCAGGGAGGCAATCTTAACCTGTGTTCTCTCTGACTCACTGTGATGGAGATCATGCTCAGAGATTGGGTGGCAATTTGTGGACTCAGGACCTTGGCCTAGTAGAATGTCTTAAAGAAATCACAACTAGTAGAAAGGCATCAAGATGGTGGTGGTGGTGGTGGTGGGGAAGCCAGCTACTTCATAAAAATGGAAATGGTTTCCTGGAGAAAGAGAAACAGCAGAAGTCAGGTTCATTTGGAGCGTTCCAGCATATGTTCTGAATTTGAAAACATTGTGCAGAAGGAAAGCAAGGAAATCAGAGTTTTCTGCACAGCTTAGGAAATGTGTGGGCAAGTGTTTGTCGTGGGAGGACTCAATTACAAGAGCTTCTTGTCCCTTTCTTATGTCTAGATCTCTTCACCCCCAGAACCCAAAACAGAACAGAAAGTTCTAGGCGAATGGATTAATGACCCCATCAAATTACCTATGAAGAGCATTTGTGTATCAGACTTTTGTGGTTGGAAGCGACAGATATTCCTTAAGTCAAACCAGAAAGAGCCAGATTAGCTGTGGTCACTGAAAATCCAGAGGGTAGTGGTACTTCAGATATGTCAGGAGTCAAAGGCTTACACAATGACATCAGAATACATGGATTCGTCAGCCTCCTGGCCTTGCTTACCCTTCCTTGAGCAGGGTTGATTCTTCTGTGGCCTCTTTCTTAGTGCTAGAAGAGCCATCTGGATCTAATGAGCTTAGCAACCAGAAAGCCTGCTTTCTTAGTAGCTCTAGCAGACGCCCACTGCTGATTCTCATGGGTCTGTTTTTGTCATATACAGGGGAAACTAAATGCCCCCAACAACTAAGCTTAGAATCTGTTCAGTGAATTAAGGAGATGATGCTAACCAATTAAAATGACAGAGGAAATGATGAAGGGACTTGGGTCTCCTGGACATGTGGGCATGCCATCCTGAGAGTGGGAAATAATAATGTATACTGGTATGTCAAAAGCCTTACAAATCAGCTCTCTACCAGAAGTCCTGAGTTCTGAAGATCAACCTGAGTGCAGCTAACATCACTACATAGCACCAAAGTAAATAAGATTGCCTGAGCTGGGAAAAGAGGGTCACAGCCCATATTCTTTCCTGCTATAATTTGTTCTACAGTGACTAACTCTTTAGCCACAAATCTATGACCAAGGGTCTATCACCATAGAAACTTCTTTTGAAGGGACAATTAGCATCTATTGTTATCATTTGGGTGTCATCATCTCACTGGGAGTTGCTAATAATGGTGTTCCTTTGGTTTGCCAGGCTTTTCTATAGCCTTTGTGTTGTAACCGGTTTCTGGAGGTCATGGCCACATTAACACACTACCGGGCAGCTAATTAGTGGCTTGTCAGCTGCCCACTTGGTTCTCTTAACTCTCTTCTACTTCAGGGGCTCTGAGGTACATAAGTAAAGAAAAGCTAGTGAGGGTAATTCTGCACTTGACATCCCAAGAACATTTGGGGGCTAACTCCATGTTCCCCAAAAGCTCCATGTTACAAGAAATGATTATATGCTGGCCAAAGGAGAAGAATAAATTATTATAACAGGATTCCCCCTTTGCTTTTGCAAATATTTTACTAGTTCTTCTGTAGAAATGATGGTTACTGTTAGCTAGTAGAGTTAACCCTGCCCTTCCCAAGAATGATAAAGCAGAGGAGCTCTGAAAATTAATAGTAGTACTTCCCAAAGGCTGGCCTTTGGGTCCCTGCATAAAAGCTGCCCAAGGCACCTTTGATTGCAAGTGGCCAGCTAACTTAAAGGAGGAAAAGGATGTTTCTGAAACAGATATTTGAGTAAATAGGGTGATGTCCATAGAATTGAGAGGATCCTGGGGACAGTCATTACACACAAAACTGTCTGCCATGTATGTATGGTACTTGCTGGAAATACAGGTGCCAGGCTCAAAGCCAGTGTTACTAAATCAGCATCTCAGAGTAGGGGTCATCACATCTCTGTTTTCATGAGGTTCCCCAGGTGAGTCTTATATCCAGCCAAGGTGGGGATAATACTGGGCAAGATGGGGAGGTACAGTGGTTTACATCACTGTAGCAGCATACCTAAGATAATTAATTTAAAACAAGAAAGTTTTATTTTAGCTTATAGTTTTAGAGATACTACTCAGGAACTAATTGGTTCTTGTCTTTTATACCTGTTGCAAAGTGACTATTATGTTTAGGGACATGTGGAGACAACTAATCACCTAATGGTGGACAGAAGAGAAGGAAGAGGGCTTGGTGGTACTTGAGTGTGTGTGTGTGTGTGTGTGTGTGTGTGTGTGTGTCCCAATTTCTCCTTCAAGGCATACTACTGCTTAGCCAGAATTCCAACTAAGCCTCAGTCTTAAATATTCTACTATGTCACAGTAGCACTATAAGCTATACTTTGAAACACTTAGGCCTTTGGGAGATATTTATTCAAACTTTTTAGAAGTAGTAGTTATTGCCGAAACACTAACTTGAAGGGAATAGTAGAACAGAAAAACATACAAAGCAAAACATGTTGGAAGAGTTAGTAAGTAAGTTCTAAACATGAATTTTCTCTTCCCTCCAGGATTTTCTCAGGAGTGCAAAGGACCAACTCGTAGTCAACATTTCAAGACTGAAAGCCCTTGCAGGTTTCCAATGGCTACAGTTACTCCATGACATAGCAGAGCTGACTTTGCATTAGTGTACATTCACTGTATTCATAATCAGGCTTTTCAAAGGTCAGAGAGTTTGGAGGCTAAGAGCTGGGGCTCTTAAATGGCAGAGAAGTGGATTCAGATGCCTCCCTTCTGGTTAGACTGGGAGTCACAAACGAATTACTCAATGAATTCACACACATTAATTGTGTAACATAATAGACTTCAGGACATGTATGTGATACAGCTTGATCATTTACCACTCCCACTCTCTATCCTTTTCATAAACTCCTCACACTTTACTAATGGTCCCTCTTCTACTATCATTTCTTTAAAAAAATCTAGACTCCACAAAAGAGAGAAAACACACGACATTTGTGTTTTTCACTGAGACTCACTTTCCTCCTGTGTGAAATAGAACCAGTAAAAGCCCTTCATGTAGCTGATGAACTGAGAGGATTTCCTGGCACAGGGTTGACATGGCATCTAAAGTATTGAGATGATAGTTACTGTGATCAAATAACTAATACGTATTATGTCTCTATATGGTAGATTATGTGCACATGTATGGTCCGTCTAGAGATGATCCAGAGATGGTGTCTCCTCTCAGAGTCTAGAGAAGGACAAAGGTCATCAGTGCCTTGAAGAACAAACCAAATCAGGAGCCTGGCAAATGTTCCCATTCTCTTCCCAACCATTGAACCTTCCTGAGACCTGACCTTATCCCAGAGCCTCTGAATGAATACTGCATCCAACTATAGGGTGGTGGTAATGCATCTTCTTTCTATGTGCTGGAGAGTGAGGAGACTTTCTATTCCTTCAGAGTCACCAAAGGGGAGCATCTCTAAGAAAGCCAGGCCTTTCTATAGTTCACCTTGATATCACCTTAGAGATCTATTTTATATCCCACTAAAGCTGACTAGTGGTTCCCCCTTTACCAGTACAGCATCAAAGAATAAAATTGTCAAATTGCAAGTGCAGAGTGATAGCAGGTGAGTGGTTGCCTAGGAAGGCAGTGTACAGTGTAAGAACAACTTCAGGAGCAATCACCGCGTTTATCTTTACGGCCGTGATGGCTTCATAAATGAACCACTGTCTGTTAAAATGGAGCAAATTATAGGGGTGGAGAGATGTTCCAGTGCTTAAAGCACATGCTATGCATGGCTGGGTACCTTGATAAATTCTTGATAGATCCCCATGACCCAAATAAAAGCCAGTCACATGTCTATTAACTTTGTGCTCCTTTGAGAAGAGAAAAGAGAGACTTGAGAAGCCCCAGAGTTCTAAGGTCAGCTTTTAGTCTATCTTTTGCAGTGGGAAATGACAGTAAACCTTGTCTCGAATGAGGCAGACTTGGACCTTCATGTATGCTCTACACATGTGCTTGCACTATCATATGTGAAACTCAAACACACTATGATACACACACCCAAGGCAGAACAAATTGTAAATTCCAAAATGTGGTTTAATATACCTCCGTTACATCTCAATATAATAGGCTTCCTGTATAAGGAGCACACGGAGGGCTGTGTGGCTCTGATAAGACTCTGTGAGGGAAAAGCTCAGCATGTTTTTGCCTTCTTGCCTCCCCGTGCTGACCAGTTCATCTACTCTGTAGCATCTTACTGATAGTGTCATCTCTGTTACTGCCATTTTCACTGACAATAGAACCCAATTACTTCAGTCTTCCAGAATGAACTGAAGACCAGCAGTCTGCTATCAATCCTCCAGGCCTTTACAACCAGACTGGATTCACTGAGGCATTCAGTTTGTGGACTGAGCAGTTAACATGTCCTCAGTGTCTCCATTGTGAAGACAGCCATTATTGAATTATTTAGATAGTATCATGTAAGCCAGTATAATAATCTCCTCTCCTTACACACACACACACACACACACACACACACACACACACACACACACACAAACACACACACACAAACACACACACACACACACAATTAGGGGAACTGGATCATTCATTGAAGTACTTTGCAAGTATGAAGATCTAATTCCCAGTACCCATGTAAAAGTCAGCATATCCTAAGAGGAGTATCCCTGGTGCTCACTGGGCTGGTGCTCTAGCTAAATCAGCCAGCATTAGGTCCACTGAGAGACCCTGTCCCCTCATTTAAGGTGGAAAGTGATAGAGAAAGTCATCCAATATCAAAGGTCTCTTCATACACACACACACACACACACACCCCATTGGATTAGGAATCAGAAGACAAGGGTACCATACCTGATTATTCTACATACTCAGCTAGGTCCTCGGATTAGTCTTTGACTACTGGGGTCTACATTCTTTCATTGTTAAAGTGAAAGTGATAGACTGTTGTATGTCTGAGGTCTCATCCAGTTGAAAATTTTGATTATGTAATAGTTTTTTGGCCAGTAGGTAAATTTGTCAGGTATCAGTTTCCTCAATTGATCATCTAACTCTGTGGTAATTCTTCCCTGTGTTTAATCGATCTGCTGAATTCTCAGATCTCAAACACAACAGACCAATGGAACGAACTTTTTCAAGCTCAGAGAAGAGATCAATATAAGCCTAAGGTCTCCGTGTTAAGCCTGTTATCAGCACCTGCAGATTCATAAGCAGCCCTCTGATGAAGGATGTAGGCTAACAATGGTTCTTGAAGGTGAAGCTTACAAAGAAATATGCTCACGTTTCCTTAACAGAGGCTTAACCAACTGTACAGCAGCTTAATGGACTCCCCACAGTCTCTGCTGCTGAGCCATCCTGGTATGACTTTGAGGGGCTGTGATCTTTCTCCTCTGTCTCCTTCTTACTGTTCAAGTATGATTTTGGGGATATAAGACTCCTCGTGTTCCTTATTTTGATTTTACTGATTTTTTAGATAAAGTCTCACTATCTAGTCTAGGCTGGTCTTGAGCTCTCAGTCCTCTGGATTTAACCTCCCCAGTCCTGGGATAACAGGCATGTGACACCGTTATTGGCTCATGCTTCAAATCTGTAAAGTGGGTGTAATAATACCATTAGTTTAAAGATTGATAGAGATGTTATTCCATGCTTAACATTTAAGACTTTCTCTGGAATACATCTTTAAAGAAATGATAATTGCAACAATTCTCTGTCTCTTCTCTCTCTCTCTCTCTCTCTCTCTCTCTCTGTGTGTGTGTGTGTGTGTGTGTGTGTGTGTGCGCGCGCTCGCACGCCTTTGGAGGTCAGAGGTCAATGAAAATATCACTCTTCAATAGCTTGTGTTGTGAGACAGGGCTGGTCACTGAGATCAAAGGCTCCTGAATTAGGCTGGTCTGGCTGACCAGCAAGACCCAGGGGCCAGTCTCCACAGACAGGTTCTTTTTTGTTGTTTTTTTGTTTTTTGTTTTTTCGAGACAGGGTTTCTCTGTGTAGCCCTGGCTGCCCTGGAACTCACTTTGTAGACCAGGCTAGCCTCGAACTCAGAAATCCTCCTGTCTCTGCCTCCCAAGTGCTGGGATTAAAGGCGTGCGCCACCACCGCCCTGCTGGACAGGTTCTTTGTAAGGTGCTGGGGATCAAAGTCATGCTTGTTTAGCAAAGGTTTTACTGACTGGCTGCCTCCCCATGACTGTTTTAGTTATTAATGGCAGTGGGCAATATAGTTATTTTGGTGCATACATCATGCTTGTGAGAGAGTGGAGGCTGCTTTGGGTATCTTTGTGTTCAAGGGGGCTGAGCACCCAGTAGGTGTTCGGCGGAAATCTTTTTTTTTTCTTTTTGATAAAGTTGGAAATGATGACTAATAGCAAATGCAGGGACTCAGAATGTTAATTTCCATTGGACACACAGCCTCTGCATGAATCTTGCTGACTGCAAAGGAAATGTCACCAACTGTCAGAGATATAGCAACACATTGCTCAAACATATGTGCCAGGGAAACCAGAAACTTGTTATTGTATGTGTGAGGGAGCCGTAACCAACACAGTCAGAGAAACACTTCATGTTCTTCATTGGCCTCTAATAGTGTGTTTCTATGCATTTGATTCTCCCATGAGCTTAACAGGATTGTGTATCCATGTACCCCTTTGGAGGAAGGTCATAGGCATGATTAGAACTTCAGCAGGGCGGTGCCCTTTCCCCTGTGTCCCTTATGCAGTTTCTCTTGTCTCTGGGTACCATTTTCTTCTCTCAAGAGTGACTCATTCACTTCGAAGCATCAACGATGACTTGAAGGCGGAGTGGAAGAAGTATCAGACACATTCCTGTGGGATGTTCATCGTTCCCAAGATGATGAAAGCCTCTGGCTTGGGAAGAGGACAGAGCAGCTGGGGACATTACTCAAACTGTACGCTGACTCAGGCACCGTGTCAATTTTGGTCACTCTGCTGGGAGAAGCATTTACTGTTCATGTCTAGCTCTCCTACCACTTGTCCAGTTGGAATGTTTAGTTAGATGTGACTGAGAAACTGCCTGGCCCTACTTCCAGGCCTCTGAAACCTACGCCTGTGAACAGCCTGAAGGTTTGTGCTCCAGATGCCCTATCAGCCCTTCCAGATAAAGAGTGGATGCTTTGGAGCTGATTGGGACTCAATAATGAAGTTTTGATCCAAGTGGGTTAGCATTGAACCTGCTGGAATTTCCCTGGCACTTGGGAACATTCTCTCTCAGTAATGAGGAAATTCTGTAATGAGACTTGCTGAGTTCTAACCCAAATGCAGTCATCTCCTAACTGTGTGATCGTGCTTCTTAGCTGTTTGTTCTCTTTTCAGTGACAGTTGATTTCTTAAGCTGTCATAGAAATTGGCTCTACCTTAAGCAAGCACAGTTTTTTGAAGGCTGTCAGGACCCTTAGGTCCTGGAGGATTGTAGGCAAGGAGGATTGTAGGATTGTAGGAAGGCAAGCGTAAGCTCCCGGTGGTCTCCTGCAGGAAGGAATCCCACTTACTTTAGGTCCCTGAGACTGAGTGGAATAGCAGCTACTTCAGATTCCCAACTGTCCCTCTGCCCAGGAGTCACTCTAGAAAGGGAAATATTACTCGGCCCTATCAGTTACATCCTGACTCTTGGATGGGAGGGATGATCAGACAGGACATTTGCCAAATAGTGCTTACAAGATAGTATTATATGGAAAGAATAATGTATAGTGAAAGATAATTACTTTTAAGAATTAGGGATTCTGGGGGGGGTCCCTAAAAATTACCGTACAGATATAAATTTTTCCATAATCACTAAATGAGATAATGCTATCAAATTCACGGCACAGTGTCTGGCCCAAGACTAACTTTTCAGTGAGTGTAAGCTGGGGTGGCACAAATGTGTAACAAAAGTCAGACTGTAGTTTTGGGGTAAGACTTGCTCTTTTCACAACAGGGTCCTGACCTGGTCTCACAACCTCAACTGTACCTCTCCACAAACCTAACAACAAAACTAAAAGAACAGAAAAACTAACCTAGTGTTGTAAGAACTCAGGGTCTGCTCACTAAGACCTGACGCTTAAAGCCTCCACACTACCTCTGCACCATGAAACTAAGGACCAAGCCTCTAACCCATGATCCCTTGGGGGCAAGTGCTATGCAGAGTAATATCTAAAACCAGATCTTATCATGTCTTATTTTATAATAAAGAAACTGTGGATTAAGAGCTCTACATTCTTGTAGAGCATGTTACCAAGTAAAAATTCATAAGAATAATTAGAGTATTATTATTATTATTTCTTTAGCCATTGGGGGGTATTTAAAAAATGACAAAATAAAATAGAAAGTAATACATCAGAGTTGGAGAAGATAAGCAAACAGAAGGAAAAGAGCCATAGAAAAGGGACAGTAATCAGAGACTCTTGTTTGCACACTCAAGAATCCCATAAAAACACTAAACTGGAAACCATTATATAATGCAGAGGACCCGACAAAGGCCCTGTGCTTGCTGCCCCACTCTCTGTGAGCTGATACCAGTTGCTCAGTTGAATTAGAGGGCTTCATCTGTTGATATTCTTCATACCCTCTGACTCTTACATGCTTCCTGCCTCTCCCCTTACTCCCAAGGTTCCTTGAGCCCTGAGGGGAAGAAGAGTTTGATAGAGATATCCCATTTAGGGGTTGAGTGTTTCAAAGTCTCTCCCTGTCTGTATAATATCTGGCTGTGGGTCTCTGTCTTTGTTTCCATCTGCTGCAAGACGAGGCTTCTCTGATGATGACTGATCAAGGCACTGATTTACGAGTATAGGGAAATGCCATTAAGAGTCATTTAACTGCTATGTTTGTTTATTTTCCCAACAGTAGTATTTGGTTTTACCTAGATCCCTGAGCTATGTGGTCTCAGGTTCTATGCCACCCAAGCAGTGTCAGGAATGGATTACATCTCATGGGGTGAGCCTCAAATCAAATCAGATACTGGTTGGTTACCCCCACAAGGTTTGTGCCACCATTGCCCTAGCATATCTTAATCAGGACACCATTGTAGAATAATGTGTTTGTGGATAACTTGGTGCTTACATTTCCCTTTTGGTAACATGCAGTGTACCTTCTTGTACCAAAGATGCTAGAACTTAAGGGTAAAGGTTCTGTGTAGGAATCAGCTCAACATCTCTATGTTCAGTAAGTTGTGTAGGTGTTGTTTTCAACAATGGGGCCTTGCTGTCAGTCTGTGGAGAGCAACCCAACAGCCTGGGTTGTTTGGGGGATTCCCATGGGACCTCTTTAACCAACAACTCAACTAGATATAACCCAATACCTGCACTGGAAGGTGACATTTGGTGACAAGAAATGGCAGGCTGGGACTGGGTCTCTCCCCAGTTGGGCGATTTCATTTAGAGCACGTTCATATATCTATATATCTTAGGAAGCTTCTACTGCACTAAGTGTAGTCACTACCCCACTAACAGTTCCTAATCTTAGTTGTTTCTTCCCATATTCTCTCCCTTGTCAATCTGTCATATCCTCATCCTCACTTGAGCCTCCCATGCTACCCATCATTCCACCCATCCATAACTATATTCTATTTCCTAACAAGATCTATCTGTACCTCTAGTCTCTTACTTTATACCTATCCTCTGTGTTTCTTTGGATTGTAGCTTGACTATCATTGACCAAACATCCACTATTCACATATAAATGAATGCATACCATGTTAATCTTTTTGTGTCTGGATACCCCATTCAAAATGATTTTTTTTAGTTCCATCCATTTACCTGTGAACTTCATTATGTTATTTTTTTTTAAATGCTGAGGCAATAGTCCATTGTGTAAATGTATCATTCTTTATTCATTCTTCTGGTGAGAAACATCTAGATTGTTTTCAATTCCTGGCTATTATAAATAAGGCAACACTAAACATGGTTGAGCAAGTGTCTTTGTGGTAGAATGAGGTGAAGAATGGTAGAGCTGAATCTTGGGGTGGATCAGTGCCCATTTTCCTAAGGAAAATCAGCCCACTGATTTCCATAGTGGCTGTAAAGTTTTCACTCCCATCATTAATGGAGGAGTGTTCCCTTACTGGATCTTCACCAGCATGAGCTGTCACTTGTTTTATTATTCTTAGTCATTCCCATGGGTATAAGATGAAATCTCAAAGCAGTTTTGTTTTGCATTTTCTTGATGGCTAAGAATTTGAACATTTTTGTGTCTCAGCCATTTGAGTGGTTTCCTCTGTTGAGAATTCTGTTTAGATCTGTGACCTATTTTTAAATTGGGTCATTTGTTTCCCTCATATATAGTTGTTTTGTGTTCTTTATATATCTTGGATATTAGTCCTCTGTCAGATGTGTAGTTGGTAAGAATCTTTTCCCATTCTGTAGGCTCTGCTGCTTTTTCCAAAACACGATGTCCTTTGCCTTACAGAAGACTTGCAGTTTCATGAAGTCCCATTTATTTTTGTTCTTAGTGCCTGAGCTATTGGCGTTCTGTTCAGAAAGCCTTTCCCTGTGTCAGAGTTCAAGTATTCCTCATTTTCTTTTCTATCATGTTGAGCACATTTGGTTTTATGTTGAAGTTTGCGATCCATTTGAAGTTGACTTTTGTGTAGTGTGTTAAGAGTGGTTCTATTTGGATTCTTCTACATGCAGCCATTCAGTTTTTTTTATTTTATTTTTTTAATTTACATTCCAAATCACTTCCCCTTTCCCGTTTCCTCCCTCCCTGAAAGTCCCATAAGCCCCCTTCCCTCCCTCTTTTCTCCATTCAACCCCCTCTCGTTACTCTGTCCTGGCGTTCCCCTACATCTAGTCTTTCCAGGACCAGGGGTCTCTCCTTCCATCTTTTTAGAAATCTATTGATATGCGGATTGTGTCTAGGGTATTACGAGATTCTGGGTCAATATCCCCTTATCAGTGACTGCATACCATGTGTGTTCTTTTGTGATTGGGTTACCTCACTAAGGATGATATTTTCAAGTTCTGACCATTTGCCTAGGAATTTCGTGAATTCATTGTTTTTAATTGCAGAGTAGTATTCCATTGTGTAGATATACCACATCTTCTGAATCCATTCCTCCGCTGAGGGACATCTGGGCTCTTTCCAGCTTCTGGCTATTATAAATAAGGCTGCTATGAATATAGTGGAGCATGTGTCCTTATTGCATGCAGGTAAAGTCTCTGGGTATATGCCCAGGAGTGGTATAGCCGGATCCTCCGGGGGTGTCATGCCCAGTTTTCTGAGGAACCGCCAGACTGCTTTCCAGAGTGGTTGTACCAGCCTGCAATTCCACCAGCAGTGGAGGAGTGTTCCTCTTTCTCCACATCCTCGCCAACAACTGCTGTCTCCTGTGTTTTTGATCTTAGCCATCCTGACTGGTGTGAGATGGAATCTCAGGGTTGTTTTGATTTGCATTTCCCTAATGACTAAGGATGATGAACATCTCTTTAGGTGCTTCTCAGTCATTAGATATTCTTCAGGTGAGAACTCTTTGTTTAGCTCTGTACCCCATTTTTTAATAGGGTTACTTGCCTCTCTGGAGTTTAACTTCTTGAGTTCTTTGTATATCTTGGATATTAGCCCTCTGTCGGATGTAAGGTTGGTAAAGATCATTTCCCAGTTAGTTGGTTGCCGCTTTGTCTTTTTGACAGTGTCTTTTGCCTTGCAAAAACTTTGTAATTTAATGAGGTCCCGTTTGTCTATTCTTGATCTTAGAGCATAAGCTATTGGAGTTCTGTTCAGGAAATTCTCCCCTGTGCCCATATGTTCAAGGTTCTTCCCTAGTTTCCCTTCTATTAGTTTCAGTGTGTCTGGTTTTATGTGGAGATCTTTGATCCACTTAGAATTGAGCTTAGTGCAAGGAGATAAGGATGGGTCAATTTGCATTCTTCTGCATGTTGACCTCCAGCTGAGCCAGCACCATTTGTTGAAAAGGCTATCTTTTTTCCACTGGATGGTTTTAGCTCCTTTGTCAAAGATCAAGTGACCATAGGAGTGTGGATTCATTTCTGGGTCTTCAATTCTGTTCCATTGATCTACATGCCTGTCGCTATACCAATATCATGCGGTTTTTAACACTATTGCTCTGTAGTACAGCTTGAGGTCCGGGATACTGATTCCCCCAGAGGTTCTTTTACTCTTGAGAATAGTTTTAGCTATTCTGGGTTTTCTGTTATTCCAGATGAATTTTTGAATTGCTCTTTCTAACTCTATGAAGAATTGAGTTGGGATTTTGATGGGGATTGCATTGAATCTGTGTATTACTTTTGGTAAGATGCTCATTTTTACTATATTAATCCTGCCAATCCATGAGCATGGCAGATTTTTCCATCTTCTGAGGTCTTCTTCAATTTCTTTCTTCAGAGACTTGAAGTTCTTGTCATACAGATCTTTCACTTGTTTGGTTAGAGTCACGCCAAGATACTTAATATGGTTTGTGGCTATCGTGTAGGGTATTATTTCTCTTACTTCTTTCTCAGCCTGCTTATCCTTTGAGTATAGGAAGGCTTCTGACTTGCTTGAGTTGATTTTATATCCGGCCACTTTGCTGAAGTCGTTTATCAGCTGTAGGAGTTCTCTGGTGGAGTTCTTTGGGTTGCTTATGTATACTATCATATCGTCTGCCAATAGTGATAGTTTGACTTCTTCCTTTCCAATTTGTATCCCTTTGACCTCTTTTTGTTGTCTAATTGCTCTAGCTAGAACTTCAAGTACTATATGGAAAAGATATGGAGAGAGAGGGCAGCCTTGTCTAGTCCCTGATTTTAGTGGGATTGCTTCAAGTTTCTCTCCATTTAGATTGATGCTGGCTACCGGTTTGCTGTAAATTGCTTTTACTATGTTTAGATATGGGCCTTGAATTCCTGATCTTTCCAAGACCTTTAGCATGAAAGGATGCTGAATTTTGTCAAATGCTTTCTCAGCATCTAATGAGATGACCATGTGGTTTTTTTCTTTGAGATTGTTTATGTAGTGGATTACATTGATGGATTTCCTTATATTGAACCATCCCTGCATCCCTGGGATGAAGCCTACTTGATCGTGGTGAATGATCGTTTTGATGTGTTCTTGGATTCGGTTGGCAAGAATTTTATTGAGTATTTTTGCATCGATATTCATAAGAGAGATTGGCCTGAGATTCTCTTTCTTTGTCGGATCTTTGTGTGCTTTTGGTATTAGTGTAATTGTGGCTTCATAGAACGAGTTGGGTAGTGTTCCTTCTGTTTCTATTTTGTGGAACAGTTTGAAGAGTATTGGTGTTAGGTCTTCTTTGAAGGTCTGATAGAATTCTGCACTAAAACCATCTGGACCTGTGCTTTTTTTGGTTGGAAGACTTCCAATGACAACTTCTATTTCTTCAGGGGTTATAGGACGGTTTAGATGGTCTATTTGATCCTGATTTAATTTTGGTACTTGGTATCTGTCAAGGAAATTGTCCATTTCCTCAAGATTTTCTAGTTGTGTTGAATACAGGTTTTTGTAGTAGGATCTGATGATTTTTTGAATTTCCTCAGTTTCTGTTGTTATCTCTCCCTTTTCGTTTCTGATTTTATTAATTTGGATACTATCTCTGTGCTCTCTGGTTAGTCTGGCTAAGGGCTTATCTATCTTGTTAATTTTCTCAAAGAACCAACTCCTCGTTTTGTTGATTCTTTGCATGGTTTTATTTGTTTCTACTTGATTGATTTCAGCCCTGAGTTTGATGATTTCCTGCCTTCTACTCCTCTATGGTGTATTTGCTTCTTTTTGTTCCAGGGCTTTCAGGTGTGCCATTAAGCTGTTAGTGTATGCTGTCTCCCGTTTCTTTTTGGCGGCACTCAGGGCTATGAATTTTCCTCTTAGCACTGCTTTCATTGTGTCCCATAAATTAGGGTATGTTGTGCCTTCATTTTCATTAACTTTCAAAAAGTCTTTGATTTCTTTCTTTATTTCCACCTTGACCAAGTTATCATTGAGTAGAGCATTGTTCAGCCTCCATGTGTACGTGGGTTTTCTTTTGTTTTTGTTGCCATTGAAGACCACCCTTATTCCATAGTGATCTGATAGGAGGCATGGGATTATTTCTATCTTCTTGTATCTGTTGAGGTCTGATTTGTGACCAATTATATGGTCAGTTTTGGAGAAGGTACCATGAGGAGCTGAGAAGAAGGTGTATTCTTTAGCTCTAGGATGAAATGTTCTATATATATCTGTTAGTTCCATTTGGTCCAAGGCTTCCATTAGATTCACTGTGTCCCTGTTTAGTTTCTGCTTTCCTGAACGATCCATTTCAGAGAGCGGGGTGTTGAAGTCACCCACTATTATTGTGTGTGGTGCGATGTGTGCTTTGAGTTTTAGTAAAGTTTCTTTTACGAATGAGGGTGCCCTTGCATTTGGAGCATAGATATTCAGAATTGAGAGTTCTTGATGGTGGATTTTTCCCTTGATCAGTATGTAGTGTCCTTCTGTGTCTTTTTTGATGACTTTAGGTTGAAAATCAATTTTATCCGATATTAGGATGGCTACTCCACCATGTTTCTTGGGGCCATTTGCTTGTAAAATTGTTTTCCAGCCTTTTACTCTGAGGTAGTGTTTGTCTTTGACACTGAGGTGCGTTTCCTGCACGCAGCAAAATGCTGGGTCCTGTTTACGTATCCAGTCTGCTAGTCTATGTCTTTTAATTGGGGAATTGAGACCATTGATATTAAGAGAGATTAAGGCATAGTGATTATTGCCATCTGCCATTCTTGACGCTATCTTTATGTTTGAGTGGTTATCTACTTTTGGGTTTGATTCAAGAAGGTTATTATCTCATTTTTTCCAGGGTGTTGTTTCTCTCCCTGTATTGGAGATTTCCACCTATTATTCGTTGCAGTGCTGGATTTGTGGAAAGATATTGTGAAAATTTGGTTTTATCATGGAATATCTTGGTCTCTCCATCTATGGTGATGAGTGTTTTGCTGGGTATAGTAGTCTAGAATGGCATTTGTGCTGTCTTAGTGTCTGCATGAGATCTGCCCAGGATCTTCTGGCTTTCATAGTCTCTGGTGAGAAGTCTGATGTGATTCGGATAGGTCTTCCTTTGTATGTTACTTGGCCCTTTTCTCTTACTGCTTTTAGTGTTCTTTCTTTGTTTAGAACATTCGGTGTTTTGATTATTATGTGACGGGAGGTATTTCTGTTCTGGTCCAGTCTGTTTGGAGTTCTGTAGGCTTCTTGTACGTTCATCGGCATCTCTTAAGTTAGGGAAGTTTTCCTCCATAATTTTGTTGAAGATGTTTACTGGCCCTTTAAGTTGCAAATCTTCACTCTCATCTATACCTATAATCCTTAGGTTTGGTCTTCTCATTGTGTCCTGGATTTCCTGGATGTTTTGGGTTACACGTTTTTTGCATTTTGCATTTTCTTTGACTGTTGAGTAGATGCTTTCTATGGAATCTTCAGCACCTGAGATTCTTTCTTCCATCTCTTGTATTCTATTGTTGATGTTTGCATCTATGACTCCTGATTTCTTCCCAAGGTTTTCTATCTCCAAAGTTGTCTCCCTTTGTGATTTCTTAGTTGTTTCTACTTCCTTTTTTAGTTCCTGGATGGATTTGCTGAGATCCTTCACTTGTTTGTTTGTATTTTCCTGTATTTCTTTAAGGTATTTTTGCATTACCTCTTTCAGGATTTCTTCCTGATGACCCACGTTCTCCTGCATTTCTCTGAGCGATTTTTGTGTTTCCTCCTCATGGGATTCCATCTGTTGATCCATCGTCTCCTGCATTTCTTTAAGCAGTTCTCGTGTTTCCTTTGTAAGGGCATCTAACCGTTGATTCATTTCTTTAAGCAATTTTTGTGTTGCCTCCTTATGGGCATCCGTCTGTTGACCCATATTCTTCTGCATTTCTTTATGCAATTTTTGTGATTCCTTTGTGAGTGCATCTACCCGTTGATTCATCTCGTTAAGCGATTTTTGTGTTGTCTCCTTGTGCGCCTCCATCTTTTGATCCATGTTCTCCCGCATTTCTCTAAGAGATTTTTGTGTTTCCTTTGTAAGGGCTTCTAACCGTTGATTCATGGTCTCCTGTAACTCTTTATGAGATTTATTTTTGTCCTTCTTGTGATCCTCTAATAGGATCATGAGAAGTGATTTTAAATCCAGATCTTGTAATTCGGGTGTGGTGGGGTATCCAGGACTTGCTGCTGTTGGAGAGTTGGGTTCAGATGGTCCCACATTACTTTGATTTCTGTTAGTAACATTCCTACGTTTGCCTTTTGCCATCTGGATACCTCTGGTGTTAGTTGGTCCTGCTGCCACTGGCTGTTGGTTGGACCTCCTGTGAGCCTGCAAAGCTATTTCTGCCCCCCCTGGATTACCAGGATTCCCCTGGCACTGATTTCTGGGGCCTGCCTGCTCCTGAGTGACTTTGGAGCCCTAATGTGCCTTGCCCCAAGTGATCTTATATTGGGGAGGCCTTGCACATCTAAAGGCTCAGCCTAGTGGATTCCTGGAGCAGAGGTCGCCAAAGGGAGGCTGGTAGGCTCCTGCCCTGTGCAGGGGTGTGTGATCTCTCCTGGGGGGGGAGGGGCGTCCCTCTGCCAGGCAGAAGTCCCACAGCAGAGCTGGCGTGCTGGTTACTGCAGATCAGCCCAGCACTTGGGAGCCGCATACACACAAGCCGCCCGAGACCCAAGCGATAATATGTCTGTCTGTCTCAGAACCTGGCTGTCCCAACTTCCCAGTCACTGGAGCAAAGATGGCGGAGGGCACTCTCCGTGGCGCCGCTCACCCTGTAGACGCGATGGCCCGCCGATCTGGCACCCAGACGACCACAGCGCTGACCCGTTCTCGGGCACAGACGGAAGCCCCAACAGGCCGTGTCCCAAGTGATGTTATATTGAGGATAGGGAGCTTGGGGTACCTGTCTCTTCAGCGCAGTCTGTGGGAACAGAGGTCGCGGAAGGAAGCCATTCAGTTTTAACAGCACCATTTGTTGAAGATGCTGTTTTTTTTTTTTCCAGTGTGTCTCTCTGGTTTCTTTATAAAAAAAATCAGTGTATGTAGGTGTGTTCATTTATATCTGGATTTTCAATTTTATTCCATTGATCAACATGTCTGTTTTTGTGCCAATAACACATTGTTTTTATTTAGACAGTTTTATAGCACAACTTGAAATCAGGGTGGCGATACTTTCCATAGTTCCTTTGTTATTCAGGATGCTTTTTAACTATCCTGGGTTTCTTGTATTTCCGTACGAAGCTGAAAACTCTCCTTTCAAGATCAATTACAGAACATTTAGATAATGTTTCTCTCTTAGGTACTGCATGTCCATCCCCACAACCCATCCCTTTTTGAATTCATGACCTCTTTTTCTCTAATTACTGTTGTTTTATACACATTTACACCATTTACACACACACACACACACACATGATTGAGTCCATTTAGTTTTGCTTGTATGTGCATATATTGAAACAGGTTATTGCTATAAAATCGTAACTGACATGGAACTTATAATGCCAACAAAGCCAGGCTTGACCTCATAGAGAGGTCAGACAGAGCCTGCCTCTGTCTTCTGAGTGCTGTGATTAAACTATGGACTGGGCCCTTTCTCCTTTGTTGTTTGTTTTGTTTTATGATTTTAAAAATATTTACTTTACATTACGTGTAGGAGTTTTTCGCCTATTAGTGTGCACATCAGCAGGCTCTCAGAAGTCAGAAGAAGGTATTGGGTGTCCTGACAATAGAATTTTGGACCGTGAACCACCATATGGGTACTGGAAACCAAAGTCAGTCCCTTTGCAAGAGCATCAAGCACACTTAAGTGCTGAGCCATCTCTTCAGCCCCTCACACCCACCTTGGTTTTTGAAACAAGGTCTCTCACAGAAAAAAAATGACAATGACAATTTTAGCGCTGGAGAGGCAGAGTTAGGGGGCTTCCTGGAACTTGGTGACCAGCCAGTCTTGCTGAACAGAAGCACTCCAGATTCTGTGAGAGACCTTGTTTCAAAATCAACTGGGAACCTACTTCTTGATATCTTTGGATACTGTGAGTTGTGATCCTTAGTAATAGTCAATGGTCCTATATACTGAAGAAAAATTATTTGCACCAATCGGTAATTCATTATTTCACTCATCCAATGAGTATTGCTTTCCCATTTTGTGTCTAGAACAGAGCTAAGGGCCAGGGAAATGTTAAATGAAAGCAAATGCAGTGCATGTCTACATGGAGCTAAGCATTCGGGTATGATGTCTAACATGTGTCCAGTGGTATAAATTCAAGTAATATTATCTCTGAGAAGTGATTTTGAAGATGTATGTACTGTTGACTAAAAGAGAACTATACTTGTTCAGGTGCCAGGAACATAATTCCTGTTAAGTGACGGCTTAGCTAAGAGCTGATGGATGAGCTGGTATCACCAAGGCTAAAGGAGACCTTCACAGAGTGTATATTCACACTATCCCTGTTCTGGGGCTGGAAGTACGGGGAGATCATGGGGTTCCACAGAAAGGCTAGTGTGGCAGCAGTCATTGTGCAGTGTGAGGGAGCTGGAGAGTTAGGTGGGCTGTTGCCTCACTCAGGCCTTGTAGCTTCATTTTAGGGAATTTAGCAATAGCTCTCAAGGATGGACGTGACTCAGTATCATCTGCACTTGAAAAACAGTGAAGCTAAGGTTTGGCAAGGTGCAGTGAGGCTGGAGTGACAGCCACACTCCGAACATGATACAGGAGTCTACAGAAGCATGCCTTGGTAGTCATATAAATTGCAGATGACAACCATGTATAGAACTGGCCCACCAGGCGTGTTGTCTCCCAACATTTGATAACTGACAGCTCAAATGCTGCCATTACTGCTGGCCTCTAGGGTAGGCCTCATCAGCACTTAGAGAATCTAAGATGTTTCTCGAATGCATCACAGTGACTTCCAGAAAAGGAACTGTGCAAGAAAAGAACAGAATTGATAAATGTTTTATCTTTCTCTAGCTCAACTTCACCCTTCCTGTGCACAGCAAACCAGATTTTCACTATTACTTTTTCATCAGGAGGGGTTGATCTAAGACGTCAAGCTTGAGAATAAGAACACACTGTGACTCCTCTGATATGGTTGCAGTCCTCAAGATGAAGTAGGCAGGTGTGAAGCCACACTGTGTGCCTGTCACCCTGGCAGCCTCCCTGCTTGGAGGAAAGTCAGACTGGGAGACACAGAAGTGCTTTCACTGGGAGCAGTTGTGGGTAACAAGTTTGTCAACTTGTTTCTCAGTTGCCCCCACCTATTGCTACCAAAATGAGGTACCTCAGCTTATCCTAAAGTGCTTTAAGTTGGAAGTAACAGGAAATCATGTTCTTTTTAAAGTTGGAAGTAACAGGAAATTAAGTTTGAGAGACAAAAGTAGTAACATGAAAGTGCAGAGAACTAGCAAGGAAAAAAAAAATTAAACCGAGAAGGAGGGAAAAGCAAGGTATGTTTAGGGAATTAACCTGTGCGGGAAACAAAGGCATAATGTAATGACCTACAAGGTGAGCAGAGTGTGGGGCCAGACACCAAGGTGCTCTGGGATATGGTAGAAAGGGAAAGGCAGTGGAACGCCCCAATCTTCAGGACCAGGTTTTCCCCACTTACTGACTCTGTGATTTGGGTGGCATATTTCCTTGGTATATATACATATACATACACATACACATATACATAATCATTCTGTGTAAATAGGGATTTCTACTCTTTACCATTGTTAGGGTCAGTGGTTTAAACAGTGTGATTTAGTTACACAAAATCTTACTCATAATTGATTTTTTGTATATTTTACAAACTTCACAAGTGTCCATTCCTTCCCCTTCCTCACACTTGAAAAGATCTCCAGTTCTGCTTCTCTTAGATGGTTGTTCTTTCTCTTAAGTTTATACCTGTTGGATAGTTACTCTGCGTGTTGTTGTGGACGAGGGCCAGGACCTCTGGTTACAGGGGTGGACTATACAGTTCTTTGCCAAGTTCATGAAGATATGTTTAGTCCTATTTGGCAATAGCTGCTGAATTTCTAAGATGGTAAAAGGCTCATCTGATGTTCTTGGTTAGTTTCCTTTTTGTGTTTCTCCTTCTCATGCTGACCGGAGCTTTTGTAGCACAGAGCCCTGACCTCTGTATCCAAACTCTCGTTATCCACCCAGCCTCTACCATAAAACATCTTTCATTCAGTTGCTGACCTCTTGTCTAGTAGAAAACTTTACCATTCCTTACTGGTGCATATGGACACATACGGACTACTTCAGGTCATCTCTTGTCAAATCCATCTGTATTTCCTGTTCCTTCATTTTTGTGTGTCTCTCAGAGGCAGTCGGGGAAGGGGCCCTTTGCAGAGCTGCAAAGTTGGACCTGAATCCCAAGGCTACCATCTCCCATCATGCTCATAGGGTATTCCCACTTCCCCTTCCAGACTCTTGATGCCCTAGGGGAACCAGTACCCTAGTTAACTGCCTCCTTTCCTGCTTCCTCCAGGTCCCTTACTCTACCCACTCTGTATCCTACACACATCTTCATATTTCCTGTCTGGGCAGCTAGAAATCTCCTTTTATGGTATCTAATTTTCCTGGTTTTCCTGTCTTTCAGTAAGGGGGTGGGGCTACCTTCCTATGTAATGCTTTACTTTTGAAAGCTTAAAGGGAACTTCTAGAGTACCCTTTTCTTGCTCAGTTCAGCCTGACTCCCAAGATTAATGTTTCACTGGTATATCCTGTCTTGCAAGGATGGTGATGGATGGAAACCCCACCAGAAGAAGTTGGGTTGTGAGACTCTTCAGTGGCAAGGAATTCAGTGGACTGTCAGCTTCAGTGGAATTCTTCTCTACATTCTCTCCAAAGAGTGGCTTCTCATGTCCTCCCAATGGCTGTTCTCAGTACTCCACAATCAACCAGTAATGGCTGATACCATGTAAGAGAAGTCAGCTAGGCATGAGGGGAGAGGGCTTCTTTGTTGTTTTAATTTTTCACTTCTAATTCCTTCTGATCCCTTTCTTTGACAGACTCTTTTAAAGACTCTGATCCACTTGGTATGCTGTATGCATTGATGCAACATTGTCCTAACTCCTTCAGAAGTTACCATAACCTCACAGGAAGCCAAAGACAGCTTACCAAAGCAGCCATCCATCAGCTGCCAAAGTTTGCTTCTATAGTAGAAGATGCCAAATTTTAATTTAATGGATGTGTGTGTGTGTTATTGCAGATTTTCTGAATTTTGGCACTATTTGAATTTGGGGTCCAGTAACTAGGAGTTGTCTGTGCCACTGTGGGGTGCTTAGCAACTTCCTGGATTCCATACATTAGATGCCTGTTGATTTTTGTCAGTTTGACCATCAAAATGGCCCCTGCAGGATAAGTTGTTCCTGGTGGGAAACCACTACTGTGATGTAGATCTGCTACTCAGGGAAAAGACTGGAACTATTTATTCAACGATTGTAAAGCCACAGTGTATATGACTTAAAGAAAATTCCCAAGTTTAATAATTAAAATAATATTATAATATTAAATGGAATGTTCGTAAAATAACCAGTGTATGATCTTTAAATTGTTAGTACATAGATTTTGGACACAGCTCTGTCTCAAAATCAGTCAGATATTACTGCAGTTGCTAGGAAAGTGGCTTACCATGGCTGATTTTTAAATTGAGGTGCTGACAACACCAGATTCCTGGTTTAGAACAGTACTTCTGATGGTTCTAAAAGGACTGACTGAAGAAAGCAAACTTGGTGTTAGTAAGGCCACTCGAAGTTTAGCCAGAGAGCTCCAGCACTCATGGAGAATCAGAGCTGGATGTGTGTCAATGCGCTGGTTGGAGCTGATATAATTAGTCGCAATCAAGGCATCATTCAGACAGTTCTATCTAGAATGACTGGAAGGCCAATGGCTGAAACTGCAGCCAACATTCTGTTTGCCAGCCATTGTAGCAATATAGAGTTTATCAGAAAGAACACTTCTGTTTCTAGCCTTGGCAGGTAGATCATGCTCCAACCATGGACATTTTATTTTTATTTATTTTTTATTTTTTATTTTTTTTATTATTTTTTAAGTTTTCCATGGACATTTTAGAATGTGTTAATATGGAAACCATCTATTACTTGAAGATGTTTTCTGCTGATACAGAAACATCATTCACAATGCACAAAGTCAACTCTTTGTTAGCTTGACGTAACTTATTGCCGAGTATCAGCATAAACGTTTCCAGGGGAACGATGGATTGAGTTTTAGTGCCGCTGTCCCGTTCTAGCTCAATCATTTACCAGAACACGTGGCTCCTAAGCATCCGAAAGCACAACTCTGTTTTGTCACTGTAGACATTTTGTACAGTTTGCATTCCAGTGGATGAGAAATGGAAGTGGTTGTTATAGAAATTAGAGCTTGCAGCTCACGTGGATTAGTCAGTGGTCTGTCTTGAAGCAGGGAAACAGGATGCAGCTGAGTGGAGAAACTCAGCATGACATCTAACTGATTTTGAGACGGAACTTTTGTGTGCTTTTGTTTCGGTTTTGGACTTCAAGCTTTTTAAGGCTTCCTACTTATTAGCCATAAAGTATTGATCCATTTTATAGCTTCTGCAGGTGTGGATTTTCTTTTTAAAACTTTTTATTGATCCTTTGTGAGTTTCACATCGCGCACCCAAGTCCCACTCATTTTTCTGTCTGCTTGTATCTGATCTCTGCCCTTGAACCCCCTCCCCCCAATTAAAAACACACAAACACCCATAACAAACAAAGTGAAGCATAGAAAACATCTTGTTGTGGAAGCTGTAGTGTGTCACAGTGTGTTGCACAGTATGGCCCGCTGCCCACACATCTTCACTTGCAAATGTTCATTGCAATGTGTCATTGGTTTGGCTTGACATCTCTGGCTTCTTTCACACCATCACTATCTTCACTGGGACTCCTCCCAACTCTGTCACGGAAAGCCTGCAGTTTTGGATAGTCAGGACAAGTCCAACATTTCATAGATGATGTAAATTTGGGGGTAGGCCAGCTCAAAGCCATGGGTCTGGGCCCGGGTGCAGCTGAGCGGGTCTGCCTGATGACTCTCCCTTATCCACATCACCAGTGTGAACTCTCTAGCGCTGCCCCAGCTAGGCCACTTAAGGCTGCCCTCCGCAGGAGTCAGGATCAGCTCCTTTGCTCTCATGCCCTTGTGGCCGGCTCACCTGCACCCACGCTCCAGGGCCAGTTCCACTCTGCTGTCCAGTCAAGGTGCAAGGTCCACTCTCCCAAGTGCTGCAGCCTGCGAGGGGCTGGACAAGCTCTTCCTCTCAAACAACCCCAGAGATGGCTTATCAGTACCTTCCCCAATAAGGCCATCTTCACTGTGTCGCCCATAGAGAGAGCAGGGCCTATTCTCTTGAGCTATACAGCTGGTGAGAGGTAAGGCTAACTCTCTTGCTCATTTGATTTCTGGACTAACGCAGGTGGCGAGGAGCTAGGGATTGGGGAGCGCATGACCCCTGCCCTCTCTCTACTTCAAAGCAAAGGAATGGCAAAGCCAGCTCTCCCCTGCACCCACATCCATGGGAACAGCTCACTTGCACCCCTCCACCGGGGCCAGCTTCACTATGCTGCCTAGGTGAGGTCTAGGGCCCAATCCCTGGAGTGCTGCAGGTAGTGAGGGGCAGGGCCAGCTCACCAGTTCCTATGACCCTGGGGTCAGCTCTCCTGACTGCTGCATCCCTTCTGCTCCACACTCTTGCCCTCAGGCCGGCTCACTCCCCCTCCCTTCACCCTCCCCAGGGCCAGTTCTGCTGTGCGATCCAGGCAAGGTACTGGGCTTGCTTTCTCTTGTGCTATCATGGGTGAGAAGTGGGACCATTTCTTCAGAGTAGCTCTGCTAGTGAGGGGGTGCGGCCAGTTCTGCACAGCACCTGGACATCCCTGTGGTCCCTTGCAGCTGCCCAGACCAGAGGCATCTCTGTGATCTCTAGGGTAATATGAGTCATGGACATAGACAGTGACCCCTGATGGTGCATGGTCATAGACCCAAACACGGCCCTCAGTGGAAGCACAGGTTGGAACTTCATTGTGGCCCCAGGGGGCGGGGCTGGCTACTCACAACAGGCTCCTTCTCTTCACCTTCCCATCTCCAGTTCCATCTCTCTCCCGTAATGTTCAAACTGTTCTTTTTCTTTCCCATCTGTCCACTACATACTTGCATATTTTAGTGGTTTGTGCTGTAGGTGGGCCATGTGACTGATAGGCCCCTGGGTAACCTCCTCTGTCCATGCTGCATGGCTTGGTGACTAGCTGTCCTCTAGTTGTTTACAGCCATTCCTTGTGGTATGGCAGCGGACAGGTCTGTGGGCGTTGTTCCCCGCCTTGGCTGCATGGGATGGTGGTTGGTCTGCAGGTTTCTGTCTTTCTCCTCCTGAGCTGCAGTGTGTCAGTAGGCTGGGCTCTGTGTATCTTAGGCTCAAGCATGCTGTGCACCCTAGGGCAGATCAGTGTGTCTTTCCTCTTCCATGCGTGGCATGGCACTCAGCAGGTCTCTGGCTGACTTCCTCTGCAGGAATGAATTTTAGCAAAAGACATTTTTACGTTCTTTCTCTTCTTTTGTTAGGAAATTAGAGACTTTTCTGCTTCTGCCATGTCTCTCCCTAACTTTTTTAAAAATTAATTGGTTATTTTATCTATTTACATTTCAAATGTTGTCCCTCTTCCTGGTCTCCCCTTTACACACCACCCCATCCCATTCCCACTACTCTTAGTCTCTAAGAGGGTGCTCACCCACCACCCATCTACCCACTCCCACCTAATCGCTCTAGCATCCCTGAGGCTGGGCCATCAAGCCCCCACAGGACAAAGGGTTTCCCCTCCCATTGATGCCAGATAAGGGAAACCTCTGCTACACATGTACCTGGAGTCATGGATCCCTCTTTTCTTGGTAGTGTAGTCCCTGGGAGCTCTGAGGGGTCTGATTAGTTGATATTGTTGTTCTTCCTATGGGGTTGCAATACCCTTTAGCTCCTTTAGTCCTTCCCCTAACTCTTCCATTGGGGTTCCCCAGCTCAGTCCATATGTTGGCTTTTAGTGTCTGCTTTGGTCTTAGGTGCTGGCAGAACCTCTCAGAGGACAGCTATGCTAAGCTCCTGTCTTTGAGTACTTTTTTGCATCAGCAATAGTGTCGGGCTTGGTGTCTGCAGATGGAAATGGATCCCAAGGTGGGGCAGTCTCTGGATGGCCTTTCCTTCAGTATTTGCTCCATTTTTCTTTTTGTCCCTGTGTTTCCTTTAGACAGGAACAATTCTGGGTTAAAAATGTTGAGATGGGTGGATGGCCCCATCCCTCAACTAGGGGCCATGCCTATCTACTGGAGGTGGTCTCTTGAGGGTCTACCTCCCCTCTGTTGGGTATTTTGGCTAATGTCATCCCTGTTGGGTCCTAGGAACCTCTTGCTTCCCTGGTGGTTTCCCCTGTTCCTCATCCCCCCACTTGCTACATATTTTTATTCATTCTCCCGACCCTCTGGACTTCTCTCTTGTCTCTTCCCATATCTGATCCTGCCCTCTCCTTTTCCCCTCCTCCTCCTCTATCCCTCCCAGGTGTCTCCCTTCCTCTACCTCCCCTTATTTTTCCTCCTTCTAAGTAGGATCCAAACTTTGGTCTTCCTTCTTGTTAAAGTTCATATTGTCTGTGAGTTGTATCGTGGATATTCTCAGCTTTTGGGCTAATATCCACTTATCAGTGAGAACATACCATGTGTGTCCTTTGGGTCTGGGTTACCTCACTCAGGATGATATTTTTTAGTTCCACCCATTTGCCTGTAACTTTCATGAAGTAGTACTCCATTGTGTAATGTGCCACATTTTCTGTATCCATTCTTCCTTTAAGGGTTGTTTCCAGCTTCTGGCTATTATAAATAAGGCTGTTATGAACATAGTGGAGCATGTGTCCTTATTATATGTTAGAGCATCTTTTGGGCATATGCCCAGTAGTGATGTAGCTGGGTCTTTAGGTAGAATTATTTCCAATTTTCTGAGGAAGTGCCAGTTTGTTTTCCAAAGTGGTAGTACCAGCTTTCAATCCCACCAGCAATGAATGAGTGTTTCTTCACATCCCGCTGTCATTTGAGTTTTTAATCTTAGCCATTCTGACAGGTGTGAGGTGGAATCTCAGGGTCATTTTGATTTGCATTATTCTGAATATTTCTTTAGGTGTTTCTCGGCTATTTGAGATTCCTCAGTTGAGAATTCTTTGTTTACCTCTGTGCCTAGGTGTTTGAGTCTCTTTCCCACTTTCTTTCTTATTAGATCCATCATATCTGATTTATGTGGAGGTCCTTGATCCACTTGGACTTGAGCTTTGTGCAAGGAGATATGAATGGATCAATTTGCATTTTTCTACATGTTGGCCACCAGTTGAACCAGCATCATTTGTTGAAAATGCTTTCTTATTTCCACTGTATGGTTTTGCCTCCTTTGTCAAAGATCAAATGACCATATGTGTGCAGGTTTACTTCTGGGTTTTCAATTCTATTCCATTGATCTTCCTGCCTGTCTCTGTACCAACACCATGCCATTATCACTATTGCTCTGTAGTATAGCTTGAGGTCAGGGATGGTGATTCTCCAGAAATTCTTTTATTGTTGAGAATAGTTTTTGCTATCCTGGGTCTTTTGTTATTCTAGATGAAGTTGAGAATTGCTCTTTTCTTTAAATCTCTGTGAAGAATTGAGTTGGAATTTTGATGGGGATTACATTGAATCTGTGTATTGCTTTTGAAAGATGGTCATTTTTAGTATGTTAATCATGCCAATTCATGAGCATGGGAGATCTTTCCATCTTCTGGGGTCTTCTTCAATTTCTCTCTTGAGAGACAAGATGCTCTTGTCATCTTGATCTTTTACTTGCTTGGTTAGAGTTACACCAAGATATTTTATATTATTTGTGACTATTGTGAAGGGTGTTGTTTCCATAATTTCTTTCTCAGCCCATTTATCCTTTGAGTAGAGGAGGGCCACTGATTTGTTTCTGTCAATCTTATATTCAACCACTTTGCTGAAGTTGTTTTTCAGTTGTAGGAGTTCTTTGGTAAAATTTTTGGAGTTGCTTATGGAGATACTATCATATCATCTGCAAATAGTGATATCTTGACTTCTTCCCTTCCAATTTGTATCCCTTTGACCTCCTTTTGTTATCTAATTGATTTGGCTCGAACTTGAGTACTATACTGAATAAATAGGGAGAGAGTGGGCGGCCTTGTCTTGTTCCTGATTTTAGTGGAATTGCTTCAAGTTTCTCTTCATTAAATTTGATGTTGGCTATTGGCATGCTGTATGTTGCTTTTCTTATGTTTAGGAATGTGCCTTAAATTCCTGATCTTTCCAAGACTTTTGACATGAAGGGGTGTTGGATTTTGTCAAATGCTTTTTAAGCATCTAATGAGATGATCATGTGGTTTTTTTTCCTTTGAGTTTGTTTATATAGTGTATTGTGCTGATGGATTTCCATATATTGAACTATCCCTGTATCCCTGAGATGAAACCTACTTGATCATGGTGAATGATCATTTGTGAGAATTTTAGTGAATATTTAAGTATCAATATTCATAAGGGAAATTGAACTGAAATTCTGTTTCTTTGTTAGGTCTTTGTGCAGTTTTGGTATCAGTGTAACTGTGGGTTCATAGAACAAATTAGGTAGTGTTTCTTCTGTTTCTATTTTGTGGAATAATTTGAGAAGTATTGGTATTAGGTCTTTGAAAGTCTGATAGAATTTTGCACTAAAATGATCTGGCCCTGGGGTTTTTTTTTTAATGACTGCTGCTCTTTCCTTAGGAGTTGTGGTACTGTTTAGATGATGGTTTATCTGATCCTGATTTAACTTTGGTACCTGGTATCTGTCTAGAAAATCATCCATTTCATCTTGATATTTTAATTTTGTTGAGTGTAGGTTTTTGTAGTAGGATATGATGATTTTTTGAATTTCCTCATTTTCTGTTATGTTTCCTTTTTCATTTCTGATTTTGTTAATTTGGACACTGTCTCTGTGCCCTTTAGTTAGTTTGGTTAAGGATTTATCTATCTTGTTGATTTTCTCAAAGGACCAGTTCCTGGTTTTGTTGATTCTTTATATAGTTCTCTTTGTTTCTGCTTAGCTGATTTCAGCCCTGAGTTTGATTATTTCCTGTCATCTACTCTTCTTGGGTGTATTTGCTTCTTTTTGTTTTAGAGCTTTCAGATGTGCTGTTAAGCTGCTAGTATAAGATCTCTCCAGTTTCTTTATGAAAGACACTCAGAGCTATGAGTTTTTGTCTTAGTACTGCTCTCATTGTGTCCTATAAGTTTGGATATGCTGTGCCTTAATTTTCATTAAATTTTAGAAAGTCTCTAATTTCTTTATTTCTTCCATGACCAAATTATCACTGAGTAGAGAGTTCTTCAGCTTCCATGAGTATGTGGGCCTTCTATTGTTTTTTCTGTTATTGAAGGCCGCCTTAGTCTGTGGTGATCTGATAGAATCTATGGGATTAATTCAATCTTCTTGTATCTATTGAGGCTTGTTTTGTGTCTGATTATATGGTCAGTTTTGGAGAAGGTATCATAAGGTGCTGAGAAGAAAGTATTTTCTTTTGTTTTAGGGTGAAATGTTCTGTATATAACTGTTAAATCCATTTGGTTCATAACTTCTGCTAGTTTCACTGTGTCTCTGTTTAGTTTCTGTTTCCATGATTTGTCCATAGGT
Source organism: Tokudaia tokunoshimensis (assembly GCA_036184795.1). Classification (NCBI taxonomy): domain Eukaryota; kingdom Metazoa; phylum Chordata; class Mammalia; order Rodentia; family Muridae; genus Tokudaia; species Tokudaia tokunoshimensis. The sequence goes on along the minus strand of BTHU01000011.1, from coordinate 105,886,110 downwards.
GAGAGTGTGAGGTTCAATGTGTGTTTTGAGCTTTTGTAACTTTTCTTTTACAAATATGGGTGCCTTTGCATTTGGAACATAGATGTTCAGAATTGAGAGTTCCTCTTGGTAGATTTTTCTTTTGATGAGTATGTAGTGTCCTTCTTTATTTTTTGATAACTTTTGGTTAAAAGTCTGTTTTATTGGATGTTAGAATTTATACTCCAGCTTGTTTCTTGGGATCATTTGCTTGGAATTTTTCCCTAACCTTTTACTATGAGATAGTGTCTGTCTTTGTGACTGAGGTGTGTTTCCTGTATGCAGCAAAATACTGGGCCCTGTTTACATATCCGGTCTGTTAGCCTACGTCTTTTTATTAGGGAATTGAGTCCACTGATGTTGAGAGATATTAAAACCAATGATTGTTGCTTCCTATTATTTTTGTTGTTAGAGGTGGAATTATTTGTTTGGTTCTCTTCTTTTGAGTTTGTTGTGAGAAGATTAATTTCTTGGTTTTTCACTGGTACGGTTTCCTTCTTTGTGCTGGAGTTTTCCTTGTATTATCTTTTGCAGGGCTGGCTTAGTGAAAAGATATTGTTTAAATTTGGTTTTATCATGGAATATTTTTGTTTCTCTATCTATGAGAAAAAATTGAGAGTTTTGCTGTGTATAGTAGCCTGGGCTAGCATTTGTGTTCTCTTAGGATCTATCTGTCCAAGGTCTTCTGGCTTTTAGAGTCTCCATTGAGAAGTTTGGTGTAATTCTGATAGGTCTGCCTTTATATGGTACTTGACCTTCTTCCCTCACCTCTTTTAATATTCTTTCTTTATTCTGTGCATTTGGTGTTTTGATTATTATGTAACAGGAGGAATTTCTGTTCTGGTCCAATGTATTTGGAGTTCTGAGTGCTTCTTGTATGTTTATGGGAATCTCTTTCTTTAGGTTAGGGAAGTTTTCTTCTATAATTTCGTTGAAGATACTTACTGGCCCTTTAAATTGGGAATCTTCACTCTCTTCTATACCTATAATCCTTAGGTTTGGTCTTTTCACTGTGTCCTGGATTTCCTGGATGTTTTGTGTTAGGAGATTTTTGCATTTTGCATTTTCTTTGACTGTTGTGTCAATGTTTTCTATGGTATCTTCTGCACCTGAGATTCTCTCTTCTATCTCTTGTATTCTGTTAGTGATTCTATGATTCCTGATCTCTTTCCTAGGTTTCCTAGGTTTTCTATCTACAGGGTTATCTCCCTTTTTGACTTTTTTATTGTTTCTATTTCCATTTTTAGATCCTGGATGGTTTTGTTCAATTCCTTCACCTGTTTGATTGTCTTTTCCTGTATTTATTTAAGAGATTTTGTGTTTCCTCTTTAAGGGCTTCTACCTGTTTACTTGTGCTCACCTGTACTTCTTTAAGGGAGTTATTTCTGTCCTCCTTAAGGTCCTCTATCATCTTAATGAGATGGGATTTTAGAACCAAGTCTTGCTTTTCAGGTGTATTAAGGTATCCAGGGCTTGCTGTGATTGGAAAACTGGGTTCTGATGGCACCAAGTGGCATTGGTTTTGTTGCTTATGTTCTTGCACTTGCCTCTCACCATCTGGTTATCTTTGCTGTTAACTGGTCTTGCTGTTTCTGCTCTGACTAGAGCCTCTCCCTCCTGTGAACCTGGTTGTTAGGCCTCCTTGGGTCAGGCTGTTTCTTTTTATGAGTGGGACAGGGGGTGCTGGAGCACACAATCTGTGCCTGGACACAGTTGTAGACCAGAAGGAAGATGTGTGTCTGACAGGATGGGAGGTCCTATGTTCTCTGGGCCAGGGGAGGAGGTTTCCCTGTTAGGCTATGAATTGGGGCAGGGGTGGCGGGAGAGTTACCTGTGAGCCTGGTGGTGTCAGAAGTCCTGGGGGTCAAGATGTCTTGGTGTGGGTGGGTTAATGGATGGGCTGGAGCACACTATCTGCTCCCAGGTGCAGTGTCAAACAGGAAGCTGTAACCAGAAATTTTATTTATTGTTTATTAAGTAATTAGAAAAGTGTGTTTGTGTGTGTTTTCACTTGCCCATGTTTAATGTTACTTATTTAGCTTGCCAGCTCCTGAATAACTACATGGAGTCTTATGTTTATTATGAATGCCCAGGTCTTATAGCTGGGCAGATTCTCAGTTTTTCTAAGTCAACAATACTGACCTGACCAACATCTGCCCATGTGGCCTTGTCCATCTTAGTCTTGTCCTAGCATCAGCTTTTTCATCCCTGTCTGTCTAGCTAATTGTCCCATGCCTGACTCTCTCCCAGGGTTTCTATCTCTGCCTGGAATCCCACCTTGTACTTTTTGTCTTTGCTATAGACCATCAGATTTTTAATAAAGCCATTTAGAGAATGCTTTAGACAAATGAGGAAGGACAAAGACACATTTTCACACAGTACACAAAAAGATTATCCCAACACCCATGAATGTTCATGTGAAGGCCTATGATTAATGCTGAAATTTCAGACAAGATCTCTCACAGACAGGATCTCTTACTGAACCTGCAGCCTGACTGGCTGGCTATTTATCCCTTGGGATCTGACATCTGCATGCTCCCATCCCTAGGGTTGCAGCTGCACACTACTGAATCTGGCTTTTGTGTGGATGTAGAGGATGCTTTCAACTGAATCATTTCTCCAGCCCCAGAAAGATGAGTTGGTTTTTTTTTGAAATGATAGATTTCTTCCTAAATTATCTTGATAGATGGTCCCATCTAGATTGCAATGTTAAGTGTCTTTTCCCAAACCAATTAAATCCACAGAAGTCAGTGTACCAAGAAAAATAAGCACCCTCCCCCAGTGTTTTCTTAGTGTGATGTCTACAGAAGCTATGCTCATTATTCTGTATGACACTACCATCATCTCTTCCCGGGTTTTGCTCACGTTATACCAATGTACCACTTGTAGTATTTTTCTTCAAGCTCAGCCTAGCTGCTCGTAGCCCACTACCTCCTGTGACATTCATCTCAATTCATGCCAGACGGGCCCCCTCCATAGGGAGCCTTGTGTGCAATCCACTCTCTGGCAATCCAAAGTGGTCTTTGACATTTTGGAGTTGTTTGATTGTACAGTTCCAACTACTGGCTTCCTAAAATACAAGCTTTATACGTACATACCACAATTACAGCCAAATTCTTTACCACTGAGCTATGCCCCCTGTAATTGCAAAAGACATTTTTCTGTCATACTAAGCTATGATGTTCTGGAATACTTTACTTTCCTCAAATATCCAACTTTTCTTCTCCCTTTCTCATCCATGACTGTCCTTTGTATGCCAGGTGAAGAATGCTTCTGAATCTGCACGTTAGCAGAACAACCTTTCTGTCAAGGAGAAAATAAGGTTCAAATCTGCCTTACAAAGATGATGATGAATGATGATGATGAATGATGATGATGATGATGATGGTGGCAAAGATGATGGCTGTGGTGGTGCTGGAGGTGATAATGGTGCTGATTCTGGCTGGTAGTAATGATATTTATGCTATGCATAATGGGAACATCTACCATATTTTCAGAGTTTATGCCATATTTGGTATTAGGTGCTTTGCATATATTACCTTGAGTATAACCATTTCACTGAGTATACAGGTGAGTGAAATTAACAGGGTTATAAATTTCTGGTGATTATAAATGAAAAAAGCTATCTTGGTTGTTAACAAGATTTATAATGTACAATGGCATTGACTGATTCCTTTATCTATCAGTAAATTTTGCATCCTACTCTGTATACCAGATACTTACAAAGGGGAGTCTGAGTGTGCTTAGAGTGATGAGCACTTCAGATACTCATGGACAATCTGACCCGAAAGGAGTCTCTGCTGCCACCTAAATGGAAATTTACCCTGTCCAAAGCTTGGTTATCAGAAAGTCTAAAAAACACAAGTCCCTTGTAGAACATTGGATCAAATGGGGTAAGAAATTTAATCCTCTTATTATCAGTATTTAATTTATTTTTTTAAAATTAAAATTACCTGCCAGTTATAATAAAATATCAGACATATTTAACATAAAAATGAAAAACCCTGAATCCCGTCTATTAATTTTTATGAATTTGGGATTGAATCTTCATTTCTAAAAGTAGCAAAATTAAAACAAAAATGAGCTCTGTTTTGCATATAAATATGTCTCTGTGAGTTTGTGTTATGTCTACTTTGAATCCTGAGGATGAATCTATCAGCCTGGGAGATGACTCAGTAGGTAGAGATCTTGTTTCCAAAGCCTGTGTTTTGACTTCCAGAACCCACATACAAGCTGTAGCCAGCATATCAAGAGCCTGTGCTCTTACAGAGAAATGGAGGGCACAGACAGAATTTCAGAAAGCTCATAGGTCACCCTAGGTGTGTGCAGCAATGAGCAAAAGAGACCCTGTTTTAAACAATGTAGAAGGTAAGGATTGACATCTGAGGCTTTCCTCTGACCTCTACATATCCACATGTCTGATTTTACATGTACATACACACACCACACGTGCTTTATCTGATTCTGAAATAGGATGAGCACCAATGAAATTGTGGGTTTTTTTTTTTATTTTTCATATGGGTACTAATCAGCGAAACTTACATTCTATGGGATGATAAAACACACATTCAGATCTCTTTTAATACCCATGATACAACCCACAGACTGTAAGAAGTTTAACAAAAAGCAAGGCCCAAGTGAGGTTGCTTCAATCCTACTTAGAAGGGGGAACGAAATAATCATGGGAGACAGAGGGTAGAACCTGGGAGAAAGAGGGGAGGGAAGGATAAAGAGGAACAGGATTAGGTATGGGGGTGGGAAACAGGAGAGAAGCCCAGAGGGCCAGGAGAATGAATGGAAATATGCAGTTTCTGGGGGTGGAAGGTGGGAGAGGGACCCTCTAGAATGTACCAGAAACCTGGGAGGTGAGAGACTCTTAGGACTTAATGGGGTGACCTTGGCCAATATACCCAACAGTGGGGAGAGAGTGTCTACCTCCAATAGATAGACAGGGTCAAGTGGAGGGACAGAGTTACTAACCCTCAGTCAAAATTTCTGACCCAGAATTGTTTCTGTCTAAAAGAACTACAGGAACAAAAATGGAGAAGAGACTGAGGGAAAGGAGTCCAGTGACCGGCCCAACTTGGGTTCCATCTCATGGTGGGGCACGAAGGGCTGACACTATTAATGATGCTATGATGTGTTAACAGACAGGAAACTAGCATTAACGTCTTCTGAGAGGCCCAACCAACAGACGATGGAGATAGACACAGATATTTACACCCAACTGTTGAACTGAAGTCAGGGACCCCTGTAGTTGAATTAGGGGAAGGATTGAAGGGGAGGGCGACCCCATAGGAAGACCAGCAGTTTCAACTAACCCAGACCTCAGGGAGCTCCCAGAGACTGAGCCACCAATCAGACAGCATACATGAACTGGTCCGAGGACCCCAGCACATATGTAGCAGACTGCCTGGTCTGGCCTCAGTGGGAGAAGATGCACCTAATCCTCCAGAGACTTGAGGCCCCAGGGAAGGGGGATGCCTGGGAGTGTACCCTCTCAGAGGCAAGAGGGGAGGCATGCATGAGGAATTAGGGGGAGACCTGGAGGGTTGCAATGGCTGGACTGTAATTAAAATAATTTTACAGAGTTATGTGGGGGATCAAAAATGGCAGCTAAAGAAAGCTTCCTTTTGACTTTGGCCCAATAAAGGTACAACCCTCTGGATGCCATTAGTCACCAGCACCAGTTGACCAAGTGCTTTGTAGGCACTATGCTACACACTTCCTGAATATATAGACTTTTATTCAGACTCCCCTGTCAGTGTTTGCTTTGCAAATGAGAAGTTAGGCAGCCATGCAGATTACAGATTATCTCTTTTTGTCTCTTACATAGCATGAAACGAAGAAAGAGACACAGTATAGATACCAATACAAGAGTGTTTGTTGAAGTGTTTCTTCAAAAGACTGAAAAAAGGGATATAGCTGTAAAAGTCCAACAGTAGGGAATTTGTTAAACAGACAATACAGAGTGGATCCATTAACATGTCAATGCAGAAAACTAATGATGGTGTGGGGAAAAACAACTTTCCATACGCCAACATCGAGTACCATGGGATTCCATTTTTTAAAGTTTTTATGTTCGTAGAAAATTGATTAATAAAGACATACTCTAAATGTTAAAAATGACAAAAATTAATGCTAACTGTGCTTATTACTGGGTGATAAAAAATGCTAATGAAATTTTTTTACCTTTGCAATAAATGTGTATGGGTTGGGTAACTTATAAAATGTGAGAAGGGGTGGGGACTGAAGACAATCAAGGGGCCAGGCAACATCAGGAACTAAGATGGTGTCTTAGATGGTTGCTTGAAAGAGTGGACCATGACGTTGTCTCCTATGACTCAACACTTCCTCCTTTCTGCATTGCTTAGCTTCCTATTTTTCAAACTGAACACTATAGGTAGACACTTAGGGAACATTGAAGCATGCTAGCTACGTTTTCATTTCTGCACCACTGAAGCCACACGCTATTCTAATGGGCATCTTTGAAATCCCATTCTCAACTTATGAACTTACTAAATCTATTCGCTCTGCTGTACTGTTCCCAGAGTACAAGTGAAATACAAAATAAAAAAAAACAATTATGGTGATGAGAGTAATCAAATCATATAAAAAATTATAGCTATCTTACTTGAACCTTGGCCAAAGTTAATTTTGTTATAAAGGTGGGAAAACGTGTGCTTCTGACTATCAATCACGTTGGAATTAAAACTCAGAAGTTGCTGTAATATCAGTTTCTCTAATATTGTTGTGGTAGTGTGTCTGAAATTACAATGAAGTGGAATGTGATTAGCAAAGGGCAGGGTTGGTAGGGTCAGGAGGGCTTCATCAGCAGGTCCAGAACCAGCTACATGATTTGCAGTGCTCAGTGAAAAATGAAAAATCAGGGCTTGTTCAAAAATGACTAAGATTGGCATAGTAAGTGCACAGAACTAAGCCTCAGAGACCCTGGCCTTCACAGGCATCGGTGGTTACTCAGGCTGCACATTCATGAGGTAGTCTGCAGGAGATCAGGGCACAGGTCCCATTCTGTCATCCTGATGCTACCAAGCCAGTTACACCCTTCCTCTAAGCTTCATGTTACTCAGCCGTAAAACCAAGAAGGTAATTTTCAGAAAGTACTTTGTTGCAAGTGATAGGGATTCAAACCCCAGTGGGGTAATCAATAAAAGTTCCCCCGACTCCCCCGGCTTAGGTAACAGTTCAGGCAGGCAGGTAATGGCCAAACTCTAGAGCATACATCACTGAACTATTTCTGAAATAGCTACATAGTAAATATTTTCAACCTTATGAATCGTGTGGCCTCTGTCATAACTGTTCTATAACGTTCCCAGATCTTGAAAGTAGCCAGAAAAAAAATGTCTGCAAGAAACATGGTTGTCTTCCTATCAGACTTTATTTGTGGATGACACATGTGAGTTTTAGATCATTTTCATGACCCAGAAACTATTTTTCTTTGCTTCTTTCCCCCACTGTATGAAACTGTAAAAACCATATTGAACTCTCAGGCACTACAATATCAGATACATTTATCTGCAGATGTTTGTTAGGTGGGTGGCCTGGGTTTGGACACAGAGGCATCATTTGACATTGGTGCATCTGTATGTTTCTGTCTCATGTAACTCCATTATCGTCTGCTCTCTCTCCCTCTTACCAACCAAAGCGGAGCTTCCTCCACATAGGCAGGTGAGTGGGATCAGGTGGGAAAGAGAAAACACCAATCTTACTGCTACAAGTTGGTTATTTTAGAGGAATGAGTGCCCCCTCTGTCTTCCAGTGTCTGTATAATACAGTCCTCTTTGAGTGGGTTGATTTGGCTATGTGCTTATCACAGATCAATTGTGGTGAATATGTAGGTGGAATATTTTGTCTGGCCACTGTGTCTGACTTTTTATTGGTATAATAATAAACTGAGAGAACAGTTAAAGGAAGAAAATTTTATTTTGACTCATGGTTTTGGCTTATGCTTGACTGAGAATCATGGGGGGAAGTACATATTGCAGTGAAGCTACTCACCTCAGGATAGATGGAAAGCTGAAAGGAGAGATACAGAAAGAGGCAGGACAGGATGCATTCCCAAAGACCCTCGCCCGCTGACCCACTTTCTCCAGCTAGGCCTTACTTACCAGACATACCAGGTACTCCCCAAAAGTGCCACCAGCCAAGGATCATCACAGCTTCAACACACAAGCTGAGATGGCACATTTCATATTTAAATCATAACAGCCAGACCAAGGCCTGTAATTACATATCCCCTAGAATGGTGTCAGAAAACAAGTTCTATGATTTTGCTATCCCCACTAGAAACACTTGAGTTAGGAGAAACATCACATTGTACAAGTGCAAAGCAAGACATAGAATAGGAAGAAATTTTTCAAAGATTGCTCCTAGGAAGATAGTTAAAATATTCCTTAAGATTTATATAGTAGGGGAGATGGCTCAGAGAGACATTGTCTTTTGTTTTTAATTTATTTATTTATTCATTGACTTAACCTCCCAATCACAGCCCCTCTCTCCTCCTGGTCCTCCTTTATAAGCCTTTCTCCTCTCCTCTTCTGAGAAGGGGGAGGCTCCACCCTGACTATCACTCTACCCTGTCACATCATGTCAGCCAAGTTAGGGGAAAGGGTTCCATAAGTAGGCAATAGAGTTAGAGACAGTCCCCACTCCCATTGTTGGGAGACCCACATGAAACCAAGCTACATATATGTGTGTGGGTGCCCATGCTTTTTCTTTCCTTGGTCGTTCATCCTCTGGGAGTCCCCAAGGGTCCAGGTTAGTCGACACTGTTGGTCTTCCTGTGAAGTCCCTATTGCCTTCAGGGACACACTGTCTAAAAAAATAAGATGTGAAGTGATAGAGGCCACTTGACATTGACTTCCCAATGTTAATTGCACATGTGTATACCACATATATACACACCATCCTTGTAGCAGTGTATTTTGAAAGAATGGTTTTCAGAGTGTATGAAAATATTTCAATGCTGTCCTTTAAAAGATCCTCACAGGAAAATGTGTATGCCACCCTGACTTTGGAGTTGAATTTGCAGCCGTCCACCCATTGTTGTGTGAGGTAGACAACTTTCCCATGGTCCTCTTTCCTTCCTCATGCACCTCTCCCAAGTAATTGAAAGAGTTCTCTATTGCCTCTGTTTGACTTCCTTATTTCAGCTGCCCTACTGCAAGCAGCAATGCCACTCTCACTTCTATGCTACTAAGAGGCCTGTTTGGTCACTGGACATCTCTAGATTGCCACACTTCTTTTACATTAGTTAAAAATGGGCCAGATTCTTAACAGCTGAGTATGCTCTTCTGCTTCGTGTCTTATTACTTGGGTTTCTTAATTCTTCCCCAACAGTGCAGTATAGTTTATGACAAGTTTGTGGCCATCATTAATCCCTCTAACTCTCAAAGTAAATAAGGACATAGGCAGGATAGATCCTGCTGTCCCTACCTTAAAGGTGGGACTGCTGACACAGAATATTTAATGATTTGTTCCTGACCTCATCTGGTGTCTGTGTGTGTTGGAACTATAATGCTGCCTCTGACAGTCCCTGTTTTTACCCATGGCCACACCAATATCTTACTGAAAGCATTAGCCTTTTTCTCTGCTCTGCTCTGGTCTTGATTTTCCTCCTCCATGGAACCTACACTTGGTCTCTCCTACTCTCTCTTCTTGGGCAATAATTCGTACTTGTGATGACTCTTGGAAGGCTTCCCAGGTCTCTGCTCCTTATGGGAACCATCACTTACTCTGGCCTCTGAACCCAGCCTGTTGAATGTCTCTGTACGGCTTTAATCAAACTGGGCCTTGTGTTATGCTTCAGTCTTTCATGAGAGGGCCCTTAAATATTTTCCATTAAAATGCAATTAAATTAAAAACCTCTGCTTCAATGACCCCAGACTGGCCACCCGAAGACAGTGCAAACTGGGTCTCCCATAGGTCTCCTGACTATACCCAAATCTCCTATCCTCCAGCATTTGATTTCCCAGAATGTATATATTTAAATCAGAGCAACTAAACCTGGAGAGACATAGCAGAAGGCAGTGCTGATTCTTGGAGAGTGTCTGTCTATGCAGACAATAAGAACCCCTAAAAGACTACAGTTAGAACCTCTAGCCCTCAATATGAGTTCCACAAAAGGAAATAAGATCTCAGTCCTTTTATAACAATCTTCTGAATGTTGAACACAAAAAGGAAAAGGAAATGTGATTCAAACAAAGAAAAATGAAACACAACTAAATAATGGAGTCTCAAGTCCCAGTTCAGGAACAAAAGCAACATAAAGACCAAGATGTGTCCTTCCCCAATTACTGATCCCTCAGTAATGAATGGAAATAAGAAGAAAAGGATGATTATAACTATACTTAAACAAACTGAGAATATACAAAAACAAAGAGTTGAATGAAATAACAAAGCCAATCTGAGATATGAAAATGAATTCAATAGATAGAATTGCTGAAGAAAAGTTAAACTGAAACAATACTGGAAATAAAAACTCAATAAGTGAAATTAAAACCTCAGTGGAAAGTCTCATCAGCAGATTAGATCACGTGACAAACAGAGTTAGGGCTGGAAGACAAAGCAGAGTAACTGGATCACTCAGTAAATCAATGAGAAAGAAAACAACAGCAACAACAACAACAAAAACCCAAAGAAGAGAGCATGGGAGAGCCTTGGGACACCATATAAAGATCTAATCTTTGAACTATAGGCTAGTGTGGAGAAGGAGCATTAGGGGAGGAGGAGGAGAAGGAGGAGGTGATGGTGGAAGATCATCATAGTGACTAGGTAATGAATATTTTCAATAAAATTATATAAAAATAATTCCTAAACTGAAAGAGATCCCATTTAGATGCAAGAGCTTACAGAATAACAAATAGATAAGAGTGGAAAAGAAACTCCTGACAATAAATTATAATTTAAACACTAGAGGTACAAATGAAGAAGGAACTTAGTATGAGACCAGATGCTATGAATGTGACAGAGAAGAAAGTAGGCTACATATGTCAGCTTGTAGGTACAGGAAAGGACTTTGTGAACAGGATCCCGGAAGCACAGGCAGTAGGAGTTACAGTTGACATCCATGAAACTTAAAAGCTTCTGTGCAGCAAAGGAAGTTATCATTGGAGGGAAAAGGTAGCCGCAGGATGGGAAAAATTCTTTAGTACTTATATACCTGAAAGACAGTTAGTGTCTAGAATATATAAAGAACTAAAAAAACAAACAAAAAGCAAAGCAAAACAAAAAAACTTCCTAAACTCCAAGAAAAGCGACACAATTAAAAATTGAGGCATGGAACTAAACTAAGAGTTTTTAAAAGACTAAATGCAAATGGCCAAGAAACATTTCAGATTTTTTTCATCATCATTATCAGGGAAAAGAAAATTAAAATTGATTGAAGATGGTATTTTACTCAAGTAAAAATGGCTAAAATAGAAAAATTGACAACAAATGGTTTTGTGGATATGGAGAAAGGGAAATACTTGTTCACAGATGATGGGAGTGGAAATGGGGGCAGCTGCTATGGAAACCAGTGTGCCAGTTCCTCAAAAGGCTAGAACTATATCTACACTACTCCTGGGCATATTCCTAAAGGACTCTGTATCATACCTCAGATACTTTCTAATCTATGTTCATTGCTGTCTTATTAACAATAACCAGGAAATCAACCAGATGGTTGAGAGAGGTAAAATATTATTAAGTGGCCCAGAGACCATTCTTGTCCTATTTTGGCAAAGGGTGTGGCTGCTTTTTGCCCTTGTCCTAGAAATCTCTGTCAAGCTAAATGAAAGAATTTTGGATTCATGGCATTGGCTGAGGAGATTTCAAGACAGCCTAGTATCAACTGTGTCACTTGGTTATTAGATGTCACTATCAGAGAGATATATAATGAAAAGGAGCAAGCCAAGAAGGAAGAAAAGAAGCACCAGGAAGAGTAGTGTTGGAGCCATGTCCAGTGCTCAAAGAGTTAGGTTTAATCAAAAGCCAGATGCTAGATGGCATTAAGGGAGTGGTGACTTTAAGAAAAGACTGCACTGGGCTAGGGTTCCAGGTTGTGAAAAGGAATTAAAGGAAGTTTAAGCACTGAAGGAAACCATCAAATTCAGAAAGCTGATGCAAATGTATTTGAATGAAGGTGCCAAGCAAGCAGAACTTGGCAGTTTTGGACACGTGGTTCTGGGTTTAGTGTCATGAATACAAGAAAAGGATTGTAGAATATCCCTCCATGGCAAAGGAAAGCTACTGAGGCCAGATGTGTGTCAGGAGTTGTCTTGCTTGTAGGCCTAGAGAGGCCATTGTGTGAAGTTGTGAGGATGAGGCCTGGATGGCGTTGGAGACTCTAAGATGTTGTGGACTCCAAGATGTTAGAGATACCAGAGTTGTGAGATACATGCCAAGCAAAGCTGCAGACTGGATGTGGAAGGAAGAAGAAGAAGAAGAAAAAAAGAGCTCTTTGACATCAGACATGAAGATGCAGAATTTGGAATTTTTCCTGTTGATTTTCAGTCTTGCTTTGGTTCAACATTTCTTTCCTTTAGTCTACTTTGGAATGGCAATGTATATTCTTTATCATTATATGTTATAAGTATGTACTGCTTTTTTATTTTTATTCTATAGGTGATTACAGTTAAGAGATTGTATGAATCGCAGAAGAGACTTTGGAATTTTAAGTAGTCTTGAGACAGTGAAAGACTATGGGGACTTTTGAAATAGGACTAAATGCATTTTGCATTGTGATATGGTTACAAACCTTTGGGGGTCAGGGAATGGAATGTGGTGTTTTGTGTAAGAATGGCTCCATTTGCTTAGTGACCAGAGAGTGCCAGGCCCAGCATGGCATTTGTGGGAATGGATTGACATGGTTCCTGTCCTGGGGACAGAACCAGTGGCTGCCATGGGTATAAGGCTTGACTGTATAATAATGGACATATTTTCACATTCCTCTGAGAAATGTCCTCTCTGTTGATGTTAATGACTCTATGATAATCTGAGACAGCATGAGCTGGGGAGACAAAGGTGTGGTTAATGTCTCAGCAAAATGGTAACTGCTGGGACCTTCAGGACAGTCCTTAAGGCTGTGGAAAAGAACTCAAAAAATGTGAGTTTGAAAATATATAATTTCTCAACTATGCAAAAAGTAAGGATGCAACATGAATTGTATAAGGAGCTTCACAGATCTAAAGGAACATAGGCAACTACTACATGAGTCAACTTGTTAAAAAGAGATAAAAGATACAATTGCAGGTGGATTCCTGAGTTCAAGGTCAGCCTGGGACACAGTGAATCCAGGTCCAGGTGTTGTAGAAATGGTAATTTCAGGACAGGGTCCCACCCAACTAGTTTACTGTCTGTGCTTAACAGAGCTAGGCAGATCTCTGAATTCTTTTGCAATGTTAAAACAAAATGTGTGCTTGCTGTCTCTTGGGTATTAAGGCGCTGGAGTCATGGGATTCTGATTCATAGGATAATCAAAAGGAAACCTTAAGTAAATGACTGGATTGATATATAAAACAAAAGAGTGAGCTTATGCAGGAGAGAGGGAGAGAGAGAGAGAGAGAGAGAGAGAGAGAGAGAGAGAGAGAGAGAGAGAGAGAGAGAGAGAGAGAAACTGTCTGAGATATCTAGAAAAAGCAGATTAGAGAGAAAGAAAGCAGAACAGAGAGAAAGCAACCTGGAAAGCTATCTCTAGCAGAACATAGGCTATCAACTTGGACTCACAATTTGACTTTGATTAGTTTGTTTTCGCTGATCTCAGACATGCCTTCTCTCATAACCCCTCTCCAAGCTGAGACTAGTCCTTTCAAAGCAATAACAGGATTTGAAATGCTTAAAAGAATTAGGAGGTATGACCTTAGAAGAAGTGTGTCACTGGGCATGAATTTAGAGGTTTCAAAAGCCTATGGCAAGCCCAGACTCTTTCTTTTTGCCTACAAAGCATAATGTAGCTCTCAGCTCCTGTTCCAGTGCATGCCTGAATGCCACCACATTGCCAGTCATGATGATAATGAACTATGCCTCTGAAGCTGTAAGCAAGACATCAATTAAATGCTTAAAAAAAAAAGAGCTGCCTTGGTCTTAGTGTCTCTTTGAAGCAATAGAATAGTGACTAAGACAGAGAGTCAATTTTCTTCAGGGATGTGGACCCTGAGAGTTACCTATGATCAACAGATTGTTTCACAACCATATACATATATACAAAATCAAATGAACTCAGTAGGTATTAAATTTTAAAAAACATGTAGTTGGGAGAAAAAAAGTAGTGAGGAGGATAGGAAAAGAACTGGAGGGCATAGTTGTGGTGGATCTGATCAAAACACACATATATGTTTGAATATTGAATATTAAAATCCTTCTGCATCAAGAAATCATTATAAAATAGTAAAAGGCAAATCACAGAACTAGAGAAAATATTGGCAAATCATGTTTTTGATAGGATATTGATCTGCAGATTAGAAAGCACCTCTGTAGTAGTAATAACTCCAGACAGCTCAATTCAGAAATAGCAAAGTACTCACATAAACACATTTCCAAAGAAGGCATAGTTTTAAAAAATGCTCAAAAATGCTCAATATCATCAGTCATGAAGTAAATGCAAATAAGGTCTAGAATAAGAGTTATACCACCATTAGGATAGCCTTCTGGAAAACTTCAATAACACTATCTCTCCCAAAGGAACTCCAGAATATAACAAGTGTTAGCATGGGTATGGATAAATCAGAAAATTTGTCTATGGTTGGTGGGAAGCTAAAATGTGCAACAGTTATGGGACAGTGTAAGGGTTTCTGTAAAAAGTTAGCAGAATTACCATATGACCAATGACTGCCTAGCTCCTTGCCTCAGTGTCTATACCAAAAGAATTGAAAGCAGGGACCTAGATATTTATACAATGCTCTTCACTGCACCATTATTTATAAGAGTTGAGAGGAAGAAACAAAGCCAAATGTCTGCAAGAGTGGCATGGATAAAGACAACATCCTACATGCACATGACAGAATGTGGGATGGAGAGTTATTAAACGCATTCAGCTTCCATTTGGGGTGATGAACAATTCTGGAGATGGATGGTAGTAATGGTTTTACAGCATTGTGCAAGTACTTAATGACATAGAAATGCACCCTTCAAATTGGTTTCATGGTAAATTTTCTGCTTTGGGTACTTTGTCACCATTAAAAAAAAAATCAGAAGAAGGCCAGAGAAAGCACTCAGCCTGCAAACCACTTGCCTTGAAAGTGTGAAGGCCTGAGTTTCATATCCAATGCCATGTAACGAAAGATAGACCTGGTAGCTAGTCTTTTAATCCTAGCACTGGGAATGTAGAGATAGGTGGATCCCTGGGTGGGTCTTGCTGGCCTGATTAAGGTCAATGAGATCCTGACTCAGGAGAATGAAGTGAATGGTGTCTGAGGAATGAATGGGTTCTATGGTGACCTTTTGCTTCCTCAGATACGTGCACACAGCATGCATATGAACCATCATTATACATATGTATAAATAAACAGACGTGAATAGAGAGAGGTGGGAGACAGAGAGACAGAGAGAGAGAGAGAGAGAGAGAGAGAGAGAGAGAGAGAGAGAGACAGAGACACAGAGAGAGACAGAGACAGAGAGAGACAGAGAGACAGACAGAGAGAGAGAGAGAGAGACAGAGAGACAGAGAGAGACAGAGACAGAGAGAGACAGAGAGACAGAGACAGAGAAACAGAGAGACAGAGATGCTGGTGAATCAAGCTGCATCCCAGAGGCCACATGTAAGCTCTGTAGTCTCTAGTGGTGGTGCAACATGATGTGTCCAGCTTCCAGAGAACTGTTCATAAACTCTGAACCCCTGCCATGTTCCTTTCAGGTGTATAACCGTGGGAAGGTTACTGAGCCTATTCCCTGGTTCAGGAATTGACAGGTAAAAGTGGCTACAGTTCTGTGGGTTGGAGCATGAGCATATAATAGAGATGGCTAAGATCTTAGCAAAGTGATTGAACTCTAGCGAGTCTTCAGTGAGTTGAGTTATTAGCAAAATTGCACATATTTTATGTATGCTAAAACATACAGGTGATTTGTGGAGCTTCTCAATGAGTTCTTTGCCTCCTGAGCTATCACCTGGGATGGAATCTCTGCACACTCAGCCATTGTCATAGCCATACAGGGACTTTATGTCTCTGTTTACTTTAGCCTCTGTCCCCCATCATCTGCCTAATGGCTCAGGCATGCCAAGGATGAGTAAGAGCCGTAGGTGAGGTACATTCACTAACCTTGGCTGAGATCCATTTCGCGGTCATAACTCAGCAGTCAGCGCTATATGGAGCATCTGTACCTTGGCCTGCAATCCATACCCTCATGTGATTGGGAAGCCTTGGTGCTAATGATACTTAGGATAGACATTATGATATGATTAAGCTAGAAACCACATAGGATACTATTTCATCAGGACAGACACGTCTGCCTTCACATCTAAGAGGCTGTGTCTTGTCTTCCTCTGTGATCCCACAGAGCAGATCTGAAGTTAGAGCTCCTGTTGAAGAGGTTCATCCCAGCCTTTGGAGCATTCACTGTGGAGAATATGTTCATCTACATTTGTTCATTATGAATTTGGACAAATTTCATCCTTTGAAGTTTACCTTTGTTCAATCTATGAAGTATGAGCAATGAATCAGATAATTAAGACAGTTCAGGAAAATATTTAACTTATATTTGAGTGTTTTTCTGGTATTTTTTTCTGAATTTAACTATGCTAATTTTTAGGCTGTTCCTAAAGTCTTTTTCATCTGTTCTCCACTCCCCAGGCATTTTCTCCAAGTTTCTTTCAATCAGGCAATCAAGCTCGTTCTTTTGATTTTTGGTTGTTTGTCTAATTTTTTTTGTTTGTTTTTTGTTTCCTTCTAGGGCCAAAACAGTGATTAGGCACAGAGGATGTGTCAGAACATATATTAGATGCTGAGGTTGCAAAGAGAAAAGGGGTCTAAGGAAGGCAGCTATACAACTTAGGAGCATGGAATCTGGCGATGGATGGACACAGATGCGAGCTCCAGCCTTATTCCCCACTAGCTGTGTTCCTGGAAAGCTCCTCACTCTGCAAATCTCAAGTTTGTTTTACAATTTCTGGAACAAAGTCTCACTCCTTTGCCCAAGCTGTACTGAACTCCTGAGCTGAGCTGAGCTGTCTGCCCCAGAAGCTGGGGCAGGCACATCTAACCGTTACACCTGGCTAGCCTCAGATTTTTGATGTGTGAAATGCAGAGAATTCTAGCCATTTCCCAGGAGGAATAGCACAGAAGTCAAATGAAATATTTGTTTCTAGCTGTAAGGTCAGGGGCCAAACCCAAAATAGGAGGAACAAAAACGGACAAATGTCCATGGTAGGTGTCAGGTGCAGCTGAACGCAGGGAGACCAGGGCCATCATCACTCTGCAGCTGAATGCAGGGGGACCAGGGCCATCAGCGTTCTGCCTCTCTCCATGTCTAAGGTTTGCCTTCTGCTGTGTCTGCTTCACTCTCAAGATCTCACTCCAGCTTCATATTATCCTTTGCATTGCTGAGACCAAACACAGTTTAAAGGAGAAATGATTTTAAGGGTGTATTTGGACTCGTGAGTTATATAAGCCATCATAGATGGAAGAGAGTGAGGAGCCTAGTAGCTTCCTTCTTAGTGACCAGGAAGAAAATAAGAGAGGAGAGGGAGAGGGAGAGGAGGAATGGAGGGAGGGAGATAGAGAGGGAAAGGGAGAGGAAAAGGAAAGAGGGAGAAGGAACTGGAGGGGGACAGTGTGTTATTAGGCTTTCTGTCAGTCTATGGGATAGTGTTCCTGACAAGTTCCCTAGAACAATCCTCTGTGGAAACACCTTCATCAACACGTTGGATATGTGTTTCCTCATCTCCTAGGTGATTGTCAAGCCATTTAACAATCAGGGTTAACTGTCACATTGTCTTTTTAACAGATAAAAGAAGGAAACATTCCTTCCCAGTTGTTCCACAAAACCCCAAACTAGCCCTGGCAGATTGATCTGTGTCATTTCTGACCAATGGCTATTGTCAGAAAGGTGGAAAAGTTTGAGAAGCCAAAGCTAGGTGACCATGAGCTTAAACTACATATGCTGTAAGAACATGTGTGTGTGTGTGTGTGTGTGTGTGTGTGTGTGTGTGTGTGTGTGTGTGTGCATGTGTGTGTGTGTGTGTGTGTAAAAGGAGCATAGTAAAAAATGACTTTTAGACATGGAAAAATAGTTTAGTCAAGAGCCCTACCACACCCGAGGCTCTACGTGATAACCAAGATTCAGTGACTTCACTCAAGCACAGTCCTAGAACTCCATGACGGCCATGAACTCCATAAGCAGAGACCAAGAGCAATGTGTTGCTCTGTATATCTGGAGAGATGCCACCTTGATCTGTCCTGTGGCGGTGAGTCTCCCCCAGGATCCTGACCCTCTAATCAGAGATTACTGTAGTAAGACGAACCTGACCTTCAGCTAAGATACATCTATAGGTGAGCAGATTTGTGGAGATGGGCTTAGGACCATAGTTAGGAACGTAGAGTGTGAACCTTATATGAAGACCTTCAGCATAATAAAATATAACTTGTTATACCATCTACATGTGTGTCTACCTTCTTGCTTGCAATAGTGCGTCTGCATGGTAGGGAGAGAATGGAAGGTTCCTTAAAGTGAAATCTTGATCATATTTCCCCAAAGAAGGGGCAAGGGATGTGAAGAGGCAAACATCAGGTATCCTCTAGGATAGACCAACTTAGAAACTGCCATGCAGGAATGTTTACTGCAACTATGCAACTATGAAAGCCATTCAGAGAAAAATGAAATTCGTTCAGTGGCACAGGCCTATGATTCCTGCTACTTGAGAGGCCAAGGTAGAAGGTTAGAAAGTTCAAGGTCAGCCCACAATCTTGCCACAAAATAAAGAGGCTGAAGGTACAGGTTGCCGGTAAAGCACTTGTCTAGCATATGCAAGGCCCTGGATTTATTCTTTATTAACATGTTCATATGTGCTTGAGCGCATGCACGTGCAAGCACACACATGTACACACACACACACACACACACAGAGTTTCCCATTTCAATAGAGGATAAGCTATCCCTTAGGTTCACAGATGTTACCAAAGCCAGATATATTTGTTCCTTTTTATTATTGTTGTGATAAAATGCTAGACAGAAGTAACTTACAGTATCAAGGAGTTTTGCTAACTTACGTTTCAAGGAGGAAGAGTCTATCTTGACAGCGAGGGTACAGTGGGATTCTCAGCAGCTGGAGCTTGCCTGCTGTGGTTTTTCCCTTCTGGGAGACACACCCGATGTAGAGCCCAAAGTAGAGTTGAAGTCTAACTCTTAAAGGCTCTCTTCTAAATGATCGACCTGCAAAAGCCATTCCTCTGGTGGGTTCCCCACTGTCTCCAACAGTGTCAACAGCCAGCTGAGACCATCTGTGCAAGTACACAACCATGTGAGGGACAGTTCAGTCACAGATGTCCTCTTCTTTCCAAGAGCAACTGAAAATACTTGAAGGACTCCTTCACAGAGGCAGTAGTCACTGGGTGATAATTCAGGGCCACAGAACCCCCTTAATAATGACTGTTGGTGGAATCTGTTTTTTGTACTGATGGGGGTGTCTGTGACCTTCTAAGAATTATCTGACTCTCTAATTAGGCGGGTGAGTCAATAAATTCATTGATTCCTTGAGAAAGCCAGATTTATGAAGTTGTCTTGTTTTGGGGTGTCTGCCATAGCATTCTGCATGTGAGTGGGTATCTAGAAAGGAACTTCGTAAT
Organism: Tokudaia tokunoshimensis; assembly: GCA_036184795.1. NCBI lineage: Eukaryota > Metazoa > Chordata > Mammalia > Rodentia > Muridae > Tokudaia > Tokudaia tokunoshimensis. Next base: position 105,866,317 of record BTHU01000011.1, on the reverse strand, counting down.
GGCCCGGTGATTAATCTAGGTGCAAAAGCAATTAATGCAATTCATGAACCAGTCTTGTATGCCAATTAAAAACCAGCCTTAATATCAGGTTCAGTACTTTGTAACTTTTATTTTTTTTACCATTTCAAGGGCATGACCTAGAAAAAAATAACAGCGGCTCCAGTGGCCGGGAAGTTGGGACAGCCAGACTCTGAGACAGACAGGCATAATATCGCTTGGGTCTCGGGCGGCTTGTGTGTATGCGGCTCCCAAGTGCTGGGCTGACCTGCAGTAACCAGCGCGCCAGCTCTGCTGTGGAACTTCTGCCTGGCAGAGGGACCCCGCACTGGGCAGGAGCCTACCAGCTTTCCTTCCGCGACCTCTGTTCCCGCAGACTGCACTGAAGAGACAGGTACCCAGGCTCTCCCCCCAATATAACATCACTTGGGACACGGCCTGTTGGGGCTTCCGCCTGCGCCCAAGAACGGGAGAGCACTGTGGTCATGTGGGTGCCAGATCTGCAGGCCATCGAGTCTGCAGGGTGAGCGGTGCCACGGAGAGTGTGCAGAGTACACTCTGCCATCTTTGCTCCAGTGGCCCCCTCCCCCTCCCACTCTAGGAGAGATCACACACCCCTGCACAGGGCAGGAGCCTACCAGCCTCCCTTTGGCGACCTCTGCTCCAGGAATCCACTACGCTGAGCCTTTGGATGTGCAAGGACTCCCCAATATAACATCACTTGGGGCAAGGCACATCAGGGCTCCAAAGTCACTCAGGAGCAGGGCAGGCCCCAGAAATCTGTGCCAGGAGAATCCTAGTAGACGGGGGGGGGGGGGGGGGCGGGGCGGGGCAGAAATAGCTTTGCAGGCTCACAGGAGGTCCAACCAACAGCCAGTGACAGCAGGACCAACTAACATCAGAGGTATCCAGATGGCCAAAGGCAAACGTAGGAATGTTACTAACAGAAATCAAAGTAATATGGGACCATCCGAACCCAACTCTCCAACAGCAGCAAGTCCTGGATACCCCACCACACCCAAAAGACAAGATCTGGATTTAAAATCACTTCTCATGATGCTATTAGAGGATCACAAGAAGGACACAAATAAATCTAATAAAGAATTACAGGAGACCATGAATCAATGGTTAGAAGCCCTTACAAAGGAAACACGAAAATCGCTTAGAGAAATGCGGGAGAACATGGATCAAAAGATGGAGGCGCACAAGGAGACAACACAAAAATCGCTTAACGAGATGAATCAACGGGTAGATGTACTCACAAAGGAATCACAAAAATTGCATAAAGAAATGCAGAAGAATATGGGTCAACAGATGGATGCTCATAAGGAGGCAACACAAAAATTGCTTAAAGAAATGAATCAACGGTTAGATGCCCTTACAAAGGAAACACGAGAACTGCTTAAAGAAATGCAGGAGACGATGGATCAACAGATGGATTCCCATGAGGAGGAAACACAAAAATCGCTCAGAGAAATGCAAGACAACGTGGGTCAACAGGCAGAAATCCTGAAAGAGGTAATGCAAAAATACCTTAAAGAAATACAGGAAAATACAAACAAACAAGTGAAGGATCTCAGCAAATCCATCCAGGAACTAAAAAAGGAAGTAGAAACAACTAAGAAATCACAAAGGGAGACAACTTTGGAGATAGAAAACCTTGGGAAGAAATCAGGAGTCATAGATGCAAACATCAACAATAGAATACAAGAGATGGAAGAAAGAATCTCAGGTGCTGAAGATTCCATAGAAAGCATCTACTCAACAGTCAAAGAAAATGCAAAATGCAAAAAACGTGTAACCCAAAACATCCAGGAAATCCAGGACACAATGAGAAGACCAAACCTAAGGATTATAGGTATGGATGAGAGTGAAGATTTGCAACTTAAAGGGCCAGTAAACATCTTCAACAAAATTATGGAGGAAAACTTCCCTAACCTAAAGAGAGAGATGCCAATGAACGTACAAGAAGCCTACAGAACTCCAAACAGACTGGACCAGAACAGAAATACCTCCCGACACATAATAATCAAAACAGCAAATGTTCTAAACAAAGAAAGAATACTAAAAGCAGTAAGAGAAAAGGGCCAAGTAACATACAAAGGAAGACCTATCCGAATCACATCAGACTTCTCACCAGAGACTATGAAAGCCAGAAGATCCTGGGCAGATCTCATGCAGACACTAAGACAGCACAAATGCCATTCTAGACTACTATACCCAGCAAAACTCTCAATCACCATAGATGGAGAGACCAAGATATTCCATGATAAAACCAAATTTTCACAATATCTTTCCACAAATCCAGCCCTGCAACGGATAATAGGTGGAAACCTCCAATACAGGGAGAGAAACAACACCCAGGAAAAAATGAGATAATAACCTTCTTGAATCAAACCCAAAAGTAGATAACCACTCAAACATAAAGATAGCGTCAAGAATGGCAGATGGCAATAATCACTATGCCTTAATCTCTCTTAATATCAATGGTCTCAATTCCCCAATTAAAAGACATAGACTAGCAGACTGGATACGTAAACAGGACCCAGCATTTTGCTGCGTGCAGGAAACGCACCTCAGTGTCAAAGACAAACACTACCTCAGAGTAAAAGGCTGGAAAACAATTTTACAAGCAAATGGCCCCAAGAAACACGGTGGAGTAGCCATCCTAATATCGGATAAAATTGATTTTCAACCTAAAGTCATCAAAAAAGACACAGAAGGACACTACATACTGATCAAGGGAAAAATCCACCATCAAGAACTCTCAATTCTGAATATCTATGCTCCAAATGCAAGGGCACCCTCATTCGTAAAAGAAACTTTACTAAAACTCAAAGCACACATCGCACCGCACACAATAATAGTGGGTGACTTCAACACCCCGCTCTCTGAAATGGATCGTTCAGGAAAGCAGAAACTAAACAGGGACACAGTGAATCTAATGGAAGCCTTGGACCAAATGGAACTAACTGATATATATAGAACATTTCATCCTAGAGCTAAATAATACACCTTCTTCTCAGCTCCTCATGGTACCTTCTCCAAAATTGACCATATAATTGGTCACAAATCAGACCTCAACAGATACAAGAAGATAGAAATAATCCCATGCCTCCTATCAGATCACTATGGAATAAGGGTGGTCTTCAATGGCAACAAAAACAAAAGAAAACCCACGTACACATGGAGGCTGAACAATGCTCTACTCAATGATAACTTGGTCAAGGTGGAAATAAAGAAAGAAATCAAAGACTTTTTGAAAGTTAATGAAAATGAAGGCACAACATACCCTAATTTATGGGACACAATGAAAGCAGTGCTAAGAGGAAAATTCATAGCCCTGAGTGCCGCCAAAAAGAAACGGGAGACAGCATACACTAACAGCTTAATGGCACACCTGAAAGCCCTGGAACAAAAAGAAGCAAATACACCAAAGAGGAGTAGAAGGCAGGAAATCATCAAACTCAGGGCTGAAATCAATCAAGTAGAAACAAGTAAAACCATACAAAGAATCAACCAAACGATGAGTTGGTTCTTTGAGAAAATCAACAAGATAGATAAGCCCTTAGCCAGACTAACCAGAGGGCACAGAGATAGTATCCAAATTAATAAAATCAGAAACGAAAAGGGAGAGATAACAACAGAAACTGAGGAAATTCAAAAAATCATCAGATCCTACTACAAAAACCTGTATTCAACACAACTAGAAAATCTTGAGGAAATGGACAATTTCCTTGACAGATACCAAGTACCAAAATTAAATCAGGATCAAATAGACCATCTAAACCGTCCTATAACCCCTGAAGAAATAGAAGTTGTCATTGGAAGTCTTCCAACCAAAAAAAGCACAGGTCCAGATGGTTTTAGTGCAGAATTCTATCAGACCTTCAAAGAAGACCTAACACCAATACTCTTCAAACTGTTCCACAAAATAGAAACAGAAGGAACACTACCCAACTCGTTCTATGAAGCCACAATTACACTAATACCAAAAGCACAAAAAGATCCGACAAAGAAAGAGAATCTCAGGCCAATCTCTCTTATGAATATCGATGCAAAAATACTCAATAAAATTCTTGCCAACCGAATCCAAGAACACATCAAAACGATCATTCACCACGATCAAGTAGGCTTCATCCCAGGGATGCAGGGATGGTTCAATATAAGGAAATCCATCAATGTAATCCACTATATAAACAATCTCAAAGAAAAAAACCACATGGTCATCTCATTAGATGCTGAGAAAGCATTTGACAAAATTCAGCATCCTTTCATGCTAAAGGTCTTGGAAAGATCAGGAATTCAAGGCCCATATCTAAACATAGTAAAAGCAATTTACAGCAAACCGGTAGCCAGCATCAATCTAAATGGAGAGAAACTTGAAGCAATCCCACTAAAATCAGGGACTAGACAAGGCTGCCCTCTCTCTCCATATCTTTTCCATATAGTACTTGAAGTTCTAGCTAGAGCAATTAGACAACAAAAAGAGGTCAAAGGGATACAAATTGGAAAGGAAGACGTCAAGCTATCACTATTTGGCGACGATATGATAGTATACTTAAGCGACCCAAAGAACTCCACCAGAGAACTCCTACAGCTGATAAACGACTTCAGCAAAGTGGCCGGATATAAAATCAACTCAAACAAGTAAGAAGCCTTCCTATACTCAAAGGATAAGCAGGCTGAGAAAGAAGTAAGAGAAATGATACCCTTCACGATAGCCACAAACCATATAAAGTATCTTGGCGTGACTCTAACCAAACAAGTGAAAGATCTGTATGACAAGACCTTCAAGTCTCTGAAGAAAGAAATTGAAGAAGACCTCAGAAGATGGAAAAATCTGCCATGCTCGTGGATTGGCAGGATTAATATAGTAAAAATGAGCATCTTACCAAAAGTAATATACAGATTCAATGCAATCCCCATCAAAATCCCAACTCAATTCTTCATAGAGTTAGAAAGAGCAATTCAAAAATTTATCTGGAATAACAGAAAACCCAGAATAGCTAAAACTATTCTCAAGAGTAAAAGAACCTCTGGGAGAATCAGTATCCTGGACCTCAAGCTGTACTACAGAGCAATAGTGTTAAAAACCGCATGATATTGGTATAGCGACAGGCATGTAGATCAATGGAACAGAATTGAAGACCCAGAAATGAATCCACACTCCTATGGTCACTTGATCTTTGACAAAGGAGCTAAAACCATCCAGTGGAAAAAAGATAGCCTTTTCAACAAATGGTGCTGGCTCAGCTGGAGGTCAACATGCAGAAGAATGCAAATTGACCCATTCTTATCTCCTTGCACTAAGCTCAATTCCTAGTGGATCAAGGATCTCCACATAAAACCAGATACACTGAAACTAATAGAAGGGAAACTAGGGAAGAACCTTGAACATATGGGCACAGGGGAGAATTTCCTGAACAGAACTCTAATAGCTTATGCTCTAAGATCAAGAATAGACAAATGGGACCTCATTAAATTACAAAGTTTTTGCAAAGCAAAAGACACTGTCAAAAAGACAAAGCGGCAACCAACTAACTGGGAAATGATCTTTACCAACCTTACATCCGACAGAGGGCTAATATCCAATATATACAAAAAACTCAAGAAGTTAAACTCCAGAGAGGCAAGTAACCCTATTAAAAATGGGGTACAGAGCTAAACAAAGAGTTCTCACCTGAAGAATATCGAATGACTGAGAAGCACCTAAAGAGATGTTCATCATCCTTAGTCATTAGGGAAATGCAAATCAAAACAACCCTGAGATTCCATCTCACACCAGTCAGGATGGCTAAGATCAAAAACACAGGAGACAGCAGTTGTTGGCAAGGATGTGGAGAAAGAGGAACACTCCTCCACTGCTGGTGGAATTGCAAGCTGGTACAACCACTCTGGAAAGCAGTCTGGCGGTTCCTCCGAAACCTGGGCATGACGCTCCCAGAGGATCCGGCTATACCACTCCTGAGCATATACCCAGAGGCTTTACCTGCATGCAATAAGGACACATGCTCCACTATGTTCATAGCAGCCTTATTTATAATAGCCAGAAGCTGGAAAGAACCCAGATGTCCCTCAACGGAGGAATGGATTCAGAAGATGTGGTATATCTACACAATGGAATACTACTCTGCAATTAAAAACAATGAATTCATGAAATTCCTAGGCAAATGGTCAGAACTTGAAAATATCATCCTTAGTGAGGTAACCCAATCACAAAAGAACACACATGGTATGCAGTCACTGATAAGGGGATATTGACCCAGAATCTCGGAATACCCTGGACACATTTTGCATATCAATAGATTTCTAAGAAGAAGGAAGGAGAGACCCCTGGTCCTGGAAAGACTGGATGTAGGGGAATGCCAGGACAGAGAAGCGAGAGGGGGTTGAATGGAGGAAAGAGGGAGGGAAGGGGGCTTATGGGACTTTCGGGGAGCTAGGAAACGGGAAAGGGGAAATGATTTGGAATGTAAATTAAAAACAAAATTAAAAAAATAATAACAGCATTTGTTTTCTTTAAAAATATTTTCATGTTCATATTTTGCTAACTAGACTGCCCTTCTCCTCATTAGTCAAAAGTGGTGTGATTTCATACTACACACACTCTTGAATAGTTATTTCTCCAGTCCCATCTGACTCAAAAACTGTTTTTGAATCTTAGCTTTCCAAAAAACCATGTTTTTTTTCTGGCTCTTTCATCTTTAGCTCAGACTTTTCTAAATGAACCGTGATAAAGATAAATATCTTGCAAACAAACTTAAAACAAATAATATCTCAGTTTTATTACATGCTTTCTCTTTGTGGAAATGGGAATTGAACTCACGGCCTCATACATTCTAGGTAAATATTAGCAGTCTCACAAGTATTCTCTGACATACAGACTCCTCAAGTTCATACTTGATTTTTTTTACAGCCTCCCAATATCAAGTTATATAGTATTTGCACTGGCTGGTATTATTCCTTCCTTTCTGTTCATTTATTCATTGTGCCAATGTAAGTGCACATGTATGATTTATATGTGTGTGAGCCTATATATTGCATGTTTGCATTTTGTCATGTCATGTATGTGGAGGTCAGAGAGGATACTTGCAGGCATCTCTTTTCTCTCTTCACCAAGTGGGTTCTTGGTTTCAAGCTAAGGTCTCCGCACTTGGGCCCAAGCATCCTTACCTGCTGAACTATCTTGCTGCCCCCTTTTTCATTTTTTCAACCAGTATAGTAGAGTATATACTCTACTATATAGTAGAGTATATGTCATATAAAAGTATATATTTATATCATATAATATAATCCTATTTATATCATTTTTGCAATTTGTGATATACAATATATAAAGTATAATATATTATATATCACATGCGTTATATAACTATTACATATATAATATACAACATAAAATATAACTATTATCTTTCATATAATTCTACTATACTTGTATAATATATAATCCCACATAAGTATATTAGGATAATATTATACTCTATAATAAATACAGTTATATAATTCTTATATGTGATATATGATATAATTATATTATTTATATATAATGTGCATTATATAATTACATATTATACAATTTGCACAATGAGTTATATGTGACTATACACAATATATTATATATAACAATATATCATATGGATAAAATTACATATAATATATAATTTATTATTAATAAAATATTGTACATAACATACATTTATATAAGTATGGAAAATATAAAGCATATAAAGCATATAATATATATTATACATATTTTTACAGTATAAAATATACTATACATTTTATATACAGTATATATATACACTGAGGAATAATATAATCTATGTAATATATATCATGTACATTAGCTTCTGAGTAATGTTATTCATGTTCTATGTCATATGATCACAATGATAAACAGGAAGCAGGAGGAGGTTGTTATAAGAAATCTTTTATTTTGCAGTGAACTTTTAATAAACTCAACACATTATTTTTCCTCCATCATGCTGTAAGGAATTTGTCCTGCTTGATTTATGGTGCAAAATTTTAGTGCTTTCCTAAGTTATAATCAATTTGTACAAGGTATTCTTGTTAATTAACAAACATTTTATCATTTGATTTTTCCATTAAAGAATTGTTAACTCATCTTTTGCGGTGCTTTTTCAGAGCACACAGTTGGTATGTGTGTCTCCCCTCTCTCTTTTGTGCTCATTTGTTCCTTTTTTAATTTGATGATAATATTGCCATATTGTATTGCCATCATCTTGTCAGCAGTAGTGTTTGCACACTGCCTTCCTCCTCCTGTTACACTTACAGTAAGGACTTCTCCATAGGGGCATATCAAACTCAAAATTTTTTCATGCAAAAATCTATGTATATGTGTATTAACATGTTTTTTTTTCAGTTGAATAATCAGGTTGTCTAGAGAACTCATGGGGTATTTAAAAATAAGTGAGTTATCCTTAAATTCTACCTAGGTATAATTTATGAACTATCTAGGAAATTAAGTTAAAGCTTAAATAAGACAAATTATTTTAGCAAAAGACTTTCTGGAAATACGTGAAAAGGTGGAAGATTTGGAAGAACCCTTATTTCAAATCATACCTTCAAGTCCTGTAATGGCAAGGCTGGAGGATGCGGTCCTGAATGTATACAAGTAAATTTTTATATCTATACGATATGAAGGTCTAACCATGTTAGTGTGTGTGTGTGTGTGTGTGTGTGTCTGTGTGACTGTGTGTGACTGTGTATCTCTGTGTGTCTGTGTGTGTGTCTGTGTGTCTCTCTATGTGACTGTATGTCTCTGTGTATCTGTGTTTGTCTCTGTGTGTGACTGTGTGAGTGTCTGTGTGTGTCTCTCTGTGTGACTGTGTGTGTGTTTGTGTGACTGTGCATGTGTGTATAATGTAGGTGTGAGTATGGGGACCCACTCCATGACATGCATGTGGAGGTTAGAAGACAATGCTTGGGTTTTGGTTCTTAGCTTCCACGGTTTGAGGCAAGGTCTCCTTGTCTCACCTACTTTACTACATATTCTAGGTGAGCTAGCCTGTGCTCTTCTGGGTGATTGTTCTATCTCTATCTCCTGTCTCACAATCAGAGAGCCATAGTTACAGATGTGTTCAGTTCTGTTCCAGGGATTTAAACTCAGGCCACCAGGCTTACATGGCACACCCTTGTGCCCTCACATCCTTTTCCTGTCCTGCAGTTGTTTTCTTAAAATCACCTATTTCCTCAACATAGTCTTTCCCACACCATCCTGGAAAAAGAAAACTAGTGACTTGTCCTAGTTACTCTTCTATTGCTATGATAAACACCAGGACCAAAGCAGCTTACAGAAGAGTTTATTTGGGGCTTACAGTTTCAGAGGGTGAGAGTTCAAGACCACCATGGCAGAGAGCACAGCAGGCAGGCAGGCAGGCAGGCAGGTGTGGTGCTGGAGCAGTACCTGAGAGCTAAGACCTTAATCTACAAGTACAAGGCACAGAGAAATCTAACTGGGAATGATGCCAATATTCTGAAACCTCAAAGCCCATTTCTAGTGACACATCTTCTCCAACAAGGCCACACCTCTTAATCCTTTCCAAACAGTTTCACCAAACAGGGACCATGTATTCAAATATATGAACCTATTGGGGCCAATTTCATTCAAACTACCACAAGACTGAAAAAAATTGGATTATTTTTACATCTTTATTCTTTATTTATTTTTCCCTCTTCCACAGGAGAAGATTATTTATGTTAAAGAGTTTATGGAAATATCATGGAATGTCTGGTGAAGGATTAAGTACTTTTTATATAGTGAAGTTACGTTTATGTTAGCCAATTACAACACTAGCTTTTTATAGATGCCTAACATGACTGGCTGGCTCTATTTTCTCAGGCAAGAAAATGACCCTATCACAACACTGTGTTAATAACCCCGAGATAAGTAAATTGTCCACATTGTGGAGAATGTCTTTCATGGTTGTGCAGGATAAGAAAACTAAGACCTGGCCACCACAGTTGATAACTACCTCAGCTGTCACTGCTGATGCTATCTCTATGTAATTCTGCAGGTCTTTAAAGCTCAGAATGAAGAGGCTAACTACTTGAATTCTGTTAGGATTATTTTCTCATGGTAGATTATTGGGCTGATGTGAGACTATTGGTATTCTGGTCTGTTTAAAAGTAGAAGAAAACAATTGATGGGCTAGGAGGATTTGGTAATTAGAGATTACTTGGGCATTTTGGTCCCACAGATTTTTGAAGAGAGTTTACTGAGGTTTGGTCAAAAAAGCATAAAATACACTAATGTTGAGGGTATAAGTCAGTGACTCTTTACTATCTTTATGTAACCATTGTAGCAATGTAGTAATGTATTTTCTGCAGTCTCATCATATCCTAATTTATAATGATACTCTGTCTCACACCCACCCTGTTTCTGCAGAGCTTTGCTGTTAAGATTCTATATAAAAGAAACCATAGAATATGAAGCCTTTGCCATTCAGCTATATTCAGTATGGCTTTGTGTGCTTGGGGATCACCCACATTGGAGCATTAATCTCCAGTTCATTTTTATTATATTCCATCATGTGAATTGATGCTTATCTGTTCACACCAGCTGATAAATGATTGGGTTGAAAAGCGCTGTTATGAACATTTGGGCTCAAGCTCTTATGTAGATGTTTCTAGTTCTCTTGATAAGACACTGAAGAGATTCTGTTATATTGTAAATTTCTATTCACCTTTCCCTTTTCTTTTTAAAGACAGGGTTTCTCTACATAGCTCTGGCTATCCAGAAACTCACTGTATAGATCAGACTGGCTTCCAGCTCACAGAGATTTCCCCTGATTCTGTCTCCCCAGCACTGAGATTTAAAGCATGTACCACCACACTTGGTATATTCAGCATTTAAAAAAGAAACTTCCAAAGTGTTTTCTAAATGAGATAGCCCACTTTATATTCTTGGGAATGTATGAGAATTTTAGGTTTTTTTTTATATCCTTGTCAGCACTTGTTACTTTGTCTTTCTTCTTATAGATAGCTATGTCTGTATATGTAATAGCATCTTGCAGTCGCCAGTTTCATCCACACATTATTTAGTCACTCATTTAGTCACTTAGATAAATGAAGACTACTATGTACTAGTCCCTCAACAAGGTGGCAAATACACAGAAGTAAAACAATGTCCTCGACATCAAGAAGTTCAAAGACCACTGGAGATATATATATATATATATATATATATATATATATATATATATATATACACACACATATATACATAGGTATATATGTATATATATTTACACACACTGTGTTTTATTGTTTCTCTTATCCCTGGATTTTTCTATTTTATCATCATCATCATCATCATCATTTATTGTTATTGTTTTGAGACAATGTCTTACTAAGTTGCCTTGACTGGGTTGGGACTCACTATGTAGCCTTGGATGACCTTGAACTCATAGAGATCTTACTTCCTCTGCCTCCGAGGGCTGTTTGGGCATGCATCTGTAACTCCTAAGGTACTACCTAAAGCCACACATAGCAATCCAAAGACTTGCCTGGCCAGGCTATATTAAAGTCAGGCAGTGAAGTAGACAAGGCATGGGGTGTGGACTGAATTTGTCACTGCTTGAATATGTCTGGGGTTAGAAAGCTAAGGGAGACAGAGCAGAGGACAAAGAAAACAGACTCAGACCCAGAAATGAGAGAAGATGCATGAAGAGATCCTGGATGCTCTGTGCTGCAGGCATTGGCTCATGTGCTGTCCTGTGCAACTCTGCTACGTCTTCTCAGACTCTGTGTAGTGGATGTATCATTTCTGTTGGCCTTCAGTCTCTATTTTTACCTCATCTACTTTGAGTAGGTTTCTGCTCCTTGTAATCAGAAGAGTTTTGAAGAGAAACAGTCACATTACAGATTTGTAATCATTCTATTAAATCTCATTATAAGCTACGCCCCTGTAAACTGGATTTATCTATGTCCATTATTTACTACCTCTTTCTTTTTGATCCAGGATCAACCCAATCATTTAATTATCCATATTATCAAGACGAACAGTGAGCTACAGAGTCCAGCCCATCCTCCTATATTCTCTTCTCAAATTCCATACTTAGCAGGGAAGTTGGTCTTATGCTAGTTTTGTTTCTATTTAGTTTTTTGAAACATGGTTTCAGTGTGTTAGAGCCCTGACTGTCCTGGAACTCACTCTGTAGACCAGGTTGGCCTTGAACTCACAGAGATCTGCTTATCTCTGTCTCCCGAGTGCTCTGACTAAAGGCGTGGGCCATCATGCCTGGTGCTAGGTAATTTTTGCTATGGATTCAATATAAACTAAAGACATCTGTGAACAGGGAACTTCTGTTGAAGAATTGTCTCCATCAGATGACTGTGGGCATGTCTGTGCAGTACTTTCTTGGTTTATGTAGGAGGACCCAGCTGACAGAGTACATCCTACCACAATACCACAGTAGGGAAGAGGGCTTGCAGGTCAAGCCAGAGGGAACAAGGCAGGAAGTATCATTCCACTGTAGTCTCTGCTGCCATTCTTGCCTCTAGGATCCTGTCATGACTCACCTCAGTGATGAACTGTTACCTGGAAGTGTAAGATAAATCTTTTCCTCTACAAGTTATTTTGGTTACCATGTTTTATTACAACCACAAAAGCGAAACTAGGGCAGGTGTCCAAGGTGTTTACACTGGGAGGTGGGATGCATCCTTTATTAGGTGTGGATTATTGATCCATCCTTATCACTGTGGACACTTTTCAGATAAGGACATACTGAGTTACCTGAAGTAAGTTTTTACATAAAATAAGTTAGTTATGAAAGCCAAACCAAGTTGTGTGACATGGTTCACATCTGTATTCCCTTGTGATCTGCCATGAACCCAAAGGATTGACCAAATCTTGGACTTTTAGCATCCAAAATTGTAAGCTAAAAAAGTTTCTATTCTGCATAAACTTACCTGTCTTGGGTATTTCATCAATGAAAAGTGTATTAATATGTACCAGGTTGTTTTTCTAGTGCTCATTTAAGAATCTTACAGGCTACTTACCTGGCACTGGGAAGATGGTGGGAATGAGAGACATGCCAGTGGGTGTGCAGTACGCTTTTGTCCCCAGGCTTGCCAGTTACACTGAGTATCACGGAAGGATTAAAAAAATATGAATAGTTCACAAAATAGATACAAGAAAAGAGATGCTGTCAGCCCCACAGTGATACATTCCCTTTATGCATGAGGTTACAATGAAGATAGATGCCTCAGCATGAACCCAGAGCCAATTCTGTCCCAAAAGTCTGAGAAGTAAATCATGGTAAAACGGAATGATTTGTGCCATGAGTAATTCATTTATAGCAACAAAACAGAGGCTTAGCTGGAGGTAATAAAATGCCAAAATTGTAATGCCAGGGAAAGAAGTAGAAACAGACAGAACCTCCTCCTGTATTCTGTTCTGATGGAAAGAAATGACGGAGTGCAGAAGCAGGTCTGGTCCTTTACACTTGTCTGGTTTCCCAGGAGCAGACTGCAGAGTAAAGCAATCCCAAGACCCGTCCTAGAACTCCCATGCACAGAGGAGGGCATACCACAGTGTGGACCCATCTGTCTTCTTTCCTCACCAAACTACCTTTGAAGCAGAATGACCTAGAATGATTGACTACCCCTGCACCTCCCAAAGGAAGTGAGAATCCTGTGGGTGGAAATGAGGAAAGAACTGGAAATCCTCATGTCCTCACTTCCTGCAGTGGTCCCCACATTATTGGTTTTGGAACCGAGCACCTGTATTTTAATCCTGTTAAGAATGCATAGCTGAGAGACTGCCATGGAAACCTTGCACAGCAGTGCTGAACTGTATTTAGGAAAATGAGGAGGCCAGGTTATTCCACCTCTTGCCCTTTTGATGCAAAGTCTCGGAAACTAGAGTGGGCAGGTGCTAAGGAAAACCTCACATCAAGGCTGGGACAATGGGAAGCTGGCAAAGTCCTGGTCAAGAGGCAATGCTAGCACCAGAGCCTATCATACAAAGCTGATTGCCCATCAGTAAGCCACCTCACCACAGCTTAGCCATGTCCCTGTCCATTGTGGGGGAAACGGAATGAGCAGCAGGCTAGCCTTCAGAACTTCCACTTCAGCTGGCTGAGCTGTGAAATAGGGAATGTCGTCCTCACCTATGGCTTGCAACAACATAAGGGGTTATGGTGCTGAAAAAAATCCACGTAGAAAAATCTGGCCTCTATGTGTTTCAGAAGCACAGTCAAACATTAGGCAGAGCAGAGGGCATCCTATGGACGAGGGGGAGGAGCCAGAGCGGTCAAGAACACCACAAGAGAAGCTGCAGGATCAACTAACTGGGGCCTACAGGGGATCACAGAGACTGAACCACCAACCAAAGAGCATGTATGGGACAGACTTAGTCCCCCTATACATGTGTAACAGATGTGCAGCTTGGTCTTCACACGGGACTCCTAGCAACTGGCGCAGGAGCTGTCTCTGACTGTTATCTGCCTTTGAATCCCTTTCCTCTAGTCCTACTGCAACTTGACTTGCCAAGGTGGGTTGATGATATCTATGGGAGGCCTCCCCTTCTTTGAAGAGCACGGAGGGAGGTGATGTGAGAGGGAGGGGCTGGGAGGAGAGGATGTAAATAATAAACACATTAATTTTAAAAAGGAGAAAAAAATAAACAACAAAAAAAGACAATTCAAAATTAGATGCGTATCTGGGAATTCTCTCTTGGATGGTGATGCAAGACTTCACTGCAGCTTTTGCTTTGAGCATGCAGCACATGCCCTTTGCCCCCATGCATGCAGCCTATTTAACATCAACAAAGAAAGGCTGCCCGAACACCTCAGTTGGGATTTGAACCTGGTATGTTGTGAATTTCACTGACATTTCTCCAAGCTTGCATTATTTTTCTGCTCTTATAGGAACAGAATGATTTAATTATGGAAAAGACTTTCAGTGTTTTCCTACCACAATTCTTCAGTGTGTGTCAGGTTTCTATATGCCTGGAATAAAAATGCTCAATTTTTAAAGACTGTTGTTTGAATTGTTGAGTAGAGTTCCATTAAAAAAACGTCATGGAAAATATCTCTGATAAAATTGAAGAAATATATAGAAAAACACGTTAAGATTGACTATTTCATGGAAAAATTATACAGATAAAATGGTAGGCATAAAAATATTCCTAAGTTGATTGAAAGTGGAATTATGAACGATTTTCTGATAAAATTGAAAATCTACAAGGAAAATATTTCTGATAAAGCTCAAGAAATATATAGAAAAACACGTTAAAACTATTTCATGAAAAAGTATACAGATAAGATGGTAGGCATAAAAATATTCCTAAATTGATTGAAAGTAGAAGTAAACTTAGGAATATTTTTATGCCTACCATTTTATCTGTATAATTTTTCCATGAAATAGTCAATCTTAACGTGTTTTTCTATATATTTCTTCAATTTTATCAGCGATAGTTTCCATGTATATTTACACAATGGAATACTACTCAGCAATTAAAAACAATGAATTCATGAAATTTGTAGGCAAATGGGGAACACGGGGAGGGAAGAGGGCTTATGGGACTTTTGGGGAGGGGCGAACCGGGAAAGGGGAAATCATTTGGAATGTAAATAAAGAATATAGAAAATAAATAGTAGTAGTAATAATAATAATAATAATAATAAAAGAAAGCACTCTTTGCTCCTTAGGGAAAATCCGAACTATTATACACAGTACTGCTTCACCTGGTTTTTTTGAGAAGTGGATTTTAACTCTGATTTAAAGATTTTTTTTTTCTTGAATGACTGTTAAATTCCTTGTACATATGTAGAGCCCCCTCACACATAAAAAATTTGTTGCTGAAGTTTAAACAACTGTAGTGCCTCTCACATTCTAGGGGAACACATATCATCCATCCCGCATGTGTAATAAAGGAAATGATATTTGTCTTATTACAAAAAAAAAAAAAAAGACGTGAAGTGAACTATGGTTTGGGAGTAAGACAGGATTTCCAAAAATTTTCCCCACAGTGGTATCTAAGCATATTTATAGTACAAACTTTTACACGAGGTGGTAGTGTCACTATTGGTAATAAAATCAAGTATTGTCTCTGAAAAATGTTGAAGATAATGTATGTCTTATAGTGTTAAGTACTCAGAAAAGAAAATATTCTGTATGTAATAGCCAACAAGCTTTACCATTTTGTTAGTTTGTAGATTTGTGTTCATTGAAAATAAATGGTGAAATTGTATGTGTACCGGAAAATTGTTGTTGTGAAATAAATTCATGGTTTATAATCAGCAAATGTTTGTTCTGTGTGCCTATTTTGTATAACCATACACACAGGGTTATATAAAAACTTTTCAGGTAAAAAGAGGTCTTCAGGGGGAAAAATGTGAGTCCTGATTGAAATTAAAAGCTGTAGGATCCCTTCAGCTCTGAAAAAGACTCTTTTAGTGCAGTGATCTTGTCTATAACCCACACCTCAAAGATCTTATCTACTTACTAGTAAATTCTGCGGTGGGAAAGAAGGTTCCAGAGTCATGGGCACTAATTTCAGCAGCTGTTCTTCCTGTAGCTCAAACATAGAGACCTTGACCTCCTGAGGTCAATGACCAGTCTAAAATGAGGCTGATGGCAGCGTTGTGTATCTGATTCTCTGTAATCTTTGGCGTGCTGTTCAAATAGCTACGAATGGATGGAATTGCAGGCTCTAGGGCAGTTTAGAGAGAGTACTAGCAAACTCGGCTCCTACCAGGACTATCACTCTGAAAATACTTTGGGAGCAATTAAACACTCAGTAACCCCTCATTAAATAACGGTTTTTATCTAACCTTACTGTGCTCCTTTGGAGTGTAAAAATGAAGGAGAAACGGATTTCAACACACAGATAATTTCTGCTTTTGCCTTGAATGGCGTGGAGAGTGGGCAGTGGGGACTAGCTACAGCAGCTTGATAACAGAGTTTGGGATGAAGGATCTGGGCTAATACCTCCCTTTCACCCCTCACACTTCAAAGTACTCTGAATCCCCAGGGCTGTTAGAGAAAAGGAAACATCCTCGATTCAAATGGCAAATGTGTGAGTTGCACTGACCCTGCTTCAACATGGAGGGGGAAACACAGGAGAAGCAGGTGATCAGCTTCAGCTGTAATTCTCAATTCCTCTGATTTCTCGGTGGTAAGATTTTCCTGAGCAGACTTAAATTAATTTATAATGAAGTATGCCTGGGAAAGAGGTGCTGAGACAAATGCATGCAGTTACACTGAGTTATAAAATGGATCTGTAAGAGGAAGACCCAAGATAATATACTGGAAAGACATTCTTGATGATATCCTTATTTCCTGTAAATGACACAATTTACCCAACGACAGCTTTGTTTTCTTTTTCTACTCTGTGTTTGCTTTCTGTATTTTTCTCTAGTCATTGGAGGAATGAATGATATTGACAGAGAGGAGCTCGGGGCTGGATCCTTCTTCCCTTCCCCCTTAACACTGGAATCATTGCTTCATTTTGCTTGCCCATAGTTCTGGAAGATTATTTGTTACAGTTATTTTCTGATGATGTATTGATATGTGTTTGGAAAGAGCAAAGCTAAATTTCAGTTTCATGCCATTCCTTTGGATCCTTGTTTTGGGAGTTGTGTTGTACACTGAGCTGTGCAGTGTCATGAGCCAGACTGTATGTCTTCCTGTCCCCACCACTTACTGATGTACGGTTACATGGTCAAAACAGGGATAACAGTAGTAACTACCTACTAGGGGTATTTAGTGGCAGAACAGTTTTATGATTGGGAAGCACTTAGTGCTATGCCCAGTACATGCTAAATTTTCACTCGATAGTTTATGTAGCCAAGCCAGACATGGTGCCATGCACTTGTAATCACAACAGACTGGAGGCTGAGGTGGAAGGAGCATGAATTTGAGTTCAGTCTACCTTACAAAGTTAGACACTACCTCACATAAATAAATGAATAAAACGGACCTTCACTTATGCAACCAAAATCTGATGTAAAGCATCATTCAGACATGTTTGTAGTTGTAATGACAGTTTTAATGCACCAGATGATGCATATCTTGAGTTCAGCTGTCTGGGAGGTTGAGGTGGGAGAGCTGCTTGAGCGGAGGAGCTCGAAGATCACAGGGTCTACAAAGTGCTCTAAAGGAGCTATCTTTAAAATAAAATTGGGGCTGTTTCCACTTTATCAATATCTCTTGAAACAGCAGGACCCATGATATTTGCTGAGCCCTCGACTTGTTCAGTTGCTCTTTTGGTTATGGACATATCTGTGGTACACATGGTTGGGGCTATTTCTCTTTTGTGTTACATGCTTCCATACTGTTCTATACTTAAACAAATACTTTCTTGTGTCTTTAGATACAGTACAGTTGCCAATGAAGGGTGGGCTTTCCTGATTGTTTCTGCTTTCTTCTCCATGGGTTCTTGTCCCTTTATTCTGCTTCCCTGATGCCAAGTAACCAATCCCCCTCATGGTTTTGAGACTGAAGCAATGTTCATTATTATATTTCCTGGTTTCTGTGAGTCAGAAATTTGGGGAGAGCTCAACCAAGCAGGTCTGGATTGGAATCTTGTGTATTTGCAATCAGATGGTGGCTGGAACAGGAGGGTGCTACCCAGACATTTGTCTCACCTTGGAACTTCTCTGTGCATTCTCTGCATGGATGGGGAAGGTTTCCCTTACAGAACAGCTCTCAGGTGCAGGAAATGTGTGCAGGGCAGTTCAGAGATCCCACTTGTGTATTCCAGGTAACGGAGCAGAAAGTGACATTTTGTTTTGGTCCTGTAAAAAGTTACTATGTTTTGTCCGCTTGAAAAGTCTGCCGACATTTGATTGCTCTTGGAGTAATTAAGTTAAGGAGGATTAATGCCTTCTCTCAGGACTGGATTAGTTATCTCAAGAGCTGGTCATTAGTAAACTAGGCTGCCCTGGGACCTGTCAGCTCTGCACTTCCTTATGCCTGCTCATCTTCTGCCTTTTCTAAAGCCAGTTACGATGCACAGCAAAGCCTGTGTAAGATGTGCCAACAAACCATGATACCTTCCTTTATAAGCCACTCTGTCACTCCAGTTTACTGAAGCAATAGAGGAAAAAGGAGCCAAGACAGAGGTGTTTTATCTGCCACTCTCAGTTAAGCTGAAGTCACAAAACCTAACTCACCTTCAGATGTGTCCATCTTTCTCATTAAAAAAAAAATCTTTCCAAATTCTTTGAGAATCCTGTTGTATTTTAATTATCTCCAGTCCTCGTCCACATCTCTTTCTATGTCTGCCACCCATTACAATCTCCCTAAACTTTGTGTACGAGCTATTCTTCTTTTTTTATTTTTGTTATTTCTTATTTTTTGGGACAGGATCTCTCACCTCACCTCTCACTCAAGAATTTGGCTAAACTAGATAACAAGTAAACCCCAGGAATACTCGTCTCTCTGTCTGCCCACTGCTGGCATCACAAGTATGTGCCACAATGGTTTACTTTTTATGTGGTTGCTGTGGATCCAAACTTGGGTCCTTATGCTTGTTTGGCAAGCCCTTCATCAATTGAGCCATCTGCCTGTCCTTGCGTTATAAATCCAGATATTCCTGTCTGTCCCTACTCTCCTCTTGGCCTTGAGACCCAAAATACTTCTACTTGTATATCTGGATGAATTTATGCAAGGAAATAAAAACCCAAAGCCAGGAATAGGGAATAATGGGGAAATATCATAATTAACTAAGAAAACTAGGGTTTCAAACGCCTTCTTCTAAAACTGATGAATGTTTTATTGGGTAGAGTTCGATTCTCAGACTTGCATCTCTTCTCCAAGATAGTATTCTTCAGCAGTACCTGCTATTTACTCTGAGAGTCCCTTGAACTCTGCTGCTTTCTGCACTCCTCAGACCAGTTAAGAGTAAGTTGTTGACAGACCGCAGTGTAAATTAAAGGGCTGGGATACATCATTAGACATATGGTCTCCCAGGAACTGAGACTTTCCTGTAGTAGGTGGAATTTGTAAAACTCTGGCCTCTAGGACCATATGGTTGCATTTAGAGATGCCAGCAGAATAAATGCTTGATTTTTAGAGCAAGATTCCTTCTTCTGGTCCTCCTCCATAGCCACAGGGAAGATTTTTTTGCTTCAAAATTGAAAAAAGGAACATAAGTAATCAGTCCAAAGTGATAATGTCAGCCTAGGCATGGGATTGGTTAATTAAGGGCCATCCCTCATTAGGGTAAGTGACAATAAGCTGATTCTTGAGGTAGGAGAGGAGAGTGATCTATACCTCAGCATTCCAGACTGACTACAGATGAGTGGACTGGGCTTATTCCTGACTTAAGAGAACAACTTACAAGGAGTCTTGAGGTCTTCCCTTAAACAGAAATGAAAGAAGAAATTGTGCTTTGCAATAAACAATTGGAAAGTTAAAAATTTAAAACCAAGATTATTTAGAGCAACATTAGAAAAATAAATACTTAGGAAGATCTACATATCCCAAACTATAAAACATTGTTGGCAGAAGTTTAAAAAAAATAAAATAGAGGTGTAAGTATTTTTCCATGGGTCAAAGGACTTAGTACTATTAAAATGTGAATCCTCCCCCCCAAAGAATCCTAATCAAAATCTCAATAGCTTGTTATAAAAAATATTTTAAAATTACATTTATGTGTATACATATGCATGTGCGTGTGTGTGTGTGTGCGTGCGTGTGTGTGTGTGTGCAACTTGCCAGGAGTATGTTTTTTTCTTCTACTATTTAGGTCTTAGGGATCCAACTCAGGTCTTCAGGCTTGGCAGCAGGTACCATCTTGCCTCACTGTCTTTTAAAAATTGCCTATTTTACTTTGAAAATGAGGATTAGAGATGGAAAAATGGCACTACTTGATGTTGAAATTTATTTTAAAAATACAGTAATTACAATGATTGGGTACTATTGCCAAAAGAGATACACAGATCAAGGAAACAAACAGAGCGTCCAGAAATAGATTTAAATGTATTTAGTTAATAGATATTTTTAACAAAGACAATTCAAAGAATAATACCTTAAATGGTCTCCAACAATTTTATATTCATGTATACCAACAGGTATCCCCTTCAACAACTCATGTTACACATAAAAATTTACTTAAAGTGAACCACAGATCTATATATGAAACGAAATAGCATTATACTTCATCAAGAAGTCAGTAAAGAAACCTTTATGACATGGAGCTAGACAAAATTATGTATAATAGCAATATCATAATCGTAGTAAGATCAAAAACTCAATCATCAGTAAAACAAAAGCCTGGTCTTTTGAATGTATTGATATGAGTAAGACGGGATAAACCACAGACTAGAAGAAAATATTTGCAAGTCATGCATATTAAAAAAGATTCAAATATAATATGCATGAGGAATTCATAAAATGCATAAATTAGAAAATGGCCCAATAGAATAATGAGCAAGAATGTAAACAGAAGCTTCTCTAACGATACACAGGATACCTGAGAAGTATAGAAAATAGGTTCTGTGTTATTTTTCCTTCATTTTCTTTCTTTTTTTTAATTTATTTTATTTTATTTTCTATATTCTTTATTTACATTCCAAATGATTTCTCCTTTCCCAGTTCTCCCTTCCCCAAAAGTCCCATAAGCCCTCTTCCCTCTCCCTGTTCCCCATTTGCCTAAGAATTTCATGAATTCATTGTGTTTAATTGCTGAGTAGTATCCCATTGTGTAAATATACATGGAAAATATCTCTGATAAAATTGAAGAAATATATAGAAAAACACATTAAGATAGACTATTTCATTGAAAAATTATACAGATAAAATAGTAGGCATAAAAATATTCCTAAGTTGATTGAAAGTGGAATTATAAACATTTTCTGATAAAATTGAAAATCTACAAGGAAAATATTTCTGTTAAAACCCAAGAAATATATAGAAAAACACGTTAAAACTGACCATTTAAAGAAAAATTATACAGATAAGATAGTAGGCATAAAAATATTCCTAAATTAATTGAAAGTAGAGGTAAAAACATTTTCTGATAAAATTGAAGACTTACATGGAAAATATCTCTGATAAAATTGAAGAAATTTATACAGATAAATTGGTGGAATTAAAATATTCCTAAGTTGATTGAAAGTAGAATTATAAAATTTTCTGATAAAATTGAAGATTTACATGGAAAATATTTCTGATAAAATTGAAAAAGATATATGGAAAAATATTAAAATTGAAGATTATCATGGAAAATTATACAGATAAAATGGTAGGCATAAAAATATTTTTAAGTTGATTTAAAGTGAAATTATGAACATTTTCTGATAAAATTGAAGATTTACCTGGAAAATATCTCTGATAAAATTGAAGAAATATATAAAAAAAAAGTGTTAAGATTGAATATTTCATGGAAAAATTATACAGATAAAATGGCAGGCATAAAGATATTCCTATGTTCTTTGAAAGTAGAGTTATAAACACTTTCTGATAAAATTGAAGATCTACAAGGAAAATATTCCTGAAAAAATTCAAGAAATATATAGAGAAACATGTTAAAACTGACTATTACATGGAACATTATATAGATAAAATGGAAGGTATAAAAATGTTCCTAATTTGATTGAAAGTAAAATTATAGACATTGTCTGATAAAACTGAAGATCCACATTAAATATACTTCTGACAAAATTGAAGAAAAATACAGAAAAACGTTAAAATTGAAGATTATCATGGACAATTATACTGACAAAATGGTAGGCACAAAAACATTTCTAAATTGATTGAAAGTGAAACTACAAACACCCCCCCACACACACACACGAAACCAAAGATCTACATGAAAAACACCTCCGACAAAATCGAAGAAATACAAAGAAAAAATGTTAAAATTAAAGATTATAATGGAAAATAATACAGTCAAAATGGTAGACACAAAAAGCATTACTGAATTGAAAGAGGAGTCACAAACATTTTCTGATAAAATCGAAGATCTACATGAAAAACATTTCTGTTAGACTATGCTTTTTGTTGGGGAATTGAGTCCATTGACATTATAAGATATTAAGGAATGGTGATTGTTGCTTCCTGTTATTTTTGATGTTCTTTTTATGTTTGTGTGGTTACTTTCTTTTGGGAATGTTGGGAAAAGATTACTTTCTTGCTTTTTCTAGGTTGTAGTTTCCCTCCTCATGTTGGCGATTTCCATCTATTATCCTTTGTAGGGCTGGATTTGTGGAAAGATATTGTATAAATTTGGTTTTATCATGGAATATCTTGGTTTCTCCATCTATGGTAATTGAGAGTTTTGCTGGGTAGAGTAGTTTGGGCTGGCATTTGTGTTCTCTTAGGGTCTGTATGTGATCTGCCCAGGATCTTCTGACTTTCATCGTCTCAGGTGAGAAGTCTGGTGTAATTCTGATAGGCCTACCTTTATAGGTTACTTGACCTTTTTCTCTTACTGCTTTTAATATTCTTTCTTTGTTTAGTGCATTTGGTGTTTTGATTATTATATGCCGGGAGGACTTTCTGATCTGGTCCAGTCTGTTTGGAGTTCTGTAGGCTTCTTGTATGTTCATGGACATCTCTTTCTTTAGGTTAGGGAAGTTTTCTTCTATAATTTTGTTGAAGATATTTACTGGCCCTTTAAGTTGGAAATCTTCACTCTCTTCTATACCTATAATCCTTACGTTTGGTGTTCTCATTGTGTCCTGGATTTCCTGGATGTTTTGGCTCAGGAGCTTTTTGCATTTTCTTTAACTGTTGAGTCAATGTTTTCTATGGTATCTTCAGCCCCTGAGATTCTTTCTTCTATCTCTTGTTGATGCTTGCATCTATGACTCCTGAATTCTTTCCAAGATCTTCTATCTCCAGAGATGTCTCACTTTGTGATTTCTTTATTGTTTCTACTTCCATTTTTAGATCCTGGATGGTTTTGTTCAGTTCCTTCACTTGTTTGTTTGTGTTCTCCTGTAATTCTTTCGGGAATTTTTGTGTTTCCTCTTTAAGGGCCTTTACCATTTGACCCATGTTCTCCTGTATTTCTTTTTTTTTTTTTTGTTTTTTTTTTTGGTTTTTCGAGACAGGGTTTCTCTGTGTAGCCCTGGCTGTCCTGGAACTCACTTTGTAGACCAGGCTGGCCTCGAACTCAGAAATCCTCCTGCCTCTGCCTCCCAAGTGCTGGGATTAAAGGCGTGCGCCACCACCGCCCGGCTCTCCTGTATTTCTTTAAGGGAGTTATTTATGTCCTTCTTGATGTCTTCTAACAGCATTTTGAGAAGAGACTTTAAATCCAACTCTTGCTTTCTGGTGTGCTGGGGCGTCCGGGACTTGCTGTGGTGGAAGAACTGGGCTCTGATGTTGCCAAGTAGCCTTGGTTTCTGTTGGTAGGGTTTTTGTGCTTGCCTTTTGCCATCTGGTTATCTCTGGTGTTAGTTGGTCTTATTGTCTCTGGCTGGAGCTTGCCCCTCCTATGGGCCTGTAAACCTGTGTCTGTACTCCTGGGAGACCAACTCTCTTCTGGCAGGGTCTGTGCACAGAAGGCTGTGGTGCTGTCTGGTTCCCTGCTGGAGATGGTGGCCAGAAGGGAAGATCAGCTGTCCCACTGATCATATTCCTTGTGCACTCCTAGCTGTACCTCTTCAGAGAGAAGGTGGAGATCTCACCTCCGCACTCAGAAGTGAAATTGCTGCTGGGAGATCATTCTCTCCTGGTGGGCTAAGCACAGAAGGCTGTGGAGCTGCCTGGTTCCCCGCTGCAAATGGCGGCCGTGGACCTGATTTTATTCCATTTTCAATGTTCTTTTTCATGTAAATTCAGAGTACAACCTGGAGTGAATGCCACATGTCCATCAGCATGGCTACATTTTGACAAGATTGGTTTACCAAATGTTAGGAAGCTCTGATACACTGTTCATGGGAATATAGAACGATAGAATTGCCTGTAAAATACTTTGGCTGTTTCCTAAAAATTTAAATACATATTTTCTCTACAATACACTTCCTTTACTACTAGATAGCTGTTCAATCAAAAATGAAGCATATGTCTACAAAGAGACTTGGACAAAAAATACTCATTGTATTTTGTTCTTTTTAAAATATAGCTTTATTTTATGTATACAGTTGTTTTGTTTGAAAGTATGTATGTGTACTGTACATCTGCAGAAGACAGAAGAGGCCTTCAGATTCCCTGCCACTGTAGTTTATGAGCTACCAAGTGGATCCTGGAAACTGATCTTTGTTCTTCTGAAAGAGCAGCAAGTGCTTTTAATAACCAATCCATCCCTACAACCCTTGTACTTTATTTTTATAGATGGAACCTGAAAATAATCCAAGAATCCACCAGCAGGTAAATGGATAAACAGACTCTGGTACATTCTTATTATGGAATACTACAGAGCAATAAAAGTAAGAGACTGTGATAACTACATTATCATGGGCTCTAATTAGGGATGTAGGGGAGAGATAAATATAGAAGGATGGAAGGATAAAAAATACCTAATAATAGATGTAAGTCTCTTTATAAATATACATCATAATTGATGATGAGCCCGGTCCTCATCTGGGCTGATAATGTTCTCTCCAAAAGCCAAAGACCATTTTCAAATCAAAACAAAAACAGGGACATGAAGCCTTCTAAAATCATTGTTTAAGGTTGTTCAAGAGACTCTTGAAACATTATAGGCTATTGCTAGTACCTTGGTTCCCTCAAGAAGTGGAAGTTAAGTTCTTATTGCTGTGCTCCTGATGTAGAACTGAACTGAATGTTTCTTCCCTGAGGAATAGCTTTCACGGTACTAGAAGACACTACACAAGCTTTCAAAGGAGGGAAGCAGCCAATAGTCCTACCCAGCTGTGATGTCTATGAAATACAATGACTAGCATGGCAGGATAGCCTTAAGGATTCAGCAATGACTAGCATGGAAAGATAGCCCTAAGGTTTACTTACATCATTTCCCCCTTACTCTTCCTCCCTGAAGCCCCCCCTTGTTCTCTTCCTAATGTATATTTCTTTCTCATTAATTGTTGCTATGCACACATATTTCTAAATACTTAGATGTACCCTGCTCAATTTGTACAGCATTACTTTTTTGTTTGTATGTTTTCAGGCTGATCTTTTGATATTGGATGACCAATTGGCATGCTCTTCTCTGGGAAAGACTATTTTCTTACCCTCAGTGTCCCTTAGTTGTTTGTAGTTATTAGTAACCACTAAGTTCCTCTAATGGTAAACTCTAAAGTGAGTTAGTAGTGGCACGTATATCTTGGTGATAACCAACAGCTTTCTAATCAGATTTAAGTTCTACTCAATAAGATAGAAATCCTCCCTGGTACCGGAAACCTAGCCAAATACCCGTAGCTAGTGAAGTCACGGATCTTAGAGGAGAACCTATAACTATTACTTCACTAAACAAGCATAATCCCTAAGTACAGCCTAAATATTTGTTTCTATACCCACAGATTAGTGTAGTTTTTACTACTCATCAAGGAAACTTCTCTTTGCAGCAGATGGAGACCACTTAAAAAAAATCACAACCAGAGAAAATTAAGATCTATGGAGACCAGGACCAAAAAATGTATTTACAAAACAATTCCAGTACCCAAGACTGAGGGAACATTATGGAAGAGGAGGTGGAAAGATTCTAAGGACCAGAGGATCAGAGAGTTTGCTGCGAGACTGTGTTTCCTAGTAATGTCAGAAGCTACACCCATAAAATCTCACCAATGTAATTGTCTAAACATGAGCTTAAGAAAAACAACAAAAATAGACATGCTAATGTGGATGTAGTGGTGGGGAGATCCTCCCAGGCAAGCCTACACTAGTAACTATAGGCAACCAAGGAAAGCTGAGAATGGCAAAATAGTCTTCCCCAGGGAATAGTTTGCCAATTGGTTATCCAGTACCAAAAATATCAGTCTGAAAATACACAAACAAAAAAGTGATGCTACACAAACTGATCAGGGTATATCTATGTATTTGGGAGTGTGTGTGTGTGTGTGTGTGTGTGTGTGTGTGTGTGTGTATGTGTGTGTAACAACAATTAATGAGAAAGAGGTCATACATTTGTAAGAGAACAAGGAGGAGGTATGTTGGATGATTTGGGGGAGGAAAAGTAAAGAGGATTTGTATGATTCCTCTTATTAAAAATCTAGTAGTCAATCAAAGATAATCTATAGTGACAACTGATCAGTAGTTGCTTGGGAACAGTGGGTAGGATGGGAAGGGGTAAATGAATGTATTAAAAAGTAGTCTGGCGGTTCCTCAGAAAACTGGGCATGACACTCCCGGAGGATCCTGCTATACCACTCCTGGCTTCCCAGAGGCTTCCCCTGCATGCAATAAGGACACATGCTCCACTATGTTCATAGCAGCCTTATTTATAATAGCCAGAAGCTGGAAAGAACCCAGATGTCCTCTAACAGAGGGATGGATACAGAATATGTGGTATATTTACACAATGGAATAATACTCTGCAATTAAAAGCAATGAATTCATGAAATTCTTAGGCAAATTGTCAGAACTGGAAAATATCATCCTTACTGAGGTAACCCAATCACAAAAAACACACATGGTATGCAGTTACTGATAAGGGGATATTAACCCTGAAACTTGGAATACCCAAGACACAATTCACACATCAATTGATTTCCAAGAAGATGGAAGGAGAGACCCCTGGTCCTGGAAAGACTGGATGTAGGGGAATGCCAGGACAGAGAAGCGAGAGGGGGTTGAATGGGGAACAGAGGGAGGGTAGGGGGCTTAAGGGACTTTCGGGGAGGGAGGAAACAGGAAAGGGGAAATCATTTGGAATGTAAATAAATGTAAATAAAATGTAAATAAAAAAATGTAAAAGAATGTAAATAAAAAAACTTAGAAAACAAAAAGTAGTTCAGAAAACCTGGATGGTGACAGAGATGTTCACTTCTTCCACTGTGGTGACTGCTTAGCATGTAAATACATGTCAAAGCACATTGAATTGTGAATTTTAAACATTTCTGTTGTATCTCAGAGAAGCTATGAAAAGAAGAGAGGGGAAGAAGAAAAGGAAGGAAGAAAGAAAAGAATGAAGGAGAAAAGGGAAGAAGGAAGGAAGGAAGAAGGAGCCACAGAAGCTAAGACTGTTCGGGGCATGTTTCCAGCAGAGCTCTTGAAGGCATATAGTCAGAAAGTGAAGGTTTCTGGAATTTTTCTCTTTTTATCTCTTGGTTTTTCTTTCTTTCTATTGGTTTCAATACATGACAGGTTCCCTTCTGGTGACAAGATGGCTGCTAAGTTTATAACCAGGGAAAAGAAGTTTTATTTTGTTTGATTTTTGGGTTTTTTTTCTACAGTGGGTGAAATGAAATACATGTCTAATGTTGACTTCGCTGATCTGATATGGGGTATGTGGAACTAGACAGTACTGATGGCCAGACTTGGCTACATGTCTATTTCTCAGGGAGAGCTGAGGGAGTAGGGCCTATTGACCACAGGGACTGAGGTTTGGAGAGATGTTCTATCCAAAAGATACATGTTAGCCCAAAGAAAGGATGGATCCAGGATGGGCAATGACACCAAGTGAGCACCACTTTGCCCTTATAGGGAAAGGGCAGGGCAGTTCATCGACACCATGGGCTGCCAACTTGTTCACATTTTGTTCTATGAGGCCTTAGAGTATCCAAAAATGACCCTGCTTTCCATGCTGGTCTGCCTTGCTTGTTCTGAATGCTTAATTTTAACAGGTCTAACCAGGTTTGCTATCCCAACCACTAGGAGACTAAGACAGTAGAATGACAATTCAAAGACTGCTTGCACTACAAAGCCAGTTCAAGGCCAGACCAGTTGTCTTACCAAAATTCTACATCAAAGTAAAAATTAAATTAAATTAAGTTTAAAGTTTTGGGGACACAGCTCAGTGGAGGAGTGCCTTTATAGTCTGCACAAGATCCTGGGTATCATTCCAAGTACCAGAAAAAGAAAGAAAACCAGGAAGAAGTAATGGAAATAAAAGAAAACAGGAACAACAGAGAGGAAGAAAGGAAGGAAGCAAGAAAAACCCCTAATCCTCAGGGTTTTCTCTTCCAGCTTTCCAGGAGCTACTGTTTAATGAGATTCCAGGTGTGTCCAAGGAATGGGATGCACATTTACATGCCTAGGAGACTAATCTCGGGGATTTTTATGAGAGGACCAACGTTTCATAATCCTACAGTCTAAACCCAAGAGGCCGGGAGCACAGTGGCTAAAGCCCTAATGTTGAAATCAGAGAATTCAAGGTAAAAACCTCATCTCTTTTACTTCTCATGAGTATGTAGGTTTGCTCATTTGCCTGTTTGCTCAATTACAAGATGGTAACTGTACCTAATAGCTGTACTATAGCATTCCTTGAGTTGATTCCTCTAAAGTCTCTGAGGTTACTTATTCTGCTCATGACCATGTGTGGCCCAACAGATGTTTATGTCAGGGATGGTACTTGTGCTACAATTTGGGAATCGGGAGGTGTGCACTGAAAAATGTTCTTTGAAGTGCTTTGAGATTTGAAGGTTCTATGCCTTTTCACACCTTTGATATAAAGAAGTTTAATTTTATTCTGATTTTTAAAGGTTCTGATATAGATAACTATGGCAATAGTCTTAGTTAGGGTTTTACTGCTGTGAACAGAAACCATGACGAAGGCAATTCTTTTTTTTTTTTTAATTTACATTCCAAATCATTTCCCCTTTCTTGTTTCCTCCCTCCCCGAAAGTCCCATAAGCCCCCTTCCCTCCCTCTTTTCTCCATTCAACCCTCTCGTTTCTCTGTCCTGGCGTTCCCCTACATCCAGTCTTTCCACGACCAGGGGTCTCTCCTTCCATCTTCTTAGAAATCTATTGATATGCGAATTGTGTCTAGGGTATTCCGGATTCTGGGTTAGTATCCCCTTATCAGTGACTGCATATGATGTGTGTTCTTTTGTGATTGGGTTACCTCACTAAGGATGATATTTTCAAGTTCTGACCATTTGCCTAGGAATTTCGTGAATTCATTGTTTTTAATTGAAGAGTAGTATTCCATTGTGTAAATATACCACATCTTCTAAATCCATTCCTCCATTGAGGGACATCTGGGTTCTTTCCAGCTTCTGGCTATTATAAATAAGGCTGCTATGAACATAGTGGAGCATGTGTCCTTATTGCATGCAGGTAAAGCCTCTGGGTATATGCCCAGGAGTGGTATAGCCGGATCCTCCGGGAGAGTCATGCCCAGTTTTCTGAGGAACCGCCAGACTGCTTTCCAGAGTGGTTGTACCAGCTTGCAATTCCACCAGCAGTGGAGGAGTGTTCCTCTTTCTCCACATCCTTGCCAACAACTGCTGTCTCCTGTGTTTTTGATCTTAGCCATCCTGACTGGTGTGAGATGGAATCTCAGGGTTGTTTTGATTTGCATTTCCCTAATGACTAAGGATGATGAACATCTCTTTAGGTGCTTCTCAGCCATTCGATATTCTTCAGGTGAGAACACTTTGTTTAGCTCTGTATCCCAATTTTTAATAGGGTTACTTGCCTCTCTGGAGTTTAACTTCTTGAGTTCTTTGTATATATTGGATATTAGCCCTCTGTCGGATGTAAGGTTGGTAAAAATCATTTCCCAGTTAGTTGGTTGCCGCTTTGTCTTTTTGACAGTGTCTTTTGCCTTGCAAAAACTTTGTAATTTAATGAGGTCCCATTTGTCTATTCTTGATCTTAGAGCATAAGCTATTGGAGTTCTGTTCAGGAAATTCTCCCCTGTGCCCATATGTTCAAGGTTCTTCCCTAGTTTCCCTTCTATTAGTTTCAGTGTGTCTGGTTTTATGTGGAGATCTTTGATCCAATTAGAATTGAGCTTAGTGCAAGGAGATAAGAATGGGTCAATTTGCATTCTTCTGCATGTTGACCTCCAGCTGAGCCAGCACCATTTGTTGAAAAGGCCATCTTTATTCCACTGGATGGTTTTAGCTCCTTTGTCAAAGATCAAGTGACCATAGGCGTATGGATTCATTTCTGGGTCTTCAATTCTGTTCCATTGATCTACATGTCTGTCACTGTACCAATACCATGCGGTTTTTAACACTATTGCTCTGTAGTACAGCTTGAGGTCTGGGATACTGATTCCCCCAGAGGTTCTTTTACTCTTGAGAATATTTTTAGCTATTCTGGGTTTTCTGTTATTCCAGATGAATTTTTGAATTGCTCTTTCTAACTCTATGAAGAATTGAGTTGGGATTTTGATGGGGATTGCATTGAATCTGTGTATTACTTTTGGTAAGATGCTCATCGGGGAGGGAGGAAACGGGAAAGGGGAAATGATTTGGAATGTAAATTAAAAAAAAATGACCATAGGAGTGTGGATTCATTTCTGGGTCTTCAATTCTGTTCCATTGATCTACATGCCTGTCACTGTACCAATACCATGCAGTTTTTAACACTATTGCTCTGTAGTACAGCTTGAGGTCCGGGATACTGATTCCCCCAGAGGTTCTTTTACTCTTGAGAATAGTTTTAGCTATTCTGGGTTTTCTGTTATTCCAGATGAATTTTTGAATTGCTCTTTCTAACTCTATGAAGAATTGAGTTGGGATTTCGATGGGGATTGCATTGAATCTGTATATTACTTTTGGTAAGATGCTCATTTGTACTATATTAATCCTGCCAATCCATGAGCATGGCAGATTTTTCCATCTTCTGAGGTCTTCTTCAATTTCTTTCTTCAGAGACTTGAAGTTCTTGTCATACAGATCTTTCACTTGTTTGGTTAGAGTCACGCCAAGATACTTTATATGGTTTGTGGCTATCGTGAAGGGTATCATTTCTCTTACTTCTTTCTCAGCCTGCTTATCCTTTGAGTATAAGAAGGCTACTGACTTGCTTGAGTTGATTTTATATCCGGCCACTTTGCTGAAGTCGTTTATCAGCTGTAGGAGTTCTCTGGTGGAGTTCTTTGGGTCGCTTAAGTATACTATCATATTGTCGCCAAATAGTGATAGTTTGACGTCTTCCTTTCCAATTTGTATCCCTTTGACCTCTTTATGTTGTCTAATTGCTCTAGCTAGAACTTCAAGTACTATATTGAAAAGATATGGAGAGAGAGGGCAGCCTTGTCTAGTCCCTGATTTTAGTGGGATTGCTTCAATTTTCTCTCCATTTAGATTGATGCTGGCTACCGGTTTGCTGTAAATTGCTTTTACCATGTTTAGATATGGGCCTTGAATTCCTGATCTTTCCAAGACCTTTAGCATGAAAGGATGCTGAATTTTGTCAAATGCTTTCTCAGCATCTAATGAGATGACCATGTGGTTTTTTTCTTTGAGATTGTTTATATAGTGGATTACATTGATGGATTTCCTTATATTGAACCATCCCTGCATCCCTGGGATGAAGCCTACTTGATCGTGGTGAATGATCGTTTTGATGTGTTCTTGGATTCGGTTGGCAAGAATTTTATTGAGTATTTTTGCATCGATATTCATAAGAGAGATTGGCCTGAGATTCTCTTTCTTTGTCGGATCTTTGTGTGCTTTTGGTATTAGTGTAATTGTGGCTTCATAGAACGAGTTGGGTAGTGTTCCTTCTGTTTCTATTTTGTGGAACAGTTTGAAGAGTATTGGTGTTAGGTCTTCTTTGAAGGTCTGATAGAATTCTGCACTAAAACCATCTGGACCTGTGCTTTTTTTGGTTGGAAGACTTCCAATGACAACTTCTATTTCTTCAGGGGTTAGAGGACGGTTTAGATGGTCTATTTGATCCTGACTTAATTTTGGTATTTGATATCTGTCAAGGAAATTGTCCATTTCCTAGAGATTTTCTAGTTGTGTTGAATACAGGTTTTTGTAGTAGGATCTGATGATTTTTTGAATTTCCTCAGTTTCTGTTGTTATCTCTCCCTTTTCGTTTCTGATTTTATTAATTTGGATACTATCTCTGTGCCTTCTGGTTAGTCTGGCTAAGGGCTTATCTATCTTGTTGATTTTCTCAAAGAACCAACTCCTCGTTTTGTTGATTCTTTGTATGGTTTTATTTGTTTCTACTTGATTGATTTCAGCCCTGAGTTTGATGATTTCCTGCCTTCTACTCCTCTTTGGTGTATTTGCTTCTTTTTGTTCCAGGGCTTTCAGGTGTGCCATTAAGCTGTTAGTGTATGCTGTCTCCCATTTCTTTTTGGCGGCACTCAGGGCTATGAATTTTCCTCTTAGCACTGCTTTCATTGTGTCCCATAAATTAGGGTATGTTGTGCCTTCATTTTCATTAACTTTCAAAAAGTCTTTGATTTCTTTCTTTATTTCCACCTTGACCAAGTTATCATTGAGTAGAGCATTGTTCAGCCTCCATGTGTACGTGGGTTTTCTTTTGTTTTTGTTGCCATTGAAGACCACCCTTATTCCATAGTGATCTGATAGGAGGCATGGGATTAGTTCTATCTTCTTATATATGTTGAGGTTTGATTTGTGACCAATTATATGGTCAGTTTTGGAGAAGGTACCATAAGGTGCTGAGAAGAAGGTGTATTCTTTAGCTCTAGGATGAAATGTTCTATATATATCTGTTAGTTCCATTTGGTCCAAGGCTTCAATTAGATTCACTGTGTCCCTGTTTAGTTTCTGCTTTCCTGAATGATCCATTTCAGAGAGCGGGGTGTTGAAGTCACCCACTATTATTGTGTGCGGTGCGATGTGTGCTTTGAGTTTTAGTAAAGTTTCTTTTATGAATGAGGGTGCCCTTGCATTTGGAGCATAGATATTCAGAATTGAGAGTTCTTGATGGTGGATTTTTCCCTTGATCAGTATGTAGTGTCCTTCTGTGTCTTTTTTGATGACTTTAGGTTGAAAATCAATTTTATCTGATATTAGGATGGCTACTCCACCTCGTTTCTTGCAGCCATTTGCTTGTAAAATTGTTTTCTAGCCTTTTACTCTGAGGTAGTGTTTGTCTTTGACACTGAGGTGCGTTTCCTGCATGCAGCAAAATGCTGGGTCCTGTTTACGTATCCAGTCTGCTAGTCTATGTCTATTAATTGGGGAATTGAGACCATTGATATTAAGAGAGATTAAGGCATAGTGATTATTGCCATCTGCCATTCTTGACGCTATCTTTATGTTTGAGTGGTTATCTACTTTTGGGTTTGATTCAAGAAGGTTATTATCTCATTTTTTCCAGGGTGTTGTTTCTCTCCCTGTATTGGAGGTTTCCACCTATTATCCGTTGCAGGGCTGGATTTGTGGAAAGATATTGTGA
The DNA here is from genome assembly GCA_036184795.1 of Tokudaia tokunoshimensis. Lineage (NCBI taxonomy): Eukaryota > Metazoa > Chordata > Mammalia > Rodentia > Muridae > Tokudaia > Tokudaia tokunoshimensis. Next base: position 105,832,145 of record BTHU01000011.1, on the reverse strand, counting down.
AAATTTGGTTTTATCATGGAATATCTTGGTCTCTCCATCTATGGTGATTGAGAGTTTTGCTGGGTATAGTAGTCTAGGCTGGCATTTGTGCTGTCTTAGTGTCTGCATGAGATCTGCCCAGGATCTTCTGGCTTTCATATTCTCTGGTGAGAAGTCTGATGTGATTCGGATAGTTCTTCCTTTGTATGTTACTTGGCCCTTTTCTCTTACTGCTTTTAGTATTCTTTCTTTGTTTAGAACATTTGGTGTTTTGATTATTATGTGACGGGAGGTATTTCTGTTCTGGTCCAGTCTGTTTGGAGTTCTGTAGGCTTCTTGTATGTTCATCGGCATCTCTCTCTTTAGGTTAGGGAAGTTTTCCTCCATAATTTTGTTGAAGATGTTTACTGGCCCTTTAAATTGCAAATCTTCACTCTCATGTATACCTATAATCCTTAGGTTTGGTCTTCTCATTGTGTCCTGGATTTCCTGGATGTTTTGGGTTACACGTTTTTTGCATTTTGCATTTTCTTTGACTGTTGAGTAGATGCTTTCTATGGAATCTTCAGCACCTGAGATTCTTTCTTCCATCTCTTGTATTTTATTGTTGATGTTTGCATCTATGACTCCTGATTTCTTCCCAAGGTTTTCTATCTCCAAAGTTGTCTCCCTTTGTGATTTCTTAGTTGTTTCTGCTTCCTTTTTTAGTTCCTGGATGGATTTGCTGAGATCCTTCACTTGCTTGTTTGTATTTTCCTGTATTTCTTTAAGGTATTTTTGCATTACCTCTTTCAGGATTTCTGCCTGTTGACCCACGTTGTCCTGCATTTCTCTGAGAGATTTTTGTGTTTCCTCCTCATGGGAATCCATCTGTTGATCCATCGTCTCCTGCATTTCTTTAAGCAGTTCTCGTGTTTCCTTTGTAAGGGCATCTAACCGTTGATTCATTTCTTTAAGCAATTTTTGTGTTGCCTCCTTATGAGCATCCGTCTGTTGACCCATATTCTTCTGCATTTCTTTATGCAATTTTTGTGATTCCTTTGTGAGTGCATCTACCCGTTGATTCATCTCGTTAAGCGATTTTTGTGTTGTCTCCTTGTTTGCCTCCATCTTTTGATCCATGTTCTCCTGCATTTCTCTAAGCAATTTTTGTGTTTCCTTTGTAAGGGCTTCTAACCGTTTATTCATGGTCTCCTGTAATTCTTTATTAGATTTATTTGTGTCCTTCTTGTGATCCTCTAATAGGATCATGAGAAGTGATTTTAAATCCAGATCTTGTCTTTCGGGTGTGGTGGGGTATCCAGGACTTGCTGCTGTTGGAGAGTTGGGTTCGGATGGTCCCAAATTACCTTGATTTCTGTTAGTAACATTCCTACGTTTGCCTTTGGCCATCTGGATACCTCTGATGTTAGTTGGTCCTGCTGTCACTGGCTGTTGGTTGGACCTCCTGTGAGCCTGCAAAGCTATTCCTGCCCCCCCCCCCGGTTTACCAGGATTCCCCTGGCACAGATTTCTGGGGCCTGCCCTGCTCCTGAGTGACTTTGGAGCCCCGATGTGCCTTGCCCCAAGTGATGTTATATTGGGGAGTCCTTGCACATCCAAAGGCTCAGCGTAGTGGATTCCTGGAGCAGAGGTCGCCAAAGGGAGGCTGGTAGGCTCCTGCCCTGTGCAGGGGTGTGTGATCTCTCCTAGAGTGGGGGGGGGGAGGGGGCGTCCCTCTGCCAGGGAGAAGTCCCACAGCAGAGCTGGCATGCTGGTTACTGCAGATCTGCCCAGCACTTGGGAGCCACGTACACACAAGCCGCCCGAAACCCAAGCGATATTATGCCTGTCTGTCTCAGAGCCTGGCAGTCCCAACTTCCTGGGCACTGAAGCAAAGATGGCGGAGTGCACTCTGCACTCCCTCCGTGGTGCTGCTCACCCTGCAGAGGTGATGGCCTGCAGATCTGGCACCCAGACGACCACAGCGCTGTCCCGTTCTTGGGCGCAGGCGGAAGCCCCAACAGGCCATGTTCCAAGTGATGTTATATTGGGGAGAGCCTGGGTACCTGTCTTTTCAGTGCAGTCTACAGGAACAGAGGTCGTGGAAGGGAAGCTGGTAGGCTCCTGCCCAGTGTGGGGTCCCTCTCGGCAATTCTTATAAGGACAACATTTACTTGTGGCTGGTTTCCAGATTTAGAGGTTCAGTCCATTATCATCAAGGTGGGAGATTGGCTGCATTCAGTCATGCATGGTGCAGGAGTTGCGAGTTCTATATCTTCATTTGAAGGCTGCTAGAAAAAGACTGGCTTCTAGGCAGCTGGGAAGAAGGTCTTAAAGCCCACATCCACAGTGACACACCTCTTCCAAGGCCACACCTCCTAATAGTGCCACTCTCTGGACCAAGCATTCAAACCACCACAGTGGTGAATGCCTTCAGTTCCTGAATTTGGGAGGCAGAGGCAAGCAGATCTCTGTGAGTTTAAGGTCAGCCACAGCTACATAGTGAGACCCTGTCTCAAATAAACCTTTTCCACACAGACTTCCACACAAGATTCCCATTGATGAGGAGTTCTACAGCTGGTGAAAACCCTGGGAACTGCCACATCAAACAGTGAAGCCCTCAACATGCTATTGTGTTATTGCTGTGTGTGGAGAGGTCAAGCCACAGGAGCACTGTGCTTCCTCTCCCGCTCCCTCTGAAATGTTACCATGTGGGTCTACAGAATCTACAAGAGACATGTTGTGGCTTGATGGAATGAAGAAGGAAGACATCACTAACAATTCCAGCAACCATTTGGTGATGAGGTATACTGCTGTCCCTAGAGAAGACCTAGTAGAGGCTATGGGCTGTTAGACTCTACAAGAAGTTTCCATCAAGAGCAGCACAAGGGACTGTCACTGTTAAGATTGTCTTCAAATTCAAAGCTTCTGTGATCCTACATAACACCATGTACTGCACCTAATTGAAGCCCAGGTGAAATCTTATCCCCGTAATAGTTGATAAGAGTCTGGCTTGGAAGACTGTGGTGTAGGACAGTTTCATTTTGAACTGCAATTGGAGATATATAGGAAATGTTTGAGATCAGTAAAAAACTTTCTCATTACCCTCCATCCAGTTTCTCTATGTGACGGATCACATAACCAGGGTGATGATCACAACCAAGAAATTAACACTGGGAGGATACAGTTGCCTAAATTAGAGTCCTCATTTGAATTTCATCAGTTTGTATCCTGAAGTCTTTCCCCCAACAGTGATTAATCTGGTTATTATCGCCAGTGTATTTAGGTATTTGATCATGACTGGCCCAAAATATATGAGATAGTTAAAGATTTATTAGCACATACCCATGTGAGAAACTCATTTCCCGATAAGAGTGTACCCTGAAATCCAAAATCAGAGACTGAGTGTCTGGGTGCAAGCTTAGCTACTGCAATCCATGCTTCTGTTGAGGGCTCTCCTATCGATTGCTTCTGCCGGCCAGTCTTGGGAGGGAAACAGTGACATGAACCTGGCACATGTATGTATCAGGCACTATAAAAAGAATGGCACACTTCTTGTCACCTAAAATCTGTCTGTTAAATGAGAAAGGGTGTGTGTGTACTGGTTGGTTTTGGATCAAGTTGTCACAAGCTAGAGTTATCAGAAAGGAGAGAACCTCAATTGAGGAAATGCTTCCATAAGATGTGGTTTCAAGGCATTTTCTTAATTAGCGACTAATGGGGGAGGGCCCAGCCCATTTTGGGTGGTGCCATCCCTGGGATGTTGGTCCTGAGTTCTATAAGAAAGCAGTCTGAACAAGCCATATGAAGCAAGCCAGTAAGCAGCACCCCTTCGTGGCCTCGGCAACAGCTCCTGCTTCTGGGTTCTAGCCCTGTTTGAGTTGTACTGACTTCCTCCAATGATAGACTATAGATCTGGAAATATAAGCCAAATAAACCTTTTCTTCCACAACTTGCTTTTTGGCAATGGTGTTTCACTGCAGCAATAGAATTCCTGACTAAGACAAGAGTCTGGGATATGGGGGCATGGGGAGGGAGGAGCAGATAACAGAGTTACTATGGATGCATGCTATTGTAGAGATGGATACTTCAGATCAGCGCTGGTACCTCATTCTCACTGATATGTCAGAAGACTTTGCAGAGGAGATAAGCATGCCTCATCCAGAAGAGCTGGTTCCCTAGAATTAGTCCCTCTGATACCAGTCCCAACCTAAGGAGCCATATTCTGAATAAAAACATAAAATATGATAGTTCCCTTTAGAACACAGATGTGTGTGTGTGTGTGTGTGTGTGTGTGTGTGCGTGTGTGTGTGTGTGTGTGTGTGCAGAGTCACATAGTTGTGTTTATATGGTTCTTTACTAATGGATGCCATGTACCAGCCTTTTCAGATCTACAGAATAATGATATGTTTGCTGCTGTGTGAAGAAAAACAATAAAAGAGCAGATTTGGAAGTTGTGTTTAGACCAGAGATGATACTTTTGAACAACTTTGACCTTGCTTCCAGCATCAGCTGGTGTTTACTAGCTGTGGGGACCTCGGTAAAGTCACTTAACCTCTCTGACTCTGTTTCCCCATCTGTCAAACAGAAAGCCATAATATCAACCTCATACGAAAAATATGAGAATGATCAGAAAAGATTAAGTGAGGTTATGCAGTAAAGTATGGCTGCCACTTCGTGGTGTGTGTGTGTGTGTGTGTGTGTGTGTGTGTGTGTGTGTGAGAGAGAGAGAGAGAGAGAGAGAGAGAGAGAGAGAGAGAGAGAGAGAGAGAGAGCACCTCAGTGGGAAATAGATAGTGCAATCAAATTATGATAATTCATGAAGGGTTTAATCAAGGAATTATTTTCAAAGCTGTCAGCAGGGTTTAGAGATCCACAAAGGATGTGTATTAGCCACCTCCTTACTAATATGACAAATGCTGGGGATAATATTTGAAGAGAAAGTTATGTTGGCTCATAGTTTTGAGGACTCATATGATAAAATAACACTCACCTCATGGCTGCGAGACCAGAAGGAAACAGGAAGACACCAGAGCCCCACATCCCCTTGTAGGACACCTCTAGTGACTTGAAGATCTCTCACTAGACTTCACTCTTACAGGGTCTGTCACTTCCTAAGGGTACCACGGGCAGGGATCAAGCCATGGGCTGATTGTGACATTTCTGTTCTAAACCACAGCAATCAATGTGATAGCTAAGGTCATATCATAAAGGGAATTCTTCCCACAGGCAGACCAAAAAGGAAAAGGGACGAGCCCTAAGAAGAGACCTTTTGTCATCTGGGCTCTCCGCTGTTTGAGGGCATTGAGATTGTGCTTGGTTTGTCTTTTAAATGAAAGTATGAAGGGAATTTGTTGTCTTGCCAGCTAGCTGTGGTTCACCTCTCTTTTGGTAACAATACTTGCATTTATGGCAAGGGTTTGTTCTTTCCCATCTGCATTAATTATCTAAGTATTCACAACCTGAATGTGGTAAGTGGGATTCTATCCAGGGTGGATGAACTGGTGATCTAGGCTAAGGCAATCAGCTTGTAGAATTCTTTCAGACTCTATGATAGATCTGTGTCTGAGCACTAGGCTCAATTAGAAGTCTCGCATCTTGGTAGTTTGCTGCCTAGAATGGCAAAGAAGGAGGTGTTGTTTCTATTCATCACCCAAGAGAGATACACTTGAGTCAGCAAAAGAAGCCAGCTTAGCAGCAGAGAGATCTTAGTGCCTTGGATCTTGTTGTGCCTGAAGCTCCTATCCCCTGGACTTTACAGTTAAAGGATGTTAATTCCCAGTTATATTATGTTGAGTTGAATTTTCTGTACTACCAGAATGAATTCAGACCAAGGCAATGTCCCTATACAGGATTCTTTTCCTCTAATATCAGTGTAAATATGAGTTTAGGGATAGGCTGTGGACATGGTCATTAGAGAAGTTACACACATCCTACATGATGTACTCCTTAAAAGAATAGTGCTAGTGAGAGTCTGGTCTAATGTAAAGGCTGGTAACTTAGCCAGCAATGAGTGTAATGATGAGGTAGTTGAGGACTCACATATTCATTACCAGTGATCTTATTCCCCTCATCCAGAATCTTTCTGTCTCGATAGATTGTCCTGTCTGGATATCTCATGTGTGGTAACCTCTGTGACAGACTCTTTGACTGCTTTCTTCTTTGGCCCAGTGCTTTCAGCATTTGTGTACAGACTGGAGTAATTCCTTCTGCCTGAGCTTGCAAAAAAGAACCAGGATCTGGATGTAGGTAAGCCACTAGACTCTCTCTGCATCTCTTTCAGCCTGCTTTATTAATCATTCTTTACAGCATGAGCAAGGTGATTTCTTAGCCTGCACATCATAGATGGTCCTTCCACATAAACTACCATGCCTTGCCATGTTCCCAACTCCACAAGGTCCCCACCATGCACTTGGTTCAGCTCCCACTGTGCTTCATTCAGACAAGGACGTTTACTCACACTCTCCCCTCCATCTGTGTCTGCGTTTCCATGTCTTAGTTAATCCCAGGTTTCTTCTTCAGAGCTCAATTCAAGTCAGCTCCCAAAGTCTAGGTCAGGTTCCTTAATTACTTTTCTGCATAGCATTTATTCAATTTGTAATTATACCCCCATCACTGTGACTATTTCATTAATTTTTATATTCCCCATCTAGATTATAAACTTTCAGAGGATAGAGTTCACATCTGTGCAGGACATTAAAAAAAAAATCCCACATATCCTAGCATGGGAAGCTTCCCCTTTACCTTAAATAACTTTTAGAATATGTTAGTGTAGTTTTCATGTTTAATGTATTTATTATATTGACCTTTATCTTATCAGGCTGAGTAACAGAACTTACTGTTTTAATGTTGACCACACTGATCAATAGCAATGAGTTAGATAGAGTCAAGCCAAGAGCAAAGGCAACAGGGAGTTAACAGAGGTGCTCCCTCTTCCTGTTTGGATCAAACAACTCCCACTGCTTTTTTCTTCCCCCTGTTCCTTCCTCTTTCATTCTCTCCCTCTCTCTAAGGCAGAGGGAGCAGCTTTCAAATTAAATTACAGACCTCTTTCCTTTCCAAATGGGAATCAGCACATGGTTCTTTTTTTAATGCAACCCTACATTTTTATAGAACAATAAATGACATGATCTCATCTTTTTACAAGGTAATTATATTAGAAAAACTCTTAAAGGTTTTACATACAGTTGATTTAAATGCCTTTAAAAACATATGATAAACTCTGGCAGATTTGTTCTTACAAAGAATAAATGCTCTCCTGAGGGACCATGTGAGGTATTCTGGGAATCCTTGCCTTCAGAAGTGTTATGGAAGGCTTAACTGACATTGAAGGTCAAGGCTGTGCTGTGGGCAGTCCCATTCTTCAATACCATCACAGCTCTGCCCTTTTCTCTAGCCAGGGAATATCTGACAGCATTTGGAGACCTTCTGTTGTCATACATAGGAGATGAGAGGCTGCTGACATCTGGCAAGTAGGAGTGGGGGATGCCACTAAGTGCTCTGGAGTGCATAGGCTCTGAAAGAAAATCCAGGACAGACGTCAGAGGTGCCAAGACTGAGAAACTCTGATCTAGACAAAATAAGATCATGACTGTAGTATTAATTCACAACTAAATGACCATTTCTTTGTTAATGAATAGTTTTCAGGGATTCTAGAAAAACTATGCTTGCCTTTGAACACTCAGTCTTTAGCAATTGCTTTCTGGCCACTGACTTGGGTAGCCACTGGACAAAGACATTTTAAAATGCATGTATCTGATCCAGGAAGACGTCACAGTGGGTGAGAGAGCTTGTCATCAACCTGAGTTCAATCCCCTGAACCCACTTGGTGGAATATTTATCTACACACTATAAATAAATTAATTAATTAATTAATAAATAAATAAATAAAGTTATGATTCTGTTCTCTCGGTAACTGAAGCTAGTCCCTCTATACCTTGACAATGGAAGATTAAAGTTGAGAGGTTATAGGGATCCGGGTTCCTCCCCAGCACCCCTCTTCTACACTGGATTGCAGAAGGCTTGGGACTTGGGACTTGTGCTCACATGGTCTTCCCAAGAAATGTTTATTGATATCTGTGCACAGGTATAGGTCCAGGCACTCAGGAGGACATACAGAAGTTTTCCTTCTCATGATAAACAATTAAAACATAAAAATATTTTTAAAGTTTTATAAAATAATAGTAGATATAAAATATCTAGGTATTTGATAATACCTAGATATAAAATATCTAGGTATTGATACTCTGAGGTATCAACTAGAAGCTGCTTAGGGAGCTCTTGTAAAGAAAATCTGCTCAGCCTCATCCATGACTCTCAGAGGTGAGGTGACTTTTTGAAGGGCACAACATACCTGTACAGTATCTCAAAGATTGAGAAAAAGAAGAGAGAAGAAGTAGGATTTCATATAGGGACTAATATGGGAAAAGATACATGGGACCCACTGTCTGTAGATAGTGTGATATTAGTACCATATCTTTAAAGCTGGGGAGGGGGTCAAAAGAAGATGCTGCAAGGATGTGTGGGATAGGTAAGAGATGGCATTGTGAGCAGGTTAAGGAGCTGGAGGTGAGAGGGAAATTCAATTTGCAATTTATGTAAAAACTTGTAGCTACCCTGGAAGAGATTGACTTACGGGGCCAAGATTGGATGCATGGGGACCAATTAGAAGGCTGTTTCAATGGCCCAGGTAAGAGATAATGAGCATTCAGACCTATGTAATGGCAAGGGCACAGAGGATGGAACTCGATAAGCAATCGTCGTGAGAGAGGTTCAGCACGGCTATAGTTGGATGTGAGGTCAGGGAGAAGGCTCCCATGTTTCTGGTTTAGGATGGCTGTCTGTGGAGGGAGTTATTTTCATTGTGGATTTAGATAAAGCAGGAAAACTCAGCAGTAATTTTCCTGTGGACATGTTAAATGCTACTTCATTTGGGCAGCCTACCTGAAAGCTTTAAAAGGTCAGGACTTAATGTGCTAATTTGGGAATCATTGACACAGAGAAAAAGTACACTGCATATTTTTTTTCAGTACATCTGGTGTACTGCACAGAGGGTTGAAGCCACCAAGATGTATTCTGCCATAGTTCTAGAAACTGCAAGATCAGGTGCCTTCAGATCTGTTTTTTCATGTGGTCTTTGGGCTGCATGTGACTACTTTCTTGCTGTGTTAAAACATGGCCTTTTCTTGGTGTCTGGTCATCTCCCCCCTCCCCCAATTCTCTCTTCTTATAAGGACAAAGTCATATTGGTTTAAAGCCCTTATGACTTTATTTCAATTTAATTACTTCTTTAAAGGTCCCTTTGTTGTTATAAATATTTTTTAGGGTGTTGCTATACCCCATTTTGTTTCTTAATATCCATTGGGTTTTTATACCCCACTTTTGCCTGTCTTCTTCCCAAGAAAATGACACAGAAATATTGTAATTTATTAATAAGCTGTCAGCATTATGCTGGGCAGGTTCTCAGCTATATTAATCCTTCCATGCTGTTAAAACACATATGAATGCCCCGTTTCTTGCCAAGTTAGTATCTCTTGGGCAGTTCTACTATAGTTGTTTGTCCTCAGGGTAAACTTCTCTTGGCCATGTGCTCCCGGTCCATCCCACATAATGGTGATCTCCTTTATTTTCTTCTCTCCTCCTTCTCCTTCTGGTCCCTACCTGAGACCCGCGCCCCCCCCCCCCCCACTTGATCTCAAGTTCCACTTTCCTTTCTCTCCTGCCCAGTTGCAAGTTCTAATATTTTTTTGAGATTTTATATATAATGTATATGAGTATACTGTCATTGTCTTTAGATACATCAGAAGAGGGCATCAGAGTCCATGGTTGTGAGTCACCATGTGGTGGCTGGGAATTGAACTCAGGATCTCTAGAAGAGCAGTCAGTTGCAAAGCTCGGCAGTTGTTTGTCTAGTTAAGCCAGCATTTGTCTGCAGTAGAAGCAAGGGCAGTTTTGCCTGGTGTCTAGCATGCCATATATGACACAAACTCCATATTGGAGGTTCTTTGATGCTTATCATCTTCCTTGAAGTAGAATGAGAATGCTGCTAGAAGCAGACCTGCCTCATTACCAAAAAGGCTTTCTAATAATAAAACCTCTTTAAATACCATATTCTGTAGATGGGTTTAAAAAACCTCAGATATCTACAAAATATTGTACTTAACGATATTTTATTATATCCGAATTGCCAAACATTGTTTCTGGCTATTTGCTATGTGTTCAATGTTGGAAATGTATTTTTGTAATAAACTAGACGAGTATCTGACATGGCCATAAGTTTGATTGACTATTAACTTGCATTATTTAATTACCCTAAATAGTTTATGCTGCTTGTAAAAGAACTCAGACTTAATATTGCATTTTTAAGAATTGCCTAGGTATACAAGAGTTTTACACACACACACACACACACACACATTGTGCATCAATATACAAAGATTTATACCAATGTATGATTTTTGGTTTCTTATATCCTCTCCTTTTTTCCTTTTCAACTCTTCTCTCCTACATAAGAAAGAAAGAAGGATAGAGGAAAGAGAAAGATAAAAGTCCCAGGGTCCAAGTTTCTATACCTTGTTTTCTCCCTGACCAATACCATTTAGTAGCTTGTAACCAACACCTTTTTAATAACAAGCATCTAATACCCATACAACGATCAAATCATTCATCCTGCTTTTTCAGAATTGGGTGTTACTCTCTTAAAATTCCTGCTGATTTGGGGGTATGGTTTTCTTTTGGGGGCCCAAGAAAATTGGGAAAATGGCCAAGTCTTAAGAAAACTAGCGGTAACATTTGTTGTCCAGTTTCAATGTACTGTGACAATATAAGCTTAAATGAAGTCCTGATTGGATCTATCTTCAAGGCTAGACTGATTGATTGAAGCCAGCAGCTTTCTTTGAAGCTGTCCTGGAAGCGATTTTGATAAAACAGCTATTAAGGCAGTCTGAGGTAGGATCAGGAAGGATGCTGGAATAAAAATGTTTCAGTGTCCAGCATCATCAGGAATGAATCTTTGTCAGGGCCGCTTGTCCGGTTGTTTTTTCTCTGTGAACATAGAAGCTTTTAGAGGCAATATACATTTCTGCAATAAAATATGTTTGGAATGTGCACAAATCAGTTATGGATGATTCTCTACTCTATATTTGAGCAGGTAAGTCATCTGTTTTACTTTATAAGTCAGTTTGGATTGCATAACCAAAAAATAATATAAATTTTATCTGTGTCGATTGAAAGAATGGCATGACAAGTCCTTAGGATTCTGTAGCCAGAGATTTACCTGCTAGACATAGCTGAAGTCATGGCTGGAGACATTTTCATGTCTCAGCAAGTCTAAAAGTTATCTGTTTTGTTGGTCATGATGATTTCTTTCTTCCTGTCTGTAGCTAAGATCTTCAGATGGAGTCTTCCAAGGTCATATCTGATTTCTATTAGTTTGGAAGGAATCAAGAGCTCCTTTTTTCCTGTGGAAACATATACAAAGCTTCTCTCCTTCAATGTAATACATTTCCTCCTTCCTTTTGAAAGTTAAGACATCCTTAATATACACAGGCTGTTTAAGTTCAGCAGTTTTTCCCATGATCAGTGTCTTTCAGTAGCTTTAGTTCCCCCCACCAATGGCATTTTAAAAATGTAAAGTTAATAAAGCTTTATGCAATCTTTCTCTGGAGGTTTTTGTTGACCATTTTGCTTGTTAAGCATCTCCTTTAAAGTATGATTAGATCTTTCTACAACTGCTTGTCCTGTAGGATTGTGTAGTATACCTGTAATGTGCTTTATATCATAATATGTACAAAACCCTTTCATTTTATTAGAGACATATGCTAGAGCATTGTCAGTTTTAATTTGTAAAGGTATTTTAGTAATTGCTATAACTTCTAATAAAAGGGGAATATTACAAATATTACAGAATTAGCCTTTTCAAACTTAATGAAGTTTCCCATCAAAATCATAAATATGTTTCTATAGTATGGTATGCATATTTCAGTTCACCAAATTCTGCAAAATGAAACACACTAATTTGCCAAATTTCATTTCTTTTTGGTGCCTTTACTGTAGGTAATGAATTTTGGTTATATAAAGAACAAATATGATATTTCTTTATAATTTCCTTGGCTTGTTGGCAAATGATAAAAAACTTCCTTTTAATATCTTTTGTATTAGCATGGTGTGTCTTATGAAACTCTGAAGCTTCTAGCACATTTCCTATTAGTATTTGATCAATTTCATCATGCTAGAGAGCCTGTAGACATGTATGGGATCTGATAGTTGTTATATACAATTGATGATTTCTATTTCTGGTCATTTGTTGTAGTTAAATCAATATTGAAGTTAATTCAGAATCATCCTGAATAAATTCATCAGTTTCTATATACAAAACAATTCTTTTCTTCATATCGAGGGTCAATTACTGTATTAAGAGAGTCTAGGAAATCTAATAATACCATAAAATTGCATGTAATTCAGATTTTAATGTAATCATAAAGATTATCAACCATCTGACTTTTTAAAATTTATAGCCTGCCTTTCCTGATTAATTTGCATCAGTACAAAATGTAGAGGGTCCAGAAATTTGAGTCCTGTACAGTATATGAGGGAGAATCTAATTGGCTCTTTTTATAAACTAAAGCTATTTGCTTTTTGAATGTGTATTGTTAATTTCCTATCCCAGATTGCTGCAAACTCTTTGCCAAAATTCATTTTCTGCCCATAATGAGGAAATCTAGGCTTTAGTAAAAAGAACCACAGTCTCTGCTAGATCTATTCCTAATAACTGACCAACTCTCATTTTTCCTTTCAGAATAAATTCAGAAATCATTCTTTATTTTTTTAGATGATTTTATTTATTTTATGTATGAGTACACTGCAGCTGTTTCAGACACACAAGAAGAAGGCATCTGATCTCATTACAGATGGTTTTAAGCCACCATGTGGTTGCAGGTAATTGAAGTCAGGACCTCAGGAAGAAGAGTCAGTGCTCTTAACCACTGAGCCATCTCTCTAGCCCCCATTTCTATATAGATTTTGAATTTTCTGCTTTGTTTGTGTGCTAAAAATTCCATTCTAAGATATAATAATCCCTTTGCATAAAAATTCCTGTGAGAGAATGAGTAGAAATAAAGATAACGAAAATACAGGCCATCTTTCGATCAAGACAATCTATATGTGCATCTTATATTTTTCTTTTCTTTTCTTTTCTTTTCTTTTCTTTTCTTTTCTTTTCTTTCCTTTTCTTTTCTTTTCCCCTCTCCCTCCCCCTCCCTCCCCCCTCCCCCCACCCTTTTCTTTCTATTTTACCAGAGACAGTTTCTTTCCTGCCTTAGCTGATAATTTTCTTGGTTTATTTAAGTCTTTACCACTTTGTAAGGTTTGAAATAAATTACATAGCTTTTGAGTAGTCAATCCAACTATATGCTGTAGCCAGTTAATATCTCCCAGAAACATTTGAAAATCATTAAGAGTTCTTAATTTGTCTCTTCTGATTTGTACTTTCTGTAGTTGAGTCTTTTGTAGTCCTACCATATATCCTAGATAATTAATAGAATCTTCTTTTTGTCTATTTTCCAGAGCAATTTGTAATCCCCAAGAAACCAAAATTCTCTATTTCATCAAACATTTTTTCTAAGGTGTCTATTTGAATCAGCCACCAAAACATCATTCACATAATAGTAAATTATGGACTGAGGAAGCTGCTTAAGAATTATTTCTAATGGCTGCTTTACAATATATTGGCATAAAGTAGGACTAGTCAACATTCTTTATTGCAAGACTTTCCAATGATCCCTCTTTATTAGACAGCTTCTAATAAAAGTACTCTAGATGGCCTTTCGTTTAGTCTCTGCTCCACATTTTGTCTCCGTATTTCCTCCCATGATTATTTTGGTCCCCCTTCTTAGAAGGACTGAGGTATCCACACTTTAGTCTCCCTTCTTCATGAGCTTCATGTGGTCTCTGAGTTATATTTTGGGTATTTCGAGTTTTTGGGCTAATATCCACTTATCAGTGAGGGCATACTATGTGTGTCCTTTTGTGACTGGGTTACCTCACTTAGGATGATGATACTTTCTAGTTCCATCCATTTGCCTAAGAATTTAATGAAGTCGTTGTTTTTAATAGCTGAGTAGTACTCCATTGTATAAATGTACCACATTTTTCTGTATTCATTCCTTTGTTGAGGGACATCTGGGTTCTTTCCAGCTTCTAGCTATTATAAATGAGGCTGCTATGACCATAGTGGAACATGTTTCCTTGTTATATATTGTAGCATCTTTTGGGTATATGTCCAGGAGTGGTTTTCTGAGGAATGTCCAGACTGATTTCCAGAGTGTTTGTACCAGCTTGCAATCCCACCAACAATGGAGGAGTGTTCCTCTTTCTCTGCATCCTCGCCAGTATCTGCTGTCACCTGAGTTTTGGATCTTAGCCATTCTGACTATTGTGAGGTGGAATCTCAGGGTTGTTTTGATTTGCATTTCCCTGATGACTAAGGATGTTTAATATTTCTTTAGGTGTTTCTCAGCCATTCAATATTCCTCAGTTGAGAATTCTTTGTTTAGCTCTGCACCCCCAATTTGTTTTTTACTACTACTTTGCTTATTTAATACTATTGATAGATTTTTGGGTATATATATTAATTATATAATATACATAATTAATAAATTAATTTTTTTACATTCCATATTTTATCCCCACCCCTGTCTACTCTCTGACTGTTCTACATCCTGTACCTCCTCCCCACCCCCCTGTCTCCAAGTGGATCTCCCCATCCCCCACCCACCCCTGACTAAACTCTCTGGCGCCTCCTCTCTCTTGAGGGTTTGGTGTATCTCTCTGAATGAACACAAAAATGGCAGTCCTCTATTGTATGTGTGTTGGGGGTCTCATACAAACTGGTGTATGCTGTCTGTTTGGTGGTCCAGAGTTTGAGAGATCTTGGGGGTACCGATTAAATGAGACTGCTAGTCCTCCTACAGGATTTCTGCACCCCATTTTTTAATAGGGTTATTTGGTTCTCTGGATTATAACATCCTGAGTTCTTTGTATATATTGAATATTAGCCCTCTATCAGATGTCGGATTGGTAATGATCTTCTCCCAATCTGTTGGTTGCCGTTTTGTACTATTGACTGTGTCCTTTGCCTTACAGAAGCTTTGCAATTTTATGAGGTCTCATTTGTTGATTACTGATCTTAGAGCATAAGCCATTGGAAGGAAAGACCATCCAGAGACTGCTCCACTGGGGGATCCATCCCTTACACAGACACCAAACCCAGATGCTATTGCAGATGCCAAGAAGTGCTTGCTGACAGGAGCCTGATACAGCTGTCTCCTGAGAGGCTCTGCCTGAGCCTGACAAATACAGAGAAAGATGCTGGCAGCCAACCATTGGACTAAGCATGGGATCCCCAATGGAGGAGTTAGAGAAAGGACTGAAAGAGCCAAAGGGGTTTGATACCCCATAGGAAGAACAACAATATTAACCAACCAGACCCCCTCAGAGCTCCCAGGGACTAAACTAAACCACCAACCAAAGAGTACACATGGGGCCACCCATGGCTTCAGCTGCATATGCAGCAGAGGATGGACTGTTGGACATCAACGGGAAGAGAGGTCCTTGGTTCTGTGAAGACTTGATGCCCCAGTGTAGGGGAATGCCAGGGCATGGAGGCAGGAGTGGGTAGATGGGTGGGTGGGAGAGCACCCTCATAGAAGCAGGGGGAGGGGGATGGGATAGTGGGTTTCTGGAGGGAAAACTGGAAAAGGGGATAACATTTGAAATGTAAATAAGTAAAATATCTAATTTTTTAAAAAGTAGTTACTGAGAGAGAAAGCAAACATTTTTCTATTATGTATATATGAAAGGATTGTGAAAAAGCAATCTTTTAAACTAATCATGATAAGAGGCCATTCCCTTGGTAAGAAGGAAGGTAATAGGATTCTTAGAAGCTGTAAAGAAACACAGAAATGGGCATTTTGTATTTTTTTCCAGAGGGCTTTATGTCTTATGCAGTCCCGAGGTTGGGCACAACCACCTGCCTTCTGGGGCCACCAAGAACTGCTCTACCTCTCCATTCTGGCCTCGAGGAGCAGCTGAGCTTGGGGCAGGCAAAGCTTGAGAATACAACATTTTGTATTTTAATATCTCTGCAATTTTTTTTAACCACAACTGATTTGTGAGTATTTGCTTCTATATCTGCTGCTCTTTTAATCCATTCATAAAGAAGTATCTTGTGCTTTATGTTCTATAGCATTTTTTTGATATCTTAGCATTTCCCTCAGTGTGATTTATAAATTTTTGCAAATTTTCTAAAGCTGTGTCCATTTGTCATACCTTTCCTTTTCTTGTTTTTCTAAAGCCTTCTTCCTTGTGAAGACATAGAAATCCAGTATGACTATTAAGGTAAGAATGAGCATTGTTAATAAGATAAAATCCATAATTAATAATATGTCAGTTTTAGTTAGGTCATTTATCTCTATCTTTTTTCCCTATCTTTGAAATGTTTAAAAAGCATTAGATAGACTGTAAAACCTCTGTGTTATTTTGCCTCTCATCATTATATACCTTATTTCTTTAAATTTATTATTTTGAAATTATTTATATTTATTTATGATATTTTATATCCAAATCCTTTTCTTCTAAACATTAAGACATAATTTCAAATCTTTGTTTATTTGGTCAGAAGTCCTGTTGTGTTTGGATTTTTTTCTTTGTGTTCTCTGTCTCCCTCTCCTTTTGGAAAGAGATGGGGCCGTGAGCAAAATCAGTACCTTTAAAAAGAAATTTTAGAGAGCTTTCCTCTCCTTCTGATGCCCTATGAACATCTAAGTCTGTCAGAAACTTGGAAGAGGGCCTTCATCAGAACTTATGCTGGTACTGCAACCTGAGATGTTTGTCCCCCCAAACTGTGGGAAACAAGTGTTGGTTGTTCAAGCTACACAGATTGTGGTACTCTGTTAGAATAGTGTCAAACTGATAGCATGAGAGGGAATGCTCCAAACAGAAACAGAGAGAGTGCCGGGTGGCAACAAAGGTAGAAGTGGAATGTTGATTCTACAAGTCTGGGCAGGCCAAGAGTTGACTTCAAGAACCAGAACCAAGAGAAGATGCATGGAGCCAATTCTCTCTTCCAGCCTTCAGGAAGGCACCAGCCTTGGCAACACTTCAGTCTAGACAACTAGCCCCTAGCATGAGAAGACAATAAATTTCTGTTGCTTAGACTACCCCATTGATATACACAGTTATGGTAGCTCTAGGAAATGAATATATATATACCAGCGGCAAGAATATTTAAAAATAATGATCAAGAGCAAATCAAAGTTCAAAACACTTTGTTTTAAAGACTCTAATGAGTGTCTTTTAGAAATCTTCCTGCATTTGGAGACATAGAAGACTGAGCAGAAAGGAAGAAGATTAGTTCTGATTTCAGGAGAATTAGCCATGAGTGATCAACTGTGTCCAGTGAGAAATGAGCACCAGAACTGGATTGTGCTTTGTTATGGGCACCAGGAAGTCCCAGGCCATCGACATGAGAACATTTCAGGGGAGCTAGAGGGAACAGAGCCTATGATAAAGGAAAGATCATTGTTTTCTGGTGTTTATTCTCTGTGTACGAAGGAAAAAATCCTTCAGACCTAGGTGTGTGAAGTACCACAGATGTCAGAAATGACTAAAATAAAAGGAGGGCAAGCAAGAGGCTCAGTGGGTAAAGGGGCTTGCTGTTAGGCCTGACAACCTAAACTCAACTTCCAGAACCCACAGAGTATGAATAGAATCATCTATACCAGTTGTTCTCTGACATGAGCATTATAGCACATGAGTGCTCCCCCCAACTAAATAATATAAAAATGCTTTAAAAGGCAATGCAATATATGTTTATATGTAGATGTATACTTTTTAGGAGGAATGGGCTAGAACCCATGGCTTTGTTCATGTTAGGTAAGTATTCTATTACTAAACTGCATCCCCAGGATCAATGTTATTTTTAATGTGGTTTTAGAGGTCAATATTGACATATATTCTATAAAGGTCAAGAGTGAAGAACTGAGGAAGTCAAACTTGAAACTAGTGTTCAAGCTGGCATGGATTTCCTGGCTCTTGGGGTCAAGAACAGTGTAAGTATATAAATGCTCAGCTGCTTCTTGACACTTATGGGGAACTTACTACTTGAAATACATGCCCTATTTGCATTTTCCCAACCATACACCTGAAGTAGGCCCTTGGAACCTTCATTTTACAAGTGAGAAAGATATGGTTGATACAGTTGCTCTTAAAATAATGCTTGCTCAAAATGATGGAGCCAGATGACCAGGACTTGAAATCTCCAAAACTGAGTCAAAATAAACTTAATAAACTTTCTTATGTTTGGTTGATTATTTTAGGTTTTTGTCACTTTGGTGAAAATCTAACACAATGGGAGAGCAAGAAAGTCTTTTTGTGAAGTTTGGTCAAAGTCTGAACTTGTTGAGAAAGGTTGTTGGCATTTAGAAACTAGTGGCTCCAATAAGCAATCAATGACCTCTTCCTCCTTGCAAATCAAGGTGAAATGTTTCACAATACCATCTTTTTATATGTATATTACATGCATATGACTTACATATATATATATACACACACACATTATTACATCTATAAATATACAATCAGGAATAAATTAAATATAATAGCAAATATTCATGTGAGAGATTGTAGCTAAGATGATTAACAATTTCCACTCAACAAGTAGCCAAGAGAATATTATTGTCAAAACAAATAGATAGGCTATCCTGATAAATATTGCTGACCTTCAGTCCTGCCCAGAGGAATGCTTACATTCATGTAATAGAAGGGCACACACAGAGGTCAAGCTCATGCTTTAAAATGCAAGTTTCTTCTCTACCTAATATAATTAACATTTACTAGGTACCTTTAATTTTATTCTGAATAAGGCATAGACTTAATTATATGTTAATTTTAAATGAAATAGAAACAGATTCTCAGTATACACAGGGGCATCTCTTGTCATTTTTGATTCATTTAAATTTTTCTTCTCTTAGTTTTTGATTTATAGGCCAGAGAGAAGGATAAATTTGGAAGTTAAGACAGGAGTCAAGAAAATTTTTCTCTCAATTCTTAGATTGCTTCCCAAGCATGCAGGCTGATCCCCACTACTTTAGAATACTGGGTGCAGTGTACACAGCTGTATTCTAAGCACCTAAGAGGAAGGGGCAGCAGGTCCAGAAATTCAAGGTTATCCTTGGTTACATAGTGAGTTTGATAACAGTGAGTTTGAGACAGATGAAGCTCTGTCTCCAAAAACAAAACATCTCTCCCAACCTGAATTTCTATCAGTACCTTTGATGTTAGCTATAGTCATTAGGCTTACAACTCAGACTTAGCTCTTGTCCTGGCAAGTCAAAACACCTTTGTGGAAAATCCTCATTTTAACATAGTAAAAAACAAAACAAAACAAAACAAAAAAACATGTTTATTGCTAGTTTTTCTGGTAAATATTTATAATGGAAGTTTGACTTCCAATGTAAGAGAGTGTCCCTGAACAGTATAACAGTCTTAATTTCTTTCTCCATTTCTTGTGAGGCACCAGACTGAGCCACGGTACAAATATTTTCTTCTGCATTTACCAGCTTTCTAGAATAGTAGTTGTAAGAGTGTTATATAAATCTTGGAGATAATGAAACCTGCCTTACCTCCCTCACAGGCTCTTAGGAAGGATAAAATAAAATAATATATATGAGTGTTTTTTTGAAAAGGAAAAAGTGTTGTAATGCTTGTACTTTGCTTGACATGGTACTTTCCACAATGTTCATTGTTTATCATCTCTTTCCACACACATGCTTGGGAAGGAAGCCCTACAGTTCCCATTCACCCTCTTCAAGAGTATACAACTGTAGGGTCTGAGAATCACTGAAAGAAGATTCCAGTGTGCACAAACAAAGAGTGTTTATTCTGCAGGAACAGCCAACATGCAGGGGCAACCATCTGTACAAAATGGCGACTACCACGAGGGAAACTCACAGATCACATTTAAAGCCAGTTAGGGGTTTTCCTGTTGCAGTTCGATCACGTTCATCAGGATTGGTTGAGCTTATGTTATAGAATATTTATATACTTCTAATTGGTTTGTACCTCAAGGAAGAGAGGGTTACCTTATAGGTACTCTTTCCTTATGCTTTGTAAGCCCCTGGCTGGATGTTGGGGCAGTTGCTGACTAGCTGTCATTTTTCTGTGGGTTTTCTGAGAAGTCTGGGTTGTCCTTCTGGGAAATTGAATCTTAAGGCCTAACATGACTGCCTGTTCTAAAATGGAGTGAATTTGGTCCTCTCACAACTTCCCTTTACTTAGATTTTAATATGAATTTCAGTTTTTCATTTATCTTCCAGGGTGAGATTAAGATAAGCTCATAGCACACTCTCTGAGGACGTTTAGTGTCTGAACAAATCTAAATAGCACTAATGAAGGGACATTGCTGGAAGTCACAGTCCACAGTTTTGTGAGATATGACAATACTTGTTTACACACTTGTGGATTAATTTATTGATATCTACTCCTTTTATTCCTCTCTGAAATGAAGGCTATCACAATTCTAGACTTCCCAGTTCCAATGTATCTTATTAGTCTTTCTTCTGAGGCAACATTAGTTTTTTATCTTAGCCTGTAATTTCTCAGATATCAGACAGCAGTCCATTTGTACACTGAAGATTGTAGGAATAATGTAATAATACATATTTGAATAGTTTTCATTTTTGAACAATGTGTAGCTTTTTATAAATACAACTAGAAATGAAATGAAAATGTGGGCTGTATATATTTGTCTCTGAATGCTACTTGGGTAAGAAATGAGTTCCCAGATGAAAGCACTGTGAGTCATTTCAAATCTAACTGCCTCCTATTATTATAAGATTGCATTGATGTGTTTGTGAAAACTCCACAAAGAAGTCCGCAAGGAGTTTCTGATCTGGGCAGACTCAAGGGGTGCCAATGCAGAGTGAAAGGGGAATATCTGTACATGTGTTTTTTAATCTAGTGGATTCTGCAGCATGCTCACAGGTGGTTTACTTATAGAAGAGGAATCAGATTCTTTGGATAAAGTATTACAAGTGAGATTAGAAGATAAAAGTAATAACATTCCTTGTGTGGACTATCAGATCTGCAAAAGCAGCTCTTCCATACATTACCTGTTAATAACTCCTCCACTTCCTCATGTAAGCCTCCACATGACCCCTAACCCCTTTCAGCACAGTCTTCCAGGCAGCTGTGATAGACACGGAGAATGACATATCTATAAATGCTCATGAAACTTCCTATAGAGCATTCCACACAACAATCTTTTATTTCCTTTGAAGATATACCACAAGTACTCCTCCTGTCCTGTTGTGGTCCAGAGGATATGCATTTAGACAGCAGAAATCTGAATCCTGCCTGCAGAGGTCTTCAGTTTAGGAAGGGAAAAGCAGAAGTCAACATCCATTAGATAAGGATATATTATTTAGAGGGCCTTCCTGACCCAACCTGGAGCTGGGAATGATATTTCTCCTTTGTCTCTCTTCGTTTCTTTGTGAAACAGGCAGGAGTTAACTTGACAAAGTTGGAATGTTCTACAATAGCAACTGCTAACTTTGGTTTTGGTCGTGGATTTATTTATGATGTGAAAGTTGCTAAAATAAAACATATAAGCTAGTTTGGGTGGCTCACACTGTAATCCTAACATTTAGAGGACTGAGGTGTCAGGATGGTGAGTTTGAAGACCACCTGGGCTATGAGTGAGATCCGGACTCAAACAAAACAAGACAACAAATTAAATGTACTCCATAGAATTGTTAAATGACTCAGCAATTCCAGTCCAAACAATTAAACCCACTAGCTCAGATATTTGCATAGCAAACCCAAATTTACATGAACATCCATTAACAAGTGAATGGATAAATAAAATACAGGATGTCATACAATAGATGGTTATTCTGTCTTTAAAAAGAATCAGGTGAGGTTCTGACTCAACCTGGACAATGGATTGGCTTTAAAAATACGATGGTAAGTGAAGGATAACAGCAAACAAAACAAAGGTGTGATTCTACTGAGTAGTGGCAGGATGTGGGTTAGAGATTCCCAGAGGCTAAATGTAGGCAAGTGATTAGTTGAACTTCTGTTTGGGAAATTTAAAAGTTCCACAAATGTGTTCTGATGGTGCTTGTCAACACAGTGATTACACTGAATTACATACCTAAAAAGGACTAAAAAGAGTCTATTTTATTCTATGTAGGTGTTATTGTATTATTATAAAGAAAAAAAGTGAGGCTCCCAAAGAGCTTTTATTTACTTGAGATACATTTATTTCTAATTGCTGATTTCGAAATTAAAATGAAAAAAAAAACACATTAATTATTTCATCTCATACTAAAAGAGTAAAACCATCAAAAGTTAATGTAACCTTTCTCTAAAGATCAAGTAAATTATGAGAAGCTAGGCAACACACACTGTTGGTTATTTTGAATAGATAGAATCATTGTCGTAATTTTTCTTAGATTTATTTATTTTATTTTATGGTATGAGTGTTTTCTTGCTTACATGTATGTATGGGTACCATACGTGTGCCTGGTTCCTCCAAGGCCAGAAGGCATCAAATCCCCTGGAACTGGGGATTATAAGTGGTTGTCAGCCACTATGTGGATGCTGGGAACAGAAGCCAGATCCACTGTGGGAGCAGTCTCCCAGTGTTCATTTTAAAGAACATTGTAGCCTAGGAAAGTCATAAGAGGAAGAGTGCATGCCTAGCATACACAAGACCCTGGGTTTAATCTTCAGTATTAAAAAACCACACAAATAATGTTATCAGTCAAGGTCTGCCAGCACCAAAGTCTAAGCACCCACCTCTATCTCACGAGGTAAGCAGCTCATCCAGTATGCCATTCAGCTCAGCCAACACCTCTGGTCCTGGCTGTGACCATTGTGCTCTTCTAGGCCACATCCAGAGTTATTGGTCCTTTTCCCTTTTGTCACAAAGAATATTACTGTCATATCTATTCAGGGGTTAAGATTTAATAAAACTGATCTTTGATTCTTTTTGTGTATGTGCCTGTTCGTGTGTGTGCTCATGGACATGCAGAAGCTGGCCAGAGGCCGATGGTTGCTATCTTCCTCCACTGCTTCTTTGCTTTCTTTTTTGAGACCGGTCATTCACTGAACCTGGAGCTCAGCAATTTGTCTAGACTGGTTGTACAGCAAGGCCCAGGGATCCTCTTACCTCTTTTTTCCTAGTACTGACTTCATGGCCGTGTCTGAATTTGGCAAAAAGGTTTAGTTTTAATTATGTGTCTGTGTGAATGTATGTGAGTACAGTACATGCACCTGTGGAGGCAAAGTTGGACGCAGTTATAAATTGCCTGCTGTGGGTGTGGGGAACCAAACGCAGGTCCTCTGCAAGAGGAGGAATTGCTCTCAATAGCCAGCCATCTCTCTATCCCTGGGTCTAGCTTTTTTCTTGGGTTCTGGAGTCAAGGCTTTATGCTTACATGGCAAGAACTTTACTGACAAAGCCATTATCACAGCACGGTTTTATATTCTTTGAGTAGAAACATTATGTTGGACATTGAAAAATGTCTTCTGTCATTATTGCTTCAAGACCACCTGTGGCAATGCCTGTACAGTGGGGGGAAAATCAAGCAACCCAAATATCCTCATGAAAATTCTCTTGACTTCATGGTACCAGTGGTAGGTACTATTTGAGAACCACAATACTCTAGCAGAGGGAGAAGAGAAGACATAAATCACAGAGACAGAGGAAAAGCTCTCCTGCTCTCATGACCCTAGAGCCAGGTCTCTTGCCTGTCACAGGTGGTGAAGAATGAAGGAGCAGGAGAAGGATGAGGAGGATGAGGAAGATGAGGAGGAGGAGGAGGAGGAGGAGGAGGAGGAGGAGGATATTGCTCCCTTGTCCATGCCATTGCATGGGAAATGAGTGGTAGGGCCAGGTCCCTTATGCTTATATCCTTAGGGGCTGGCTCACCAACAACTCCTGCAACGTGCTGGGCCACTCTCCACAGATGACAAGGGCCAGCTTTTCTGCTCTCCTGCTTCCAAGGAAAACTCTGTCATGATGCCCAGGTGAAGGGTGCACAAGTCCTGTACAGCCCTTAGATATCAACATGCCCCCAGGTGACAACCTAGGCCAGGGATATTTGCTTAACCTTTGGTGGTAACAGATCTCTGCTGTAGCAGGGCCATGGACCCAGATGTGACCCTGGGAGGCAGCACAGGCCAGGATCTCACCATGGTCTCAGGTGACATCACCAGCTTCTCACATAATATTGTTCCTCACTTCCCTTCAGTCTCCATTTCTGCCTCTCTTCGTTGTGTGCACATACTTCTGTTTCTCTTTTTTTTCCCATTCCTCCACCACTTATTTGCTCTTCTTAAGGGCCCCTGGGGTCTCTGCATGTCTGGTGATCATCTCAGGCTTGTTTTCTTCAGGAAATATTAGGCCACTAATCTTTCAGATGTTCATAGGTAAGAACACTGAATGTAGACATAGCCTATCTCCTCTCTGCCACCTACTATGGCACAAATGACACAGTAGCTACACCTGCAACACTTCTAGAGGCAGGTAATTTTAGGATTTTTTTTGTTGTTTTGTTTTTGTTTGTTTGTTTGTTTTGCCACCATGTGGTTGCTGGAAATTGAACTCACGACCTCTGGAGGAGCAGTCAGTGCTCATAACCACTGAGCCATCTCTTCAGCGAGGCTCAAGGAATACCCTCATAGAAGCTGGGGTAAGAGGGATAGGATAGGGGTTTTCTGGGAGGTGGGGAAACCTGGAAAGGGGATAACATTTGAAATGTAAATAAAGAAAATATCCAATTATATATATATATATGCATATACATGAATGTATATATACATATATATGTGTATGTATATGTGTGCATATATGTGTGCATATATATATGTGTGTGTGTGTGTGTGTGTGTGTGTGTGTGTGTGTGTGTATGTGTGTGAATGAAGTCTGGGAATCTGACTGAGACAGTGAAAGGGATTGATGGCCTAGAATCAGTGTTGTAGAGAAATGGTCTGGCAGTAATGGGGAGCAATAATGAAAGACGGAAGTAATTTATTAAAGGCTATTTGTGTATGTCTGCCATCTCTGATGTCCATCTCTTGTGATGAGACATGTTCTCACATCCTGACACAGAAATATTGGGGATGACTGTGCTATTGTTTCTGGGAAATTTAGGCTCTGCCTTTAGGCAAAACAAAAACAAAACAAAAACATTTTTAGTTTTTGAGAATACAACTCATAAAGATGTCTGGGCACAAGTCTATCTTAGTTATGGCTGTAATGAAAACATACAATAAGCAGAGTGGCTAAAACAACAAGTATTATTTCTTCTAGTTTGGAGGCTGGGAGTCCAGGATCAAGGTGGCATCTGGTGAGTGCTCTGTTCTAAGTTGTGTACTTCAGACATCATCATATATTCTTAATATGTTGGAAGGATGGCAAGAGAGCTCCATGGGGTTTCATTCATGCAGATAGGGTCTCACTATATATCCTTGAGAAGAACTATCTGTGTAGAACAGGCTGGCATTGCACTCACAGAGATCAACCTGTTTCTGCCTTCCAAGTGCTGAGATTAAAGGTGTGTGCCACTGTGTCTAGCTCTTTGGGGTCTCCCTCCCCTTTTTAATAAAGACACTTAATGCCATTCATTATGATATGACCCAAATGCCCTACCTCTTAATTCCACCATCTTGGATATCAGGTCTTGGCACTATGAATCTGTTAGCATGTATAGTCATGTATAGTATATCTCTCTTTAGATATGTTTTTGTTCTCCTAGCTGGCTGTGCAATGGATAGATCACAGAGTACATAGGTTCTTAGGTTGAAGTAATTTTTTTCTCTTATGGGACATTTGACATTTATCATCGTTGTGTCTGGCACCCAGTAGAGGCTACTATCAGTGCTGAGCCTTAGAGTACATGGGACATTCCATCAGTAAAGGCTCACCCAATGATGTTCAATTTGTGAAACTTAAGGTTACATGTTATGTTTAATTTTTTTTTTTTTTTTTGGTCTCCATTGACTGGACCCAAGGTTTTGAATGTATGTTATGTTTGTGCCATACCACTGAACTATACTCTCTCAGTTTTAACTCAGTTTTTTTTTTTTTTTTTGGAGACAGGGTTTCTCTGTGTAGCCCTGGCTGTCCTGGAACTCACTGTGTAGACCAGGCTGGCCTCGAACTCAGAAATCCTCCTGCCTCTGCCTCCCAAGTGCTGGGATTAAAGGCGTGCGCCACCACCGCCCGGCTTTAACTCAGTTTTAAAGAAAGTGCTAAACTAGTTTCTAAAGTCATTGAACTGTTTTGTATTTCCACTAGCAGTGTATCAACTTATTATTCTTCCAACATGCTTGCCAATAATCTGGTGACGTGTATGTTTTTTGACTTTCTAAGGCCACTGTATTGTGATTTTACTGGTCCTTGCTGACTATTGTAGTTGAACATTTCTTATGTTCACATATCATCTTTTGTGAAATGTAAAGATGCTATTTCGTTTCTACTGAATGCATAGCCTCTTTGCACTACCATGAAGTGAAAATCAACGTTAATCCATTCTAAGTAAAAGACCAGCTACATTTTTTGAAGATTTTGATATCTATATTCATGAGGAATATTGGACAGAAGTTTTTTTAGAAGATGGTTTTCTCTGGGTTTTATTATCTATATAATAGTAACCAGATAAAATGAGCCACAAAGACTTCTCTCTTCTCTAAGTGGGCCTAAGATTGTTCCTTTTTTTTTTTTCTGTAAATGTTGGATAGAATTTATCAGTGGAACCATCTGATTCAAGAGTTATCTTTGCAGGAAGAGTTTTTTAAATTATAAATTCAAATATATGTTGAGTGAAATATTAAAAAACTAGAACTGGCTTGTTCCAGTGCTTGTGCCTCTGCCCTGGTGGTCTGGCCAGCCGTACATTGGCAGGAAATGGTTGACCTGTTTTTATCTTGTGCAGATTCTGACTCTGAACTCCACAATCTATCCATCCAGCTTGCTAGGTTCCCACTGGCAAGTTGCTACCATACAAATCCTGTGCTTCAAATCCCCCACAGTCTTTGTGGAGCACCTTAGGCAAATCCATGTTTGGTTGCTATCTCTCTTGAGAAAGACAAGCACTCTGGTGACACACTCTTGCAGATCTGCCATGATACTAAGAAACTAGCGGCTACATCTTACCGCTCTGTTGTTCTGGTTCCAAAGAAGACTAACTCTCTCCTGCTTCCTCTCTCCTTCCATCAAACCCGAAGTCCCGCCTACCTTCCCGGTGATTGGTTCCTTTATTCATTAGGGGATTGGTTCACAAGAACAGCCCCGCACAACACTTCCCTTTTTCTGTTCTAATAAAAAGCAAAACCTTTCTCTTCATATAGAGCACAACTATTACCATTTTATAATTTATAAGGTATAGATAAACCTAACACCCAGTCCATCAATTTTGTTGTTAAGACAGAACCTTGTCATTTATCCTAAATTAAAAGACTTATCATTCTACACCTGACTCATGTCCTGGCTTTAGATTGTAAGCCATCTGAATACTATCTCTTTAAATTTATATCATCTTTCCCTTTGTTAAACAGCTTGGATTGGCTATGAGACTATCAGTCTTCAACCCCATCAGAAATTCAAGAACGACTGATATTAACCGAAAATAAAAGGAAGCCTAACACAGCTTCCAAAACTTAGCTAATTTATAGAGACTGCTGATCTCCTGGACAGTCCCTTACTTCAAAACGTTGGAGCATCGTTCTTCAGTCTTCTGTCCAGGATCATCTGACAGACCTTAGAGATACAGGAATATTAAGGACTAGCCTATTCTGTCTCTGTAGATTCAAGCTGTCCTAAAGCTATATTTGTGTCCTTTCTTTGGACAGTATTATGTCTGTAGATGAAAAGAGGCAATTCTTGTCTAGTGGTTGCCTCACCATGGGTTGAGTAAGTCATAGATGCTCAATTTCTTCTTTGAATACAAGACAGGGAAAGCTGTCAGACTAGTCTCAACAACCAGTGTATAAATAACACTAAATGTCACATTCTGTGGATTTCTGATGTTTTTGAAAACCAACTATCTATGTAAAGTAATCTGGACTGTTGTTCATTAACTACTCTCAGCTATTTTTAACTAGAATCTTGAAAACACCCTAACAATAAACCCAGAGCCATGAATTTGCTATTTGACTCTAAACTCACAGTCACTTCACTTCAGATCAGATTAAAATAATAGTTAAAGAAGGAATGGGTCTAATCCTTGTACTTATAAAATTTTGTATCAATAGAAGAAATTTATACCAATGAAGCCCTTGATTTTGCATCAAAATAAATTATGTGCCATTTAAGAAATTATGACTTCAGCTTAGTAACAATTAAAAAGATTTCTACCAAATGAAATTATGGCTATGCAATTAATTCTAGCTACTTCTCCCTCCTCCCTTTATGACCATTTCTACATTCCCTAGAAAGACGACCTATAATAACCACCCCCTGTCCCAAAACCCAGGGAACTGGATTGACGACTCTTCATAACTTCTTCAAGCTGAATATGGGCATTGAGATATTTTCGAAAGGGAGGGAAGGATAGGGAAAATGGGGAAGTTGGTTGGCCTTAAGAAGGCCAAACCAATGATTGTTTTAGTCTCTTTTGTCTGTGTTCTGACTGGATCTGAATGAAAAACCAAGACATCAGGAATTCAGGCAGGTCATTTCAGCATGTCTGACGAGGAGACTCACCCAGGCTCTATATTCTGTAATATACAAATCTCAAAACAAAATTTTAGTATCATCAAGATAACTATTTTGTTTGATTCTTTGGAATCTAGTTCTTCAGGGGGTCTCCCTCTATCAAATCTGATCCATATTACTCTGGAAGTTGTATAGACAATAATCACCTTTCTAAAAAACGCGATGGCAAAATCTTTCTCCAAAATCAGCATATCCTTCAGCCAGTAACCAGAAAAACCGTTATTTTGACCTCACTCCCAGAGGAATAATATAACCACAAAACTCAACTTCACACCCATTTTAAAAGTTAAGACAACCCAAAACAAATGAAGTAGACTAGGATACTGTGTGTGCCTATGCTAGGCCTTTCCTATCTTGCCAAGCAGGAAAACACACTCAAGATTCCTGCAGAGCCCACATTAACAGAATGAGCTTCCTGCGGCTGATTAAACCACCTATACCATCTTTCCATTTGGCTCTCTGCCCAGAGTCACAAGCATATTTTATTAATACCTGTATAATATCTGTCTGTTGAGCTCTCTACCTGGTGCCACATAGATAATTAATACCTGTTCAAGGCAGGCAATGATTATCACTGCACTCTCTACTCTGGAGTCAGTGACTAACATTCCCAATCCTAGTTCATATTAAAACAATCCAAAACAAATGAAGTAAACTAAAAAGCTGTATGTATCTATACTGAGGTCTTTCCTATGTTGCCAAGAGGATATAATACCCAATATTCCTGTGGAGCCCATGTTAGACAGAATATGAGTATCCGAGGAAAGTAAAGCAATCTTATACCATCTTATGGTTTGGCTCTCTGCCTAGAGCAGCCAACTTGTTATACCATCTATCTGTTTAGCTCTCTGCCTGGAGCCACAGACATTTATTTTATTAATACCTGTTTACTGCCCTCTCTACTTGAAGTCAGGGATTGATTTTCCTTATCCTAGTTCTGAACCTCAGGTGAAATTCCCCACATGATCCAGACAAAATCTGTAACAAATGAAGTAAACTAAAATACTGTATGTGCCTATACCTAGGCCTTTCCCATGTTGCCAAGAGGATATAAAACCCAATATTCCCATAGAGCCCACGTTAGACAGAATAGGAGGATCTTGCAAGGCATATTAGAGCAACATATCTTTAACCATCTTTAAAGCAATTAATTCAAACTTTCACTAACATCTGCCTTCAGGAAGCAGGTAGTTTTTACTTGTTAAACTCTCTGCCAAGTGCAGCCATCATTCCCTACAGAAGGGGACCTCAGAGCCTGCTTTCTATGTTTCAATTCCCACATAACTCATCTCAGTGCTACCCAGATACTCACTTAAAAAAAAAGGAAATAAAATAAAACTAACTCTCAGGCTAATAATTTTAAATTTCTAGTGGATTCATGCCCAGCCAGCATGTTGGTTTGCCATCCATTGAGTGAAATATTAAAAAAGTAGAACTGGCTTGTTCCACCACTGGTGTCTCTGCCCTTATGGCCTGGCCGGCCATACATTAGCGGGCAATGGCCGACCTGTTTTTATCTCATGGAGATTCTGACTCTGAACTCCACAATCTCTCCACCTAGCTAACCAGGTTCCCATTGGCAAGTCTCTACCACACCAATCCTGTTCTTCAATTCCCCCACGGCCTTTGTGGAACACTTCAGGCAAACCCATGTTTGGCTGCCGTACCTTTCTCTCTTGAACCCAGACAAGCCACTGTGTGAAGGAAAATGCAACATAAACTTAGTTCAGAAACAATGGTAACTCAGTCTCTGAGTTCAACAACTAAAACCTAATCTTGTAAGCCTTATTAAAATCTGATCACTCTGATGGAGAATCCTTGTGAGTTCACCATGATACTAGGAAACTCTAGTGGCTACATCTTACCTCTCTGTTTGTTGTCCTGGTTCCAAAGAGACCTAACTCTCTCCTGCTTCCTCTTTCCTCCCATCCAACCTGGAAGTCACGCATAATCACCCAGTGATTGGCTCCTTTATTCATTATGGGATTGGTTCACAAGAACAGCACCAGGCCCATCCACAACAAATATACATTCTTAATAATTGCGGGTCATCCAAATTTTGGCATATTTTCTATCAATTTTTGTGAGTTGTGTTCTTTAAAAATCTGTTAATTTAGGGGGCCTTCTAGGTGGCTCAACAGGTTAAGGTGCTTGCTGCCAAGCCTGATGACCTGAGCTCAATCCCATGGACCTGCATAGAAGAATAAGATCCCAGATCCCACAAATTGTCCTCTGACCTCCACATGCACATCATGGCACACATGTACACATACATGTGCAAGAGCACCTGTACACCCCCACATAATGAAAAAGGGAAATTGCTCATTTTGTTTGACTTGTCAATGTTGGGGGGGGGGTAAAATTGTTTGTAACATTCTGCATTATGTTGTTAGTCTACAGAAGGACTAAAAATTACAAAACTTTCCCCCATTTCTCATAGTAATAATTTCAGATTTGTCTCTTATTTTTGCCAGTCTTATTAGTGATCTTATCAGTTTGGTTACTCTTTGCATAGAACCATGTTTTTGTTCTGAAAATTTTCACCATCTTTGTTTTATATGCCATTGCTTTATATTCTTCTATTTCCTTTGCACATAATTCTGTTTTTCCTAGATTCTTATGAAGAGAATTTACTCTTTGGTCTTAACATTGTCTTCATTATGATCACCACCATCTAACATGCCTTTTCCCTTTTCAGCAAAGCTTTAGCACACTAAATTTTCATGTGATTCCACTTGAAATATTTTCCAAATAGAGTATGGATTATTTAGAAATATATTATGTAATTTGTCAGAGGTTTGTGGCCCATGCCTATAATCTGAAAGGCTGAAGCATAAGGATAATATGAGTTCATGGCTCTCCTGAGCTAGGTTGTGGCAAGATTTTGTCTGTAGGCCTCATGTACCCCACAATACCTCCGAAGGAGTCATAACACATTGGCAGGTCACATGGTCATTCCATAGTGTCAAAAGGTTAGACACCCTTGACAGACATGTATCACAGAGTTGCTGTGTCTTCTGTGTGCTTTTAGGGTTGAACCTGAGAGAACACTTCACTAAACTTTTGCTAAAGTGGGGTAATTCCTTCAATGGAATTTGCAACCCCTTTTTAAATGAATTTGCTGTTCATACATTGAGGAACTCAATGAGTGAATTCTCGCCCTCTGGGCTTTTCTATTGCTCCAGTGAAGAATGTGAGGCTTTATGACTTCATGGGCATGAATCACCTTAACAACTAGAGATACTTATTTTGCAGTATGCTTGTTTGCAGTGTTAAGCTTCCTTTCCTCTCCTTGCCATTTTCATGTCTTTTTGCTGTACTCAAAAGCCTTTTCTCATTGTAGATATGCATGAGAATAGTGAGCAGAAGGCATGGCATAACCTGAACACAATGTCATCTTGAGACTTCTACTGCCACAGAAGTAAGCCCCCTATTTTTCTGTCTAGCCTCACTGCAAGTTCTCAGTCCTTGAGCAGAATGGAGTAAAATTCTTCACTAGAATGTATCAAGTAGAATCTAGTCCAATTCAGTTTCTGTGTTTCTCTAACTTGTGATCAAGCTACCACCATCTGCAGTTTTCTTGACATTCTGGTCTCCCAAACTCCCACTTGAATGGTCTATTGAGTTCACAGTTATCTAAGGCTCCCCAAACCCACAGTTTCATTTTCTTCCATCTTCCTTCTATAGGTCAGATGCAAATTCAGGTTGACCACAGCAGGAAGCAGAAATGTGAATGTAGGAAATCAAATCACTTTCTTCTCTTTATTCCACCTATAACTCCATAATGTGGAATAGGGCCACTTAGTTATTTAAAAATTTTGCCACTGTTGTCTTACATGTATTATTACTCTGTGTATATACACTTGATGTATGTGGAAGTACATATGCCAGAGTACACACACATAGACACATAGAGGTCAGGAGGTAACTTTCCACAACCAGTAATCTCCTCCCATTGTGGGCTCAGAGATTGAACTCAGGTCAACAGTCTTGTACAAAAAAATGCCATTATTAACTGAGCTGACCTTGCCACCTTTTGAAAAATAAGATAGAATAGGTACACATGGAGGGACCCATGGCTCCAGCTACATATGTAGCAGAAGATGGCCATTTCAGACATCAATGAGAGGAGAGGCCATTGGTCCTGTGAAGGCTTGATTCCCTAGAATAGGGGAATGCAATTCAGGAAACTGGGGGGGAGGGGAATGGGATAGGGGGCTTTCGGGGGGTTAATGTGAGGAAAGGGAATACCATTTGAAATATAAATAAAGCAAATATCTAAAAAAAAGACTAAAGCCTTTTAAAAAAAGATAGAATAGGAATCTCCTTTTTACCAATTTTATTGTTGGATCCAGTTTTCCCTCACCATACCACTAGAACTCCTCATTCTTTGAGTATTTTTCTAGTTATTTTTAACATAATAAGCAAATATTAACATATATTTGTTTCTTTTCTTTTATACAATGGTAGCATATCATACAAAAATGTTCCGTTCTCTGCTTTTCCCACTCAAAAATATGCCCTGGGATTTTTTCTAGCTGTGTATTTTCTTGCTATATAGAGTTTCAAGTATCATAATTTAAATAACGAAACCTCTATTGATGGACATTTAGATCTTAAAAGATCTTTTCTTATGGAAATTATTGTTGCAATGCATAGTCTTGTAATACATATCCGTAGGATAATTTCCCATAGGTAGATTGCTAGATCAGACAGCATTTGCATTTGTAAGTTGTTAGCTGTGCTAAACGAGTCCCTACTGGCAAGCCTCGCTGTTTCTGAAGTGTTCCCTTCTGAAATGCCATGAGGTGTTCAACTAGCTGTAAAAGTTTTTCTTCACAGGGCTAGAGGAAAGTGAAGGAGAGATGACACTTTTGAGATCATTTTCAGAAACAACATCAAAATTCTTTTTGAAACAAGGAAAGAAGAAATAAAATAAAAAAACTCAGAAGTTTCACTATGTATAATGTGCTGCTCTTGAGTATGTGGATAGATCTTTACCACTGTTTTGTGAGGTTGGTTTTGTTTTTTCCCATTGAATGAACACTGTAGAACAAAGTCTCAGACAGGCTAAATATCCTGTCCAAGGTTGTGCTGATGAGTGTGCTGCAGAATCCTGAAGGCCTTTTCTTCTGCTTGAGAGATACTTTCTTTTCATGCTAAGGTTCGAACACACCATGATAGTCAATCCATCTCACCCTGAGCCTTGTGTAAGGATGAGCTTAGAGAACAGCATATGCTGACCACTTCTAATACAACCCAATTTGACTGAACCTCACCGACCATTTCTAATGTACCCCAACTTGACTGAACCTCAAAACTTACTGTCAGTAAGTGTTGATGGTGTTGAGTTAAATTTCTGGAGTAAAGTTTTCTCATAGTTCTGTATATTATCTTATCTAATAATAGCATTTTCAGTCACATAAAGCTAAGATAATGCAAACAGATCATTTGCTTGAGGATATAAATTAATTCCTGGAAGAAGTCTGTCACGAGAAAGAATCCATGTTTTGAGTAGAGTCCAGTGAGCAAAAATCTTAATTTCAGTAGTCTGTTTCTAGATGACCCAAGGCAATGTATCACCATGACTGTGTCAGCACCCCACTTCAGAATGAAGGGGTCCTCACTGATAACTCTCATCACCAAGTACAAAATTCATCATGACTTCTA
Source organism: Tokudaia tokunoshimensis (assembly GCA_036184795.1). Taxonomy (NCBI): domain Eukaryota; kingdom Metazoa; phylum Chordata; class Mammalia; order Rodentia; family Muridae; genus Tokudaia; species Tokudaia tokunoshimensis. Next base: position 105,797,734 of record BTHU01000011.1, on the reverse strand, counting down.
ATGCTGCATGAGTCATAAGCTGTGTGAAGGAGTAGACTTTGTGTGCAAACAGAGTCCTACTTGATTGCTTTCTGCTCTTCACCATGTCTATCACCTCAGGAACTTGAGGAATTTTCTTTTTCATCTCCTTTTATTCTATCTGAAAAGATGGAGCCATTAGTCATAAGACATCAGTAAATCTCATATTATAAGGCTGTTGTGAGAACTGAATGAGATCACATGGATAAAACACTTAGAATCAAGCCAGTACATAAGACACACACATCAGATGCTACCTTTGCATGCTACTAATCATTTTTTTATTCTATGCAGAGATCTCTTTAGCATTGACTGTTGGAGGCAGATTTGTGTACTATGACAACCAACCTTGTGTGTTTAATATGGCCTTCTGCTTGGCTAAATGGGAACATAGAGGTAAAGTTCTACCTGACCTTGTTTTGTCTGGGGTTAGCTTTTACTTCCTCATGTGTGAGATTTGATTATCTTTATCTTTGCATGTGTTACCTACATATCATAAAATCATCACATCTTTTTAATATCCTCCCACAAACATTTATCTTTTGGACCTTCAGTAGGACTGTAGAAAGACTGCCTGCTGTATAGTGCCCCTATCTATCCAATGCCATGTGAAACCACCAATGTTTCTGTTTCATAGCTATATCATGGTCACATAGATGCTATTAGCTGTCATTCATCCTTGCCACTAGATGGCACTGTAATAGAACACATTTACTGGTTAATTGTCTTATGCTCTAGGGAGATAGCCATAGAAACAGGGACTTAAGGAGTAGCTACCTATGTGAAGCTGAACATGAGAAGATTTAAAAGAAGGGTGAATTATAAATTCAAGAATTTCATGTTTGGGTGTCATATAGGTTCCTTTAAAAGGTGGTCTTAGGAATGCAAAGGAGATGAGAGAAAGGGAGTAGGAGAGAGAAAAAAAGGAGAGAGCAGGGGTAGGGTGGGGAGAAAGAAAGAGAAAGGGATTATTTTTAGGCTTTGGCCAGCAGGGCTTATTTCTATTGGATCATGCAATGCCCTTTAAAATTACCGTGGTTCAGAAGGAGCTCTTGTCCGTTGGTCAAGATTGTCTCCTATTCTTTCTATGGGTTTTTATATGGATTAGCATTCTGTTAGCATTCAAGACAGAATAGGGCAGAAAAAAACCCCAGTGTGAATGACAGAAAGGTTCTTAAATGTGTAGCATTACTCTGCATTATCTATTTCAACCTGGTTAACATCAGATTAAAGGGTGAATGTATGTGACTCAGGGCACCAGATGTGTTTGCTACAGCAATCTAATAAATCATGAACTCTGTAAATTCTTCCAGTTGAAATAAACAAAGAATCCTAATGAACCATCTGCATCTCCTAGTCCTTAGGGGGCTACCTAATAGGCATTCTAGCAAATGCTTAGTGAATAAAAATATAAATGGCTACTTCATGAAGTTCAGGTGAAAGAGACATGCTACCCTTTATGTTTTTGAATAAAAGAATTGAAAAATCATTTTATCCCTAGGTAAGTATTTGATTATAGACACATGAGGGGCTAATTTTTGTAGGACTGTGAGGAATTTGCTAAAAGGTATCATAGAGGGGAATGATATTGAACTGGAAGATATGAAGTGATATTATTTAGGTCACCTTAAAATAAGTATAGGGGATTGAGCTATCTATCTACCTATCTATCTATCTATCTATCTATCTATCTATCTATCTATCTATCTATCTATCTATCTATTCATTCACTGATCCCCACATGTATGCATAATCATAGGTTCATGTGTTTGAACCTGTGTTCAGTTACTAGTGTAATGGTTAATCTCAATTGTCAACTTGACAAAATATAGGCTGGAAGATCAGCTTCTGGACCTGGATGTTAGGATTATCCCAGTTAGGTTACTTTATATGGGAAGACCCATACACCCTAGGTAGGGCCATTCTCTAGGGTAGTCTCTAAACTGTATGAGAAAGAGAAACCGAGCTGAGCAAAAGCATTCATTCTTTGCTTCCTGATTACGGATGCAAGATGACCAGCTGTTTCTAGCTTCTGATGCCTTGACTTCCCCACCACAATGAACTATATACCTCAAACTGTGTTTCTTAGTTAGGGTTTCTATTGCTGTGAGGAAACACCATGACCAAAAAGCAAGTTGGGGAGTAAAGGGTTTATTTGGCTCACACTTCCTTATCACTGTTCATCATCAATGGAAGTCAGGATAAGAACTCAAGCAGGGCAGAAATCTGGAGGCAGAAACTGATGCAGAGACCATGGAGATGAGCTGCTTACTGGCATTGTCCTCATGGCTTGCTCAGTCTGCTTGCTTATAGTTCCCAGGACACAGCCTATGAATGGCACCACTAACAATGGGCTGGGCCCTCCACTATCAATCACTAATTGAGACAATGCTTTCCAGGCTTGTCTATAACTCGATTTTATGGAGGTATTTTAAGGTTCCTTCCTCTCAGATGACTTTAGCTTGTGTCAAGTTGACATAAAAATCTTCAGTGCACTGTAAAACAGAATAAATTATTTTTCCTTTAAGTTGTTTTTGTCAGGGCATTTTAACACAGCCACAGGAAAAATAATTAAGACGTTAATATTAGTACTATTGTATTTGGAGATACAGAATTGTTGGTAAGTTGGAGGCCTATCCAGAGTAAGTACGTTGCTAGAAGTAGGGCTTGGGGCCTCTTTCCATACTTCTGGTTTACCCTCTATTTATTGTTTTGCTGATATGTGAGGCTCCCCATCTGTACACTCTTGCTTCCATAGAGTTGCCTCCCACCATGCCTTCTCCACAGTAATGGACTGTGTCCCCTTAAATCATGAGCCCAAACAAATTCTTTTTACCTTGTGTTGCTTCTGCAAAGTATTTGGTTTCAATAGTAGAAAATTGGTAGCAAGAAGTGAATTAATTGCTGTTGCTATGAGAAACTTGACCATGTGGTTCTTATGGTTTTTGAACTGGTTTTCAGAGAAATGTTTGGAGTCAATGCATGATATTTTGGCAAAGAATCTAGCTATATCCTGCTCATGTCCCTAAAACCTGAGTGAGGCTGAACTAAAAAGTCATGGATTAAGTTGTTTGCCTAAAGGAATTTCAAGACTGTAGCATTCAAGCTTTGGCATGGTTGTTGTTCAGTGCTTTCAGTTGTATTTACAGTGAGCAGTAGGTGAAAGATGGGGAAAGTTTGAAGTTTGATAAAGAAAGGATCATGGAAGCATTTGAAGTTGTAGGAAAGGGTCTTATGGACAAAGCATCTGCCATTTCTAGAAAGATTATTGACATTAAAGAGAAGCCATGGACGTTGTGCTGAGGCTATGTGACATGTGTCTTGAGGGGAAAACTCTATCCACTAAGAGCTACCTGATTAACAATATGGATTCATTTGAAAGGGAAGTGAAAAGAGAGACCAGATAGACCCTTCTTGAAAGTGACTGCCTATCAAATCGTTTTCCCAGGTTAAGTCAGGAAGTCACAGAGAGGCCACTGCAGCTGGGATCCAAGGTGGACAGGTTATAACTCAAGCAGGCAGCGGAACTTGGTGCCAGTTTTACAGGCATGCAAAATAGAAGAGTTACAAGGGCAAAACTTGCAGAGTTAAGAAGGCTTGTGCTAAGGTTCTATCTAGAAAACCACTGAGACCAGGCAATGAGAGAAGGGTCAGAAAAACAAACCGCAGTTATTCAAAGGGCAAAAAAGCAATTTGGTGATTTTAGAAGTCTCACAGGGTGGAGGAGACAGCACTATCATTTACAGAATGCCAAAAGTTACCGAAAATTCTCCAGGCATTTCTTCCTTCTAGAGTCTTGCTATGTAGCTCAGGCTTGCTTGCCTCAAACTTGGGCTGATTCTCCTGCTTACTCTGCTGAGTCCTGGGATAAAAGGTGTGTACCACTGTCTTGACATTTTTTAGCCTTTTGAATAAGACTTCTTCCCAACTTTTGCTGGTGATAGGGAGAGTCAGGTGACAGTTCCCTGCTCACAAGGTCTTGAAGATGTCCTTCAATTATTTATGCTTATGAGTGGACTAGGATTTCCCATTTGTTAAGCAGAAGAAAATAACAACTTTGAAGAAACATAATAACTTCTGGAATATCTGCAATCATTGTTTTTGTCAGCATATAATTAAAATTTTCAACTATGTGAGGACACAGGGAGGGGTAAATGACAGAAACCAAAAGGGGAAAAGATCAGCAAGGTGGATTAGATTTTTGAATATTTCTTTATTCTTGAAAATTTATATATATATATATATATATGTATACATGCAACAAAATATGATCACATATAACTACCACTTTCTCTCTCAAACTCCCTTCAGGTCCCCCCGATACACTCCTCTTAACTTCATATCTCTGAAAAGTCTATTTAGTGCTTCCCAGAGTGCAAGGGTGTGGGAACACCAGCTAAACATGGGGTTCTTAATGTGGTTACATATTCAAAAAAGATTGATTCTTTTTCCCCTAGAAACTATCAACAGCCATTAGTTTCTCAACTAATCAGGGATGAGGTCCAGAGGTCATTTCCACCACCTATGCTGGTATTTTGTCTGGCCTGATCTTATGTAGGTCTTATGTAGGCAACTACAACTGCTGTGAGGTCCTGACTGTGGCATCCACATCATGTTCAGAAGCCGCCTTTCCTGGCCTGCTTCCCCATTCTAAGGCTCATACATTCTTCCTTCTCCTCCTCTTTAATATTCCTGGAGCCTTTGCCAGGAAGAGGGGTTGGGAAAGATGTCCTGTTTGGGACTGAGCACTCAGTTCTCATTCTGCATCTCTCTGTTGACTACTGCCCACTGCCAAAGCTTTTCTGACCAAGGTTTAGAGTAGCCCAGGTCTATGTGTATAAATACAAATATGTACATGGGGATTTGAGCATTTAGCAAAATAATAATACCATGTTCTACCCTAGTATCTCTAGTCATAGACTTTTGACTAGGATTAAATCCAGGCATGAAGTTCCTCCTGTGGAGCTGGCCTCAAATCCAAACAGAGAGGGTTATCTATCCATAGTAGTCATGTCACCATTACATTAGTGGGCATATTTGTGTGGCAGCCAGATATAGCAGCATGCAGGTTCCAGAGCTGGATCCTAAGACCACTGTTGTTTCTCCCAGCAGCCTGCATAGCACAGCACTGTCCTGAATGAGGAAAGCTAGTTACCAGGGAGGAATTTTCCTTCTGGTTTGAGAATGATATATCTATGTCCTACAGCCAAAATGTGTGCTGCCTTTATCAATAAGACTTTATCATGTGACTATGGGGGCGGGGAACCAGGGCCAATACCAAGTACCCTGTGTTGCTCTAGAGACCTGGGACTTTCCTGACTCAATGTCAATTAATTAACCCATGCCCTTTGGGAGTGGCATTATTTACCCATATAGGATAATTTTATTTGAACTCCTTTTACTTTCTTTTTATGGTTATATTTGAAGTTAGCTTACTAACTGGTGTATGAGCACCCATTTTCATCATACATTTTCAGTTTTGGTTACTCCATTGATGACCTTCTCCTCTCACCCATTCCCTGACCCACCCCTGCTTAACCTTTCCCTCCTAGTACTTCTCTCTCTTCTTCCATTTTATATGTATTCTATTGTCCCTCTAATTGTCATTTCTGACTGGGTTGTGAGTAAGTTGTAGATTAAATCCAAATGGGTTGTCATGATCCTTCTTTGGATCAGCTCTCCCCTCTGCCTCTGGTGTCCCACATACTCCTCCTGCACCTCGCCCTGTGCAAGCCTTTCTGTCTCCCAGATATGGACCATTTGGTGAGGTCACATGTATGCTGGTGCTGCAGCCGCAGTACTCTTCTCTGCATTATTCCGATGCACTAAAGCGCACACAAGAGGTAGAGTTTTGAAACTTACAAAATTACAGCTTTAAACCAAATGCAGTTAATACATTAAAGAATGTACATTGAAAATAGAGACTTTCATGAGAAAATTAGAATCTACAGAAACATACAAAACGGAAAATGCATAGCAAAAAGGATTAAAAAGTCAATAGATGAGCTTATCTGTGAGTGTGACAATAGAGAGAGAATTAGGGAGCTGAGGAGGCAAGGGGTGAGGTTATGTCCAAAGAGCAGAGAGGAAATAGGGAGGGAAATACAGAAAGGAGCAAAGGGTGCACATCAAACGCAGTAAAAGTCCCTACTGTGTGTCTAATTGAGGTTGCTAAAGAAGAGGCTAGGGAAAACAAAGGAAAGGAAACATTCATAGATACATTAGTAAAGTAACCTTTGAAATGAATGGGGTCTATCCAACTGCAGATGCATGAAATTCTACAAAACCTCAATGGGACAAACACCGTGTGTATGTGTGTGTGTGTGTGTGTGTGTGTGTGTGTGTGTGTACGCGTGTGTGTGTATACCTCTGTGTGTAACTGTGTGTACATGCATTGTGCTTCCTCCAAGTGATGCAAAAATATATGCACTCCTTTTCAGTCTCAGAAAGAATATTTGTCTAAATAGGTTGTGCTCTGGGTCATCAAGAGAGTGTTGAAAACATCAAATGATCAAAATCACATAGGATATATCCTCTGTCTACAGAAAGTTAGTGACACATATGTGTCATACAATTCAAGAGTCACACCACATTCATAAACTCCAAACTCCAAAGCAAAGATGTCCTATTGTATCTGCTTTAGATGGCTCATGCTTAGGAAACAGACCAGGAAATGAAGGATTATAATGCCACAGAGGAACCCAAGCCATGCTAAACAATCAAAGATCCAAGTTGAACACCTTGAACAATGAGTCACAGGGGTATTATATAATCCTGATAGAATATCAAGGAAGGGAACTCTGCCAAGAGTACTCATTTAAAGCAGCTTTAATTCCTACCTAATCATGCACTCCCATAACTTCAAATTGAAGGGAATTCTACAAAATACCTGCCTGATAATTCTTAAAATTGCCATGAAAACCAAGAAAAGGCTGAGAAATAGTGAATCAAAGATGACTAATGAGAAATAATGACTAAATATGATTTGATACTGTGGTTGGGATTAAGGAAGAGAATAAGGACTCAAGAGTAGAAAAACAAGAGAAATCCAAACCAACCCTGAAGTTTAGCTATTAATACACCAAAATAAGTTCATGAAGTTTTCTTCTAAAATTTATTATTGAGACTTTCATACCTTTATAAAACTTTTCCAATTCCATCTAATTCCATCTCCTTCTGTTCCTCCCAATTCCCCATTGCTCTTCCCATCCTCTTACTTTTTTGGGGGATAGCTTACTGAGTTTAATCAGTGATGCCAATATGCCCATGGGTGTATTGCCTTCCACTGGAGCACGGGCAGACTAACTGGAGGTAGGGGGTTACATCCCTTAAAACACAACCCCCAACCTCTAACAGTCACCTACTCTCAGTATCTCTTTAGCTAGGGGTGGGCCCTCATAAGCCCATACTCATGTTGGAATGCTGATTGGCTTGATCTTGTACAGGTCCTGCACAGGCAGCATTAGCTGTTGTAAATCTACTGGAGAAATGACTCTATCATGCCTAGAGTGAGTCTCAGTTTTTAGAGGTCCCCATGAGTAAGTCACTCTGCTTCAAAGACTGAGTAAGAATGTGACATCTTACTTGAATTCATCCTCCCATCACAACATTTACACACACATGAACTAACAGAACCACAGCCCCTTGATTGTGTACTTGTGACTGCTTCACACCAACCTGCTCCCATTTGTAACTTTTCCACTCAAGGTTCTCAACATTAGAACTCCTTTCCCAACCACTCACAAATTGTGGCGATAGTGGATATATGCAAAGCAAGAACTGAATTGGTTTAGATAAACATCATGACTCCCTGGAAGCATGCATGCCTATTTCTCTTTCCATAACATTCTGAATCTTAAACCACAGTGAGTTTTGTTCATCAGAAGAAGTATTTTTTGCCCACACAGTTTTCTATACAGAATATCTTGGGACTGTTGGAAGAGGCAAATATGGTGCAACATAAATTTTTAAAGTATAAGGCTCAAGACAAAATGTGATGGGGAAATAATCCAATAATATATAACAGCTGTTTTGGTTTTTTTTTTTACCATCCTGAAAAGAACATTTTTGAAATGGTTCCTTCCTGTAAGCCTTTCTTTCTTGAAAATAAAAAAGAGGTGATAGCTAAAAGGATACATAGAGGTTATTAAAACTCCCATTTTGCATGTCCTTGTTCTTGGAGAAAAATATCCATTATGTGACTTGAAGATGTCCTAGTGGTCCCGAGGGTAGGGAAGAGGCAGTAATTACCTGTCCCTGGCTGTGAGGCCACTTCTGTTTTATACTATGATCTTGGGTGAGCTCCTTCCATCTCTCTCTTCAGTTTCCTTCTTCTTAAGTATGAGAGTAATGTTGCCTACTTCAGGAGACTCAGAATTCAATGAAATAATATATCTGTGATGTCTAGCCCAATGTCAGGGTCATAGCAAGAATAGAAAAGCAGCCATGATTATAGTTGTTAGCATCTGTCTCTGTCTATGTTTTGAAGGACAGTCTCCTTTCATAGAACATCAACATATACAGAACACCACTACAAATTCTACGTGTTCAAGAACTGTTGAATAAAAACAGCAAGAGGCCAATTAATAACATTGTATATGTGTGTGAGTTCACAAGTTTTGATGCTCCTGGTGAAAGTTGCCCAGAACATATTTCTTACATCTGGTTTGGTCTGTTGTAGAGATGGTTTCTGTCTTCTTCCCATAGCTAGTTTGGCCTGTGTGTGCTAGATAATTCTATATTAACTTGGCACAAGTTAAAGTCATCTGATAGTGAAAAGCCTCAGTTAAGAAAATGCCTCCAACATATTGCAGGAGTCTGTAGGGCAGTTTCTTAATTAGTGATTGATAGGGGAGGGCCACCCCTGGGGTGGTTGTCCTGGGTTGTATAGGAAAGCAGACTGAACAAGCCGTGAAGAGCAAACCAGTAAGCAGTACTCTCTCTGGCCTCGGGATCAGCTCCTGTCTCTAGATTCCTGCCCTGCCTTCCTTCAGTGTAAGCTGAAATAAACCCTTCCCCCCCACCCCCCCACCCCCCGCAACTTGCTTTTGGTCCCAGTGTTTCACCATAGCAATAGTCACTCTAACTAAGATAACATAGTTCATTTCTGTGCATTAACAACACTCATGCCACCCGCAGATAAGATTTAAGATGCAAGAATAATACTGTCCTGTGACATTAAGAACAAGTTGATAGACTGCTGCAAACCTATCAGCTCTGTTTGTTTTTGATGATTTCATGTATGCAGAATTATGAATGCAACTTTTCCCTCCATTAAAACCAAATGTTTCTGAGCCAGTGAGATGGGTCAATATGTTAAGGCATTTGTCACTAAGCCTGTTGACCTGAATATGATCCCATGCTCAATGTGGAAGGAGAGAACCAATGCCTGAAATATGTCTTCTGACTTTCACAAGTGTGCTGAGGAGGTGCCTACCTACCTACCTACCTACCTACCTACATAATACATACATATGTATATACACATGCCCAATTAAGTAAATAAGTAAATGTAATAAAAATAAAAACAAACACAATTTCCTGAAGAGCATAGAAAACTAGAAAAGCAAAACTATAAACAAATACTTTCTATGTCTAAAAAAATATAACTAATATTCTAACTTTTAAAATATGCTTTTCTCCTTTGTGGGGCTTTATAGATATCTTTATTTGTTTTTTCTTAATTTCAGAATTATTTTTGCATCTTTATTTATTTATTTTTATTTTCTATATTTTTTTTATTTACATTCCCAATGATTTCCCCTTTCCCAGTTCCTCCCTTCCCGAAAGTTCCATAAGCCCTCTGCCCTCCCCCTGTTCCCCATTCAACACCCCCTCACTTCTCTGTCCTGGCATTCCACTATATCCAGTCTTTTCAGGACCAGGGGTCTCTCCTTCCATCTTCTTGGAAATCAATTGATGTGTGAATTGTGTCTTGGGTATTCCGAGTTTCTGGGTTAATATCCTCTTGCCAGTGACTGCATACCATGTGTGTTCTTTTGTGATTGGGTTACCTCACTAAGGATGATATTTTCCAGTTCTGACCATTTGCCTAAGAATTTCGTGAATTCATTGCTTTTAATTGCAGAGTACTATTCCATTGTGTAAATATACCACATATTCTGTATCCATTCCTCTGTTAGGGGACATCTGGGTTCTTTCCAGCTTCTGGCTATTATAAATAAGGCTGCTATGAATATAGTGGAGCATGTGTCCGTATTGCATGCCAGGGAAGCCTCTGGGTATATGCCCAGGAGTGGTATAACAGGATCCTCCGGGAGTGTCATGCCCAGTTTTCTGAGGAACTGTCAGACTGCTTTACAGAGTGGTTGTACCAGCTTGCAATCCCGCTAGCAGTGGAGGAGTGTTCCTCTTTCTCCACATCCTCGCCAACACCTGCTGCTCCTGTGTTTTTATTTTTTATTTATTTTTTTTATTTTCTAAGATTTTAAATTTACATTCCAAATCATTTCCCCTTTCCCGTTTCCTCCATCCCCGAAAGTCCCATAAGCCCCCTTCCCTCCCTCTTTTCCCCATTCAACCCCCTCTTGCTTCTCTGTCCTGGCATTCCCCTATATCCAGTCTTTCCAGGACCAGGGGTCTCTCCTTCTATCTTCTTGGAAATCTATTGATATGCGAATTGTGTCTTGGGTATTCCGAGATTCTGGGTTAATATCCCCTTATCAGTGACTGCATACCATGTGTGTTCTTTTGTGATTGGGTTACCTCACTAAGGATGATATTTTCAAGTTCTGACCATTTGCCTAGGAATTTCGTGAATTCATTGTTTTTAATTGCAGAGTAGTATTCCATTGTGTAAATATACCACAACTTTTGAATCCATTCCTCCGTTGAGGAACATCTGGGTTCTTTCCAGCTTCTGGCTATTATAAATAAGGCTGTTATGAACATAGTGGAGCATGTGTCCTTATTGCATGCAGGGGAAGCCTCTGAGTATATGCCCAGGAGTGGTATAGCAGGATCCTCCGGGAGTGTCATGCCCAGTTTTCTGAGGAACCGCCAGACTGCTTTCCAGAGTTGTACCAGCTTGCAATCCCACCAGCAGTGGAGGAGTGTTCCTCTTTCTCCATATCCTTGCCAACACTGTCTCCTGTGTTTTTAATCTTAGCCATTCTGACCAGTGTGAGGTGGAATCTCAGGGTTGTTTTGATTTGCATTTCCCTAATGACTGAGGATGTTGAACATTTCTTTAGGTGCTTCTCAGCCATTCGATATTCTTCAGGTGAGAACTCTTTGTTTAGCTCTGGACCCCATTTTTAATAGGGTTATTTGGCTCTCTGGAGTCTAACTTCTTGAGTTCTTTGTATATATTGGAAATTAGCCCTCTGTCGGATGCAGGATTGGTAAAGATCTTTTCCCAGTTTGTTGGTTGCCACGTTGTCCTTTTGAGAGTGTCCTTTGCCTTACAGAAACTTTGCAATTTTATGAGGTCCCATTTGTCAATTCTTGATCTTAAAGCATAAGCTACTGGTGTTCTGTTTGGGAATTTTCTCCTGTGCCCATATGTTCAAGGTTCTTCCCTAGTTTCTTTTCTATTAGTATCAGTGTGTCTGGTTTTATGTGGAGGTCCTTGATCCACTTGGAATTGAGCTTAGTACAAGGAGATAAGCATGGATTGATTTGCATTCTTTTGCATGCTGACCTCCAGTTGACCCAGCACCATTTGTTGAAAAGGCGATCTTTTTTCCACTGGTTGGTTTTAGCTCCTTTGTCAAAGATCAAGTGACCATAGGAGTGTGGATTCATTTCTGGGTCTTCAATTCTGTTCCATTGATCTACATGCATGTCACTGTACCAATACCATGCAGTTTTTTAACACTATTGCTCTGTAGTACTGCTTTAGGTCCGGGATACTGATTCCCCCAGAAGTCCTTTTACTGTTGAGAAGAGTTTTAGTTATCCTGAGTTTTCTGTTATTCCAGATGAATATTTGAATTGCTCTATCTAACTCTATGAAGAATTGAGTTGGGATTTTGATGGGGATTGCATTGAATCTGTATATTGCTTTTGGCAAGATGGTCATTTTTACTATATTATTCCTGCCAATCCACGAACATGGAAGATTTTTCCATCTTCTGAGGTCTTCTTCAATTTCTTTCTTCAGAGACTTGAAGTTCTTGTCAAACAGATCTTTCACTTGTTTGGTTAGAGTCACACCAAGATACTTTATATTATTTGTGGCTATCGTGAAGGGTATCATTTCTCTTATTTCTATCTCAGTCTGCTTATCCTTTGAGTATAGGAAGGCTACTGATTTGCTTGAGTTGATTTTATATCCGGCCACTTTGTTGAAGTTGTTTATCAGCTGTAGGAGTTCTCTGGTGGAGTTCTTTGGGTCACTTAAGTATACTATCATATAGTCTGAAAATAGTGATAGTTTGACTTCTTCCTTTCCACTTTGTATCCCTTTGACCTCCTTTTGTTGTCTAATTGCTCTAGCTAGAACTTCAAGTACTATATTGAAAAGATTATATGGAGAGAGAGGGCAGCCTTGTCTAGTCCCTGATTTTGGTGGGATTGCTTCAAGTTTCTCTCCATTTAGATTGATGTTGGCTACCGGTTTGCTGTAAATTGCTTTTACTATGTTTAGACATGGGCCTCAAATTCCTGACCTTACCAAGACTTTTAACATGAAAGGATGCTGAATTTTGTCAAATGCTTTCTCAGCATCTAATGAAATGACCATGTGTTTTTTTCCTTTGAGATTGTTTATGTAGTGAATTATATTGATGGACTTCCTTATATTGAACCATCCCTGCATCCCTGGGATGAAGTCTACTTGATCATGGTGAATGGTTGTTTTGATGTGTTCTTGGACTCGGTTGGCAAGAATTTTATGGAGTACTTTTGCATCGATATTCATAAAAGAAATTCATCTGATATTCTCTTTCTTTGTCATATCTTTGTGTAATTTTGGTATCAGCATAATTGTGGCTTCATAGAACGAGTTGGGTAGTGTTCCTTCTGTTTTTATTTTGTGGAATAGTTTGAAGAGTATTGGTGTTAGGTCTTCTTTGAAGGCCTGATAGAATTCTGCACTGAAACCATCTGGACCTGTGCTTTTTTTGGTTGCAAGACTTCCAATGACCACTTCTATTTCTTCAGGGGTTATAGGACAGTTTAGATGGTCTATTTGATCCTGATTTAATTTTGGTATTTGGTATCTGTCTAAGAAATTGTCCATTTCCTCCAGATTTTCTAGTTGTGTTGAATACAGGCTTTTGTAGTAGGATCTGATGATTTTTTTTAATTTCCTCAGTTTGTGTTGTTATCTCTCCCTTTTCGTTTCTGATTTTGTTCATTTGGATACTGTGCCCTCTGGCTAGTCTGGCTAAGGGCTTATCTATCTTGTTGATTTTCTCAAAGAACCAACTCCTAGTTTTGTTGATTCTTTGTATTGTTTTATTTGTTTCTACTTGATTTATTTCAGCCCTTAGTTTGATGATTTCCTGCCTTCTACTCCTCTTGGGTGGGTGTATTTGCTTCTTTTTGTTCCAGGGTTTTCAGGTGTGCCATTAAGCTGCTAGTATATGCTGTTTCCTTTTGGAGGCACTCAAGGCTATGAATTTTCCTCTTAGCACTGCTTTCATTGTGTCCCATAAATTAGAGTATGTTGTGCCTTCATTTTCATTAAAATTTAAAAAGTCTTTGATTTCTCTCTTTATTTCTTCCTTGACCAAGTTATCATTGAGTAGAGCATTGTTCAGCCTCCACGTGTATGTGGGTTTTCTGTTGTTTTTGTTGTCATTGAAGACCACCCTTATTCCATAGTGATCTGATAGGAGGCATGGGATTAGTTCTATCTTCTTATATCTGTTGAGGTCTGATTTGTGACCAATTATATGGTCTATTTTGGAGAAGGTACCATGAGGTGCTGAGAAGAAGGTATATTCTTTTGCTTTAGGATGAAATGTTCTATATATATATCTGTTAGTTCCATTTGGTCCAAGGCTTCAATTAGTTTCATTGTGTCCTTGTTTAGTTTCGGCTTTCCTGAACTATCCATTTCAAAGAGTGGGTGTTGAAGTCACCCACTATAATTGTGTGAGGTACGATGTGTGCTTTGAGCTTTAGTAAAGTTTCTTTCACGAAACAGGGTGCCCTTGCATTTGGAGCATAGATGTTCAGAATTGAGAGTTCTTCTTGGTTGATTTTTTTCCTTTGACCAGTATGTTGTGTCCTTCCGTGTGTTTTTTGATGACTTTAGGTTGAAAGTCAATTTTATCTGATATTAGGATGGCTACTCCGGCTTGTTTCCTGGGACCATTTGCTTGTAAAATTGTTTTCCAGTCTTTTACTCTGAGGTAGCATTTGTCTTTGACACTGAGGTGTGTTTCCTGCATGCAGCAAAATGCTGGGTCCTCTTTATGTATCCAGTCTGTTAGTCTATGTCTTTTTATTGGAGAATTAATATAAAGAGAGATTAAGGAATAGTGATTATTGTCACCTGCTATTCTTGACTCTATCTTTATGTTTGAGTGGTTATCTACTTTTGGGTTTGATGCAAGAACGTTACTATCTTGTTTTTTCCAGGGTGTAGTTTCTCTCCTTGTATTGGCGGTTTCCACCTTTTATCCTTTGCAGGGCTGGGTTTGTGGAAAGATATTGTGTAAATTTGGTTTTATCATGGAATGTCTTGGTCTCTCCATCTATGGTGATTGAGAGTTTTGCTGGGTATAGTAGTCTGGGCTGGCATTTGTGTTCTCTTAGAGTCTGTATGAGATCTGCCCAGGTTCTTCCAGCTTTCATAGTCTTTGGTGAGAAATTTGATGTGATTCAGATAGGTCTTCCTTTATATGTTACTTGGTCTTTTACTGCTTTCAATATTCTTTCTTTGTTTAGTACATTTGGTGTTTTGATTATTATGTGACGGGAGGTATTTCTGTTCTGATCCAGTCTGTTTGCAGTTCTGTAGGCTTCTTGTACATTCATCGACATCTCTCTCTTTAGGTTAGGGAAGTTTTCCTCCATAATGTTGTTGAAGATCATTACTGGCCCTTTAAGTTGCAAATCTTCACTCTCATCTATACCTATAATCCTTAGGCTTGGCCTTCTCATTGTGTTCTGGATTTCCTGTATGTTTTGGGTTACACGTTTTTTGCATTTTGAATTTTCTTTGACTGTTGAGTCGATGCTTTCTATGGTATCTTCAGCACCTGAGATTCTTTCTTCCATCTCTTGTATTCTATCGTTGATGTTTGTATCTATGACTCCTGATTTCTTCCCAAGGTTTTCTATCGGCAAAGTTGTCTCCCTTTGTGATTTATTTTTTCTACTTCCTTTTTTTAGATCCTGGATGGATTTGTTGAGATCCTTCACTTGTTTGTTTGTATTTCTTTAAGATATTTTTGCATTTCCTCTTTCAGGAATTCTGCCTGTTGACCCAAGTTCTCCTGTATTTCTTTAAGCGATTTTTGTGTTTCCTCCTTATGGGCTTCCATCTGTTGTTCCATATTCTCCTGCATTTCTTTAAGTGATTTTTGTATTGCCTCCTTATGGGCCTCCATCTGTTGATCCATATTCTCCTGCATTTCTTTAAGCGATTTTTGTGTTTCCTTTGTTAGGGCTTCTACCTGTTGATTCATGTTCTCCTGTATTTCTTTGTGAGATTTATTTACATCCTTCTTGAAATCCTCTAATAGCATCATGAGACGTGATTTTAAATCCAGTTCCTGCCTTTTGGGTGTGATGGGGTATCCAGGACTTGCTGCTGTGGGAGAGTTGGGTTCGGATGGTGCCATAATGCCCTGATTTCTGTTAGTAACTTTCCTACGTTCGCCTTTTCCCATCTGGTTATCTCTAGTGTTAGTTGGTCCTGCTGTCACTGGCTGTTGCTTGAACCTCCTGAGAGCCTACAAGGCTATTTCTGCCCCCTGGATGACTGGTATTCCCCTGGCACCGATTGCTGAGGGTCTGCCCTGCTCCTGTGTGACTATGGAGCCCTGATGTGTCTTGCCCCAAGTGATGTTATACTTGGGGAATCCCTACGTACCTGGAGACTCATTGTAGTCAATCCCCGGAGCAGAGTTGGCTAAGGGAGGCTGGTGCTCTCTCTCCTGGCGTGGCTCCCTCTGCAGGGCAGATGTCCCACAGCAGAGCTGGCATGTAGATGACCACAGAACTGCCCAGCTCTTGGGTGCAGGGAGCACACAAGCTCTCTGTGACCCAAGCGATGGTATGCTCCGTTATCCCTGCACCTGGAGGTCCCAGCTCGATATATTTATTTGTTTATGGCAAAACTATATAGATCATTATAATTCTTTTTGTTCAGAGGTACATGTAATAAGTATTTACTGTCATTATATATTTTCAAATTTAGTACTTATTGTCATTTATAGGCAAGCTTTAAGAGAGTAAGTCTGCCAAAAATGTGATTTTATTTTCGATTTGATTTTATTCTTTTTTGTCACTTGAATAATTTATTCTTGTTAATGATAAGAATATTAAAATCGAATAATTAATTCTGTAACAGTAAATGATAAAATAGCATTCGCTCTACAAAAGTGAACATTACCTTGAAATTTCAAGAAAAAGTTAGTTCACTGGAAAATCATCAATATCTGAATAGAAAAACATATCCAGTTTTTTCATATTTCAAACATAAATGTACTTTAATAAAGAAAATCCCATTTTCTATATCTTTTTCAATGATTATTATGGTGAAAGGTAACACATGGATTGTGGGTTTACTTAGTGAAATGCTAAGTAGTGTAAATGTAAATAGAAATCACCTTTTTGACATGAAAGAAAATCATCAGTTGCACAAATTCCACATGATTGAAATGACTAAAGGAAAGCATAAAGTATAACATTCCTCATTTCTTATTTGGCACATATATTAATACATTTTCAAACAGTAAACAACTTAAGCCCAATAGATACTAAAATCAACTAGCATAGTAATAAAATGCCTAAAGGTTATGAACATCTTAAAAACCTAATTCCCATTTAACTTCTGTTAGCAATCATATCTTCTGTAAGGTTCAAGCTGTTCAAAGCATTATCTGATTCAGGGATAATGTTTAATCACCCTGTTCCTCTCTAAAGTGGTGGATCTTTTGATGGCCTTCATTTATAAGAACACATATATACCCTACTCACAATTTTGAAAAAAATGGAAGACTTTCATACATGTCACTTTTAAATTTTATCCAATCATTGATCTTCTGAAGAGTTGTTTTTTCTTGACTTAATATTTTTGCAACTTTTTTCATCTTCTGATCATTTCTTTCTATATACTTCATCCCTTTCAGCTGAAGCTGGTCCAGCTTTCGGCTTTCATCTAGGGGTATGTTTTCACATATCACAGGATTAAATCTAAAATACATGTCAGGAGGTAATAGGCCATCAAGCATTATATGGACTTCTCTGTATCTGTAGCACTGCTGATAACATTAGAGAGCTTGGTCTTCATGTTTGTGTATGTTGAGGTATTCCTCACATCACTCTCATACCGTCCTGTGCCCAAGGATACTCTTGTCTATTTACCTAGCCATGCCCACTTGGCCTAGAACTTTAGATCAGATATTTCCGTGGCCATGTCGTCAGTCTTTCCTGACTGGCTCAGAGCCTAGAGTGTGCCTGGCCTGCAGCATCTCAGATTGTGTAGAATGAATGGGTACTGAGTGAAGGCGTAGTATGCCTGCTAGCTTCTACTCTGTCCGAGGGATAAATTGAAAAAAAAAACTGCATCTTTGAGATAAAAATAATATAAATTCTGAAATGTGGGGTGACTTGACTTGGTGATTATTCCCCACCCTCTGGAGGGTATACAGGAAGGACATCCAGATGCAGCATTCTTTCACACTCTCCTGCCCTCCTCTGACCTTTTTACTCATCCTTTCTCCCCAGTTCCCTCATCTCTGGTCCTCCCCTCTCCACTCTCATTGTACTGTGAACTGAAAGATGGCCTTGTAAATGCTTTGCAAGTGTTTTTCAACTGAGCCATGAACAATGTCTGCACATGCATGTTCCTGGATGCTTTTGACATGCATGTTTGTCCTCTGAGTGGAAATGTACCTCCATGGTATCTGTTACAGCCTCTCTGACTACCCTCATCCCTTCCCCACTGAGTTCTCCCATCCATCTTCAAAATCCCCAATGTTGAGCACAGAAACTTCACAGTGAAGTGCTTCATATATAAACTGAAGCTGAAAGTAGGCACAAACTGTGATTTCCAATCTGAAAAGGTAATTTTCTCTTTAAGGTTTAAGGTTAAAATTAATTGGGGCTTGGGAACAAGATGTGTTCTATAAGAAAGATGGCTTGTTCTTCTGTGTCTTGTTGAAAGTGAGTTCAGAGTGGGAGCTGGCTGCTGTGGAGAAGGTGGGATAAGACCCAGGTCCGAATGCCTGTAGGTAAATTCATAGGCGTAATCATTATCCAGAAAACCTGACAGTAGCCCATGAGGGGTACATGGTGGACAACGGTAAGGCTTTATATTCTCCCACATCTGCACTCATTAGATATTCAAACACGCCTGCTATTCTGTGGATCTTATGCTCATGCAACGGGTCATACCTTGCTCATTTTTTTGTTAGGCCAATATTATATTGCTTTAGAAATTCAGAGAGAGGAAGTGCTGGATCTCCAGGGAGAAATGTTCTGCCAGCTACTGTGTTATTATTACCAATATTTTAAAAAATGCCTTTTGTTTTATCAGAGCAGTTAGAGCACATGATTAGAAAACTGTTAAGAGTTATGAAACGCAATTGTCCCTTGCTATATCCCTCCCTGCCACTAGAGGGGGAACTTAAATTTTTTATTTTATTTTATTTTTTTATTGAATATATTCTTCATTCACATTTCAAATGTTATACCCTTTCCCGGTTTCCCCCCCTCCCCGAAAACTCCCAACCCATCCTCCCACCACCTGTCTCCAAGAATATGCTTCTCCCCCCAACCCACTCCCATGACCTCCACTAGATTTCACCATGCTGGGGCCTCTATTGAGCCTTCACAGGACCAAGGACCGCTCCTCCCACTGATGCCCGACAAGGCATTCCTCTGCCAATCTTTTGGCTGGAATCACGTGTACCCATTGGTTGATGGCTTAGTCCCTGGGAGCCCTGGGTTGTACGGTTGGCCGACATTGTCGTTCTTCCCATGGGGCTGCAAACCCCCCACCTCCAGCTCCTCCAGTCTGTCGTCCAACTCCTCTATTGTGAACCCCGCGCTCAGTCCAATGGTTGACTACTAGTATTCACCTCTGTATCTGTAAGGCTCTGGCAGGGCCCCTCCAAAAGACAATCATAACAGGCTTCTTTCGGTACATAGTTCTTGCCATCCATAGTAGTTTCGGGGTTTGGTGACTTTTTATAGGATGAATCCCCAGGTAGGACAGTCTCTGGATGGCCTTTCCTTCAGTCTCTGCTCCACACTTTGTCTCCATAGTTGTTCCTGTGATTATTTTGTTCCCTTTCTCAGAAGGACCAAATCACTCCCACTTTTGTCTACCTTCTTCTTGAGCTTCCTGTGGTCTATGAATTGAAACATGTTTATTTTGAGCTTTTGGGCTAATATCCACTTATCAGTGATACCATGTGTGTTCTTTTGTGATTGAGTTACTTCACTCAGGATGACACTTTCTAATTCCATCCATTTGCTTAAGAATTTCATGAATTCATTGTTTTTAATAGCTGAAGAGAAATTAAAAAGAAATGATATCATTTTTCCCTTTCCCTTTCCTTCCTCCACACCCCTCATGATATACATGTATGAGTGTATGTGTTTGTGTGTATGTGTAAGTGTGTGTATGTGTATATGTGTGTATGTGTATATGTATGTATGTATGTATGCATGAATTATGTATTTAAGATTGTATATTATATAAATATAATCTGCTCAGTCTATAAAATTCTATTTGTATGTAAGTGATTTTAGGACTGACCTCTTGGTATTGGATAACCAATTGAGGGTTTCTTCCTTAAGGAAGATGGTCTCCTACTTGCAACATTCCTTAGTTGCCTGTAGTTCTTTGTCTAGGGTTAGGGTCCAGTGAGGTTTTGCCCTTCCATGTTAGAATGCCTGTTTGTGTCCTCCTTGGTCAGGTCTTATCTAGGTAGTCATGTTGGTGTGACTTCATGAATGTAGCTCTCTTGACATTTCTAGGAGATATAGTCTTCTGGAAGACTTCCCGTTCTTCTGGCTCTTACAATCTTCCCACCTCCTTTGCTTGGACAGTCTCTGAGCCTTGGGGGTAGGAGTTTTGATGTGGGTGGCTCAGTCGTGGCTGTGGATGACTTAGTTGTGGCTGTGGATGGCTCAGTTGTGGCTGTGGATGGATCACTTGTGGCAGGCCCCCTACAATCACTTGTTCTTTGCATTTTGGTTGGCTGTCACTTTCTTTTATGATCTCTGTGTGTTACAACAAGAGTTTCTTTGATGGGGATAAAAGCTACATTTAACTGTGGGTATAAAGATATTTAGAATGTAGTTATGGATTATGGATTATGCTGATTTAGTGAAGTGATACTTGTGAGTTCTCCTCTAAGATCCATGACTTTTTTTCTAGCCCTGGTTAGTTGGCTAGATTTCCAGTATCAGGTATGATTTCTCTCTTGTTGAACAGGTCTTAAATCCGACTCGAGAGCTTTTGGTTACCTCAAAGGTATGTGTGCCACTGCTGTACCCTTAGGGATAGATATCCTGCCATGCTGGTCATTGTGGCTCCCAGGTGTCACAGCTGGCAGAGCTGTTGTTTGCTTCCCTCCCCGGGTAACTTGCATGCTGCATTTTGGTACCGTAAAAGCTAGTCCTCAGGGAGGGGGCTTTCAGATCAGATGAGAACAGGTTCTTCAGACTGCATCCACAGCTCATGCTATCTTTAGCAATAGGGACTTATAGCAATAACCTAGAATGTTTTGAGTCTCTTGAACTCACCTCATCAGCAATTTACAAGCTCCTCATGCTCGCTTGGGGGTTTGTTAGACAGTTTGTGGCTCTTGGAGTACATAGCCATGCAGAGAATTTCATTTAAATTATATATATATATATATATATATATATATATATATATATATATAAAATATGAAGCTTCTGTCACAAATGCTATTCAATTGAGTTATATAGACTTTGGGTCTGGATGATTTTGATGTATCATATTTTTATTTGCAAGTTTAAATAGTTTTATGATATGTTATAAAATTTAAAATAAACAATATATATATTATCTTAGGATTTCTATTGCTGTGATGAAACACCATGACCAAATGGCAAGTTGGGGAGGAAGGCTTTATTTGGCTCACTGTTTCTCATCAAAGGAAGGAAGGGCAGGAACTCAAACAGGGCAAGTATCTGGAAGCAGGAGCTGATGCAGAGGTTATAGAGGGGTGCTACTTACAGCTTACTTCTCGTGGCTTACTTCTTATAGAACTATCTCAGGGATAGTAGCACCCACAATGGGCTGAGCCTTCCCCTATCAATTACTAATTAAGAAAACACCTACAGGCTTGACTAAAACCTGATCTTAAGGAAGCATTATTAAAATTGAGATTCACCTCCTCTCAGATAACTTTAGCTTGTGTCAAGTTGACACAAAACTATCCAGCACATATGTGCATACATGGACTTATATGTATTCTGCGTAATTTTAGGTAAAAAGATAATATGATTCCTTAAGACTTTTTTAGGCAATCCTATTGTTATTTTACCCTCTTCCCTGCCTCTCCTTCTGTGTTGACTTCCCTCTACCTTACAGTTAACCTCAAACTTTTTTTTCCCATTCAAATAACTCCTGTTTGTACTTTCTCACTTTTATTTATGACAAATATTTCCAAATCTCTTCTGGTCCAAAGTTCTTTTGAGACAATTCCACCAGCCTTAGCCAACTGCAGAATAGAATCATGACTCGCCTATCCTGCAATGGCCCTGCAGATAGCATAGGTTTTAAAGTAGCCATTAAACCTGCCTGTGACCTTGTCAACCTCAACCACATTCATCCAGATGGATGCATGGTCTTTGACACGATTTATACAGTTGTATGTACACAAACTCGCTGGTGTAGTTCTATATGTTGAGGCCACACCTGCTTGCTGGTCCAGTGGGACTACAGAAAGGACCCTGCAAATAACCATTGCCGTGCTCTTTCCCACCTTATTTTCCCCTTCTGTTGTCCTACAGGGAGAACTTAAAAAATTGTATTGAACCTTTGGAGGTTAGATCTTTTTCACTTTTTCCTAAATCCAAACAAGCTGCAACATTAATAAACCCAAAAGAAACACTCTTTAATTTCTAGTGATTCCCTATCACTAATAGATTCATCTGTGTCTTTGACTACAATCTACTCCCTATACGCTAATAAAAATCTGTTGACCAGAGCTTTGCTAGTCTGACTTTTGTGGTAGGAAGAACACTTCAAGAGATACTTAGTAGAATGTCTCAGATGGGAAGGTCAGGGAAAGAATTATCCTTAGAGATAATAGAACTTAAGGACCTTTAAAGCAAATCTTGTCAAGCAGAAACTATTGGACAAAAGATGAGAATTTGAAGCAAACGCATTAATTTCAATATATAAGTTGTAACTTCAATATATAATTTGTGTAGTTCAAACTCTTACTTTTCAGCAGCAAGCAACAGAATTATTTGTTGTATGGTCCCCTACGGATTAGGGTAGAAACAGAGCAGAGTTACTCTGTGTTCTTAGAGCAGTAAGTTCTCCAAACTGTCATCATGGAGATTAGATTCAATTATTCATGCCTTTCCTCTTACTCTTCAAAACCATCCCTCATGTGACCAGCTCGTTCAAACAAGAAGTTTAAACACCATGTGTTTTCATCCATTATCATAGATATCATCTTTTATTAAAGTATCTCTTCGCTCTGATTCCACCTATGAAGTGTTGGATTTGTCCTGTGGCTCTTAGCAAACTCACGTCTCAGTTTGTTAAATTAAACTACACTGACTTCCAACCTCATTAGTCTATTAGGTGTGAAGTCTGACCAGAGTTATTTGTATCTCTCCCCCTAAGGGTTGGAAGAGGTCATCATTCTGTTGCTCCCAAGTATGGGTTCTTTCAAAGAGGGTAGTTTAAAGGCTTCTTTTCCTTGCAGACATGGCTATAGGGACTTCAGACTATCTTAATAAAGCTTTCTTCTCAGGTCCCTGGACCCCACACCCATCCTCCATGAAGGCTTTCGGGATTTGGGTTCTGGAGGACAATGGGGTCTCTGCTTCCATGATCCCTTGGTTTGAAAGATCCAGATTTCTTTTGAGTCAGGTCCTTTGCTTTTTTTAGGTTTTGAAGAAGCCTATATGAGGCCTAGTCAGTTCTAACATTTAAATACATTCGGCCTTTGGGCTCATGAACTGTAGAATCAAATGTTGGAAGTTGAAATCCCATTCTTCCCAGAGCTGTGTATTAGAGATCAGTAAGCCTCAGTTTCTTTGCCAATAGGAATGGGCATTAGTCCTCCACAGTGCTGGGGAGGGATGGACTCATTTAATTGTCTTAAGACATTCTTTATGCCATGCTTGAGACTTGGTAAGCCCTCAGTAAATGTCAGCCAGTATTTTAATTATTGAAATATTGCATTGCAATTCGAGGCTTTATAAAACAAAGTCTTCTACTCCCTGGAGAGGCAAGGGAAGCTGAGTTCTCCAGGAGCCAAAGCTGTGGTTCTTCAGACAGGAGAGAAGAGAAAGGTACTCTGGCAGTCAGAGGAGGGCAGATGGCTTGATTTTAAGATAACACAGAACTTCCATTGGCTAGAGACAGACATCCTTGGCTAATAGGTAGCACACTGCTCTACTCACTTGATTAAGTTCTGTGGCAGCTTGAAATTTGCCTTGGCCTACACAGATCGATTTATGACTAAAAGCTTGATATCTGTTCCTTTAAATAAGATGATTGTCAAATGGGGTCTGATGAGCACATGTTACTAATCCTAGCATTTAAGGATCTAAAACAGGAGAATCTCACACTTGAGGACAGCCTGAGCTATATAGTGAAACTCAGTCTCAAAAGAATAAAACCAACAAAACAACCTTCTCCCTAAACAACAGCAACATAAGGAAAAAGAAAGAGGATGGTGGTTGACTCCTGCCCTGGACCATCTCACTTGCTTTAGGATTAGCTCAAAGTACATTAAACATCTACTTTGGGGGAACACTGTGGGGCAAAGGGACTAGTTATCTCCTTAGCTCACTGCTGTGAGAGGCTCAGTGTGCACACACAAGTTGGACCTAGACAGGTTGTCAGAACCTCAGGAGGAGACAATGGTGTGAGAATGTCCAGTGTTTCTACACAGAAGAGGAATGCTACAGTCTTACTTAACATAATACCATTTATTTTTTATTTCTGCATATGTGTGCTTGTCTGCATTAGTTTATGTGAACCGAGTGTGTGCAGGTCCTTGCAAAGGCCAGAATAGGGCTTTGGATCCTTGGGAAATGGAATTAAAGAAGGTTGGAGCTACCTAATGAGTATGCTGGTATATGAACCTGAGTCTTCCGCAAGATCAGTATATGCTCTTAACCACTGATCCATCCTTTCAGGTCTATCTCAGCATTCCTAATTGTATCCCACTGATATGTCCTATACTTACTGCCACATGCCATACTGGCTTGGTCACTGCCTTTTTGTATTTCATTTTCAACTTGGGACTTATTCTTTATTCTTCACTTTTGTCAAGGTTATTTTATGTCCCTTGTATTTACAGATGAATTTTAGCATTTGCTTTCTAACTTATGGGGAAAATATATTTGGGACTCCCATAAGGATCATGCTGAATCTGTAGATCAATTTGGAAGCTTTAGTTACTACAAACTTCTAAACTTCTAAACTACTAAAACTTCTAATCTAAGAGTTGGAAGTGTTTTTCCATTTATTAAATATTACATCTCCTTTAAAAATGTTTCCTAGTTGCTAGGGTTTACATTTTCACTTTTGTTAAATTTACACCAAAGTGTAATTTCATCCTGATCTGAGCCCAGATCCAGCACCCATGCTGTCCTGCTCAACATGTCTGTGCCACCTTGCAGCATATCAGTCATCCAATGCTCAGGCTAGATAACTGTGTAGTGGCTTAGGGTGTGGACTGGTTTGTGACTTGTGAATATTATAACACATTCTGTGGTCACTTGTGTGCCTTCCCTGGGTGCCTCACAGTTTTCCATCTTCAACTCTTCTCTTTCTCTGCCCCCATCACTGCTATCTGGCTTCTACTTTAATGAGTTTAACTGTGTCGTTTAGATATCCAGTCTTTTGGTTAAAGCATTGTTCCTTTACGATGCTCCATTACTGGCAGGTTGCTGAATGAGGCTGGCTGACTGACTACTTGTTGCGTACCATATAAAGTAAATGTGATTAAACAGAGAATCTGTCTTTTAGGAGGTGGCAGAAAATCATGGCTACAGTAGCTATAAACTCTGTCAGACATAAAAGATAAACTTTATTTCCTAAAATCTTAATTTAGGAAAAAGCCAGACTTTTTTTCTCCAAAACAATTTCCCCCTTTGCCTATCCATTTTATTTTCCTCTTTTTATTATTTTTATGATGTATTAAATTAAACCATTTCCTTGCAGTGTGCTAGTTAAGACAATTTCCTTAGCTTTTGCTGAATGACTTGGCAGGCTAGATGTCTTAGAGCTGAATCATAAAATCCCATTAAAATCCAGTCATATAAAAATAAAAGATGCTGCCTGGTGCACCCTGTGACATGTTATGGTGAGGTCTCATCACATTATAATAACAACTGCCAGGAAGAAGTGACTGCTGTGTAATGCAATATGATGAAGAGAGAGGAGTATATTACCGACACAGCTAACCGCATTTAATTAAATCCCATGTCCAAATTAGCTCCCTGATTGGCATGTAAGAAGAAAACATGTTTACAGTGATGTTCAAATAGCACAGTTGTTTTAAAAACACATTGACTTTTTAGCCTATTTCTGTCTATTCTTTTTGGTCCTCACTTCTTCCATGGTGAAGTTGCTGGTACTTAGGTTCCATATGTCTCCAGGGAGGAAGGACAAGGCTTTCACGGGGCGAATACCACACTCATTTGACCAGGTAGTAAATGGAAGAGCTAGAATATAGACTTAGATTGAGAAGATTCAGGAACCTGTGGTTTCTTAGCAATGCCAAAGTTTGGTAAAGAACAGCCTGCAAGGTCAGATTGGGCAGTTGTCTGTCTTATAGCCCAAGAATCAAGAATAGTTATTAAGTGAAAAGATTAAAAGGTTACATCATAGGTAGTGAAAGTATGTGAAGTTAGTGAGGTAAGATGTCAATGTCCGTAAATAAAGTTTTATAGGGATGTAGTGCATCCACTCACACACTGTTGACCACAGCTTTTGCAGACAGTAACAGGATTGAGTACCTGCAACCAAAGTTAGATGGGCTCCAAACCTAAGACATTACTTAAGGTATAAATGTCCTGTGCTGATTCTTAGCTATCCTGGGATATGTGTGACCCATGGCTACAGGTTGGACATGCCTGATTATACACCATTATAAGTAAAGGTTGGCTGTCTCTGATCTATGTCATGATTCTTTTTTTTTTGAAAAGCATGTTCTTTTATTGAAAAAGGAAGTAAAAACATTCTATGATAAAATTGAAGCTTTACATGGAAAATATTTCTGATAAAATAGAAAAGATATATAGAAAAACACGTTAAAACTGACAATTTTAATGGAAAATTAAAGAATAAAATGGTTGACATAAAAACATTGCTAAATTAATTGAACAAGGAAGTGGAAACATTTTATGATAGAATTGAAGCTTTATGTGGAAAATATTTCTGATAAAATTGTAGAAAAATGTAGAAAAATATGTTAAAATTGAAGATTATCATGGAAAATTTTATATAGATATAATAATGGTAGGCATAAAAGTATTTCTAGCTTGATTGAAAGAGGGATTATTAATATTTTCTGATAATGTTGAAGATTTACATGGAAAATATTTCTGATAAAATTGAAGAAATATATAGAAAAACATGTTAAAATTAAAGTTTATCATGGAAAATTATACAGATAAAATGGTGGACATAAAAATAATTCTAAGTTGGTTGAAAGTGGAATTTTAAATATTTTCAGGTAAAATTGAAGATTTATATGGAAAATACTTTGATAATATTCAAGAAATATATAGAAAAACACATTAAAATTGACAATTTCATGGAAAATTATACAGATAAAATGGTAGACATAAAAAAAAATCTTTCTAAAATAATTGAAGGTAGAATTAAAAACATTTTGTGATAAAACTAGAGATTTAAATGGAAAATATTTCTGATAAAATAGAAGAAATATACAGAAAAACATGCTAAAATTGAAGATTATCATGAAAAATAATGTAGCTAAGATGGTAGACATAGAAACATTACTAAATGGATTGAAAGAGGAATTACATTTTCTAATAAAATTGAAGATTTACATGGAAAATATTTCTGTTAGTCTATGTCTTTTTATTGGGAAATTGAGCCCACTGATGTTAAGAGATCTTAAGGAATAGTGATTTTTGCGTCCTATTTTTTGATGTTATTTTTATGTTTGTGTGGTTATCTTCTTTTGGGTTTGTTGGGAGAAGATTACTTTCTTGCTTTTTCTAGAGTGTAATTTCCCTCCTTGTGTTGGCATTTTCCATCTATTATCCTTTGTAAGACTGAATTTGTGGGAAGATATTGTGTAAATTTGGTTTTATCATGGAATATCTTGGTTTCTCCGTCTATGGTGGTTAAGAATTTTGCTGGGTATAGATGTCTAGGCTGGCATTTGTGTTCTCTTAGGGTCTGTATGAGATCTGCCCAGGATCTTCTAGCTTTCATTGTCTCTGGTGAGAAGTCTGGTGTAATTTTGATAGGCCTGCCTTTATAGGTTACTTGACTTTTTCCCTTACTGCTTTTAATATTCTTTCTTTGTTTAGTGCATTTGGTGTCTTAATTATTCTTCTTATTATTTTTATTTTCTATATTCTTTATTTACATTCCCAAATGATTTCCCCTTTCCTGGTTCCCCCACTCCCTGAAAGTCCTATAAGCCCTCTTCCCTCTCCCTGTTCCCCATTTGCCTAAGAATTTCATGAATTCATTGTTTTTAATTGCTGAGTAGTATTCCATTGTGTAAATATACATGGAAAATATCTCTGATAAAATTGAAGAAATATATAGAAAAATACGTTAAGATTGATTATTTCATGGAAAAATTATACAGATAAAATGGTAGGCATAAAAATATTCCTAAGTTAATTGAAAGTGGAATTATAAACATTTTCTGATAAACCTGAAAATCTACAAGGAAAATATTTCTGACAAAACTCAAGAAATGTATAGAAAAACACGTTAAAACTGATTATTTCATGAAAAATTATACAGATAAGATGGTAGGCATAAAAAATATTACTAGCTGGGCGGTGGTGGCGCATGCCTTTAATCCCAGCACTTGGGAGGCAGAGGCAGGAGGATTTCTGAGTTCGAGGCCAGCCTGGTCTACAAAGTGAGTTCCAGGACAGCCAGGGCTACACAGAGAAACCCTGTCTCGAAAAACCAAAAAAAAAAATATTACTAGATTGATTGAAAGTAGAAGTAAAAACATTTTCTGATAAAATTGAAGATTTACATGGAAAATATCTCTGATAAAATTGAAGAAATTTATACAGATAAATTGGTAGGAATTAAAATATTTCTAATTTGATTGAAAGTAGAATTATAAACGTTTTCTGATAAAATTGAAGATTTACATGGAAAATATTTCTGATAAAATTGAAAAAAATATATGAAAAAACATTAAAATAGAATATTATCATGGAAAATTATACAGATAAAATGGTAGGTATAAAAATATTTCTAAGTTGATTGAAAGTGAAATTATGAACATTTTCTGATAAAATTGAAGATTTACATGGAAAATATCTCTGATAAAATTGAAGAAATATATAAAAAAAAGTGTTAAGATTGAGTATTTCATGGAAAAATTATACAGATAAAATGGTAGGCATAAAAATATTCCTAAGTTTTTTGAAAGTGGAATTATAAACACTTTCTGATAAAATTGAAGATCTACAAGGAAAATATTTCTGTAAAATTATTTTTCCCTCTTGGACTCAATTCTGGTTTTCTTGGAACTGTTGAGGGCTCTTTGTCAACATGCTGAAGCATTGTATTATGATGGGAAGGTAAGATTTTAGTTTTAACATTATCCTCATCCATTGGTCATGGGAGAAGCAACTTCTGTCACATTGCCAGTGCAGGCTCAGTTTTTGAGAATACATTCCATAAAGATCAGAAAGCAAATAATGATACTACTGTCAGAAAAAAACTGCCAGTCTTTTCTAGATTAACACATTAGTTATCATTGGTTCAGAAGCCTTATAAATTAAGAAGCTTAACACAACAAACATTAATCTCCTAGTTGGAATGTGCTAGGAATTTAGGGTGGGCTGGGTGCAACGCTGGCTCAGGGTGTCTCATACTTTAGCACAGCTAGGACTGAGATATCCTCAGGGCTCACCCAAGGTCCGGAGCTGCTTCTGAGCTCACCCACATGGTTTTTGGAGCCACTGCCCTGAGGTCTGACTTCCTCTCTGGCTGCTGCTAAGATTTCTCTTGGAGTCCTGGCCATATGGGCTTCTTTATAGGGACAGCTCAGAAAGTGGCAGCTTCTATCATAATGGGCAAATGAGATGGCAAAGAGGGCAAGATGGGGGCATAAGTCTCAGAAGTGACATTGTATTCATATTTCTGTGTTCCATTTACAGGAAACGGGGTACTACAACTAGCTTGTCCCCAAGACCAGGGCTTGCACAATGCTATGGGTGCCAAAAGGTGGCAAAATGGCAATTTCATATTTTTCTGGATCATAAAAGTAATCTGGAAACACAAAAGTTAACCCAGTTTAGATGTACTATGATAGGCAAAACCTCACTTAGTGCCTACCAGTCTACCATATACCAGACATGTGCGAAACCGTAATGCTCAAAATGAGCAAGCACCTCTGCTTCCATGTGCTGTTCTTTCTGGAAAAAATAAATCCTGTTGCAGTGCTTGGTATCCAAGAAGTTTCCTAAAAATGCTATTTTTATTTTTGCAGGGCAAATATCCTGTCTCAGAAACACAGCCAAGCTTCCTAGTCTGTGGCATCTATAATCCTATTGTAGACAAATGTGATTTGCTTAACCAGCTCAGAGCTGGCTCTGCACTCACTTATATTTGAAAGAGGCAGTTCATAACAGTGTGCAATGCTACACACTTGTAACTGTCTTTCTCGTGCTCCTGTTTCCTGATTGGACTTTAACAGAGAACAAAACCACCAGAGCTTCACAGAAGTCGCTTTTCTGAAAGTCTCTTGGAAGCCCTGCTGGCTACCACGTCCTCTTGCACTGCACAGGCCAAGTTGACCTAACATCTTCTTGCTCTGGATCATTTTAATTGCTTTCTTTTCTAGATGCATCTTTTCAGTCTCTCAAGTGCTCTCGTGAAAATGGCTTCTTGAACTACAAACAAGATTTTAAATGTGTGCCTAGTGATGCCAGCATTTTGTGGTTACTTTCCGTAATTAATATTCCACGTTTCAGAAACTGTTTCAAGGTTTTAATTGACTTTTGTCACCCCCATCTTGTTCCCGTACTGTGTTGGCCATCCGTGTGCATTATTAATCAACTGCACACACTGTGTTTGCCTGCCCCCTAAACTCAGTATTGAGTTCTTCTTCAAACTTTGCTTTGATTGACAGCCATAGGAGACTTTATTGTAATGGGCTTTTAAATAGCTATAGTTTGCTGTGGTAATCTTACCAACAAAAGGAGCTATTCATTTGAAAGAGTAAAAAATAGGGACTGAGAAGAGGGCAGAGTGGGTAAAGTGCTTGCTGTGCAGTCATGAAAACTTGATCTAGATCTGTAGGACACACATAAAAGGCTGAGTATGACCATGCACATCTGTAATGCTAGCTTGGTAAGGAGATGGAAATAAGAGAGCACCTAGAGCTTACCCAGCCAGCTGCCCAGGTGGTGAGTTCTAGGTTCAGAGTACAGTCTATCTCAAAAAGCAAGATAGGAATGATGGAAGAAGACATCCTGACATTGCCCTTTGGCCTCCATATTTATACATGCATACACTAAATACATGTATACAAGCGTACACTAAACACACACACATATAACGAAGAACAGATATAGCATATTTTTCTAAACCACAAACTCCTCCATATGACATAGAAGCAGTTTCCTAACCTGTTGAATGATATACATTAACAAACCTGAATTATGAATTATTTTTTATAGAAATATTGATTCATTGCTCTCAGAGTTAGGAATATGTTTCCAAAAATATAGTAAAAACCTAAGAAGTTTGATCACTGTAGTGATTATTTACTGAAAGTGACACTTGGAAAACAGTCTTTAAAATGCTTGCTTTCCACTGTTGTTTATTATTAATTTCACAGGATCTGCCTGTGGCAAATGTTCTCCTAGCTCCTTTCCGATGCATTGCAGATTTAACAAGCTAACTTTCCTCAGGCAGTGGTAGTGAGCATTCAAAGCTTCTTGTTCTCCTCTGTGGATTCCTCTGTTCATGAGATGTCTAGGCCTTGAACATCTATGTGTAAGTAGTATTGACTTTTTTTCTGTTCAGCCTTTCAGTGTTGAGACTAGAGCCCAAGGCCTCCATGCACAGGAAGGGAGCAATCTCCTGTTGGCACACTCCAACACCCTTACAATACTCTTTTTGAACTCATGGATCCCTCTGAAAGTGATAACACGAACTGCTATTTGGATAGCTCAAGTCCATGTAAACGCTTAGCTTGTCAATGCTTTCATTAACTGATGAACACATCTCACAAAGAAGAATCCAGCCCCATGAACAAGATGGCAGATTGATGTACACCTAAGAATAGTAGGTTGCTATTTCTGTTCAGTCATCAGACCAGTAGAGTCTCAAGATACTATGCTTCTGAGTACAGATTTTTTTTTTCAATCTGGGTCATTGAATAAAGTACATAGATTTTTAAGAAAATTACTTGCATGTTTCAGGGTACGGTATGGAAGGGTGGTATTCCTTCTATTCTAAGTACACATGGGTAGGACTGATTGTCACATTTTACTGTTGCCTCTAGTATATTTATTGTGTTCTTCCCTCCAGCCTTTACTTATGTTAACAACTTTTGACTCCAATTGGAAACAACTATAAGTTTACAACCATGTACCAGTCACCTGCATCTTTCCCCACAGAACTATGTTCTACTCTCCCAACTCTGTTCAGTAACCTGGATGCTGATTCTGCAAGCAAAATTTCCTTGGAACCTTTGCCAAGTGTCTTTTGTCTGGTTTTGGCCATTGGAAGGTACTTGAAGGAGATTAGAGACAGACAAAAGGGGAGAAGTCAGGGTACTTTAATCTTATTTTTTCCTACTTGGCTTTGGGGGTAAAGTTCAACACAGGCTGGATCTCCTTTGTTAATCAAATTCTTCACGATACAGACCCAACCCTCTTTTGTCTAATTTCTTATTAGAGATTAGAAATTAGACTTCCAGATTCTTGCCTTTGCTATCAACACCCAACTGCTCTCTGTCTAACTTTTGCCCTAGAGTAATATCCACTTCCTATGTTTGTAAATCTTTGAGTTGCTTCAATATATCATTTGGCTTTCAAATTCATTCAACCTTGGCACTAATTTCTTGAATTAAATTTCCTTTGTAAATAACCAGATATAGGGCTGAAAAGATGGCTTAATGGTTTAGGGCACTCACTACTCTTTCAAAGAACTCAGGTTTGATTTCTAGCACCCATGTGACAGTTCACACACATGTGTAACTCCAGTTCCAGGGCATCTGCTTCCATCTTCTGACCCCCCCCCATGTATCATTCACACATATAGTACACATATATACCATGCAGTAAAACACTCATACATATAAAATAAATCTCTCTCCCCCCCCCTCTCTCTCTCTCTCTCACACACACACACACACACACACACACATACACACACAAAAACCCTAACTCTACCAGATAATTTTAAGATCATGGAATAGATATACTTGACTTTGTTTTGTTTGCTAAATATATAATTGAAAATCCCATCTACTATACATGAAACAAATATATGAGGACTGAGAAAGATAAGAAGATGGAAGAGTATGAAGATGATGGTGATGGACCTATGGAGGCACACTGGGCAGGGATTAGGATCCATATAATGGTGAACAGTATCCATCCCCATAGCTGAATCAGACACTGGAGAACTAGCTACTTATTTCTGCCAGGAGGTGCAGATAAAAACCTCTAGCAAGGGACTACCATGCCCTTTAACCAAAATACTAGGAAAAGGGCAACTTGTTAAAGAAGAATGCAATTGGATAGCACTTACTCTATTGTAGACAAACATCATAGAAGAAAATTGTTGCCTGCCCCCTCCAAGCAAATGCTGAGTAGAGAGTCCAAGGGTCCTGTTCTTTCCAGGTAGAAGCTGAGAGATTGATCAATAGAGCTCCAAAGTGAAATAGACAAACCCACAGTGGTGGTTGAAAACTCCTCCCTCAGTAATAGACAGAGGAGCTCCTCGACATAAAGCCTGCAGATAGAACTCAGCAACATGACCAGCCCACAGAATCAAATAGATATTTATAGCAGACTCTACCCATCAACAACAGAACATGCACATTTGGGGTATTTTTTGTCCATGGTACAGTAACCTACATCATGACCTATAAAAACAACCTCGAAAGTGTAGAAACTGAAATCATATGGAGAGTGTTCTCTGAGCACAATGAACTCAGACCAGAAACCAGAATTGGGCTGGAAGTAGAAAAAGCACCCAGTGCCTGAAAATTGAACAATACAATTCTATATAACCCAGTAGTCAACAGCGTCTCAAGAGAAATAAATACATTGAAGTGAAAACACATCTCACAATATATGGAACACAATGAAGGCAGTGATGAAAGATAATTCTACAGTGTGAAGGCTCACATTAGGAATGAGGAACAGCCAAATGACATCATCAAGATTGTGAAAGAAGGCAGCTTCACTTTGTCAGAAAGAAGTATTGATTGGCAGCTATCCACAGACAAACAAAGCAAAAGAAGCAAACAAACAAACAAGAACCCACCGTGGAGACAATCAAAACAGCACAGGCCCAAGTTATCTGGTACCCCTTATACTCCAGTGAAAATTCATGCTACAGAGAAGTAGGCAGAACATCACCTTCACTGTATCATCTTTCCTGCCTCCTCTTCCCCTACTCCAAGGCAGCACACTGAAAGGGCTCTTCAGGGCTCTTGGTTTGCAAGCTAGTGAAAGAGAACCAGGGAGAAGAGTATCTAGCTTTCCCATCCCTGTGAGAAGCTCCTTAGGTATGCTATCTTATTCTTACCTTATGAGAGATTAAGGATTGAGGATGAAATTGCTTTCCTAGGCCACTGGGAGACATGTGACAAGGCAAAGAGGTGAAGAAGCATGGAGAGTCAGTGAGCAGACTTTGGGGAAGTATGATGCATTTGTCACCAGAGGCACCTGGTCACCATTCAATAATAGCTAAGTGCTTGGAGCTCTAGACAGCCAGTTCCAGGCCTCTCAGAGCTCAGACTAGAGCCTGAGATCACACAAAGGAAAGGAGAAGACCTCAAAGTGATTTTTCCCCAACAAGTAGACTTCACTTTAGTGGTACCTGAGAGTTAGTTAATCAGTGTTCCGTACAGCACTAAAGGCCATCACCAGCCTCTGTTCCGGGAGGTAGACAATGAACAACTTGGTATTTCTGCTGAGCAAGGCAATTATTTCACTATGCAGATCCATTTAACCTTTCCAGGCTGCTACAGTGACCCTGTCTAATTGAGGGCACCTTTGGTCAAGGGTACACTGAGGCTCATCAAAACTGGAGGTGACATGAAATCATATGAACAGAAGACAGGTGACATCCATATGAGACTGTCCACAGTAGTAAGTTTTGTGTAAGATCCTGAAGTCACAGGTGACAATAAGAAAATGAGCAAGTGGGATTATGTCAAGTTATCTTCTATGTAGCAAAAGAACAAGCGAATGAGGAGACAGACTCTGGAGGCATTTGTAAACCGGAATCTACTAAGGAATACATCAAAAGTATATGAAAAGCTCCAGCAACTAAACAGAAGTAAAATGGTCCAATTAAGAAACAGCCTGAATAAATGTTTCTAAAAAGAAGAGATATGACTGACCTTCAGATCCATGAGCTAAATGATTGCCAGTAAGAAATAGAGAGATCTGCCCTGCAGAGGGACCTGCACTGGGAGAGAGCGCACCGGCAAAAGGAGGGAGCACACCAGCCTCCCCTTGGCAACCTCTGCTCTGGGGATTGACTGCGCTGAGTCTCCAGATACGCAGGGACTCCTCAGTATAACATTGCTTGGGACACAGCTTGTTGGGCTTCCACCTGGGCCCAAGAGCGGGACAGCTCTCTGGTCATCTGGGTGCCAGCTCTGCTGTGGGCCATCTGCCCTGCAGAGTGATCTGCACCAAGAGGGTGCACAGTGCACTCCGCCATCTTTGCTCCAGCAACAGAGCAGTTGGGACCTCCAGGCGCAGGATAATCAAGCATAATATTGCTTGGGACTCAGCCAGCTAGTGTGCTCCCGGCTCCCAAGAGCTGGGTAGTTCTGTGGTCATCTACTGCAAACTCTGCTGTGGGACATATCCCCTGCAGAGGGATCCACACTGGGAGAGAGCACACCCGCAGAGGGAGGGGGTGCACCAGCCGCCCCTTGGTGACCTCTGCTCTGGGGATTGACTATGCTGAGCCTTCGGATGTGCAGGGATTCCCCAATATAACATCACTTGAGGCAAGGCACAGCAGGGCTCCAAAGTCACTCAGGAGCAGGGCAGCAACTCAGCAATCAGTGCCAGGGGAATCCCAGTCATCCGGGGCCGGGGTGGGGGGGTGCGGGGGGGAGGGCAGAAACAGCCTTGCAGGCTCACAGGAGGTCCAACCAACAGCCAGTGACAGCACGACCAACTAACACCAGAGGTAACCAGATGGCAAAAGGCAAACGTAGGAACGTTACTAACAGAAATCAAGGCAATATGGCACCATCCAAACCCAACTCTCCAACAGCAGCAAGTCCTGGATACCCCATCACACCCGAAAGGCAAAAATCTGGATTTAAAATCACTTCTCATGATGTTATTAAAGGATTTCAAGAAGGACACAAATAAATCTCATAAAGAAGTACAGGAGAACATGAACCAAAGGGTAGAAGCCCTTACAAAGGAAACACAAAAATTGCTTAAGAAATACAGGAGAATATGGGTCAACAGATGGAGGCCCATAAGGAGGCAACACAAATTCACTTAAAGAAATGAATCAACGAGTAGATGCCCTTACAAAGGAACCACAAAAATTGCTTAAAAAAATGCAGGAGAATATGGATCAACAGATGGAAGCCCATAAGGAGGAAACACAAAAATCGCTTAAAGAAATACAGGAGAACTTGGGTCAACAGGCAGAATTCCTGAAAGAGGAAATGCAAAAATATCTTAAAGAAATACAGGAAAATACAAACAAACAAGTGAAGGATCTCAGCAAATCCATCTAGGATTTAAAAATAGGAAATAGAAACAACTAAGAAATCACAAAGGGAGACAACTTTGCAGATAGAAAACCTTGGGAAGAAATCAGGAGTCATAGATACAAACACCAATGAAAGAATACAAGAGATGGAAGAAAGAATCTCAGGTGCTGAAGATACCATAGAAAGCATCGACTCAACAGTCAAAGAAAATTCAAAATGCAAAAAACGTGTAACCCAAAACATACAGGAATTCCAGAACACAATGAGAAGACCAAGCCTAAGGATTATAGGTATAGATGAGAGTGAAGATTTGCAACTTAAAGGGCCAGCAAATATCTTCAACAAAATTATGGAGGAAAACTTCCCTAACCTAAAGAGAGAGATGACGATGAATGTGCAAGAAACCTAACAGAACTGCAAACAGACTGGACCAGAACAGAAATACCTCCGTCACATAATAATCAAAACACCAAATGCACTAAACAAAGAAAGAATATTAAAAGCAGTAAGAGAAAAAGGCCAAGTAACATATAAAGGAAGACCTATCTGAATCACATCAGACTTCTCACGAGAGACTATGAAAGCTAGAAGATCCTGGGCAGATCTCGTACAGACTCTAAGAGAACACAAATGCCAGCCTAGACTACTATACCCAGCAAAACTCTCTATCACCATAGATGGAGAGACCAAGATATTCCATGATAAAACCAAATTTACACAATATCTTTCCACAAACCCAGCCCTGCACAGGATAATAGGTGGAAATCGAATATACAAGGAGAGAAACTACACCCTGGAAAAAATGAGATAGTAACCTTCTTTCATCAAACCCAAAAGTAGATAACCACTCAAACATAGAGATAGCTACAAGAATAGCAGGTGGCAATAATCACTATTTCTTAATCTCTCTTAATATCAATGGTCTCAACTCCCCCAATAAAAAGACATAAACTAACAGACTGGATACATATACAGGACCCAGCATTTTGCTGCATGCAGGAAACGCACCTCAGTGTCAAAGACAAACACTACCTCAGAGTAAAAGGCTGGAAAGCAATTTTACAAGCAAATGGTCCCAGGAAACGAGCCGGAGTAGCCATCCTAATATCAGATAAAATTGACTTTCAATCTAAACTCATCAAAAAAGACACGGAAAGGCACTACATACTAGTCAAAGGAAAAAAACTCCAAGAAGAACTCTCAGTTCTGAATATCTATGCTCCAAATGCACGGGCACCATCATTCATAAAAGAAGCTTTACTAAAACTCAAAGCACACATTGCACCTCACACAATAATAGTGGGTGACTTCAACACCCTGCTCTCTGAAATGGATCGTTCAGGAAAGTAGAAACTAAACAGGGACACAGTGAAACTAATTGAAGCCTCAGACCAAATGGAACTAACAGATATATATATATAACATTTTATCCTAAAGCAAAAGAATATACCTTGTTCTCAGCACCTCATGGTACCTTCTCCAAAATCAACCATATAATTGGTCACAAAACAGACCTCAACAGATATAAGAAGAAAGAACTAATCCCATGCCTCCTATCAGATCACTGTGGAATAAGGGTGGTCTTCAATAACAACAAAAACAACAGAAAGCCCACATACACATGGAAGCTGAAAAATGCTCTACTCAATGATACCTTGATCAAGGAGGAAATCCTTGATCAAAGACTTTTCAAAATTTAATGAAAATGAAGGCACAACACACCCTAATTTATGGGGCACAATGAAAGCCATGCTAAGAGGAAAATTCATAGCCCTGAGTGCCTTCAAAAAGAAACAGGAGAGAGCGCACACTAGCAGCTTAATGGCACACCTGAAATCCCTGGAACAAAAAGAAGCAAATACACTCAAGAGGAGTAGAAGACAGGAAATCATCAAACTCAGGGCTGAAATCAATCAAGTAGAAACAAATAAAACCATACAAAGAATCAACAAAACTAGGAGTTGGTTCTTTGAGAAAATCAGCAAGATAGATAAGCCCTTAACCAGACTAGTCATAGGGCACAGAGACAGTATCCAAATGAACAAAATCAGAAACAAAAAGGGAGATATAGCAACAGAAACTGAGGAAATTAAAAAATCATCAGATCCAACTACAAAACCCTGTATTCAACACAACTAGAAAATCTGGAGGAAATGGACAATTTCCTAGACAGATACCAAATACCAAAATTAAATCAGGATCAAATAGGTCATCTAAACCATCCTATAATCCCTGAAGAAATAGAAGTGGTCATTGGAATTCTTCCAACGAAAAAAAGCACAGGTCCAGACAGTTTTAGTGCAGAATTCTATCAGACCTTCAAAGAAGACCTAACACCAATACTGTACAAACTACTCCACAAAATAGAAACAGAAGGAACACTACCCAACTCGTTCTATGAAGCCACAATTATGCTAATACCAAAGGTACACAAAGATCCGACAAAGAAAGAGAATCTCAGGCCAATTTCTCTTATGAACATCGATGCAAAAATACTCAATAAAATTCTTGCCAACCGAATCTAAGA
This sequence comes from Tokudaia tokunoshimensis, assembly GCA_036184795.1. NCBI lineage: Eukaryota > Metazoa > Chordata > Mammalia > Rodentia > Muridae > Tokudaia > Tokudaia tokunoshimensis. The sequence goes on along the minus strand of BTHU01000011.1, from coordinate 105,758,689 downwards.
ACACATCAAAATGATCATTCACCATGACCAAGTAGGCTTCATCCCAGGGTTGCAGGGATGATTCAATATAAGGAAGTCCACCAATGTAATCTACTACATAAACAATCTCAAAGGAAAAAAAACACATGATCATTTCATTAGATGCTGAGAAAGCATTTGACAAAATTCAGCATCCTTTCACGTTAAAGGTCTTGGTAAGATCAGGAATTCGAGGCCCATATCTAAACATAGTAAAAGCAATTTACAGCAAACCTGTAGCCAACATCAATCTAATTGGAGAGAAACTTGAAGCAATCCCACTAAAATCAGGGACTAGACAAGGCTGCCCTCTCTCTCCATATCTTTTCAATATAGTACTTGACGTTCTAGCTAGAGCAATTAGACAATAAAAGGAGGTCAAAGGGATACAAAGTGGGAAAGGAAGAAGTCAAACTATCATTATTTTCAGAATATATGATATTATACTTAAGTGACCCAAAGAACTCCACCAGAGAACTCCTACAGCTGATAAACAACTTCAGCAAAGTGTCCGGATATAAAATCAACTCGAGCAAATCAGTAGCCTTCCTATACTCAAAGGATAAGCAGTCTGAGAAAGAAATAAGAGAAATGATTCCCTTCACGATAGCCACAAACAATAGAAAGTATCTTGGTGTGACTCTAACCAAACAAGTGAAAGATCTGTATGACAAGAACTTCAAGTCTCTGAAGAAAGAAATTGAAGAAGACCTCAGAAGATGGAAAATGGTAATAGATTGGCAGGAATAATATAGTAAAAATGACCATCTTGCCAAAAGCAATATAAAGATTCAATGCAATTCCCCTCAAATTCCCAACTCAATTCTTCATAGAGTTAGATAGAGCAATTCAAAAATTCATCTGGAATAACAGAAAACTGAGGATAACTAAAACTATTCTCAACAGTAAAAGAACTTCTGGGGGAATCAGTATCCCGGACCTCAAGCTGTACTACAGAGCAATAGTGTTAAAAACTGCATGGTATTGGTACAGTGACATGAATGTAGATCAATGGAACAGAATTGAAGACCCAGAAATGAATCCACACTCCTAGGATCACTTGATCTTTGACAAAGGAGCTAAAACCATCCAGTGGAAAAAAGATAGCCTTTTCAACAAATGGTGCTGGGTCAACTGGAGGTCAGCATGCAGAAGAATGCAAATTGACCCATTCTTATCTCCTTGTACTAAGCTCAATTCCAAGTGGATCAAGGACCTCCACATAAAACCAGACACACTGAAACTAATAGAAAAGAAACTAGGGAAGAGCCTTGAACATATGGGCACAGTAGAAAATTTCCTGAACAGAACACCAATAGCTTATGCTTTAAGATCAAGAATTGACAAATGGGACCTTATAAAATTGCAAAGTTTCTCTAAGGCAAAGGACACTGTCAAAAGGACAAAGCAGCAACCAACAAACTGGGAAAAGATCTTTACCAATCCTACATCCGACAGAGGGCTAATATCCAATATATACAAAGAACTCAAGAAGTTAGACTCCAGAGAACCAAATAATCCTATTAAAAATGGGGTACAGAGCTAAACAAAGAGTTCTCACCTGAAGAATATCTAATGGCTGAGAAGTACCTAAGGAAATGTTCAACATCCTTAGTCATTAGTGAAATGCAAATCAAAACAACCCTGAGATTCCACCTCACACTGGTCAGAATGGCTAAGATGAAAAACACAGGAGACAGTGTTGGCGAGGATGTGGAGAAAGAGGAACACTCCTCCACTGCTGGTGGGATTGCAAGCTGGTACAACCACTCTTGGAAGCAGTCTGGTGGTTCCTCAGAAAACTGGGCATGACTCCCAGAGGATCTGGCTATACCACTCCTGGGCATATACCCAGAAGCTTCCCCTGCATGCATTAAGGACACATGCTCCACTATGTTCATATCAGTCTTATTTATAATAGCCAGAAGCTGGAAAGAACCCAGATGTCCCTCAATGGAGGAATGGATTCAGAAGATGTGGTATATTTACACAATGGAATACTACTCTGAAATTAAAAACAATGAATTCACGAAATTCTTAGGCAAATGGTCAGAACTTGAAAAAATCATCCTTAGTAAGGTAACCCAATCACAAAAGAACACACATTGTATGCAGCCACTGATAAGGGGATATTAACTCAGAATCTCGAAATACCCAAGACGCAATTCCCATATCAATAGATTTCCAAGAAGATGGAAGGAGAGACCCCTGTTCCTGGAAAGACTGGATGTAGGGGAATACCAGAACAGAGAAGTGAGAGGGGGTTGAATGAGGAACAGAGGGAGGGAAGGGGGCTTATGGGACTTTCGGGGAGGGAGAAAACGGGAAAGGGGAAATCATTTGGAATATATATAAAAGATAATAATAAAAAATATCATGTTAAAAAAAGAAGTAGAGAGAATACAATAATAAAAGAACTTCTGGGGTAATCACCATCCCTGACCTGAAGCAGTACTACAGAGCAATTGTATTAAAAATTGCATGGTATTGGTACAGTGACAGGCAGGTAGATCAATGGACTAGAACTGAAGACCGAGAAATGAACCCACACACCTATGATCATTTGATCTTTGACAAAGGAGCTAAAGTCATCCAATGGGGAAAAAAAAACCCAGTATTTTCAACAAATGATGCTGGTTGAACTGGTGGTCAACATGTAGAAGAATGTAAACTGATCCTTTCTTATCTCCCTGTACAAAGCTCAAGTCCAAGTGGACCAAGGACCTTCACATAAAACCAGATGCACTGAATCTAATAGAAGAGAAAGTGGGGAAGAGCCTTGAAAACATGGGCACAGGGGAAAAGTTCCTGAACAGAACACTAATGGCTTGTGCTCTAAGATCAAGAATTGACAATGTAAGGCAAAGGATACCGTCAGTAGGATAAAACTACAACCTACAGATTGGGAGAAGATTTTTACCTGATAGAGGGCTAATATCCAATGTATACAAAGAACTCAATTAGTTAGACTCCAGAGAACTAAATATCCCTATTATAAATGGGGTACAGAGCTAAACAGAGAATTCTCAACTGCGGAAACTCAAAAGGTTGAGGAGCACCTAAAGATATGTTCAACATCCTTAGTCATTAGTGAAATGCAAATGAAAGCAACCCTGAGATTCCATGTCACACCAGTCAGAATGGCTAAGATCAAAAACTCAGGGGATAGAAGATGCTGGCGAGGATTTGGAGAAAGATGAACACTCCTCCATTGCTGGTAGGATTGCAAGCTGGTACAACCACTCTGGAAATCAATCTGACGGTTCCTTAGAAAACTGAACATTACTATGTTATGGGAGGACCCAGCTATACCACTCCTGGACTGTGGGCCTCCGTGCAGAGGCCCCGCCGAAAGCCTGTGTGAGGGTTCCGTTGGAGGGGGCCGCTCTTGCCTCCTGCCTAGCCGTTGTTGCTGCTGTTGTGGCTGGCTGCGGGCCTCTGTGCAGAGGCCCCGCTGAAAGTGGGTGCGGGGGTTTGCCCATGCTGCTCCGTGCCCTATCCAGTCTGAGGCTGGCGAAGGCCGCCTAGCCGGGAAAGGTTATGAAGGAGCGGCTGACATTGTTCCCGGAGAGAGGAACCTCTCCCTGTGTGTTACAGCTCTTTGTGATAAAACCTCCCAGAAGGCAGAGTAATATTCAAACACCCTTTATTGTTCTATAGGATCCAGATTGGGATTTATATATGATTTGGGGATGCTCCGGGGTTTGGCAGCAGGTACTTCTCATTGGCTTGGATTGAGAGTTTGGGTAAACCTTATTTACATGTGGGGAGGGCTTGGGGCTGCAACTACGTGACTGGTAGCCACACATCTCTCCTGGGGGGGGGCTTCAACTGCGCCAGGAGCTAGGTTCCAGGGGGCGATGACTGAACTCCTCCTGACCCATGCAGGTGGAAGCTCCGCCCACAAGGTTGTAGGTATTAGCCACCCCCTACTTGGTCCTGGGGTTCAAAGTCTTTGCTCTACCTGAGAACCAGGCTGCCTGTGCACAGACCACCTCCCGACACTGGACATCGACTCAAAAGTTGCTCCAACCTGTAATAACACATATGCTCCACTATGTTCATAGCAGCCTTATTTATAATAGCCAGAAGCTGGAAAAAAACCACAGAGGAATGGATACAGAAAATGTGGTATATTTACACAATGGAGTACTACTCAGCTATTAAAAACAATGAATTTATGAAATTCTTAGGCAAATGGATGGAGCTATTTGGTGTGCTCAGGCTCATGCTTAGCTCCATTTCTTATAGCCCCAGACCTTCTGCCTAGCGAATGGTACTGCCCATAGTGTGCTGGACTTTCATCCATCAACTACTAATCACAGCAACCCCTGTAGGCATTCCCACAACCTAGTATGATCTGGCCAATCTCTCAATTGAAATGTCCTTTTCAGGTTACTTGTCTAGGCTCAAGCTGACAGTTAGCTAGCTAGGATACCTGTCAACTAAGAACATTATAGCCAGCAAGGATACCCTGTGGAAGTCAGTTGAGAGAATATATCTCTACCAAACTTGAAACTTAAGAAATGCTTACTGGAGTTTTTAAAGTTAAAAGCAAGTGATTTTGGTGAGTAAATGGTATATATTAGGACATATAGAAATTACTTACATGAGTAACTACAAATTTAAATTGTTCAAATTGTAAGCATTGTGTCTAACCACCTTTAAAAGGAAGACTGAAAAACCAAAATGATTATATTAATATGATCATATTAATGTTTAGAGATAAGCTGAGAGACCAAATCTTTTAAGGTCAGACTCCATTTTAGAAAACCTAAGTTCAGATAAATTAACAGGCCAGTACCAAGCATTAGTTTCCAAGTTACCCTCCAACAAAATCTGAGCCTAGGTCCAGTTTCTAGGCTAACCCCAAAAGACCAGGGTCTTCAGGTTAATTTCCCCCTACAATTAATTGTTTCCAGGTTAATTCCCAACAACCTCGACCCCCTGCCTGATGACCACCAATACAAAGGGAAATAGAAGTTAAGTTTTTGGTTTGACTCCTAGCACGGCCAATTATGCTAATTGCCATAGTAGCTCTTCAGTTAGATGCTTGCCAGGCTAGAAATGCTCACTCCCCACTTGTTGCTTTTTATAAAGCCTTACCCCAACAAATGCTGGGAGCTTCTCTCCACCAAAACCATCCTGCCTGTCAGTGGTGGCCAGAGGGGTCTGAGCTAGCTCAAATAAAGGCCCTATTGTGATTTGCATCTCTCTTGTTTGTTTTGGGAGGTTCGCTAACACTTCCCTGGCACTACAAAGCAGTACACAAAAAATGCAAAATAGGACATCAAACATTTAAAATGTAGAATGAAGCACAAATGTATAATTTGTTTTAGTATGTTTTTATCAGTGCGTTAGTATTTTCATTAAGGATAAGAAATATCAAAGAGAAAGGAGAGAGCTTGACAGAGATGCAAGGAAACACTGAATTTGCAGTTGATCAATGTTGACTAACCTGATTTATCTAGTATCTTAAGGGAGCTAGGGGTATGTTTTTGTAAGATACACAGACGCACGCGTGCGCGCGCATGCGCGCGCGCGCACACAAACACACACACACACACACTCACACCCCTATAAATGTGAGACCTAATTAAGTAATCTCTGTAGACTATAACAAGTATCTCATATCCTATAGCCTTACTTGAATTTTACTTCAACTATCATTTTAAGAATATGGAAACGTGTAAAAGACCATGACTCTTTAGGGGTTTGCAGCAAGGGAGAGCCACATACCTTTGGGCCTGTGGGGTGAGAGGAAGACGTTTGCTGCACTGTGGTGAGAACTGCAATTCTGGGAGAAAAGACTTGGCAGCAGTGGCATCTGTTTGAGGAATGTATCTTCTGCTGCCTTGCAGGGAGTGAACCTGGATCCACGGGCTGTTCTCCCACAGCTACTGATGAGGGAATCCTTTGAGAACACTGAGGACAGGGAAGCTTTGTAGGTTCAGAATTGGTTCCTGAGCAGATAGTAGGAGGGACATGGTTAAGTGTGGGCATGAAGGGACAAACAGAGAATACTCAATTCGATTTTCCTTAAGATCATCACATAATTACAACAATCAACCAAATATTTTTTTAAAAGAAATATCTCTGGGCTACCTAGGAAGATCAGCTGTTTGTAAGGATCAGATTTGTAGGGATTTGGATTATGTTTTAAGAGGTAAAATAATGAAAGCTTGCCGGGCAGTGGTGGCGCACGCCTTTAATCCAAGCACTTGGGAGGCAGAGGCAGGTAGATTTCTGAATTCCAGGCCAGCCTGGTCTACAGAGTGAGTTCCAGGACAGCCAGGGTTACACAGAGAAACCCTGTCTTAAAAAAACAAAACAAAACAAAAAAAAGAGGTAAAATATTTGAAAATAATTGCCTCTTATATTTGAATGCCTGCCTTCGCTTTTTATGATAGGTGACTATGGAAATACCACTAAACCATGGTAGACATCAGTTTGAGTTTGAAAACGTAACCTAGCATTTGACTCTGCTCAGCATTTTCCTTATTGGGTGACCTTGGGCAACTTACTGAACCTCAATGAGTTTCTGTTTACTCATCTGCAAAATAGATGTGATAATATCTCCTTCTTAGAATGGTTGTGTAGCTACAAGAACAAAATTGAAAGATGTGTGTGAAAGCACCTGGTAGGCACTCAATACATTCTGATTGAATTTGAATCACAAATTCCAAATTAGTAGCTTCAAAATTCATGAGGTAAGGCCACAAGTTAAAATTAAGAGTGAATTTTTAAAAGGAGAAGAAAATCTGTGTTTAGCCTGTTAATGTCATCTATCACTCAATTATTATTATAATTTGATCAGCAAACTGTTCTCTATTGATGGATCTTTCACTCTGTTTTGATTACAAATGTGAAGTCTTACCAGGATTCAGAGCCTATTAAGAATTCAATGGGTTTTTTCTTAATTATCTGATAATCTGCTGTGAGAGAGAGAGAAAGAGAGAGAGAAAGAGAGAGAGAGAGAGAGAGAGAGAGAGAGAGAGAGAGAGAGAGAGAGAGAGAGAGAGAGATCAAGTTAATTTGCTGTGGGTAGTTGGTTACACTGGTTACACCAAGAATTTGAACTTTGCCTCTTTAATTTGAAGGATGAGAGTGACTGGCAAACAGCAGCTCCAAGGCAGCCTGAGGTACATCTCTTTTGTGAACCCTCACAAATAGGTTGCCATGGTAATGTTGACAATCACAAACTTTTAATAGCAACAGCTGAGAGTGTGGGAGAAAAATAAATATCGCAGGTAGAGTTTGCATCCAGAAACACTTTAATTCCTACATCAGTAGCTCCATTTCCTTTTTAGTCACAGGCTCAGACTCGATGATTATAAACTTTTATCAATTATAGCGAACTTTGTTTCTATTAATTATCCTTTTATTGGCACACTTTTCAAGAACAAGCCAGCTGCACATTCCTAATAGGCAGGTGCATTTTAAACATGAGAACTACCCTGCTGGGTCAGAGCCACATTCTTTGATTTTTGCCAATGACAGAAGCCTCTAGAATTGTATCGGCTCCCTGTCTAAAGAAATTTTAAGATGGCCAAAGATTTGCTCTTGCTAGGATTTGAAAAACAAAAACAAAAACAAAACAAAACAAAACAAAAAAAAAGCTAAAACAGCATGGCTTACCTGAGTGCCTAACACTGTTAGAATCGAAGCATTTCCTCCTAAACCAAATCTACACAGAGTCCTGTGACTTTATGACTATGGACACCATGAAAGCAGATTCCTCCTGAGCATCATATGGTACCAGCTCCCTTACACTGGGAACAGCACTCACCACATTGTAGATATAGTAAAGCTTGGGGTTTGGGCAGGTGTGGGTCAGCAAGGGTTTTTATAAAAAAACAGATAGGGCTGGGAGTAGGGTTTTGTGGCAGAGTGCTCGCCTAGTGTTGTGGGAGGCCTTAGGTTCAACTTTTATAAAAGAAAGGAAGGGAGGAAGGAAGGAAGAAAGAAAGAAAGAAAGAAAGAAAGAAAGAAAGAAAGAAAGAAAGAAAGAAAGAAAGAAAGGAAGGAAGGAAGGAAGGAAGGAAGGAAGGAAGGACGAAAGGAAGGAAAACAGGGCAAGAGCCAGGGATTAAATACTTTAATCTTCAAGTGATAAAGTTTCCAACACAACTAGCCCCTCTGCTGTTGAGTAAAAGCAGACATTGGTGTGGAAATGAAAAGGCATGGCTGAGTTCAATTAAACTTTACTTACAAAGACAGGCAAGTACTGGAGTCTGCTTGTGGACAATGTTTTACTAACCTTTCATGCCAGCCTCAGTTCAGAGCATGGACTCATTAGCTGGAACACTCACATCTCTGTCTTGGCACTGTAGCTCATTACTGTGACTCAGGTTCTAGGAACAAAGAGGGAGCTGATAATTATTGGGAAATACATCATAGGAAATACACAGACACACACAGACAAACAGACAGATACACACACACATACACACACACACACACACACAAACTGCATATGTGTTCTGAATAGGTAATTCAGAAAAATTTAAGATAGTGAAGAATTTGCTATTGTTAGGTAATATTTAAACAATTAGACAAAAGAAAATAAGGAGAATGGCCAGGCTCTATGGCACATACCATTAACTCAGGAATCAGGAGGCAGGAGCAGATGGATCTCTGTGAGTTCAAGGCCAGCCTGGATTATGTTATGACATAGTGAATATTAGGCAGCCAAAGCTATGTAGAGAGACTCAGTATAAAAACGAACAAACAAGCCACAACAAACAAGCAACAAAAATGCAGAAGGGCTTATCGGAGTGTCCATCATTGTTAGAAGCAAAGTTTTTCACCTTTGACTCCTACACACAGTCCTGTAAGCTCATGATTACACATACTATGAAAGCAGATTCTTCCCTCAAATTGTTTGATACCAGTTTCCTTATGCTTAGAACAGTGGTTGGCATATTATAGATACATGAACAAATAATTGTTTAAAACTTAAAAATAAGTACTTTAGAAATGAATACTATTTTAATTTCTTTAAAGATATTCAGACAAGCCAAGAAATAGTAACTGTGAAATTGCAGTCTCTGGATAAAGAGTTAGAATATCCACAGCCCCTCTTATCACTTTATTCTCTTCTCGTTGCATACTATTAGAGTCTGAAAGTGGATTTAAGGTACCTGGGGAGTGGCAAGGTGAGTGGTTGTTGATCCTGCCTGAAGACCAGGAGTTCAGATCTACAGCACCCATGCAGAAATCTGGGCACACACCTGTAGCTGTGAGTAAGCTTCAGACTCAATGAGAAACCCTGTCTCAAAAGTAAGGTAGAGAATGATAAAGGAAGACACTTGGTGTTGTTCTCTGGCCTTCACCTGCGCACGCGCGGACACACACACAGACATACACACACATAAACACAGACATACACACGCATAAACACAGACATACAAACACATATAAACACACACACACACACACACACACTTACAGACACATACACACCCTGTGATAAAAGCCACTGCTTTGTATCCTAGCTTGAAATATCTAGCAACAGAAAGAGAAAAAAAAAAGATGGAAGTATGACTCTGCCACAGAACACTTACCCAATCACACATAGTCCCTGGGTGCTGCTTCCAGTACTGCTTCACAAGCTGACAATAGTCAGTGGTGTTGTTGCTTACCATCTCATCCTAAAACCCATGAGGCTCTTCAAGCAGGGAAGGCAAAGCAATTCTGACCTTAGGTTACATAAAAACAAGGTCAATCCATATCACAAATTAGTAGGCTAGGTGTAAACCTGGCATAGGATGTATTTGTTGTGTGTGTATTGTTTGTAACATTGACGTATGTGTATGCATGTGTCAATTCACACATATTGGCCTGCCTTACACTATACATATGTATATGTGTGTATGCAGATGTTCCTATAATTCACACACTGTTACTTGTAGGCTCTCTGGCCTTCACAGCATCCTTCTGTCTGTCTCACTTGTCATGTAGAAAGCTGGGATGAGTACAGTATATTACCACAGCACTTCCCTATTGTGTCTCTTGCTTTCTCAATCTGCTCTCTACATAGTAGTCATCCAAGTGATCTCCTTAAGATGTTCATCAGCTCTTGCCACTTCCTTGCATCCCATGGAGGGAACATTAAATCCAAGCTCCCATACCTCACATGGTGTCCAGTTTTCAGTGTCTCCCTAAACCCTCTCCTTTTCCATGCCCCTGCTTCAGTTCCCTTCAGACTCGTGGAACAGCTGAGATTTCTTTCTAGAGTTTCAGCATTTCTCCCTCAGCCCTCCTGGGCCTGTTCTCAGCTGCACTGCCTTGGACTGAGCCTCCCAGAGACTTGCCCTGCTGGCTTCTCAGTCTGAGATTCCTGTGCCTAAACTGACACCTAGTATATGCAAGTAGTGCTAGTAAGGTATTGACCTCCAGGCAGGATGAGCTATGTTATTGGCAGGCCCTGGTGCAAATAAAAATTCAGGTTTTCTTGTGCAAAAAATTATGCACAATTTTAAGACAGCCGCAGTAGACCATTAGACCAAAAACTTTTTCAAGGTTACATAGCCCTGCCTCCAGGCACTTTATGACATCTCTCTAGGCTCAAACTCCTCCTATTTAAGACAATAGAATATGATCCCCTTCATGGCACACATATGGTCCATATATGAGTTCCCATGAGCCAGGACGTTGCAACAGTACCCTGGTCATAGATCACACTCTGCACATGGCATTATTGTAAATCCAGCTTCTCCTGTGTAAGAAAAAGTATCTGGAACACCAATTTTCTAGCTCTTTTTCTCTCTGAATAACCTCCCTAGTAACTCTCCCAAGTAACTAACCCAACAGTATCAAATAGGACTGGGATGTGGGTGTTGCTTGCAAATTATTTTGACACATTCAAGGTATGGACCGACAGCATATTTGGCTTGCTGAAAGGAATATGTCAAACAGAGTTAGCTGTTATGAAAACTGGCTTGACAATAGCTAAATCATGTCACCCTTCTGAGCCTACCACTGACACCAGAATGATAAATAATACCTGCCACCCACCCTTCTGACAAGAGTGAGGCAAGCTTGAATCGGATTAGGAAGAAGGCAGTTGAAAACTTTGATTTTCTTAGAGAGAGGGGATCTGTAGGCACTGCTCGCCAGAATCCATGCATATTGTCAGTCACCCTCTTTACTTAGTGTGTGTGGTTCTGGTTACTGCATGCATTGTGTAACAAATCAATTGCACCTTGAATGGAAACTCTTCGCAGATGCTCACATTTTGATTTATTTTTGTGGTACAGCCAGCAATTCAAGTTAGCTTAGAAAGGCAGGGAGGAAGAGAAACATGCATTTACATTTATATTGTGGTCCCCAGGGTTCTGTGAAGCCCTATGGATGGGGGGACACAGTCTGCTTCCCCTGGAGTGTGTGTGTGTGTGTGTGCTTGTGTGTGTGCTTGTGTGTGGTGGGGGTCAGGGGTTTAGCTCATTGTCTGTAGGGAGAGCCTTGACTGGTGAAGATCTGGAGTCTGGTTTTTTATCAGTAGTTTCTCTTTGTTAGTAAAACCTAAAATGAAGTGGAGAAAGAGTATTCATGAAGTATGTAATAAGCACACACACACACACACACACACACACACACACACACACACACACACACTGCTGCTTGGCATCTTATTTTGAGAAGTTACAAGGGTCATGAAGGTTCTAAATGGGACAAGTGACCTAACCTCTTTAAGTATCCAGTGTCCTAGTCTGTAGGATATAGTTAGAATAACTAGCTTTGCCTTGAACCTCCAAATTGACTCTCCTTCCTTTTGTTAAGAATAATGACTTCTCCTAAAGTAGACTATTGAGGTCTCTGCTTCTTTTCAGGCTGACCAGTGGGCGGCATTTGCCCTCTTCTGGAATGACAAATGAAAGAAATTTTGTGATATTTTCTTCCCAAGCTTCTCTTGAAGGTGTTGCCTTGGGTTGACTATGAATTTGTCCAAACCAGGTCTTATCAACTTATTAGACAAGGTTTAGACAATACAGTGCAGGCCCAGGGGTGATGACTGAGACTAGCTTTTATAAATAGCATTTTTGCAAATAAGTCCTTCTAATGATTTAATCTTGAGTATGCTCTTTGTTCTTGTTGGGATCCTAGTATATACACAAATAATAATCACAGTAGCTACATCCTGTGGATGGTGTCTGGGTTAAATGGGTTTACATGCCTATAAAAATGCTTAGGATAGAACAGAGACTTGTATTACACAATTGCTTAAGGTTACGCAGTATTGTCAACCATCTAGGAAGCATGAATTATGATCCTACCTGTCCAAGGTTTAATTAGAAAGCTCCAGGGCTCTGGGCTCAGCTAGTTAAAACATTCTATGATTCCTCTCCTTGCATCATGATGCCACCAAGGCCAGTTACTCAACTGTGACTCACAGTTGGCCTGGAAGGAGGAACATTTTTCCATGACTTTCCAGAGCACCTGTTATGTGGTCATGATGCTTGTAGACCCAGTTCTGTTGGTTTTATTACTGTTATAAAATTCTCTGCACTTAGAACTACTCCTTATTGCCCATCACAACAGGGAGAGCTCTACCTGCCTACCTTGATATGGTACTGTGTAGGTACTTGGTATGGTACCTACATGTGGCTTCCCTGGGAAACTAGCATAGGAGGGACACTAAAAGTCCGAGTCTGGGAAAACAGTATAATCCAAACTTGAACCTTGTTCAGATCATGTCCAAAGCCTTTCCTACCAATGGACTTTCTCAATGATGCCAACAAATCACTTTCTTACTTGCTGGATTTTCTCTCAGTCAGAAAAAAAACAAAAACAACAACAACAAAAAAATCCAAAGTGTCCTTTCTGATATGCATGGGTGGCATTTGAATTTGAAGTCAAGTCTTTCTTTCTCTAAAGATTGACATTTTCATCTGCTCATTTTCCTTGTTATTTGACTTTTATAGATCAAACCACACCTCATTTTCCTTCAGATGAGGTTTTCTTTCCCATGATGGCCTTTTCGATGTTGGTTTCATGAAGGAAGCCGAGCCTGTGCTTGGATCTCACAGGGTCCTGACTTTGAGCAAGTTACCCATAACCCCCTGCTTTCCCTCTGTGCAGTAGGAGATTGGACTCAACAAGTCATTTCTACTTCTATCGTTTTGTGGACACTCCCACATAATGACAGACCCAGTTTCTGAACTTGAACAGCCACTTCAGCCAGAGGCTACTCTAAGTGTGTGCCAATTAATAAAAATAATGGAGGAAACTTACTTGTTAACGTGGAGATAGGGGCCCTTTTGTCTACTTCACATTACTTTCCTTTAACTCATTTCCTGAAATAGCTTTGTTCCACATTTTAGTGATTTAGCTTAAACTCTCTAATCATGTTTCTGAATTCTCTTCCATCTGAAAGGTTCATCTCTATGGAAGTAAAGGATAGGCAACTTGAGGACAAGGTCTGCTCTAAAGGTTCTGAGATTTTACTTCAACTTGTCCCCTGAAGATTTCCTGGGAGCTTCCAAAGAACAGTCTCTTTCTCTTTCACCATTATCTCTCCTCATGTTCCCACCTCTGTGAATACACATTTGCTCAGTTAGTCAAAGTGGAAACCAAGGACTCTTGGATCCTGCTTCCTTAGTCTCAGGGACCTGTCTTCTCATGGTTTTCAGTCCTTGAGTTTATCATCTAAGCTGCTGTAATAAATGAGCACAAGCTGGGAGGCTGTAAGGCAGCAAAATTATCTTTTTTAATGTGTCAAGTGTTTAGAAGTTCAAAATCAAGCTGTTAGTGAGGTTAATTACTTTGAGAAGTTCTGAGCAACAGCTGTTCCTTGATTCTCCTGTAGGTCTGTGTGGTGCCTGCCTGTTTCTGATGCTCCTTGGCTAGTGGGTACATCACTCCACTCCTTGCTCCCATCTCCACAGGTCCTTAGCTGTGGGGGTTTTTTGTTTGTTTTTTTTTTGTTTTTTGTTTTTGTTTTTGTTTTTTTTGCATTTTCTCACATTTCTTGAGACTCTCATTACATTTTGATCCCATCCAGAGCTGACATTGGGATCCTTACCTTAATTCCACCACCAAAGACTTTCTTGATAACAATATATTTTGAGGTTGTTGGTAAACACTAATTTTGTGTGGGGGATACAGTTAAATCTACTACAAAGCCTTTCTCCCCATGATCACACTGTGACTTCCAACTCTTCCCACAACAGACTCCTCTACCCCCCAACAGTAACTGTTTTTATCTCCAGCTTTGTTTTTCTCTTAGCACTAATCTTTGCTTAAGCTTTTGTGATTTCTGCTCAAGTCCTCCTTCCCTTGTTAAACTAGAGCCATGCCTTCTCTATGACAGAGGGATGATTTTCAAGCTGTAGTTGAGCTAAAATAGATTCTTGACATCTTGGAGGAAAGAGCTCCTGGCTGACTATCCCCATTCTTCCCTTCTTTCTGATTAGAGTTTTGATGGTTAAGGACAGTGATGGCCCAGCTACAGCTCTACCTACCAGAATCTGCAGCACCTCTGGCTTTTGTAAGAGACACATGGCATAGTTTTGGCCAATTAAAAATAAATGGACTTCTCACAGAGGTAAGCAGATCAGCCTGGTACTAACTTTTACTGTATGCCCTTTTTTTTTCTTTTCTTTCTACTGGGTATAAAGACAAGATACTGAAGGTATGTCATCATGTTGTGACTCCAAGGGTGAAGCTCATATTCAGAGAGGCTCTATAGAGAAGTGGAATCTCCCTAAATCCTTCCAAGGTCTGTGATCTCTACACTGGCCCTAAGCAGAATACCTTAGACACCATTGTTTGAGTAGGAAAAAAAAAAGGATCTGTCATAGTCAAAGGTAGCTCCTTTCTGAACTGGGGACACATATCTACCTCTAACATGATCCTCAGCTTTTCTACCTCTGTATTAAACTCTGGTTCTACCAAAGTGTTTTATGTCTTACAAAAGCTGTATTCTGTTTTTCCTCCTCTTTGGAAAATATTTCCCCAGATTGGCCTGGAACTCACAGGTATCTGCTTACCTCTGTCCCTAAACACTTGCATAAAAGGTTTACAGTGTCACACCAAGTTGAATTTAGTATTTTTATTACATTGTATGCATCACAAGTCTAAGTTCTTTGTTATTTATACCATAGGACTGTTATTTCAGAGTCCCTTTCTCCAATTCCTTCCTTTTGTGCAACAGTGCCTTGGACAATGTCCATCGAGCATATGGTAGATGCTGGATACATGTACTGAAGACACAAAGAGCACATTGAGACACACTGCCAGCACTTAGTGCATTGAGCATAGCTATTACTTAGAGAAAAGTATAAATCAAGATTGTGGGTTTTCTGAGGGGAGAGCTGAGAGTGGCGTGACAGTGGGTGTGATACTAGAATCTGTTATTCCAGAGAGCTGAGCTGAGCCTCAGCAGCAGGACCAATATGACCCAAAGATTAAAGATGGGAAAGCATGGAGCAGAGCTCAGCCTTGACAGAAGGAAGGAAAGAAGAGGGCTAAACCTGGAAATATGAGGTGGTTCACCTCATGGAGACCTTTGAATGACAAGCCCTCTGGCACTCTGTTGGTCTTGTAATCTGGATCAGAGGTTATTCCAGATGACCTCCAATGGCTTGATTTATCAAAATTCCCACTTGCGATTTTTAAGCTCCATGATGGTGAGAAGCAACACTCCTTACAGGATCGATACTTGCCAAATTGAATTTTAATCTTGCCCTCAGTACAATCCCCTCCCATGGGTGCTATATTGTGAATATATGACAAAGATGGCTCTGAGACTCCACATAGCCACAGGTGTGCATAACCGACACTTTTTAGCGTACCATGGGGCTGAGCCATGGTGCTAAGCAGGTTAGACATAGTAAAAGGATTTGAGACTTAAGGTCTTTTCAGCTTACAGTGGGTTGGTTGAGGCATAACACACCACTCCTGGAAGGTCTTGAGTTATTCCTCCCTACTATCTGCTCTCTACTTTACCTATAATAGCAGAACATTTTATTGTAGCCCGGCACTTCACAGTCTCTTCTGCAGCTGGGTGTGTTGTGTGAATAAGTTCTGGTCATTGACACAGAAATCAAAAAGTCACATGGGCTTTAGGAAGTATCAGTGTGCTCTTCTTTGCCTTTTCCTCCATTCACTGAGGGAGTCAAGACTTAAGTTCAGAAACCAAATAGCCATGTTAGACTATGAAAATGGCACTGCCTGCCATGCATGTCTTTGACTAAGGATGCCAAGAACCTGGTTTCAGATGGCCAGAGCAGTTTTCAAGTGATTTTCTACACAACAGCAAAAGGCATCCTTTTCCTTTAAGACATTGTTACTTGTGATTTCCTTTCTTACAGTTGAATTTTGCTTACTTCATATGTCATCTGAGTACAGTGCTGAGAGAGCTGGGAGAAGAAATATGAATTGTTCATAGGCTAACTGTTAGTCCTGGGCATGCTTCCCATGCTGTTTCTCTTTCCTTTTCAAAACTATAACTGCATGGAGTGAGACTTACTGCTCCCAGTCCCGCTCACTTCTTTGCTGCCCTTTCATGAAGTCTTTTTCTGTTTTAAGAATTTGTTATAGCACATTGCTGTGAGGAGATAAGCCAGGAATGTACGTGTAGACAATGTACATGGATGCTGTTGGGGCCGTGATGTACTATTTATTGATGCATAACAATTTTTCCTCAAGTCTAGCAGCTTAACACAATGAACATTTGCTGTGCCCCAGTTCCTGTGTGTGAGGAGCACAGACATGGGTTCCTTGGGAGCTTCTGCCTGGGGTGTTATATTGAAAGGTTGAGTCATCCTGTCTATAGTTGTGGCTATTGTCATCTCCATGCTCATATGGTGGGCTGGAGTATCATTTCCAGGCTCACTGATGTGACTGTTGACAAGCATCTGAGAATCTGTTTAGTTTCCTTGGGTGGTTGCTGCAGGCTTTCGTTATGACACCATATGGACTGCTCCATAGGCTGCCTGAGTGTCCACATGATGTGACAACAGTGGACTGAAAGGGGGAGGGGGAGACCAATTCAGAAGCTACACTCTAATTATTACCTAATTTTGGAAACAGCATCCTATCACTTATGCCATATGCTATCTGCTGCAAGCTGCCAGTGAATCTGGCCCACACTCATAGGGTGGATATTCCACAAGACATGAATATCAGGAGGGAGAATCATTAGGGGTGTCTTGGAAGTGGCCCATCATTTGTGCTTTAATTCCTGGAGATAGCATCACTTTTTATATTCTGCTATATATAGCATATATTCTCATATAATACACCTGTTATATGGTGTATTAGTTGCTTTTGTGTTGCTATGACAAAACACCATGACAAAGACCAAGTATAGATTGATATATTTGGGTAAATAGTTCCAGGGGAATAAGAGTCCATCCCCATCATAGTAGGCAGGCATGTAGATAGAGCAGGAAGCTGAGAGTTCACACCTTGGATTACATGCATAAAAGCTTGAAGCAGAGAGATAGCCAACAAAATGGTGTGTCTTTAAACTCTTAATGCTTTCTTCCACCAAGACCCAAAATAGCATCACCAACTAGAGACCAAATACATGAGCCTACAGGGGACATTCTCCTTCAAACAACCACAGATGGGTTATTTTCTGAGTTGGTGGCCCTGCGATATATAAATTTAAGTATCAATATTTAATGAGCATCAACTGGATGCCAATCATATGCAATGGACTGGATATGGAACAGTAACCAAAATAGGTCTAGCAGGAGTCCTGGGCCCTGACAGTAGGTGATAGCTCAATTTACCTCACTGACAACCCCTTCTCCAATATAAGCAATAAGAGATCGTTACATATTTTTACTTTGTTCCTTCAGTCTTGATCATCTGTTTCTCTAGATAATCACTAAAGGGTCATCTGAACTGAAGGGATGGAGCACGAGCCTTTCTACTACATCTTATGAGGAAGGTAGTGGGAAAGGATTAGAACAGAAAGAATTTTCTAGAACAAGCTTGGTTTCCAGAATTAGCTCCATCTGCTTCTAGTTACATGCAGTTGTGCATTCTGCTTATCCCAAACCAATTTCCCCTATTGGTGAATGAAAATAAGTCTAGTGTATGCTCTCAGTTTAGTAAGAGTTAAATGATAAAATAGATGTGGAATACACAATACAGAATGCGGCACAAGCAGACGCTCAAACGATGATACTAATTCAGAAATATGACTTCGTGGTGACTTTCAATGATGTCACATGTTCAGATGTAGGAATAACATTGGAAAGGAACTTTTCCACAGATAATCCACTCCATCTAATTATTATTTTTTCTTTTTTTATTGATAAAGGAAGTAAAAACATTTTATGATAAAATTAAAGATTTACATGGAAAATGTTTCTGACAAAATTGAAGAAGCATATAGAAAAACATTAACATTGACAATTTTCATGGAAAATTAAAGAGCAAAGTGGTAGATATAAAAACATTGCTAAATTAAATGAAAAAGGAATTAGAAACATTTTATGATAGAATTGAGATTTACATGGGAAATATTTCTAATAAAATTGTAGAAAAATATAAAATAACATGAAAATTGAAGATTATCATGGAAAATTACAGATAAAATGGTAGGTATAAAAATATTTCTAGGTTGATTGAAAGTGGAATTATAAACATTTTCTGATAAAATTGAAGATCTACAAGGAAAATATTTCTGATAAAATTCAAGAAATATATAGAAAAACATGGTAAAATTGAATATTTCATGGAAAATTATACAGATAAAATGGTAGATATAAAAATATTCATAAGTTGCTGGAGAGATGGCTCAGCGGTTAAGAGCAATGCAAAAAGCTCCTGAGCCAAAACATCCAGGAAATCCAGGACACAATGAGAAGACCAAACGTAAGGATTATAGGTATAGAAGAGAGTGAAGATTTCCAACTTAAAGGGCCAGTAAATATCTTCAACAAAACTATAAAAGAAAACTTCTCTAACCTAAAGAAAGAGATGTCCATGAACATACAAGAAGCCTACAGAACTCCAAACAGACTGAACCAGACCAGAAAGTCCTTCCGGCACATAATAATCAAAACACCAAATGCACTAAACAAAGAAAGAATATTAAAAGCAGTAAGAGAAAAAGATCAAAGTAACCTATAAAGGCAGGCCTATCAGAATTACACCGGACTTCTCACCTGAGACAATGAAAGCCAGAAGATCCTGGGCAGATCTCATACAGACCTTAAGAGAACACAAATGCCAGCCCAAACTACTATACCCAGCAAAACTCTCAATTACCATAGATGGAGAAAACAAGATATTCCATGATAAAACCAAATTTACACAATATCTTTCCACAAATCCAGCCCTACAGAGGATAATAGATGGAAAACGCCAACATGAGGAGGGAAACTATACCCTAGAAAAAGCAAGAAAGTAATCTTTTTCCAACAAACCCAAAAGAAAGTATCCACACAAACATAAAAAGAACATCAAAAATAACAGAAAGCAACAATCACTATTCCTTAATATCTTATAATGTCAATAGACTCAATTCCCCAACAAAAAACATAGTCTAACAGAGATGTTTTTTGTGTGGATCTTCGATTTTATCAGAAAATGTTTGTGACTCCTCTTTCAATTCAGTAATGTTTTTTTCTGTCTACCATTTTGATTGTACTATTTTCCATGATAATCTTTAATTTTAACATTTTTTCTTTGTATTTCTTCAATTTTGTCGGAGGTGTTTTTCATGTAGATCTTTGGTTTTGTTGGGGGAGGGGGAGTTGTAGTTCCATGTTCAATCAATTTAGGAATGTTTTTGTGCCTACCATTTTGTCAGTATAATTGTCCATGATAATCTTCAATTTTATCATTTTTCTGTATTTTTTTCTTCAATTTTGTCAGAAGTATTTTCCATGTGGATCTTCAGTTTTATCAAATGTCTATAATTTTACTTTCAGTCAAATTAGGAACATTTTTATACCTTCCATTTTATCTGTATAATTTTCCATGTAATAATCAGTTTTAACATATTTTTCTATATATTTCTTGAATTTTTTCAGGAATATTTTCCTCTTAGATCTTTAATTTTATCAGAAAGTGTTTATAATTCCACTTTCAAAAAACTTAGAAATATTTTTATGCCTATCATTTTATCTGTATAATTTTTCCATGGAATACTCAATCTTAATGCATTTTTTTATATATTTCTTCAATTTTATCAGAGATATTTTCCATGTAAATCTTCAATTTTGTCAGAAAATGTTCATAATTTCACTTTCAATCAGCAGAAATATTTTTATGCCTACCATTTTATCTGTATAATTTTCCATAATAATATTCTATTTTAATGTTTTTCCATATATTTTTTCAATTTTATCAGAAATATTTTCCATGTAAATCTTCAATTTTATCAGAAAATGTTTGTATTTCTACTTTCAATCAAATTAGAAATATTTTAATTCCTACCAATTTATCTGTATAAATTTCTTCAATTTTATCAAAGATATTTTCCATGTAAATCTTCGATTTTATCAGAAAATGTTTTTTCTTCTACTTTCAATCAATTTAGGAATATTTTTATGCCTACCATCTTATCTGTATAATTTTTCATGAAATAGTTTTAACGTGTTTTTCTATATATTTCTTGAGTTTTATCAGAGATATTTTCCTTGCAGATTTTCAGTTCTATCAGAAAATGTTTATAATTTCACTTTCAATCAACTTAGGAATATTTTTATGCCTACCATTTTATCTGTATAATTTTTCCATGAAATAGTCAATCTTAATGTGTTTTTCTATATATTTATTCAATTTTATCAGAGAAATATTCCATGTATATTTACATAATGGAATACTACTCAGCAAATAAAAACAATGAATTCATGTAAATCTTAGGCAAATGGAGAACAGGGGGAGGGAAGAGGGCTTATGGGACTTTTGGAGAGTGGGGAACCGGGAAAGGGGAAATCTTTGGAATGTAAATAAAGAATATAGAAAAATAAAAATAATAATAAGAAGAAAAAGAAAAAAAAAGAGCACTGACTGCTCTTCCAGAGGTCTTGAGTTCAATTCCCAGCAACCACATGGCAGCTCTCAACCATATGTAATGGGGTCCAATGCCCTCTTCTGGTGTGTCTGAAGCCAGCTACAGTGTACTCATATACATAAAATAAATAATTAAAAAAAAAAGCAGTCTGGTGGTTCCTCAGAAAACTGGGCATGACACTCACAGAGGATCCTGTTATACCACTCTTGGGCATATATACCTAGAGGCTTCCCTGGCATGCAATAAGGACACATGCTCCACTATGTTCATAGCAGCCTTATTTATAATAGCCAGAAGCTGGAAAGAACCCAGATGTCCCTCAACGGAGGAATGGATTCAGAAGATGTGATATATTTACACAATGGAATACTACTCTGCAATTAAAAACAATGAATTCACGAAATTCTTAGGCAAATGGTCAGAACTGGAAAATATCATCCTTAGTGAGGTAACCCAATCCCAAAAGAACACACATGGTATGCAGTCACTGATAAGGGGATATTAACCCAGAATCTCGGAATACCCAAGGCGCAGTTCACATATCAATAGATTTCCAAGAAGATAGAAGGAGAGACCCCTGGTCCTGGAAAGAGTGGATGTAGGGGAATATCAGGACAGAGAAGTGAGAGGGGGTTGAATGGGGAACAGAAGGAGGGAAGAGGGCTTATGGGACTTTCGGGGAGGGAGGAACTGGGAAAGGGGGAATCATTCGGAATGTAAATAAAAAAAATATAGAAAATAAAAAAAAAGAAAAAAATTCCTAAGTTGATTTAAGGTAGAATTATAAACATTTTCCGACAAAATTGAAGATTTACATCGAAAATATTTCTGATAAAATTGAAAAAATATATGGAAAAACATCAAAATTGAAGATTATCATGGAAAATTATACAGATAAATTGGTAGGCATAAAAATATTTCTAAGTTGTTTGAAAGTGGAATTATAAACATTTTCTGATAAAATTGAAGATCTATGAGGAAAATATTTCTGATAAAATTCAAGAAATATGTAGAAAAACATGTTAAAACTATTTCATAGAAAATGATACAGATAAAATGGTAGTTATAAAAATGTTCTTAAGTTGATTGAAAGTAAAATTATAGACATTGTCTGATAAAATTGAAGATTTACATGGAAAATATTTCTGATAAAATTGAAGAAAATATAGAAAAATGTTAAAATTGAAGATTATCATGGAAAATTATAAAGGTAAAATGGTAGGCATAAAAGTATTCCTAAAGTGATTGAAAGTGGAATTATAAACATTTTCTGACAAAACTGAAGATTTACATGGAAAATATTTCTGATAATATTGAGGAAATATATAGAAAAATGTTAAAATTAAAGACTATCATGGAAAATAATACAGTTAAAATGGTAGACATAAAACAACATTAGTAAAGTGAAAGAGGAATTACAAATATTTTCTGATAAAATTGAAGTTTTACATGAAAAATATTTCTGTTAGACTATGATTTTTGTTGGAGAATTGAGTCCATTGATATTATAAGATATTAAGGAATAGTGATTGCTGCTTCCTGTTATTTTTGATGTTCTTTTTATGTTTGTGTGGTTACTTTCTTTTGGGTTTGTTGGGAAAAGATTACTTTCTTGCTTTTTCTAGGTTGTAGTTTCCCTCCTCGTGTTGGCGTTTTCCATCTATTATCCTCTGTAGGGATGGATTTGTGGAAAGATGTGTAAATTTGGTTTTATCATGGAATATCTTGTTTTCTCCATCTATGGTAATTGAGAGTTTTGCTGGGTATAGTAGTTTGGGCTGGCATTTGTGTTCTCTTAGGGTCTGTATGAGATCTGCCCAGGATCTTCTGGCTTTCATTGTCTCAGGTGAGAAGTCTGGTGTAATTCTGATAGGCCTGCCTTTATAGGTTACTTGACCTTTTTCTCTTACTGCTTTTAATATTCTTTCTTTGTTTAGTGCATTTGGTGTTTTGATTATTATGTGCTGGGAGGACTTTCTGTTCTGGTCCAGTCTGTTTGGAGTTCTGTAGGCTTCTTGTATGTTCATGAACATCTCTTTCTTTAGGTTAGGGAAGTTTTCTTCTATAGTTTTGTCTCACTTTGTGATTTCTTTATTGTTTCTACTTCCATTTTTAGATCCTGGTTTTGTTCAGTTCCTTCACTTGTTTGTTTGTGTTCTGTAATTCTTTCAGGGATTTTTGTGTTTCCTCTTTAACGGCCTCTACCTGTTCACCCATGCTCTCCTGTATTTCTTTTAGGGATTTTTGTGTTTTCTCTTTAAGGGCTTTTACCACTTGACCCATGTTCTCCTGTATTTCTTTAAGGGAGTTATTTATGTTCTTCTTGATGTCCTCTAGCAGCATCACGAGGTGAAGCTTTAAATCCAACTCTTGCTTTTCTGGTGTGTGCGGGACTTGCTGTGGTGGGAGAACTGGGCTCTGATGTTGCCAAGTAGCCTTGGTTTCTGTTGGTAGGTTTTTGCGCTTGCCTTTTGCCATTTGGTTATCTCTGGTGTTAGTTGATCCTGTTGTCTCTGTCTGGAGCTTGTCCCTCCTATGGGCCTGTAAGCCTGTGTCTGTAGTCCTGGGAGACCAACTCTCTTTTGGCAGGGTCTGTGCTTAGAAGTCTGTGGAGCTGTCTGGTTCCCTGAAGCAAATGGTGGCTGGAAGGGATGACTCCTGTCCCAGCAGGATCGTATGCCCTGTGCCCTCCTAGCTATACCCCTCCAGAGAGAAGGTGGAGATCTCACCTCTGCTCTCAGAAGTGAAATCGCTCCTGGGAGATCACTCTCTCTTGGTGGGCTAAGCATCAAAGGCTTTGAAGCTGCCTGGTTCCCTGCTGCAAATGGCGACTGGAAGGGAAGACTCCTGTCCCAAAAGAACACTCCATCTAATTGTTTATATGCTACTTCAAGTCCTTCTATGAAAAAAGTAAGTCTGGGTATAAATAAATTAACTAATGAAGAAAAGGGATCTGCATTTGGACTTTGTGCAACAGTAATCCTTTTTGCAATTCAGACATAATCTTTAGGTAAACAGAGAATTTAGGATATGATCAGACTAATAACATTCAGTCAAAATGGTCAAATATTTAGCATACCTGATAGAAGTGCTAGCCAGCCCTCTGCACCCTGTAGAACATGCTCTTCCCTTGTGACAAGCTGTCTGGCTTCTAAATGTGCACCTACCCTTTCCAGTACTTCATGTTTAAATATATTCGAGAATTTTCACACATGTGTACATACTGAGAATGATGAACTCCAGTTTTAAAAACATGCTGTAGAAATGCCAATTTCCAGATGGATTTGTTTTGCTACCAAGTTAGTTAACACTTGATTCATGAAATAGCAGGTGGAATGGAGATGTGGAGTGGGTACTTATATCCAAACAGGGTGAAACCTGCCAAGGAATGGATGGATAGAAAGAACTGAGAAAATGAAGTAAGTACTCAAATGATCTCCTCAAGATATCTCATCAGAGTGATAGAGAGGAAGAAAGGCAAGAATTCAAGAATTCAGAGCACAGAGGCTGGAGGCTCACTCTTAACTATTTTAGCACTAAGGGTGCAGAACAAAACCATAATTTGTCTTGATTAGACTGCTTGCTTTGTTATTCAATGGCTAAACGTGGACAGGAGAACAAAGGCTTACATCTATTACAGTTTCTTGCTTTCCTCTCTTTCTTTCTTTCTTTCTTTCTTTCTTTCTTTCTTTCTTTCTTTCTTTCTTTCTTTCTTTCTTTCTTTCTTTCTTTCTTTCTTTCTTTTTTGTTTTGTTTTTTAAATCTCTCACAAAAGCCAAAACCCAAGAACATATGAAGGAGTTGAGAGGGAGTTTTTCCTGTATGTAAATATGCTCTGGTTTAACCTGGAAAATGTACAGGTACTGTCTTGGAATTACTTATGAGCTGACTTTCTGTATGAGATGGCCAAGACGCCACATTGAGATATAGAATGGATGGAGTGTCGTAGCTAGTCTTGGCTGCTAGACTTTGTGTCAACGCCATCTCTGCTGGTTACTGGACAGTGTTGTGAATGACCATTTTGCACTTTGCTTTATGTCCTCAGAAGCAGTGCCTGCCCTGAACTCAACAAGATGGAGACAGAGAAAATCAAAACAAACATCTCTGTTCTCCTAAATTTTCACTGGTTGTATAAGGTATTTTTCTCACTTCTGTGATCAGTTATCCCAGATAAAGTATCTTGACGGAGGAAGGGTTTATTTGGGCTCACTGATGATATAGCACATCATGCCTGGAAGGTGGAGTGACTGGTCACATTGAGACCATAGTCAGGAAGCAGACATAAAACACTAGTGTTTGCTTACTTCTCCTTTTTGTTCAGTCTGGGATCTAAGCCCAGGAAAAGTTGCTGCCTTATTTGGGTGGGCCTTTCTCTCTCATTTAACCCAAACTAGTATCTCCCTCAAAGACTTGAGTTGTTTCCTAGATGATTCTAAATCCTGTCAAGTTGACAATATTAACCATCACACTGGAGAAGATAAATAATAAAAATAAATGTGTGAGCTGTGTTAACAGTTGTTTAGGATCAATGTTAAATGGCAAAATCAATTGCTGCCATCCATTCAATTTGATGAAATGAATACTCATAGTGTCTGTACTTATCTGCCTTCTGCCCCCACCCACATATGAAAAATCACTATACCAATAATCTCAACAACTCTTGATATATCTAGATTTGTGATTTTTATAGGTGTATAGACTTAATACAGTGCTTTTCTAATTAATGATGATTTTACAGTATCTCTCTCTCTCTCTCTCTCTCTCTCTCTCTCTCTCTCTCTCTCTCTCTCTCTCTCTCTGTGTGTGTGTGTGTGTGCATAGTAGCAATTTATGCACCATGGTCATGGCATGAGCATGCCTGCACATACACACACACACAGCCCTAATTAATAGTGATTTTGAGCCTCTCTTCATAACTTAGCAATATTTCCCATATTACAACTTGCCTGTTCATATCCTTCATTAATTTTCCCATGGAGATTGACATCAAGTTGTTAGTATTATTGCTGCTATTTGAAATAGGATCTCTGGCTGCCCTGGAACTTACTTTATAAATTAGCCTGGCCTTGACTTCACAAAGATCTGCCTGACTCTTCCCACTGTGTTCTGGGGTTAAAGGTATGACCCATTACACCTGGATAAACACTGTTATTATTGATTGGAAGGAACTCTTCTTCTATTCTATATATTTCCAACATGCTATATATCAGTCAAATGTGACTTTTCAACACTTGAAGTGTCACTAATGTAAATGTAGGCATGCCATGAACCTAGACCATGCATACAGACTTGTAGATTTAAGAGTCGAAAGACATAAAAGACCTGAGCAATGTGTTTTATAAGAAATATATTGAAAAGATTGATCAAAATAATACATTGTTCAAATGAACAGTCCACGTCCCTTCCTTTCATAGTGCATCTGTAAGTGTGCCTCCCATCCCATCCATACTGTGTGCATGGATCCCTGTTGGGTAGACACTGCAAGAGTCTCCTGAGCTGTCAGCCCCATTTACTCTGTTTATGGTGACTTGTAATTGCACCCATCCATTTGTTCTGAGTGGTGCTTTTGAAGTTTTGCTTAGGAGTTCTTTATGCTTAGGTCAAAGAGATATTTTCCTATACTTTCCCTGTTACTTTGATTGCATTAGCATTTGCATTCTTTATATATGGTGAATCACACCAGAATTTAGTTGTGTTTCTTTTTGGTTTTGTGCCAGTGATTGAACTCAGGCTCTCCAACATGCTAAAACATGCTCTCCCACTGAACCCGCCACATCCCAGGATTCATTTGTATTCTTCTCTGATTTCAGCCTTCCTCTTCTCAGTGTGATGAACCAGTTTTCCCAACACTATCTCCTGAGTTTTTATCTTCATCTCATTGATTTGTGCTGTTCCTTTTGTGGTATGTTATTTGGTGTTAAGGTCCCCTAAATAAAATTAAATTTAATAAGCCAACAGGATTAAACGTTTGGGAGCTATCCCAGAGAGCTTGGATTTCTGGTATTGAAAATCCGTGGGCTTTGGCGGCACGGGGTCAGCAGCTGGCTGTGTGTAGGGGCAGCTTCGTCAGAGGGTCAGGGGTTCATCGTTATTTAAACGTCCTCAGCAGTCTCCAGGGTCTCTGAACACTGAAGTTAGGGGTTAGTAGCTATTTTTTTATGGCACAAGTATTGCTATTTTTCTCATAGTAGAGTTTAGAGGAAACAGATTGATGTTATCCTTGTGTCTCAACAGCCAGGAAAAGGGAGACTGAAGGATTTAGCCTTTTTTATTTACTTTCCTAGTTCTATATACACATCATATTTATATGTTTTTAAAGGTTCATTCTTATTTGTGTCTCTATGAGTGTATGACACTTATGTGCAAGTGCCTACAGAGGCCAGAAGAGGGTGTCAACTCTATTAGAACTGGAGTTACAGAGTAATTATGAGCAACCTGAGCTTCTGGTAGATGCTGGAAACAGAACTTGGGTTCTCTGGAAGGACAGCAAATGTTCTTAACAGCAGAACCCTCTCTTCAGGTTTAGGGGATGATGTTTTTATTACTATATAAAATACTTTCTGGCATGATTTTTACGTCATTTATTGCATTAAACTTGATGTAGAATTCTGTATCAAAGTGTAGGTAGAGGTGGTCAAGGCTCACAGCGCGGTTGGTGTATGAACTGGACAACTGAACAAGGCTTTGTGTTCAGAAGATCTCCTGCTCAGTTTAAATCACTGCTGTCATAATCTGATGTCCTTAAAAACACTGTATCTGACCTGCTCTGTCAGGACATTGGAGTGGATGGAGCTTTGTATAAGCACTGGCAGTAGGCACAGTATTAGATCTGTCTTTTCCTTGCTGTCTTCCTTCCTTTCTTCCTTTCTCTCTCTCTCTCTCTCTCTCTCTCTCTCTCTCTTTCTTTCTTTCTTTCTTCTTTTCTTCTTTGTATATGGAGTTAAGTGATACCTCAGGAGAATGGATTCTAGCTGACCCAGCATGGATGGGAGTTAGCGAGACTCAAACCTATCACTGTTTAAATGTGTTACAGCTGCACTGAGTCAGGAAGGGCTGAGAAGCCATAATTCTCTCATACACCAGATTCTTTTTCCATCCCTGAGAAGGCAATAGGAGTCTATGAACTACAAGTTATCCAGGGAGTCTGTTACATCTTTCTCTATTTCTGTTCTTCATTTGTGTCAGCCAGCCTCTTACTACTGAAGTGTGCGGTGTAGGTGTGGTATGTGGAGTGGGGAGTACCAGTATGGGAGGGAGAAAAGAAAGGATGAATAAACTTTTAACTCTGGGCATTGAAATCCTTCTTAACTCATGTGGAAACCAACATATATACATCAATAGATAGGGGACAACTGAGGTGGTTTTGAGCAAGATTTCTATTGTTCTTGTAAAAATAAAATGCATGCATGAGTTACAAAATTGAATAATTTCAGTGATTTTTTTTAAATATAAATTAAATGCTCTTTTGTTTATACTGGTCTGTGTTTGTCCAATATCAAGACAAATGGTGCAATAAATGCTAATAATTAAAGTTTAAAATTTGTCTTTACCACAAATGACATTAAAAGGCAAATTAAAAACATTGAGACAAATCAGAACAGAAATCCCAGTAGAAAAGGAAAGAGCTTTCTTTGTGTTTTCATACTGCCAGGGAGGAAAAAGCTTTTCTCTGCCCTCTCTGTTAATTGGTGGCTTTGAAATGAAAAGGACAGGGACGAATTAGTGAGTGGAGAGATGGAGTTCACAGGCAAGGGTGACTCCAAGACCTGGCAGGATTTCAGTTTAGGTTCCAGTCTGACAAGGGTGGTGGGTTAGAGTTACAAGGGACAGGAAAGATGGGAAATGGCAGAGGTACATAAAGGGAGAAGTAACTGGAGATGACAGTTCACTGAGGTCTGAATAAGATGTTTCCAAGCCAGGCATCAACTCCCCCATTTCTAGCAGCTGGAGTCAGACCCTGTGTCCCACCCCCTAACCAATTTTTTTAATCTGGTTTTAGGTTAAAAAGAACATTGTTCAAACAAAGGCTGTTTCTTGAATTTACCAATTTACAAATGTCTCCACCACAGGTTGATTTTTATGCCTCTTTGACTTTTGTGTTGGTCCCTTTATATATCTTCTTCCTATTCTGTTACAACAAAGGGCTCCATGGTTTTATTTTATACTGGACGCTGCAACTTACATAGCTTCCTGTGGAAGTAGGGTAGGGGAAGGTAGAAAAGTTCCACATTTTCCCCTGTAAGTCTGTTTCTATCAAGTGCCCAGAGGTATAGATAGAGTTCTAGGCCTCTTATGATCTAGTCAATATACTGCTTGGAATTCCTCCTGAGCCTGCCTCTCTCTCTCTCTCTCTCTCTCTCTCTCTCTCTCTCTCTCTCTCTCTCTCTCTCTCTCTCCCTTCCTTCCTTCCTTCCTTCCTTCTTCCTTCCGTCCTTCCTTTCCTTTTAACAAGAAGAACCATAAATTCCACAGGGTAGAGGTTTGGGCTACAGTGTACAGGAAGGAAGCCAGGTCTGGAGAGGTAGCTCAGTGCACTTACTGCTCTTTCAGTGGACCTTTGTCTGGTTCCCAGCACCCACATGTAGCTCACAACTGCCTATAACTCCAGTTTGAGAGGATTCAGCACCCTGCTCTGGTCTCTATGGGCTCTTGGCAAACCTTCAAAAAACAAAACAGAACAAAAACTGAGAGCTGTTGCTGTGTTTTATGAAACAGCGGTATGATGCGGCAGGATGACAGACACATTGTCAGGTCCTGCCAATGTATTCTCTCCCCAACCCCACAGGAATCAGCCCTTCAACAGGCTTAGTTCAAAAGGAAGTTTATTGGCAGGAAGGGAGCCAGGGAGTGGAGGAGGGACCTGGGTAGAGGGAGGAGGGTGAGAGGGAGGCAGAGAAAGGGGAATAGAGAAGGACAGAATGAGAGAGCAGAGAGAAAGAGGTCACAGGAATGTGTTGGGGAAAGCGAGAAGATGAGAGGGAGGGATACAGTAACATGAGTGTTTGTAGCCCCAGTTTTCCTAGAGGGAGATGATGAAAGATCCTGCCTTGAAGTTTTGTTTATTTACCCCCAGAAAATCCTGCTTTGAGAGGCCAGAGTGCCACCATCTTGTAACACTCCTAAGTCACGTCCTCTGTAGCCTCTACCTCCTCCCCCGCTTCCTCCCCTGACCACTATTCCAAGAACTAGCTAACTGCAAAGTTTGTTCTGCATTCTATAGATAATTGATATTTGCTTAACCTATCTTGCGGAATGCAGTTACACCGGGTTCCCAGGAATGCATTGCCCCATGACCTAAGTGCAACTTCCCTATCTAAATCCCCCAAGCTCTTCCCCTTCTGCAGTTTTTGGCTTTAAAACCCCCTTGCTCTGGACACTGGGGATCGATCTCCTCTGACCCTGCATGGTTATGAGTCAACCCCAGTGCACTGGTCCTCCACCCCCCTCCAATAAAAGCCTCATGTGTTTTGCAGCAAGAACAGTCTCTGGCTGATTCTTTGGGCGTCGCTTTATCCCAAGAATTGAGTGGGGGTCCCCTCTCGAGGGTCTTTCAATGACAGGCTGAAACAGGAGAGTTCCCATAAGCTCACAGGCCAGGTAGCCTGTTGTATGAAGCAAAACAAAACAAAACACAAAAAAACTACAAAAAATCAACAACAACAACAAAACAACTAAGAGAAACTGTCTCAAACAAGGTGGACAGAGATGATGGTCATCTGAGGTTGTCCTCTGTCCTTCCCCCAACCCCACTAGCTGTTGCAAGTGCACCCCAAACTTACAAAATGCATGTACACACACACACACACACACACACACACACACACACACACACCTTTTCCTCTGTTGACAGTTGTTTGAATCCACAGCTACTGTGGGTCAGGAAATATTTTTGTGAAATAGGTCTACTCAGAGGGCATGGTAAGACTCATGGAAGAAATTATTGACAGTTTTTTAGGTGTGTTTTGTTTTTCTTTGTATGCATAGGGCTTTTCATATGCATGGTATATGTGTGTGTACTTGTTTGTGTCTGTGGGGTATGGCAGATGGCAGAAGTCAGCGTTGCTGTCTTTCTTAGATTTCTCTCTGCCTTATTTTTTGAGACAGGGTCTCTCCTGGACCTGAGCTCACTGACTCGGGGGGGGGGGTTGGGGAGTGACCTCTGAACTTCAGGAATTGATAGCCTCCTTCATACTAGGTTACACTCATCTCAGCATTCCTGGCTTTTAATGTGTCTGTCAGGGATTGACCTCAGGTTCTCACAATTGTGTGGCAGGCACTTTACCATCTGCGCCATCCCCCTGACTCTCGTCTTTTCTCTCTTCCTCATTGTCCAGTGTCTGCATCACATTCACCCTGTCTGTGTCTGCATTTCCATTTCCATTTTTGAACCACATTCATAACCTCTTTTAAAAGCCCTCATTTTAATACTTCCATTTTTTATTATATATATTTAGTGTGGAGAATGCATATGAAAAAAGGCAAAACAAAGTACAGGATTCACAATTATAGTGCAAGGAAAGAAGCATTAGTGGTACATAATCTTTTGGTCCCATAGGCAAACAAAGCAATGCGAAAACACATTTCTTTCATCTAAAAATGGACTCTGCTGTAGATGGTGGCTGGCTTCTGCTACAGATGATGGCTGGCCTCCACTGTAGATGATGGATGACTTCTGCTGTAGATGGTGGCTGGCTTCTGCTGTAGATGGTGGCTGGACTCTGCTGTAGATGGTGGCTAGACTCTGCTGTAGATGGTGGCTGGACTCTGATGTAGATGATGGCTGGACTCCGCTGTAGATGGTGGCTGGCCAGCTGTGTTTCACTTAATGGCTCACCAGTGAATTTTCAAGTTCTTAACTATTTTCTTCGAATTTTTTTTTAATTGCCACAAGCTATTTCATGCCCCCCTCCACACACTTTCACCCTTCAGACAAACCTTTGCTATACAACCCTGGCTGGTTTTGTACTAGCTAGAGCCACAGCCTTGAGCAGAGAAATTCCTCATGCTTCACCCTCCATGGTGTAGGACTGCAGCCATGAGCTCCCACCCCCAGTGAATCACAATCCCTTTTACTATTTCTGGTATTATATGCTGAACCTAGAGCCCCATGCATGCCAGGCAAGTACACATATCCCCAGCCTTCATTGTTATTGATAGGCCTTCTTCTTTGTTAAGTATCAACAATTATCTATTTAGAGCATTTTAAACTATAATAACTTCATCATAAAGTCATCTCATAAAATTTCCGACCTCTGGCAACTTTTCTTTTTAACATCTCAGTTATCTTCCAAATATCTTTCCTGTTTGAACTTGTAGACACACAGATTGGACCTTCTCTTTGCCAGCATTTGAGCTTTGTAAAGGCCAAATTCAGGTTACTCAAATTTTCATTTTTCTTAAAGTAGCTTAAAATTGGAAATGCTTGTCACTCTTGGTTTAATGGAAGATACTCTCTGCCTTTCACGTGTGGGGACAGATTCTATATCCTCACTGGACTTCTGATACCTAGGATAGCACAAACACTTTCTACACAGTATTTTTCCCTAAGGTGGTATTCCAAGATTGTAGGTGCACACACCTATGTTGAACTTTATGGCTTCTTTCTGTCATACTTCAGTCACAGTACCACTGTGCTTGCACCTGGGAGCCTTTACAAGGCTAGGTTTCTCAAATAGAATATGAGCATTGTGATGCCATAATGGCTGATCTGAAACTAAGAGGGAAACCAAGTGATTAATGGGTGGGTGGAATATATTGCTCAGACAGGCTGGGCTGCACAGACATGGTGGTATCCCAGCAGAGGGAGATGGTCAGTGTAAGAGTTCATCCTGAAGGGTAGACAAGTCAGAGTCTGTGGACTGCTTATGTGTGGAGTTCCCTAGTTAGTTGTGTGGAGGTGATTAAGAAGGCAGAAATTGAACCTATGGATAAGAAGGGACTAGATTGCAAGACATGAGAGGTCACACTAACTACCTACACCTGACTACTGAAAACTTCCTGGGCCAGTATTCTGCTCTGTGGGCTATCTATGGCTTCCTACATCCCATCCCAAGTCCTTTTATTTTCAGAGTTAAAAAAAAAAGCAAAAACATCTGGTTGCATTTTAAATTGATTCACGAGATCTATTTCAGCAGCCTGCAGGCCCCAGACTGTTCCTAGCTATGCATCAGTGTCTGAGCTGGAAGTCAACAGCGGCTGTGTCTGAGCATCTGAGGATGTAATCTGCCCTTGAGTCATTCTTTAAAGTGATTCCCCACGTTGAATTGTTTAGTGTGAAATAGGATTGTTTGCATTCCATTTACTCTTTCCTGTCTTAATTACAGTGACCTCCAGCTCTGATCTGCCACCTGTTGCCTCCTACTATGACTTTCCAGGAACCCTCTTGTAATAAGGTTAACCTTAAATACTGCATTTCCTCAAGGATGACATCAAATTCACTTACTTTAGAGAAAATAAATCCAAGTCCTTAGTGAACGATGCCAGACAGAATTCTAGGAATATGAGAGACATGTCATTTCTGATGTTTTTCCCTCCTACACTGCAAACACTTCTTGGATTCAGCCCTACCTATAACTCAGAGGCCTGAGAAGCCAGGGCTGTTCCCAGGGAAGGTCAGAGAAGGAATCATTCTATGAGGGATGGCATGGAGATTATACTGTCCACTTGATAACTCCTCAACTTACCTGTTGGGAGGGTGGAAGATTATCTTGACTCCTTTAATTGATGGGAAGAAACATCTTAATTGTGGGTTTGGGACCATTCTCTGGGCAGGGGATCCTGACCTGGCAAAAGAGAGAAGCACATTGAGTGTTGGCGTGCAAGCATCCATTGCTCTCTGGCTCTGACTGCAGATGCAGTGTGACCAGCCGCTTCCTGGTTCCTGCTGCCTTAACTCCTCTGCTGTGAAAGACTGTCCCTTGATCTTGTGAGAACCTTGTCAGAAACAGCAGGCCAACTCCCCATGACCAAGGGGGGACACAGCTGGACAGGAACTTTCCATTCTGTCCATGACTGCCTGGGGTAAGGACAGATATGGAAATGGACTAAACAGAGAACTACCCTGCCTAGGGTGAGGACAGAGAGGGAAGTGACTTGGCAAAAAGACAATGCCAGGAAATACCACAAATACCACAAGGTGGGCAGGACAGGATCAAGTGACAGGGACAACCTCCTCATTCCAGTTGACCAATAATTTTAAATGTTGCTCAGGGTAACCAATCGCAGTTGTCCAACTCAGGTGACTGCTGAACTCCCCGCCAAAATGTTTATAAAAAGGGTATGCTTTGTGAGCTCGGGGTCTCCTCTTGCCTGCGTGCTGGGGGACCCCAATGTACATTGGAACATTAAACCTCTTGCGGATTGCAGCGATTCCGGTCTCTGTGGCCTTATTGAGTGGGGGTCTTCTGACGGACTCTAACAATCTGTGAGCTAAACAAACCATTCTTCTTTAAGTTGCTTTTATCAAGGTGTTTTGGTAACAGAAGAGTAATTAAGACAGATGATGATGCCATTTTGAAGATTTTCTTGAGGCTCAAAATTAATGTGACCCTATTTTTCTGTACACTTCCTGTAAAGGGGAAGGCTAACACACAATGCTGTGTCAGGTATGTTTGGGGACCATAATCAACAAGCTGCTGAAATCCTGCTTCTGGATTCTGCTTCATCCACACATTTACCAGCGGTCAGACCCCCTTGGTCTCTTACCCCTCACTAGTCACTAAGAATCAGGCTGACTACACTTTCTATTTGAAGTCAGTAGCTACCGCCTGTGCCTGGCTTTTGAATGTCTTACTTCATATTTATTGGAATGGACCTCCTGACTTAAGATGCTCATGTCTCTTGTAACTTGGCATCTCCCTTACCAGCCTGAAAACCATACTTCCCACATGGAAAACACCACCATCCTGGACAAGGAAATGTTAGCAGAGATCTGTTCATTCTGTAGTCTTTCAGGGCAGACATTACTTAGCACCTCCCTCTGCCCGCTACTTAGAATTTTTTTTTTTCTATTTCCTCAAAGCTGGCTCTTTCCTGTGGTTTTGGACACTGCCTTAAGTGTCACTCCTTTAGGTGAGATTTCTGAATCTAGAGCCACACAGGAGTTAGTCAGTCAGTATCAGCACTGCATTGACAGTAGGTGAGACAGCACAGCAGAGTGCTGCTTACGGCAAAACTAACTCCTGACCAAGAGATGATTTCTGGCCTGGGAAGAGGCCTAGCATCCCATGCTGCCTAAAACACAAATTAATTAATCCAGGAATTAGTCCAGTTGGGCCCATCAATCACCCCTCAAGAAGTGGAACTACTCCTAGGAAGGTAGGCTCACTTGAAGCCTTGCTAAGGAGCTAGGCGAATAGTCATCCCACTAATGAGATACCCTACTTTTCCTTCCCAGCATCCCCTCCCCTTACTGCAGTGTTACACAGCGGGCTGCTCTGCAGTCTGCCTGCTTTTCTGAATTACTTCGTTCTCTATCTCTCCTAAGCATGCTTTCTCAAACATTTGGGACTTCTCTACCACTTTAGGTTTTGCTCTTTCCTTATTCCTCCCCATCTCCGACATGGCTGCCTTCGGCCTGTGACTGCTCTCCATGGTTACTGAGAGGCCTGCATTTCTTCCTTTCTCTTCTCCACAATCCTCCTCAAGATATAAGCTAAGATTACAGCTTGCCTGCCCTGGGGCTTTTCTTTTGAACGTTAATAAAATGGTCCTCTCTGAAGAAAGTTTTTGCTTGACTTTCAAACTTTCTCTACCTTTTGATATTTTAATTGGTGGAAAAAACCAAAGCCAAACCAAACCAATAACAACAACAACAACAACACACCACTACACATCAGTACACTCCCACATGGCATCAGTAATAGGATCATCTTGGGGATAACTGGATGGATAGCAGTTTTTATTAATCCACCTGACTGGACTGTGGCAGCAATTCCAATCTCTAGGTGTTTATCCCAGTATTCTTTCTTTCTGAGTGTATTCTCTAATCGTTCTCCCAAAAGTGAGAGTTGGCCTGTCCTCATCTGTCAGGAAAGAAACACTTTTATTGCAGTCTCTATGTTCAGTGCTTGAGATCCTCCAAATTACATTGATGATAAGTAGATTAGTCAAAGAAAAGACAGTTTAGAAATTTGTGTTTCTGTGGGTTGGGTTGGGGTGGGAATGGAGACCACAGAAAAGCCTGACTCTCTAAGATGATGAAGACAGGGACTTCATAACCTTTACAATAAGGGCAGAGGGATGCTGGGGAGAAATAAATCTTCCATGGGGAGAGCAAATGAGTTTCTCTACTGGAGACAAATGGACTTTCAGAAGAACAAGTAGAGATAAGAAGTTCTGTGGAGATGGTTGTTTATGCAAATGAAAGTGGCCTTTTCACCTTCTTCTGGCTACTGTCAACTCCCCTGCAGAGGGATTTCTGTCAGTTTACTCAAACTCCTTCCTGGAAGGGAAGCTGCCCTGAAGAGGGGATTTATGACAGCCTCATTTCCAGAAGTTTCTGTGTTTAGTCAGATAAGGGAAGTTCTAAAAGGCTTCTTTCTGCATTTGGTGAATCTCAGATGCTTTTAGAATCATCACTGTACCTACTCCAGGCCTCCAGGCTCCTGTAACTCCTAGCACCAAGTACTGTGTCCTACCTGTAGTAAATGCTCAGTAAATTTGTTGCAATATGAATAAATGAAACAGCACTTACTCATAGTGGCCAATAAATCTTTGTGGTTGTTTGTCCCTAGTGGAAGTATATATAAATATGTGTTTGTTGTTATCTATATGAAAATCAAACCAACATAGTCACAATGACAGTGAGAGAAAGAACCCTTTAGTTTTATGATTTCAGATGGACCCCTTTCATTGGATGGTTGGATAAGACCCTCGATGACACAGGTCTGCTCTGATAGTTTCCTCCTGTCTCACTAAACAAAGCAGTTTTCTACAGAGAACAGTCCAGAAATGGCTCATTTAAGTCTCCAAAGCTTGCTATAGCTGCTTGTAGTAAAGTCACTGGGAGTGCTGTGGGTGGAACTTTTCCTGGGGAAAGCAGGAGCATTAGAGTAGGGAGTCTCCTCTAGCTTAGGGTAGTGACTTTTCTCTAGGGTCCTGTCTCTGTCTGAAAGGTTACGGTGGCAGATGCTGTTCTACACCTACTGGGAGGACACAGAACATTTTCCTAATGGGAATCACAGACCCATCTCCTGACACTCAATGTGGAACAGCACTGGTTTTAATGATTTTAATTTTTGGATAGTTTTTGTCATTACTCAGCTCAACCACCTTTTGCACTTGCTAAATGTAGATGGTACCATCCCATGGTCTCGGGTCCCAGACTGATGGGTCAGTGTGTATACTGCCCTGAGGTCACAGTGTCAACAACTGGACATAAGTGTCTTTGCTGCTGTGATTTCCCTGTCATGATGTACTGACCTTGTGAGCCCTTGCCCTCCTCAAGCTGTTTTATCACAGCAACAAAAAAAGTAACTCAAGGGCTTTCTGGTTGCATTTGCACTGGCAACACTTGTCTGGTAATAATGTAAATCAGGGAAGCTTCCTGTGGATTAGAGCAGCTCTCAGACCTCAGAGAAGTTTCTTTGTGCAATGGATGGTGGTCAGCGCCTAAACTCACAACTGGTCAAAGCACAGAGAATAAATGTCTGTGAGGAGCTTACTACAAATGTGATGTTTATAACACACCTTCCCCCCAAGGCTCAGGGATCATGAGGAAAAAGAGGTAGAAAGATTTTTAAGCCAGGAATAGGGATACACATGCTTTTAATCCTAGCACTTGGAAAGTAGAAGCGGGTGGATCTCTGTGAGTTCAAGGCCAGTCTCATCTACATAGTGAGTTCCAGGACAGCCAGAGTGAGCTAAATAGTGAGAGACCCTGTCTCAAAAACCAAAAAGAAGAAGAGGAGGAGGAAGAGGAAGAGGAGAAATAAAGAAAAAAAGAAAAATGACAAAGAAAGATTAAGACCCAGAGCTTGAGGGAAAATAGAGCCAAACTATGTTCCAGACCTGACAGGAGCACTGCACTAAGCACTTCCAGCTACTGTGGCTGACAGCACAGAATCAAGCCAACCAATATGTGGCCGCCGAAGGGGAAGTTGCTCGTCAGTCCCCATCCTTAACCGGGGATGGCTCCTGGGAAAATGGGAATTAGGTTTTTTTCTAGGGCAAATAGAGTGGGCCCTGATAGCTGTTCACTCTCCAGTGAATAGCTCTTGTGGTAGTTTAAATGAAAATGTCCCCCAGAGGCCCTGGCATTTGCATACTTGGTCCCCAGTTAGTGGCACTGTGTGGTGGGTGATACTCTGGAGGTGAGGCCTTACACACTGGTGGGATCATTTCACTGGGGGAGGCCTTAGAAGTTTTAAAGCCTCCTGCCATTCTCAGTTTACCTTCTCTGGCTGTGTTTGTGGTTGAAATCCTGGCTCTCAGATCCAGCTGTCATATCTGCTGCCATGCTGTTCCTGCCTCTATGGAACCCAAACCTGAGGAATCAGAAGCCCAAATAAACGTTTTCTTCTATAAGTAGCCTTGGTCATGATGTTTTGACACAGCAATAGAAAAATAACTAACACAGCTCCATACCTGTGAGTGCATGAGTAATATAAATTTGGGCTCAGTGGTTTGGAAAACAAAAACATAAAAGAGATATAAAGTTGGGAAAGGGTGGGGAAATGGGGAATGTATCAGAATTAGGGAAAAGGCTGAGAAGGTGAGAATGATTAAAGTACATTATATGAAATTTTCATAGAATTGATAAAAATGTTATAAAATAACTAACTTCACAACAGAAAATGTAGCATTTCAGCCATTTTAAGTGTGTGATTAAGAACCTATATTTTCACAAGACTTCCCAGAATCTCCTGGCTTCCAAAAAGGAAACTCTGTACCTTGCTGGCCATAACTGCCCATTCTCTCTTTCCCCAGCTAGCTTCTTTGTATTCCTAATTCTACCATTGTAGCTTCTTCCTATAGGTGTGTTTTTTAAAATTTATTTATTTTTATTTATGTGTTTGTGCTGGGGACAGCAAACAATGACAGGGACTGCCTGCAGTAGGCCGGGATGGAGACATCTCAGAAGCCCACAGCAGCTCCTTGTAGAAAAGGATGGTGTCTGGGACCCTGAGAAGTAGGACACACATGCCTCCAGGGGACCCGCCATCTGAAATAAGGAACTGCCTGCAGTAGGCCTGGATGGAGACATTTCAGTAGCCCATGGCAGCTCTTTGTAACAACAGTTGTTCCCATTTCTCCTAACCTTAGCCCTGGACAACCTCTGCATAGATTTCATTTGTGCGGAACTGTTTTTCAGTTGGCCTTGGTGTGCATAATTATTCTATTATATCTGACTTTCTTACTTCTTTCACCTTCTGCTCTGGCAAAGTCTGTGAAACTAGATGTTCCCTGATGTAATGATTCTTAAACCCTGATGTAATGATTCTTAAACAATTGGGAATTGAGGCATGGGGCACAGCACAGCACAGTCCTAATGGTCCAGTTGCATGCTGTGTGTTCCCATCTTAGAAACAATGCAGTAACTGCACAATGGTAGTTCCAGATTAATGCTTGACTTGCAAAGAAAGTTTGATGAAATTATTAGAAAATGAGTTAGAGCCAACATTGGGACCCCAAAGAAAGACAAAAAACTATTAAAGTTATGAAAAAAGTTTTACACAACATTTGAGAGTGGTTCCTGGATAAGCAAGTACAGAATATGTAAATAAGTCAAAACACTGGGACTCTTAGGAGAGTCATTGTGTGCAATGTGTAGAAGCGGAAAGCTAGGGGAACTACCAAGTTAAGGGTTAACTTGATTCTTTCTGGCCACTGCCTGGCAGCTTTGCACATGTCATTTATCATTAGAGCTTTACAAGAAATTGAAAGTAGCTGGCCTCGGAGCTCTGAGCTTTGAAGTATAATAGTTAAAGTTAAAGTTTAAATAATGATAATGCAATTATTATTTTTGGCTATAGGCCTGGGAATAGAGAAGCTTGAAGCTTTGGGGAACAATTGTAATTCTTGATTCTTTGTGGGATGTGGTTATTCTTTTGAATTTGATTTGGCAATGATTATACAATGTCTTTTTATCTGTTTTTGGAGTATCAATAAAAGACTGGGGCAAGAAGAAGGTGAGAGAGCATGAGAAGAGCTTGTGAAGAGTGAGTGAAGAGAGAATGTGAGGTATGTGTGAAGAGTGTGTGTGTGAGTGAAAGGAGAGTACATGTGGTAAGTGTGTGAGATGTGTGTGAAGAGTGTGTGTGTGAGTGAAAGGGGAACACACAGAAGTATGTATGAGTGTGAGAGGGCAAGAAAAGAAAAGTGCACAGGAGAAAAGCAGAGTGTGCAGGAGAATACAGAGTGTGTGCAGTCTCAAGCTGCGAGTGAATGAGTGAGAGAGAAAGAGCAGAGAATGAGAGAGAAGAGAAACTTTAAGCCTTGAAAAATTGCCTGTCAGCTTGTACCTAAAAAGTAGTCTATGTATATTTATTATTCGCCTTCCAGATATCCCTGCTTCCAGTTGAGAACTCCGATCCTGTGTCGAGGCTGAACCCCGACATGTATGAGTGTTTTGCTTGCATGTATGTAAGTCTACTGTGGGTGTACAGTGCCTGTGGAGGCCAGAAGAGGGTGTCAGTTTACATGGAAATTAAGTTATGGGTCATTGTGAATGCTAGGAACCAAACCCAGCCAGTACTACTAACTGTGGAGCTATCTCGCCAGCCCCCTCAAGGTGGGTTCTTACTGAATTTGTTATTTGTTTAGCATGTCACCAAGGTTCATTCATGTTGCAGTGTGCAGCAGAACTTCCTTCTTTATAAAAAGCTGAGTGACGTCCCACTATATGCACATGCCATGAACTGTTCTTTCCCGCCATAGAAGGACATGCAGACAATTTCCATGTTTTGACTGCTGGGCATGTGATACTACTAGAGACATCAGTGTGCAAGAATCTATTCAAGCCTCAGCTTGTCTTCTGTATGCATACACATTATTAACTTCTATGGTCATTCTTTTAAATTTTTAATGAGCCCATGCACTAAAAAAATATAACCACTATTCTGTCACTCCAGTAAAACCCAACTCCCTAATGGGATAGACAACTATCCTCCACTTCAATTTACTGACATTTGTTATTGTGGATCTATAGATTTATCTATGCATTTCTATATACCTACCTACTAACCTGAGGTAAGGTGGGTGGCACACAGTAGGTTTTCAGTTGTACCCATTCTATTCCCTGACAAGAGACATATGGGAAGAGGAGCCATTATGGAA
Organism: Tokudaia tokunoshimensis; assembly: GCA_036184795.1. NCBI lineage: Eukaryota > Metazoa > Chordata > Mammalia > Rodentia > Muridae > Tokudaia > Tokudaia tokunoshimensis. Next base: position 105,717,408 of record BTHU01000011.1, on the reverse strand, counting down.
AGGAGTTGGGGAGAGTGATGAGCTCATGTTGGGAAAGAACTTCTAAGACCTTTAAGAGATTCAGGAAGTATAGTCACATAGCATGAGATAAGTGTTTGAACATGATGATGGTAACGTAGGAATCTTAGGGCTTTTATCCTGAAAATTATCATGTTGCCTAGAAGGTCTGGGTATGCAGGGGGAGGACTACTGCTGGAATGGTTTCATTTCTGGACAAGCAGATAGGGAGCTGGTTCCCAGGCAGAAGGCCTGCAAATGGCAGAAGAGGACTGTATTGAGGGAGCACTACTGTGCACCCGAGCAGTCCCTCCTCCCCAGGTCGATGCTTCAGCTTTTCTTAAATGATATTTTCAGCCTGGAAATAAAACTGCTGGAGTTGTAAGGCAGTGGCTGTAGGGTGGAACCTAGCTTGCTTGTTTGGAGCCCCAGTATACCACAAATCTCATGCTGCATGATTTGGGACAGGGTTGGGACAAGGGAGGTATGGTAGTTGGAATAAACATAGCGCCCCTGTTAGAATATATGGGGCACTCCCAGACAGATCATGCCAGCCACAGGTCTCCTGTGTGAGGTTTTATTAGTAGAGGTGGTCTCTGAGGGGGTGAGAGGAATGAAGGAAAGAAGGGAACTGTGGGTCAGGGTATGAGTCTTTTATCTGGGCCATGACACATGTGATGTTTGTGCAAAGGGATGTGTGGTGGGTGCCATGGAAATGGGTGCAGGAGCAGTGCTTTCACCTAGAGATGATGTGTCTGGTTGTTGGGTCCGGGAGCTGGCTATAAAGAGCTTCCGGCTAAACATGGACACATCTGATGCTAACTAACATTCCTTTCTTTTTCTTATCATAAGGAGAGGAAAAAAAGGGAAGGGATGATGGTGAGATGGAAGAGGAGCATCATATCTCTTAAACTGCTTCCTGCTGTCTAGGGGCTTCATCAGTTTGGGGGTGTAGCTGACCCTTACCATCAGGGCTTATTCAATAGTCATTCATACCAGACTCCTCTGTGAACAGTGACTGGGAATCCTGTAAAAGGAACCGATTAATTATTTTATTAGAAATTTTTTGAAATTGTCATTGGAGTGATGTGGAGACGAGGTTAATGAGGCAGGGAGCAAATAGTAGAGCCAGAAAAATGAGAAGAAGAGGCATTAGGAAGGGCAGTATCCATTTCCATATAGGGTTTTCAAAAACCCAGGAATTCGAGGCCTCACAATGTTCCCTGTTTTTGGATGTCTGATTATGGCTGCTGGATTTTCTCACTATTCAGGACTTGTTGAAATAGAAGCAATATTCTTGGAGAAAAAAGCAAAGACCACCTTCTTTTTCTGTTAGAACATCTGGTCCCTGTCAGTTCTGAAGCACCACTGTTGTCAGGGAATCTATCTGTCTTTGGAGGGAGAGCATAGTTTGGGTCACTTCTTGAAGATCATTGTCAAACTGGGAAGAGAACTGATTGTATATGGTTAGGGAGGTAATCAACCCTGCCATTCCAGTACCAACACCTATAGTTATTCTGGCAGAGACCAGGAATGGCATGATTTGAACTGCTCTCTTGTTATGTTGGGCAGGTATTCTGCCTACAACTAGGATTGGTAGGAGCTCTTTTCCATGGATTACTCCTAATTCAACATGCAAACTCCTGACCAACTGGTGGGTAGATGATGATACACGTGAGTGCCACAGAGTTGATGTATCCTGGACTGTAGGCACTGTGGCAGAGATGAGGAATCAAGGGTCATGGTTCTATTGCAGTCTAGAGAGCTTAGCGTTCCTATAGAATGTGTCCTGGATGTTTTAAAACGTCTGCCATGCTAAAAAGAGTGCTAGAGAAAAGGTGTGGGGTCCTGGCAACGTCGGAACTGGGGCAGCTGATAAAAGGTGAAGTGAGGTTGCTTGGCAGGGTCCCTGGAGAAGCTGTAAGTGAAAATTGTGAGTTAGTTCCAGGGGTACACATAGCCAGCAATCTTTAAAGCAACCAGGTCAGGTGACATTAAGGAGGTCAGGGTCTGAAGCAGAAGGTGAACTGATAGGTTAGTACCACTTATGAGGGAATGTGGCAAGGAAGTAAGGACGTTGGAGGAATGTTTGATAACTTCTCCTATTTTTCGGATATATAGAGATTGGGCAAGTGGGACATATTTTCTCTGGATGTGAATAGTACGATCTGGGGACCCAGATTGGTTTTTATGGTAGAGCTTACCAACAACACCTGTCTCCTATCTGAGATTCCAGGGTTCTTGAATATAAAAGAAGAGAGTCTTGCATTGCTGATAGAAGAAGTGAGGTCATAGAAGAAAGAGGAAGAGGCCATGATATTTAGATGGAATGGCGGATATAGGGATGACAGCAATTTTGATCAGCTCCTGGCATCTGGCTATAGAGCAGCTTTCTGACCCTATTTGGAAAGACTATTATCAGTGGGGGTTTCTTGAACATCCACGCTCCAGACATAAGGGCTACCCTGGATGGAAATGAACAACAGGGGAGGATGAGAAGTCCATGTCTAATTCAGTGGGATTGAGAAAAATGAGTGGGTTCTCATTTTTCTGGGATTAGAGAAAGGGTGGGTGGTCTCTGGAGCTTAAGAGAGCAGGGTCCTGTTAGGGTTGATGTGTAGGAAGAAGAGTAATTTTGAAGTGGAGGGGTGAAAAGCTTGAGGTAAGACAGCTGGACCCTTAGAGTTTAGTAGCTGTGGGAGTCATGAGAATTACCTTAAAAGGGCCCTGCCATTTAGGAGAGAGAGATGAGGGCCAATGATCTGGAGGGGAGAGAAGAACCTGGTATCCAATGTTAAAAGGCAGTGGGCAGGGAACAGTGTGTGGCCATGGTGACGGTGACCAGCAAAGTTCCATAGGAGAAACCAGAAGTGGCAAAGTTACTGAATAAGCAGATGGTCAGGGAGGGGAGAGTGGGTGAAAGAGCAGGAGTTAGGGCTGGATGTCCATACATGAGTTCGAAAGGTGAGATGAAAAGAGGTTGCCTGGGGAGAGCTCACGGCCTAAAAAGAACCAGAAGTAAGAGTTTTACCCAATCGAGGTGAAGTTCCTGTGACAGTTTGACAAGAGTTGTTTTTAGGGAGCTGTTAGTTCTTTCTATGTTTCCTGAAGACTGGGGGTGATAGGGACTATGAAAATGTCAGGGGAAGTAGAGGGCTTTAGATAGAGTTTGAGAAACTTGGGGGGTGACTTCAGGGTCATTGTCTGACTGGAGGGAGGCTTGGACACCAAATCATGAATGATCTCTCAAAGAAGGAGATCAGAGAGTCTCCGAGCCCTTTTGTTTGTGCTGGAGAATGTCTTCATCCATCCCGTGAAGGTGTCTACAAAGATCAGGAGGTTCTTGGCACATTTGATAGTGGACATGTGGGTAAAGTCAAGTTGCCAATCAACTCCAGGAAGAGAATCTCTAGTCTGGTGGGTAGAAAAAGGGGTGATATGATGCCTGGAGTTGAAATCTGACATCTGACAGATTTTGCAAGAGGTAGTGATAGATTTTAAGAAACGTAAATCCTCAGGAGTGGGCTATAGATGGGATTAACAAAATAAGACAATGCTTGGCTGTTAGGATGAAAGAGCTGGTGAAGATAGGATGGAGTTTGACAGATGTCAGGGGCTGAGAAAGGGAATGTGTGTTGTAGAGTAAGAATGTCCTGTGGTGGCTGAGACAAGTCTAGGCCTAAGGGCCGCAGCTCTAGCTGTTTCGTTGGCTCAGTTGCCTCCCTTAGAGACAATAGACTCATCTGTCTGGGTCAGTGAGATCTGCAGTAGAGAATTCCAATGGCTGTGGGGAGATAGGAGCCTTTAGTATGGCCATAATTTGGTTTGCATTAGTTACTGATTTTGTCAGAAATCTGTCCAGATAGCCATGTGGGACAGGAGGATATGGAAAGCATATTTGGGGTCTGTATAGATGTTTAGGGATTGTCCCCATGCCAGTTGAAAGGCAAGAGTAAGAGCTATTAGTTCAGCCTGTTGATTGGTGGTGTGGGTAGGGAGGGCCTGTGCCTCAACCACTTATGTGTCTGACACTATGGCATAGCTAGCTCTTCTGGATCCTTCATATAGAAAGGAGCTTCCATCTGTATACAAGGTATAGATGGCCTGGGGCCCTACTGTATGTGTGAAGGGTGAGGTAATAGTTCCTCTAAGGGTTCAGTGCAGGAGTGAGATAAGGAGTGGTTAGTATTTGGTCAAGGAAGAAGATTGGAAATAATAAGAGGCAGGCATGATTTGAAAGTAAGTATGGAGTCTTATATTAGTGTTACCTGAAGATAAAGAACTCTGGAGGGAGGTAGAGTCTGTAAGTCTTTGTAAGTTAGAAGATGTGACAGTTTGAGAGGAGAAGACAGTGATAGGTGACCCAAAGGTTAGTTTCCTTGACTCTTGAATAAGGAGTTCAGTGGCTGCTAAGGTATGAATACAAGGTGCCCATCCCTAGATGGTTAGGTCTACTTTTTTTTTTTTTTGCTAGTATGCTACAGGGGTAAAAGAGGGTCATAGCTGGTGACCTAGGACTCCAAGGGCAAATACCTTCTTTTCAGTTACATAGAGGGAGAAAGGATGAGTCAGATCAGGGAGGTGTAAGGCCAGGGCCTGTTGGAGCCTTTGAAAAGGCTTGGTAACAGGTTTGAGAAGAGGTTCATGAGTGGGGCCCAAAGCCATTTCATATACGGGGTGCGAAAAGCAAGGAACTCAGGAATGTAAAAAACTAGCTGTTTCTAGGAATGATAAAATCTCTTCCTTTGTAGAAGGAACTGTTAGAGACTAAATTAGATTCTTCCTATCTAAGGTAATGGCTTTGTAGGTTGGGGTAATTGTTAGTCTCAAATAGATGACCTGAGGAGTGAACAGTTGAACTTTAGAAGGTGAGACCCTGTAGCCTAGACTGGACAGGAAATTTAGAAGAGCAGAGGTGTCAGCTTGGCTAATTCTTAGAGAGGGACCACAGAGAAGAATATCATCTTGTAATGGACAATCAAGTTTAGGGAGAGACAGAGAAAGTAAGTCAGAAGTCAGGACATGGTCAAATAGGTATAGGCTGTCCCAGAATCCCTGAGGCTGAACAGTCCAGGTGAGTTGAGTAGAAAAGTGGGTGTCAGGGTCAGTCCAGGTAAGTGCAAAGACGTTCTGTGACTGGGCATCTAGAGGGAGAGAGAAGAAAGCATCCTTGAGATCTAGGACTGAGAAATGAGAAGTTCCTGAGGGGATAGTTGAAAGAAGTATGTAAGGATTAGCCACAACAGGATAGAGAGAAACCACTGCAGAATTAATGAGCCTGAGGTCTTGAGCCAGGCAGTAGGTTCCATTAAGTTTCTTAGCTACTAGTATAGGAGTGTTAAAGGGGGAAAGAGATAGGATGAAGTTTTTTTCCTTAGGAGGTTAGAGATGATAGGCTTAAATCCCCTGAGGCTTTGGAAAGAGAATACTGAACTTGGGTGATGTACCTGGTAGGGTCCTATAATTGGATGACAACAGAAGTATGAAGTTTAGCAACAGAGGGATTCTGGATGTCCAAGACTTGGTGGTCTACCTGAGAGGCTGGCAAAGGAAACGACATGTTAGAGTTAGTAGGTTGACTGGCTAGAAGGAGGAGCAGAGGGGCTGCTGGAGAGCTTGGGTTTAGATGAATGGAGGGAGCAAAGGAAGTAGAGACTCCCAACTTAGCTAGAAGATCCATTCCCAATGAGGGGACAGGACATATTGACACTACCAAGAAGGAATGTGTGAGAGGAACACCCCTAAAAATGCAACTATGTGGTAGGGTCTGGAGAGATTGGTAAAGCTGTCCCCCTACCCCAACAACAGGGAAATGAGGAGAAGTGGGTCCCCAAAACTCTGTCAGAACTGAGTAAGTAGCCCCAGTGTCCAAGAGGAAGGAGATGGGCCACCCAGACACCATGATGACTACCTGGAGCTCCCTGTTGGAGATGGCAGTGGTTGGGTCATGGGATCTTGGTCCTCTTTAGTTGTCCATAGCCAAGCATAGAAGATCAGCTGGAGGGTGACCTGGGAGTGATGTCCCTCTGTCCTGAGTGGTGTGAGGGCAAGCAACAGACCGATGTCCCTCCTGATGGCGCTTAAGACATGGCCTTGATGGCTTGCCAGGGTTCAGTCAAGCCTTTGCCCAGTGACCTAGTTGACCACATTTGTTGCAGGGACCTGGTAGTTCCCAAGCCTTAGAAGGCCAGGACGCCTGAACAGTGGCTGGGACTGGTCACACAGCCTTTGTCAGCATATGGTATTCTTGTCTGCATGCCTTTTCATCTCTCAGATGGTACACTTTAAAAGCCAGTGCCAAAACTTCTGCCTGTGGAGTTAGGGGCCCCTTCTCTAAGCATCTAAGTTTGGCCTTAATATTCAGATAGCTTTGGGAAAAAACACAGGTCAACAGGAGTTGCTTGCTGTCTGATTTTTTAGGGTGTAAATTAGTATATTGTAAGAGGACCTTTGTAAAGCATTCTAAAAATTGAATGGGTTTTCTTGTATTCTGGATGACCTCTTGGAGTTTCAGTTGCTGGTTTAAGGGCAGCCCTACAGAGACTGGCTAGGAGGCAGGTTGCGTATCAGTCTCTGGCTAGAATATCACTTGGGGAATTATAATTCCATTGAGGATCCTGGTCGGGTACTGTCTCAGATCTGATCAGATATGCTGAGTCTGTCAAATGAATCTCATCTGCATGTATCCTACCCTATTCCCAAACTCTCCTGAGCTCATGAGGGACTAAATTATTACTGAGAATCATATGTACATCATGGAAAGTCATCTATAAGATTGAGTAATATTCTGAAATTCTTTAATGAAAGCAGAACAATTGGAGGTATAAGATGATAGCCTTTTATCTATTTGAGAAAGTTCATTTAGGGAGAAATAGGCATGTACTCTGATTATACCATCTACCCCAGCAACTTCCCTTAAAGGAAGGACCGATGCTGGGTTAGGCTGGTTAGGGGAAGAAGTAGAGGGCTTGACTGTAGATTTAGAGCAAGTGGTAGGAGGGCTGAAAGTAGGTGCCAGTGTAGGATGACTGGAGTGGCCTGCAGCTGGCACAGGAGGAGGGGGAGGAGTCTGGAGACGTCGAGCAAGGAGGCTCTGGAGAAGTATGGTGAGAAGAGGAAACTGAGGAGGCTGGGGTATTAGGAGAGGTTGCAGAGGCAGGTTGGTGGCAGTATCCGGGGAGTTCATTAGCTGGATTGAGAATAGCAGAAGTTTCATCTGGTTAAGGTTTCATAGCTACAAGGAGTTGAGTTGGAGACAGGAAGAACAAAGAGAGGGTTTGGAGTGAAGATAGGTAAAAGCTTGGACATAGAGGACCTCCTTTCATTTACCAAACTGCTGGAAGCATGTGTAAAGATCCTTTAAAATGGTAGGATCAAAAAGAGTCATTATCTAATGGGCACTGAGGTCAGACCTTATTGCAAAGGTGTTTAAGTTTGGGCGCCTTTATATCAAGCACTAGTTTCAGAGGTTTGAGTTTTCCAGCAGACATTCAAGTGGGGAGTCTGGAGGCACGGTCAAAGACGAGATGCCCATTGGGTGAGAGATGTTATTAAAATATTTCTACCGGCGTTCTGAGAACAAATTAATAACAGTAGATCAGTCTTGCCATAGCATCCTCATGGTAGAAGATCAATGAAATATAGCGAGTAGCCAAGTCTAGGCTTTCCAGGTCATCACCCAGAAGCTAGTGGCTGAGAACCACGGGCCTAATGCCTGAACTTTGGGCCCGCGGTCTAAGGGAGAATGGCTTAACAGCAGCAGTGGTGCAAGAAAGAAATCAAGAGAGAACTGCTTCCCGGACAGCGAGAGGGAGGGGTTCGCCCAAGGGTCGAAATCCTAAAATGAGGAGTCAGCTGGAAGGCCCGTCATAGAAACCGTGGAGAAGTCCATCCCTTAGATTCACAGAGGGTGGCCAATCCTCTCCTGGGACAATTGGAACGGGAAGCTTACCAATCTGCTGATGTTTGCAAGGAGTTTTACTGATCTGGTGCCAGGAAAAGAGAGCCTGTGTAGCCGGCGGACTTGTCTGGATGAGGTTCCGGGCCCGAGGGGTTTAACCCACGTGGCTGCGGCCACTCCATATGGTGGCAGGTTCTGTGTGCACCACGGCTGTGGAGCGGAAAACTCCCCTGGACCTGTATGGTGGAGGTCGCGAATGGGTTTTGGCACCAGTTTTAGAACATGGGAAGCACTCCCAGACAGATCACACCTGCAAACAGATCTCACTTGGGAAGTTTTATGGTAGAGGTGGTCTCCGAGGGGGTGAAAGGGAACAAAGAGAGAAGAAGGAGGTTGTGGGTCGGGTTATGCATCTTTTATCCAGGCCATGAAGCATGTGATGCATGTGCAAAGGGATGTGCGGCAGATGCCATGGCAATGGACGCAGGAGTGGCACTTTCACCTAGAGATGACGTGTCTAAACTGGGTCTGGGAGCTGGCTATAAAGAGCTTCTGGCTATACATAGATGCACCTGATGCTAACATCTCCATAGAGTCATAGGGAATGGCACTATTAGGAGATGTGGTCTCCTTTTAGGAAGTGTGTTAATGGTGGTGGACTTTGAGGTTTTAGAAGCTCAGTCCAGACACAGAGTCTCTCTGCTCCTTGTTGATCCAGATGTAGAACTCTGAGCTCTTTCTCCAGCACCTTATGCCACCATGCTTCCTACTATGACGAAAATGAACTAAACCTCTGAACCTGTTAAGCGAGACTCAATTAAATGTTTTTCTTTATGAATTGTTATGGTCATGGTGTCATCGTCACAGGGTCAAAGAGATGAAGCTGAATTCCAGAGAGATTCTGTCCACTTGGGTTTTGTGGTGTCTTCTCTCTCCTGACTCACACAACCAGTGCAACTACTCCCTCTGTTCCCACTTTCCTCCACCACCAGGCTTCCATTTTTCTGCCCATCCATCAAAAAGCTGATGTCGCACTCACCGATTGCCTCTCCTCTGTCTGGAGATGTCTGTCCTGGTTATGGGCTTATTCTTTTTACCATCATTTACTGTGTCTTGTCAGGGAGAGATGATAAATGCTCACAGCCATTCCTCAGCTCCTGATGGATACATTCCCAGAGATGTCCAAAACATCTTACACTTGAATATTCCATTTCTAAGGAAGCAATCTATTGCCTGGTGTCAGAAGTGAAGGGCAAGGCTGTATGCTAGTAAAATATCATCCAATGAAATATGAGCAGTGACAGCGGTCCTGGGCATGTCTCTGTTGTCATTAGCCTCACTTTGCTGCTGCTTTTGTGAATGGCTTTCCCAAATGTCGGCTCCCATCCCAACCTTTCACGGAAAACATTTGCTTGTTGCTTGCCATCCTGAGACCAAGTTTTCCAGTTTTTTAGAAACTTGATTGAAGGAATTTACATTTTGTTGGTTTTGCCCTGCTGAACAACTGAGAACCTGTAGTAAATTTGGGTCATTCACTTCAAACAGGACAACGTGTCCTATGACAGCCTTCCCCAGAGATACATAGGAATGGATAAAACAGAGAGCCCTGGTCTTGGATCCTACATGCTCATTCGTGTCTTCAGAACACATAATATTGTGAACAGAAGAATTCATCCAGCCTAGTGTTAACTGAAATCATTGCATCCTTAGGCTTCTCTGAGTTTTATTTAAACCTACTTGGGGTGTTTCCCTCCTCCCATTACTGGCATTGAGTGTTATTTTTGCATTTATGATAAAGAGCAGAAAAAGGCGGGGGAGCTTAATGAGGAATAAATAATGAAAAGGGGTAAAAAAAAATCTTTGTTTGTACGTGTATCCAACCTTATAAACTTCCATAATCCACGGATCATTTCCATGGTGGACTGTTATGGTTCCAAGAAGAGCCATTGTGCTAATGCAGCAGCTGATGGTGGTTTACACTGGCTCTGCATACTAAATGCCTTTATGAAATCAGCAATGAAATATGGGAACTGAGCACGGCCAATAACCATTTTTAAAAATAATGAAGTACTTTCCCACCTCGCTCTTCCGCCAACCCTCGCCCCCACCAAAATCATGAAGAGCTGCATCAGCCTAATGAACTAATTGCCTGAAAATGTTATTAAAAAAGAAAAAAGCTCTGTATTCGTAGCAGGGGATGGGGGGAGGGTGGATCAAATCAAAATGAGGCTTATATTTTGAAGTATAAAACACATTTTTGCACTTGGGGAAATAAGTAAACCTGTGCCATGTCTCACTTCAGCAACTGATGTTTAAACCTTAAAAATTAAGTCACAGAGACCCTGGGATGTAGGGAAGGGGTGGAGGTGGAGACCTGCTTTGCCAAGGTACTTTGGGCCTAAGTAGCAACACCCTGCTTGGCCACATTGGTGAATAGGCTGCCACTTGGGCCAAATTATACGATGCTTTTGCAATGTGCACAAATAGCCCATTACACTTTTCACAGTGCTCCTTCATTAAGCCTGGAGAATTGTTTCTTTATGTTTTCCCCATAATAGCTTCTGAAAGGTCAAGAATCGTTTCCTTGACTTTCTGGTGCCCTTCAGGAAATAATGCTGTTAACCATTTGTGGCTTTTGCTCCTCAGAGTTGACATTTACTCCAAGGATTCCCAAAGGCTGCCAAGGCTGTCTGACCTGACTATCAGATGGATACTCCAAACACACATCCACATGCACACATTCTCCTTAGGGGTGGGCAGTAGGAGGAAGACTAGAATCCTTGCTGGTTGAGATTTTGGTTGTATTGAGTTGATTCTTTACTTTAATGATCTTTAGAAACAGTAGAGGACTTGGGTTATGAGGGTCATTCAACCCAGGTTCAAGTTCAGACCTGCTCTTTTTTTAGTGGGTGACCCAGGGTAAATCACATCAGTTTGGCTTCCAGATTTGAAAAATGGCAATCCTAAGATAGCACATTGGCAGATGCTCTCCTAGAAGAGAATGAGCATTAACATGCTAAAGCGGGACTGGGAGGGAGGTTTCGAGGGGACTGAGGAAATAGTTTAGTCAGTAAAGTGCTGCTCATAAGGAGACTAGCTGTGGTGGGGTGTTTATGATTCTAGCATGGGGGTGGGGGGATATCCCTGGAGCTTACTGGCCAGCCAGCAGCCAGGGGAAATTTGTACCCCTCACCCCCACTGCTGATTCAAATTTAAATTTAATTTGCTTCTACAAGCAGTCAGGCCTATTACTAGTCCAAGGGCTCATCCCAGCTCTTACTTGGATCTACAAGAAGACAGATGCATCTATCAAATGTTTTCTATGTGCCAAGGACTTTTGTATGTTTCACACTGAGTCCCTCTCTGAACCTGCAGTTAAGTTAATACAAGAAATGAAGAAAGTATGCTTTGCACTAAAACACCACCAGTTTTAGACAATTGAAACTATATAAAGCTCCAGAGAATTCCTACTTTGTTATTCCAATACAGTAACACTTGAAATTTGGTATATGTCTTTCTGAACTACACAAAAACATACATGAAAATGCACATATGCATGTATGTAGATATACATATATTCGTCCTCTAACAGGTTTCAAATTAGAATCAATAGCTCCTTACATACTCCATGTCTAAGGCTTTATTGTTACTAAAGAGGAGAGATAACATGGAGGAAATATTACAATGCTTAAGATACTAATAATAGTGTTAGAAGGAAATTTGTTTTCAATTTGGCAGCTAATATGATTCCCCTTAGAGTACCCTGGGCCTGGAAAGCATTCATTTTGTATCCCTAAGCTTTATTACTGCCCTAAACTAAGGAAATAAATCTACCTCCAAACCTCAAGTAACACGCTTACCTTCTGAGCACACCGCTATCGGCTCTTTAATAAAACAAAACAAACATTGTGTGGTTTGCTTTTAAAGACTTTTACCTTGGCCTTAGAATCAGATTTGTGTTGAGTCCTTAGTCTGTACCTTATTAACTTTATGACCTTGGACAAGTCACAGAATTTCTTGGAGTTTCAGTTTCTTCATCTTTAAAACGAAGGCAATGTCTACCCTGCAGTTGCAAGGAGTGTTAATGCATTTTTTAAAAGCCTCATGAAATGTTTGCCAATATTTGCTTTTGCATTTTTAATTAGTTTTTATTTTATTGTGGAAGTGATGTGAGCTTCTCGTATAATTAAAAAAAATTCATTTGTGTATTGTGTGCGTGAATATTTAAGAATGCATGCATACCAGTCACAGCACATAGCTGGCGGTCAGAGCACAGCTGTGGATGCGCCATGCCTTCTACCTTTCAGGAAGGGTTGTCCTTTGTTGTTCACTTCTGATTACCCTAGGCTAGGTGGGTCAAGAGCTTCTTCCCCATCTACCTCCCATCTTGACTTAGATGCTGGTATTGCAAATACTTCTACATCTGGCTTTGGGTTCTGGAGATCTGAACTCTGGTCCTCATGTTTTATCCACCAAGTCATCATCTGAACCATTTTAAGAATTTTGAACAGTACAGTGCAATGTTCAGTGGTAAATAGAAATTTCTTCTCTCAAAGCATGCTGGGTTCTTTCTCACAGTCAGTCTTATATCACTGAAAGAAGAACATTAAATTCTCAGAAAACACTGCTGTGAAAAGCATCCCAGAGCTGAGGAGGGGCTTAGTGGATAAAAGCACTTTGCTATGTAAGTCTGACAAGCTAAGTTCAGTCTCTGGATGCAGTGGAACTAATCTGTATTCCCAGTATCCCTACTGAGAGTGGGAGGAGGAGACAGGGAGATGGACAGGAAGCTGGTGGGTCAGCTGGCCTAAAGTGTGCTGTTCAGGGTCACAGGAACAAGAGAGACCTTGCCTCAACAAGATGGAAGGCAAAAGTGGATTATCAGTGTTGTTCTGACCCTCCACATACATGTTTATACACACACACACACACACACACCCCAACAACAACAACCCCACTATTGTAATCATAAAAGCAGGCTTGGCAGTAGGTGCACACCTATAACCTCAGCATTTGGGAGGATGAGACAGGAGGATTTGAGAGGCCAGCCTGAGATACGTCAACAAAATCCTTCAGATCCTGTATAAACATTACCTAACAAGTAAGCTAAATGTGCAGATTACTTAACCTCTTTGAAAGTTTTAAAGCTTTTCTATTTTTATATAATTAAATAGGGAACAATCTTCAAATCTTAAAAATCTTCAAATTGAGACATGGAAGATGGTGATTAGAAATTCACCGTTTCTAATTTAAAAACAACAGAAAACATTTGGCTGCAGGAATTTATTATTTTAAATTTTTATTATCCCGGTAACACATACTTAGGGAAAAGAAACTAGTGGGGGCCACAGGTCATCATCATCATCGTTATCATCATCATCACCATCTTAGTCATTGTCATTGCTGTCATCTTCATCATCATCAATCATTGTTTTGTTTGGTACAGGGCTGTGCACACAGTAAGCAAGGCTTCTACCTTTGAACTGTATCTCCAGATTGAATAATTCTGACATCTTCACTTTTCTTTAGCCACTAGACTTGAAAATGTTTTAACTTAAAAGCATGACATAGCTTTTGTTTGCTTGGTGCTCCATCCATTCATCAGTCATTTATTTAAAATTTGTTCATTCATTCCTTTACTAAGCATTTCCTAGACATTGCTACTACTCAGATACATGGTAAGGTGCCAAAACCTCTGGGAGTCCAGTGCACAGGCTAGCCTCACTGAGAGCAAGGTATCACAGGATGTTGCAGACCATAAAGGATGGACTCCTAACCCTGGTGATCTGGATGAAGATCTGAAAACTCAGTAGGCAGTAAAGTGGTTCAAGACTCAAAGTGACAGGATGATAGTCCAGACAGAGATGATAGCAAGCTACATGGAGAGATCTCCTGTACAGGGACAGAAACTGAGGTCCCTGGAGAGAGAACAGTGGCAAGTCAGTCACAAAGAACCCTGTCCAGTGAACTGGATGGTCCTCATGAAAGAATTGTAGAGAGGACAGAGGTTTGATGTTCTTGCAGTTTAGATTCTGTCTGAGCACCACAGGGAAAAGAAACAGAGAAGGTTCACCAGGAGGCAGAGCAGGAGGAGGGTGTTGCAGTTACTGAGCTGAGAGCTGGTGATGGTCTGACAGCGAGAGAAACAGACAGATGTGGGAGCAGTGCATAGACACTTGGGAGAAGCAATGGAGATGAAACCACTTGGTTTAGGAATTATGTTTTTCAGTAACTAGTAAGGCAGATGACTTAGTTGGAACTCAGCTTGAAAACTTAAACCAAAATTAGAATTTTTTTGTAACATGAGTAATTATATAGTTAATTATCACAAATTTAAACTAGTGTTTAAGATCCAGAATGGGATAGGAGTTTCTGAAGCCCCGTTGTTCTGCACAGACTTAGAGAGGTATGAACTGGTACCTTTTACTTCATCCTTAAGTTTAGATACAAGTTTTATTAAAGCATCATGAAAACAAATATTCATCATTTGTCACTTTCCATAAGGGTCATTTATTTATGATATGTAGATAATTCCCACTGTTACTTTCATCAACTTCATGACACTGTTATCCTTTTTGATGTGAGTTGTGCAAATTGTTGTTAGTATCTTATTGGCTTTGTGCTATTGTCTAGCTAGTTATTTGTAACTGGCAAAGAATCTTAAAATCAGGGATAACATTCTGAGTGATACTCCTATGGGGAAGTATTTTTATGCTATAATATCTTTTGCTTTTCTATGCAATCTGTAGCCTATGGAGATTTCAGTAATGAACACCTGGGTAATGAGAAGACCCTATTATCTACCACCTATTCATTGGGATTGAATCCCAACAGAGAAATGAAGAAGAAAGCTTTCCTCAGGGGAGAGCAAATTGGAGGAGATCTTCCTCTTTCAGGATGAAATTCTTTGTGTACATCGAACACACAGCAGAGAAGATCATGAAAGTCTTCTTCAAATTTCCTTCCGATTCTTACTCAGCTCAAGATGTTTGCTCAGCAGTGTTCCCATCAAAGGGCACAAGATTTAATGGAAGAATTTCCACACTTTCTGGAAGGAAGCCCATAGCTCATTACCAATAAGAGAGTACCCATCTTACCCACTGATGTTTTATGAAGGAAAAACATTCCCTCCTCAGTGCAAACACAGCATTCCTTCTACCACTCCAGTCCTCATACCCATCCCCGATCAAAGGGTTGCAGGAAGACTCTGAATTGTTATCATCTTCCTCTTCATGATGATTTAATTTCCTGGGGTCTGTGAACTAATCTGGAATTTATGTCATTGCTTAAAATCTTTTGATGGATGACTCATTAATTGAAAATCAAATCCAATTCTTGCCCTTCTTCCTGGTTATTTTCTATTTTCTTTCAATTACCAGGTAACTACTATGCATGCTGTGCAAGGCACCATGCTGGATGCTGGAGCACTGACAGATCTCACTCTATCCCAAGGGAAGGGTCAAGGCCAGTCACTGGGCTTGATTTATGTTGATTGGGAATATTTCCTTTACTCTGAATCTTTATTTCTGTGTTATAAGGCATAATGTATAAATAAGTAACCTAGGGAATGTCAACCCTACCTGGACATTTTAGCATGCTTTTACCGTCTGATTTCTCATTTACCATCCTTTGTGTGATAGGAGATCTTGGTAATCAAGAGTTGGTCACAAGACTATGTATAGTTTAGGTTACAGAAGTGACTATAATTCCATGATCCTGTGTGCACAGTCCCAAGAGTCAGAATGATGCTTAGGACCCATTGAGTTTTTGAAAAAAGCTCAGAAGGATTTCATATCATATCATACTACCTCAACAATTGTTTCTCAAAAGGCATCTCCCTATAAATAGATCTTTTCTGGCATCTCTTCTGTATAACATTTATCATCTCCATTCTTTTCCTATACTTTCAGATACGCTGGCTTAGCCTTCTCTGTTTTTACATCCATTTCTTCCCTTTAACACATCTCTGGTGAACATGGTGATCTGCCCATGACTTGGTAGCCCCAAGCTTTATCTGTATTCTTAATGCTTAATAACTCAATTTCCATGCAAGTAAGACAAAATTAAAAACTATTCAATATGTAGTGGCTATGTGGATAACCAACAAAAGATGTTCCAGTTTATAACTGTGGCTCTAAAGACATCCCTATATTCACTCATTCAGAGACATTGTGCATTGGTGCCACTGGTTGTGGAAGCTGTTGTGAGGAAGGATGGAAAAGAGACTAGGAACCTAGGAATGGAAAAATTAGTGGGGATAGAGTATTGAGCTACTTAGTACAGTAGAGAAAATATAGAGTGTCCCTCAGCATTGTTCTTCAGAAGGATCAAGGGATGGCATCTATTCATTGACTCCCAGTAATGGTCATCAGCCTCATGGTTGATGGTTGCCCTCAGGGATGCCCCCATCACTCTTTGTAGGCTGCAAGACCCACAGCTGAGTGAGCTCCTACTGAGCCTCTTTAGGAAGGAGGGAACCCGGCAGCAAGCATAGGAGACACCCATTTTATCTGGAGCTGCCAGTAGTAGAGTGTAGGGGCCATGTGGCTTCTGGACCACATGCACACATTGTGGATGCACAGGGGTCCACCCATTCTTGCTTGATTCCACAACACAATGACAGCCTTTATTTCTTGAGTGCCTAGCACAGTAGTCAACTCCCAGGAACCATTTGGCTTCATTTGGAGCTCAAGATAAGTCAATGGACAGCAATCAGAAACCAGTCTTCTATACCCTCCTGGGTCATAGATTTCTTCACAGCCTTGGATATGTCAAAACCCCACAGACTTATCACTTAATTTTTAGTTAAAAATATAGACAGAAATCTAAACATGATAGTAAAAGAAAGTTCCCTGATAGTCATGGAAAGAAATGTGATCTCCTAACTCCCTAATTTCACTGTGCCCTCTATTTTGGTGTTTTAGGTTTCTCTGAGGTGGAAGACAAACTCTGTTAAAGTGGGGAGGGAAGTAACAACATTGAATACCTGAAAAATATTTTGTTTTCCCCATGATTCACAAACCGTCTCTAACACTCTCCAGCGAAGAGTGATAGGATGCTAATTTCCCACAGATTCATTATCACCATGAAATGAAATTTTGGAACACATCAGAGGTAAATGTAATGTGCAAATGTAGAATCCAACAATCCTAGTTTTAGCTGCCTTGTGTTTTTACACCTCTGTCAACAAGACACTCATTAAAGACTTTTCCCTAGCATTGTACTTGAAAGAAGACTGAAGAGAATGTTATAATGGCCAGGGAGGAGAGGTGTCCTTGCCAGCAAATTTCTGAAGGAAGCCCTCTGTGTATGTATTCCTAGGGTTGTGATTGGAACACAAGGTTCATTGTGCTGAGTCCTGGAATGAAATTTTGTCACAACACATACCTAGCCTTGTCCTTGTAGAATTGATCAGATAGTTGTGCTTATAATGCTGCTTATATGATGTTAATTTGGTCCCTAAAATTGCATGAGAATCCACACATTCGCACGTCAGACAGTGAGGAACCCTGTCCCTAGTTGGTTTTGATTGGTAAATAAAGTTGCCTAAGGCTAATGGTTGGGCAGGGAGACAGGCAGTACTTTTAGGATTCCTAGGAAAGGGACTGAGGAAGGATCAGGAAGAGAGACAACCGCCATGCCAGGAAAGGAGTAGAGGCCATGCCTGAGAGATGCCAGACAGAGAACATAGCCATCATGTATGTGCTGGGGAACTCAGCCCGAGAGGGCTGCAGGTCTGGGTCCGGGGCAGCCAAGATGGAATATAGGTTTTAGTAAGTAATAACTCAGGAATATCGGAGAGGAGTGTGTTAGCCACGCAGAGGTTTGGAAGTACCCAACCATTCAGCTGTTTAAGGCATATTAAAACATAAGGTTGTGTGAGTGCATCGTCTTTCTTTTGAGAACCCAGAACATTGTGGCGGGTAGTGAGGAGCATGCGCACTGCTGCCTCCGCCGGGTCAATTTGAGCAGAGTCCATTGGGTTCAGCAACAGTGTCAGCTGTTGTGTTTTTAAGGCTGAATATAAAACGATATTTTAAAATAAGGGCTTCTAAGAAGGAACTATGGTCTTTTTATAGTGGAATTCAATGGAAATCATATAGTCTTGAAACTTTAAAAAAACCCCTTGCCCTCTGTCAACGTGGGATTTGGGTAAAAAAGTGAACAATAAGAAAATGAGAGTGAATGCAAATCAAAACAACCCTGAGATTTCACCTCACACCAGTCAGAATGGCTAAGATGAAAAACTCAGGAGAAAACAGGTGCTGGCAAGGATGTGGAGAAAGAGAAACACTCCTTCACTGCTGGTGGGACTGCAAGCTGGTACAACAACTCTGGGAATCAGTTTGGTGGTTCCTCAGAAAACTAATACTACCAGAGGACCCCGTTATACCACTCCTGGGCATATACCCAGAGGATTCTCCAGCATGCAATAAGGACACATGTTCATAGCAGCCTTATTTATAATAGCCAGAAGCTGGAAAGAACCCAGATGTCCCTCAACAGAGGAATGGATACAGAAAATGTGGTATATTTACACAATGGAGTACTACTCAGCTATTAAAAACAATAAATCTATGAAATTCTCAGGCAAATGGATGGAACTAGAAAATATCATCCTGAGTGAGGTAACCCAATGACAAAAGAACACACATGGTATGCAATCGCTGATAAGTGGATATTAGCCCAGAAGCTCAGAATACCCAAGAAACAATTCACTTATCAAATAATGCCCAAGAAGAAGGAAGGAGAGGCCCCTGGTCCTGGAAAGGCTCAATGCAGCGGTGTAGGGGAATACCAGAACAGGGAAGCAGGAAGGAGTTGATTGGGGAACAGGGGGAGGAAGGAGGGCTTATAGGGAGGGGGAGAACCAGGAAAGGGGAAATCATTTGAAATGTAAATAAAGAATATATCTATTAAAAAAAAAGAAAATGAGAGTGAGTCCAACATTTGCAGAGGCCCAGTGATAAGAATAACAAGAGTGGAAGAAGACTCACTTACTTAGAGAGGGGAAGGATGTGGAGGAAGTGAGGTAGCTACAGGTCAGGCAGGCTTCTGGTCAAACAACTGAAAGTCTCTGAGACATGTCTGTGGGACCAGAGGGCTTTATGTTTTATATAAAGGTTTTTGTTTCTACACAAACTTTTATATTTTCAAAAGTCAAAGAATAATTCAAATAAAAACATTTATTTCTGCTCTGACTATGCTGCGATTTACAAACAAAGTCATGTGCATGCTCTAGAGTACACGCTCATGTTGGTGCATATATGCACACATGCATGCACGCCCGCATGCACGCCCGCACTCATGCACACGAATTGATTTTCCAAAAGATGTCAGGCCAGTTAGCTCTACAAATATCAATCTCTCACAGTCTCATTTGGGAAACATTTAGTTTGCACTTTTGGACATGACTGTATTTACCCAGTAACTAAATTCCATGCTGTGGTGTCATGGAGAACATGGAGTTCTCGTTCTGCATATTAAGTATATAAGTGAAATTTCCCTTCTCTGTTGGAAATAGCAGAGCCATAGTCATCATATGAACAAGAATGGTCCAAAAGAATCGTCTGGTGGCTTCTGTGGGGATTCCCCAAACTACATTTGTAACATCCATTAGCTTCCCAAAATTTCTTAGCATATCCCAAAATGGATTAAGGTGCTTTGACAGGCTGTTTTTTATGGGACCCTTCGGCCATTACTTACCCTGTTAATCTCCTCAAGGTGCCTGCAGACTGATTTACGATTTCATTTATGCTTTTGAGTGATAGTTTGGAAACTTTAACTAGCCTACCTCTTCTTGGATCTTGCTTTTTGGCTTTTTATCTCCAACACTAAATCAGCCTGCTTAGATTTCTCTGGTACATAGTCTCCTCAACAAATACTAGCACAGGAACTACATCCTTTAGCAGCTGGATTGTGGAAAGTGTTCAAGTGATTCTCACCTAGCTCTGCTGATTCATAAATATTTAAATTGTGTAACTATTCTCTTACCTGCCTCTTATTAATTCTGTTTCTTCATATTCTTCCCAGAGACCCATTAATATTTATCTTGCTGATCTCTTGCTTCCTTCATTATTGTGCTAAAGACAAAATTGTGGCTCTCTCTTCACTCCTTTTTCTTTCTTTAAACTTCTCATCATATCCTTTGCCTCTGTTTTTTCTGGGTGTAGCATCCTATTGTTTTCAGAAGCCTTTGCCCTCATCTCTTGCAGATTCTGCTTTTGTGATTCCGCCCCTCTGCTGCTATAGTTGCTTTTTCTTCACATTGTGGTTTCTTTTCGCCAAACCTTACGTAACTGGATTTCCATGCCATTCCCCACCACATCAGGAAACATTAATGCTCTGAGACTCATACATCTGAATACGCTTGGTTATATAAAAGCACCCAGCACCCAGTACCCACTTGTGCATTCGGTTTTTTTTTCTCTAGAGAATATACTTGAATGCCCACACCCATGCTTTCTTCCTTTCAGTAGAACAACATAAGTAGCAATCGTTTAGTTCCTGAAAGATGGTTGGATACAGGCCATTTATTTCAGAGCATGTCCTGAAAGATGGTTGGATACAGGCCATTTATTTCAGAGAGTGTCCAGAGAATTGATTCGAAACCAACAAGAAGTGGCAATGAGACCAAGACAAGGAGTTCTCAATAACAAAAATAAAATAAAATAATAAAATGGTTCTTGGAATCTGTCTCATCAGAAACACACTGGAAATTTTAATGTATTTTCAAAAGAGTACACACTGTACATCACAAAAAAAAATAAGAAAATGGAATGCACTCTGTCATTATGTTTATAGTGGCTCAAGAAAAAGCAAGCTAAGTTGTGGTCACAAAGCAGGAGTGTGTCCTGGGGTTGTCCATGCTAGAGATGCCTGCCCCCTTCCTCTGGTGCTATGTACTCGTAGAGAGTGTGCTTAAAGAGTTAGCAAAGCTTTCTGTATGTTTTATACTTCAGTTTAAGAAAATAAAACAATCACTGTGTTTACAAAGTCAGTTATTTGAAAATGTAATTTTTTTTCAATAGGAATGGAACACCTAGGTGGCTATCTGAAATGTCACTTTTCTTTAATCTGGTATACGACTATGTTGTTAGACAAATTTACCTGTCTACTAATCTGATGGAATGTGGATGATCATGGTTGCTGCTGGGCCACCTTATCTGGTTCCAGTAGGAGAGGAAACACCCCATCCAGCAGTGACTTGATGTTCTGGGGTGGGGGGAGGGGGGAAGACATGGGATAAGAGGGCTCCCCCTTCTCAGAGGAGAAAGGGAGGGAGAATAGAGATAGTATGTATGTATGAGGGGGTACTGGGAGAAGGGGGCTGATAATATAAAATGAATGAATGAATGGATAAAAATAAAATAAATAAATAAATAAATAATGCTTAAATTTATAGGAGCAAAAAAATAGACTTGTGGTGGACAGAGCATAGAGTGAGGTTACTATGAAGTTGCTTATGAATGTGTATGAAGTTTATTTCTGCAAAATGGAGAAACTCTTAGAGATCTGCTGAACAGAACAGCTAAGGCTGTATTGTGTGCCTCTGTCATCTGTGTGGGCATGTTAGAGCAAGTACAGCTTTCTGTTTCCTCCTCTGAAAGTTGGAAAGCACACCAGTTCTTCCTACCAGTGCTCTTATAGATGAGTTCCTGCTTCTAGTGAGATTTTCCTGTCACTGATCTATATGAAGAATGTAGACTGCTCTCCACAGTGCTACGACCGCATTAAGACTATTGTTGTTCTTGGTTTTTTTTGTTTTGTTTGTTTGTTTTTTTGTTTTGAGTATTTTTCAGTTGTGTTGCTGTTACTGACACTAAGCAAAAAAATCCCAGGGGTTGTCAGGCCTGCCCACGCAGAAGGCAAATGCTGAGGCTGTATTCTAGCAAGGCTAGAATATATCTTTATTGGATGTAGGATTGGTAAAGATCTTTTCCCAATCCATTGATTTTGTCCTATTGACAGTGTTCTTTGCCTTACAGAAGCTTTGCAATTTTATGAGGTTTCATTTGTCAATTCTTGATCTTGGAGCATAAACCATTGGTGTTCTGTTCAGGAAAATTTCCCCTGTGCCCATGTGTTCAAGGTTCTTCACCACTTTCTCCTCTATAAGTTTCAGTGTATCTGGTTTTATGTGGAGGAGGTCCTTGATCCACTTGGACTTGAGCTTTGTACAAGGAGATAATGGGTCAATTGGCATTTTCCTACATGCTGACCTCCAGTTGACCCAGCACCATTTGTTAAAAATGCTGTCTTTTTTCCACTGGATGATTTTAGCTCCTTTGTCAAAAATCAAGTGACCATAGGGTGAGCAGGTTCCTTTCTGGGTCTCCAATTCTGTTCCATTGATCTTCCTGCCTGTCTCTGTACCAATACCATACAGTTTTTATCACTATTGCTCTGTAGAAGAGCTTAAGGTCAGGGATGGCAATTCCCCCAGGAGATCTTTTGTTGTTGAGAATAGTTTTTGCTATCCTGGGTTTTTTGTTATTCCAAATGAATTTGCAGATTGCTCTTTCTAGCTCTATGAAGAATTGATTTGGAATTTTGATGAGGATTGCATTGAATTTGTAGATTGCTTTATGCAAGATGGCCATTTTTACTATATTAATCCTGTCATTCCATGAGCATGGGAGAACTTTCCATTTTCTGAGATCTTCTACAATTTCTTTCTGCAGAGACTTGAAATTCTTGACATACAGATTTTTCACTTACTTGGTTAGAGTCACACCAAGGTATGTAATATTATTTGTGACTATTGTGAAGGATGTTGTTTCCCTAATTTCTTTCTCAACCACTTTATCCTTTGAGTAGAGGAAGGCCACTGATTTGTTTGAGTTGATTTTATATCCAGCCACATTGTTGAAGTTGCTTATCAGCTTTAGGAGTTCTCTGGTGGAACTTTTGGGGTCACTTAAGTATACTATCATATCATCTGCAAAAAGTGATAATTTGACTTCTTCCTTTCCAATTTGTATCCCTTTGACCTCCTTTTTTTGTCTAATTGCTCTAGCTAGGACTTCAAGTACTATATTGAATAAATAGGGAGAGAGTGGGCAGCCTTGTCTGGTCCCCGATTTTAGTGGGATTACTTCAAGTTTCTTTCCATTTAGTTTGATGTTGGCTAATGGTTTTCTGTGTATTGCTTTAACTATATTTAGGTATGGGACTTGAATTCCTGATCTTTCCAAGTCTTTCAACATAAAGGGGTGCTGAATATTGACAAATGCTTTTTCAGCATCTAATGAAATAATCATGTTGTTTTTTTTCTTTGATTTTGTTTATGTAGTGGATTACATTGATGGATTTCTGTATATTGAACCATCCCTGCATCCCTGGGATGAAGGCTACTTGATCATGGTGAATGATCGTCTTGATGTTTTTTTGGATTTGGTTGGCAAGAGTTTAGTTGAGTATTTTTGCATCAATGCTCATAAGGGAAATTGGTCTGAAGTTCTCTTTCTTTGTTTCGTCTGTGTGATTTAAGTATCAGGGTAATTGTGGATTTATAGAACCAGTTGGGTAGTGTTCCTTCTGTTTCTATTTTGTAGAATAGTTTGGAGAGTATTGGTATTAAGTCTTCTTTGAAGATATGATAGAATTCTCAACTAAACCCGTCTGGTCCTGAGGTTTTTTTGGTTGGGAGACTGTTAATGATTGCTTCTGTTTCTTCAGGGGTTATGGGACTGTATATATGGTTTATCTGATCCTGTTTTAACTTTGGTACCTGGTATGTGTCTAGAAAATTGTCCATTTCATCCAGATTTTCCAATTTTGCTGAGTATAAGCTTTTGTAGTAGGATCTGATGATTTTTTGAATTTCCACAGTTTCTGTTGTTATATCTCCCTTTTCATTTCTGATTTTATTAATTTGGGTAGTGCCTTTGTGCCCTTTGGTTAGTCTGGCTAAGGGTTTATCTATCTTGCTGATTTTCTAAAAGAACCAGCTGCTGGTTTTATTGATTCTTTGTATAGTTCTTTTTGTTTCTATTTGGTTGATTTCAGCCCTGAATTTGATTCTTTCCTGCCGTCTACTCCTCTTGGGTGTATTTGCTTCTTTTTGTTCTAGAGCTTTCAGATGTGCTGTCAAGCTGCTAGTGTAAACTCAATCCAGTTTCTTTTTGGAGGCACTCAGAGCTATGAGTATTCCTCTTAACACTGCTTCCATTGTGTCCCATAAGTTTTGGTATGATGTGTCCTCATTTTCATTAAATTCTAAAAAGTCTTTAATTTCTTTATTTCTTCTTTAACCAAGTTATCATTGAGTAGAGCATTGTTCAGCTTTCATGTGTATGTCGGCTTTCTGTTGTTTTTGTTGCTACTGAAGACCAGCCTTAATACTTAGTGATCTAATAGGAGGAATAGGATCATTTCAATCTTCTGATATCTGTTGAAGTCTGTTTTGTGACCGATTATATGGTCAGTTTTGGAGCAGGTACCATGAGGTGCTGGGAAAAAGGCATATTCTTTTGATTTAGGATGAAAAGTATCTGTTAAATCCATTTGGTCCATAACTCTCTTAGTTTCATTGTATTTCCATTATTTTGTGTTTCCTTGATCTGTCCATTGATGAGAGTGGGGAGTTGAAATCTTCCACAATTATTGTGTGAGGTGCTTTGAGCTTTAGTAAAGTTTCTTTTATGAGTGTGGGTTCCCTTGTATTTGGAGCATAGATGTTCAGAATTGAGAGTTCTTCTTGGTATATTTTTCCTTTGATGAGTATGAAGTGTCCATCCTTATCTTTTTTGATGACCTTTGGTTGAAAGTTGATTTTATCTGATATTAGAATGGCTACTCCGGCTTGTTTCCTGGGACCATTTGCTTAGAAAATTGTTTTCTAGCACTTTACTCTGAGGTAGTGTCTGTCTTTGATACTGAGATTTCCTGTATGCAGCAAAATGCTGGGTCCTGTTGATGTATCCAGTCTGTTAGTCTATGTCTTTTTATTGGGGAATTGAGTCCATTGAAGTTAAGAGATATTAAGGAATAGTGATTGTTGCTTCCTGTTATTTTTGATGTTATTTTTATGTTTGTGTGGTTATCTTCTTTTGGGTTTGTTGAAAGAAGATTACTTTCTAGGGTGTAGTTTCCCTCCTTGTGTTGTTTTCCATCTATTATCCTTTGTAGGGCTGGATTTGTGGAACGATATTGTGTAAATTTGGTTTTGTCATGGAATATCTTGGTTTCTCCATCTATGGTAATTGAGAGTTTTGCTGGGTATAGTAACCTGGGCTGGCATTTGTGTTCTCTTAGGTTCTGCATGAGATCTGCCAAGGATCTTCTAGATTTCATAGTCTCTGGAGAAAAGTCTGGTGTAATTCTGATAGGTCTGCCTTTATTTGTTACTTGCCCTTTTTCCCTTACTGCTTTTAATATTCTTTTTTTTTTTGTTTAGTGAATTTGGGGTTTTGATTATTATGCAACAATAAGAATTTCTTTTCTGGTCCAGTCTATTTGGAGTTCTGTAGGCTTCCTGTATGTTCATGGACATCTTTTTCTTTAAGCTAGGGAAGTTTACTTCTATAATTTTGTTGAACATATTTGCTGGCCCTTTAAGCTGGAAATCTTTGCTGTCTTCTATGATTCTTACATTTAGTTTTCTCATTGTATCCTGGATTTCCTGGATGTTTTGGGCTATAAACTTTTTGCATTTTGCATTTTCTTTTACTGTAATTTTCCTGTAATTCTTTAAGGGATTTTTGTGTTTCCTCTATAAGGGATTCTACCGGTTTATCTTAATTCTCCTGTCTTTCTTTAAGGGAGTTATTTATGTCCTTCTTAATGTCCTCTATCAGTGACATGAGATGTGATTTTAAATCCAAATCTTGCTTTTCCAGTACGTTGGAGTATCCAGGACTTACTGTGGTGGGGGAACTGGGTTCTGATGATGCCAAGTAGCCTTGGTTTGTGTTGGTAGGGTTCTTGCGCTTGACTTTGGCTATCTGGGTACTTCTGGTGTTCACTGATCTTGCTGTCTCTGGCTGTAGCTTATCCCTCCTGTGAGCCTGTAAGCCTGTGACAACACACCTGGGAGCCCAACTCTCTCCAGGCGGGACCAGGCCTCTGGAGTAGCCCCAGCTGGCAGGTGCAGATGGTGACCTGAAGGATCCCCTCCCAGCTGTTCCTAGCAGGTCTGCTCCAGATAGTTATTGGAGAGAATGTGGAGATCCCAACTCAAGCCCAGAAGTGAAGGCACTCCTGGGAGCCCAACTCTCTTCTGATGGAACCCTGTGGAGTAGTCCTGGCTGGCAGGTGCAGATGGAGACCTGAAGGGCCCATGGTTTTAATTATTACAGAATTATTGCTTCCTATGCAATTACAATGGTCTCTGCTTAACTGTGGCTCTGCTTTCTGTGACTTCAGCAACTCAAGATACCACAACTTGCAGATATTAAGAGATAAAAAATTCATGATTTTTTTCAATCAATTGCCATTTCCAACAGCACAATGAACTCTTGCTCAGTCCCACTCTATCTTTCTCAAGACAACAGTCATTCCCATGGTGAACAAGCTACCAGCTGGCAGTGGCTGAAGTAGCTGCCTGTTTACAAAATGAACTGTTGTGGCACTGCACTACTGTGTTCAGGCAAAAGTTACATGAAACTTCATAATATTTACATAAAGCAGTAAACTGCACAGGGCTTAGTACTTTCTATGGCCTCCGGTGTCCACAGAGGCTCTTGGTATAGCCTCCCCCCCCCAGATAAAGGAGAGCAGATGACTGTGCTAACTAGTGGTAGGGGCCCACAGATGACCCAAGATTTGCTGGAACACACTTTCCAAGCCTGAAAAGCCCACAAAGCTAGTCTCATCACCCCCTAAGTTCCCAGTTTTCTACCATTACTGAGGTAGTATCCATGACCCTCTCTATACCCTTGCCAAAATTTCTGCCCTTAAACATTGTTCTCACAAAATGTAGACCATGTCTAGTCCCATAAAGGTGGCATCTTATTCTTCCCACTAGACCCAGGACATTTATCATACTGAATTTTAAGCTGCAGTTAACTCAGTTCCCCTGTGGAACTGTGTCCTGAGTCCAGGCATCTTGGGAACAAGTTCTATCTTACTGGCAGGGCCGAAAACTGAGTTTATGTTCCCAAAACCCAGAACCAACTCCTATCCTGCTTCTTCAGTGTTTCTTCTTTGTCTGCTAACCAGTGAAGAATGTAAAGAGGGAAACTGCCGATTACCTAAACTAAGACACACAAGTTGATCGCCCACTCCTTTGTCCCTTTGTTCCAGGAGGGGACCTGACTGAAAAAGCTGAATCAAGGACTCTGAAACTAGTCACCAATGTTAGCTTCCTTGTTTAACTCCTCATGTCAAAATGTAATAGGTTAATGCAACAGTCCACCCTAGTCCCCCTCACTTTGTATTCCCATCCTATAAAACAAACCTAAAAAAATATGAGCCTTTAGGGATGTAGTTCAGATCCAAAACTGGCCACCTCACTGCACATGAAGAAAATAAATAAGCTTTCATTTTTAAGCTTCTGTCTCTGAAGTAACTTTTCTCAGCTTCTCCCCCTAACCCAACAGAACAGACACCATACTCACAGCAGGAAGTACCTTGGTGTGTACATGAATATAAATATATATATATATATATATATATTGTATGATATTAATATATACTGTGTAACATACAATTATTATACTATTATATCAATATAGTACAAGTTTGATTTTCTTTGCACACTGATAATCATGTTTAATGTGAGGAGAAAATTTTAATTGGGAAAAAGTATAAAAATCAAATATGGAGTAGGATTGTTCTACTATGTGAAATGCAATGAAACACATATTGACTTATTCAAATGCATAAGACTGGTGAGTTTCAAAGATCATAAAGGAAAATTGGATGAAAAAAAAAGATACTTTGAGAAGATGACTCCTCAGGGAAATTGCTCACTCTGCAAACAAAAAGACCTGAGCTTAGATCTACAACACCCACACAGACCGCACAGGAGGGTGTCTGTAACCCTGGCACTGTGGGGTGGGGTGGGGCAGAAGAATTCTGGGAACAACTGGACAGTGGCTCATATGAAATGGTGAGCCCAGGAACAGGGAAGGACCATGTCTCTGCTCAAATAAAAATAAGGTAAAAAAAATGGAGGAAGACATCTGAAGTCAACCTCTGGAAGGGAGGGAGGGACAGATGGAAGGATGGAGAGAAGCATGAAGCATGGAAGGAGAGAGGGAAGGAGGGGAGGAAAAGAGAGTGCAGGTAAAAGGAGAAAGAAAACAAAACAAATTTTTTTTAAAAAAAAAAGGAAAGGAAAAACAGAGAAAACTCCCTTACTTCATGCTGGGAAGAGAGATTTCTACACTGAGAGCTTTATCTGAATTTGGGCTGCCAAGCTCATAACCTGACATGGAAGTGTTAGGAAGAGACTGATGAATGCAAAGAGGGAAATAAGAAAGTAGGGTAGACACTACTTTCACAGAAGTCATGGGGTGACAGAGGTCAGTTCCTATACTAGCAGCAACATCACCATCACCCACAGACTTGCTAGAGTAGCAACCTCTCAGGTCCTAGCCCTGACTGCTGATAAGGAAGTAGGGTGGGAGCCAGATGGTGCTGTATGGAGACCTCCTGAGATGCTGAGCTGGCCAAATTGCAGATGCAGAGCCAGTAGGAGCTGGCTTGAATCATTATGGAAGAGATCTAACAGGTTTGGGAGTCATTGGCTGTGTGTGCCACAGCCCTGTTCCTCTCTTTTTGGCAAAGAGGTCAGCAACATCAGGTAGAGTTACCCAAACTACACAGCTCATTTGCATCTGAGTCAAGATTCAAATCTAAGTCCACCACAGCACTCCCAAACCAACCATTTAACCAAATCCCTTAGCACGTTAAGGTGGACATGCATGAAAGAGCGGATACCCATTTTCCTCTGCTCCCGAGTGAATTTCTTCTCCAGTCCCTCATTTCTTCAACTAAGCATATGCATCGAATGAACTAATGACTCAAGTAAAATCAATTATATTTTTACACAGCAAACAGTCTATCGATGGTAAAGCCACTCCCCTTATTGAGAGAGCCATCATCTCTAACCTAAAGACATACAACTTTCTTATGAGGCGGCAGTGGCAGTGGGAGTGGGGTGGGATGGGGGTAGGGTGGGGTGGGGTAGGGTGGGAATAGTACATTCAAAATCAAATATCAAAAGCAGAAAAGCTTTCCTCTGGCTCAGTCCATAAGGATGTCTGTTTACACACTAATGGAAAGCAGCATATAAAAATGGAGATTTTATGGCTGTTTTGTGAGTATCCCAATAGAAGGACCTAGAAAGAATCATGATCCACAAAGGAGTTCCTAAATAATAGCCTATCTTTTTGTCAGTGGAGCAACAACTAGCAAAGTCTGGAGAAAGCTACTTCATAAATAAATGTGTTTCTTAGTGCAATTTATTTACAAGTCACAAGACATACAGTAGACTGCTACCCTGCTTTACTTAGGTTTCACAGAGAAGAATTCATGCACAGACTTTGAATTACAGGTCTTCAGTTATACAAATATTTTATATTGTCACTTGAAAGAAACTTACCAACTATAACAAGAAGAGTTAAGTTTTATTGTGAATTCTATTTTCTGATTGGAAAACAGCTTAATCAACCTGACTCTGATGACTACTAATGGTTCTGTATTGTTCTCCTTGGGTTAGGGTCTGTGAGCTGGTTTTAAACTGATGATCCTCCTGCCTCAGCTTCCAGGTGCTCAGATTACAGGTATGCAGCAGCAAACCTGTCTGTTGCTGGTGCTCTGAATGTCTTTGGATGCAATCCTGGGACTCTGTGTGTTTTGCTTCTGCAAGGAATCCCTCTAAAACCCAAATGAGAATGACTGTGAAGATGGACCAGCAACACCTGCCTGCATCTGTCAGGAGATAGCCAGGAATGTGGGATCTCAGATTTCCCCAGTATCTGCTGAATCAGAATCAGCACTGGATCCCAGAAAAGATGCTTTGGGATGGAATCCTAATGGTAACAGTTATCACATGTATTTTTAAACTTCTCAGAATCTGTATTCTTACCTGAGTATGAAGACAATATAAAGTTCTGTACTAAAGATTTGAAGTGAGGAGGAAGTGACAAAATACCCATAAAATGTCAATTACACAATATAATCCAGAGCACTCAAAACAGCAAGACCAGAACATTTTTCCCCATTAAGATGGCTTTCTATTTTATCAATAGAAGGCTGCTTCGAAAATGCCCATAGCCAGCACTGCCATCAACATTTGGAGAATAAACACGTGGGTTTCCTACTAATTTGTTAATGGCTGGTAGACCCAATATTGATTGCTTAATGGCAATGTGTAACCTGAGAGTATATCAAATTGTATGCACAGTCAAAGCCGATTTCCAGAAACAGCATTTAAGCTCGACTTGATAGAAAACTACATCTGTGCACAGAAGAAATGAGAAGACTACATTTGAAGCTGTCCTGCTGGCACACTGCTTCCACAAGAGGCCTCAATACACACTGCTCACATTTACATCTTTTCTTCGAAACCTCCTTGATATTGACTTGCATCTTCCTTGAGCCCAGTTCAGTGTGGAGGAAATGAAGCCCCATCAACAGCCTGGTCACGTCATTAGGGTGACTTGTCACACAACTGCCCTTTTAGTCACTGGACAATTGCAATCTTCCTTGATTTGCCAGGAAACCCCAGTTGCTGTCTCAGAAAACTGAGTCTATTGTCAAGAGAAAGTGTATGCAGTGGTGATGGAAATCACAACCATAGCTTTAGGTGGCAGGACATTTTATTCTTGCTCATGCTTTGCATTCCAATGTTTTGCTTCCCAGCATGTTACTTGCAGTGTCCCTGACTTTGGGAGTGGAGCAGATTGTAGCTCCCAAAGGACTTGGCTCCTCTTTGAAAGTCCACAACAGTGCAATGACTCCCCAGTCACCTTCTAAAGGGACTCTCAGATGGCATTCTTAGTGCCCATCAAGCCTGGCTGGAATGCTGCACAGAGAGGAGAGGAGCACTGAGGATCATGCCCATCTTTCCCAGAACACACAAGGATCATCTCCACATTTTATTCCTGTGGTATTGAACTGGGGTGGTCCATGAACAGATCAGGTATTTGTTAATGCTTGGTCCTACAGCCACATTCACAGCTCAATGTGGTGTCTGAGGCAAACACCTTTACTCATGAAACACCAGAATGAAATAATTAAACTTGATTAAAGAGTCTCAGTTGACTCTTGGATTGGAAATGTTCTGTAGCTATAGAATATTATTGGGACAACTGGGGAATTCTACTATGTGCTATATATTAAAGAGTTACCTCAAGTTGAAATTAAATGGCTCAGATAGAATAGTGCATGATGGTCACAAAAGAGAGTGTTCTTGTTATTAGATGCATGCTGAGCTTTGTGTTACAATGTCTGTAAGTAATTATCACATGATTAAAATATATGTATACACACATGCATTATATACAAAAAGATTTATACCCATACAGAGGAAGATAAAGAAACATATGTGGTAAAATGTTAACAATTGATATATTTAGGTCAAGTATATAGTCGGGGACATTGTCCTAGATTTTGCAGTTTTTCTTTTGCCAGTAAAAAGCAGGAAAGGAGAAGTCCATTACGATGTAAAGCTCCAAATCTGCTGGGAGAGAAATGAAAACAAAAACAAAGGTATGGGTATCAAGAGAGTATTACAACCCAATGGTGTGCAGAATCGTACAAAATGCTTTTGGGAACCAAAAGCATCCTGTTACAGTGGTCTCCATAGAGATGATGTTTGACCCCAATATATATAAATAGACTTTATTATACATAGGAATGTACCTTTAAAGTAACAGAGCTAGAGGGAAATAAGACAGCTATGCAAGAACCAGAAATAGTCGTGAAAGCAAGGTTAGAAGGGTGGGTATCTTGGTCCTCTTGTCTCCAGTGACAAATCTACAGGCAGGTAGCTGACAGAGTGGGCACCCTAGCTTTCAGCCACTCCAGTGAGCAGAAGCATTGCCTAATGGCCATACAAGAGCTAAACCCACCAGCTCAGGAGCTAAATACTAGGAAAGATTCAATAAGCCAGTATAGCTTCTCAAATTCATCTTAATAATGGATACAAATCTGATGAATGTTCCTTTCTTTCATACCTATGCTTATTAAAAAATGTATACTATTTGGTCAATTCTCTTCCTCCAGATATTCTTCAAAATCATTATTGTGCCATGAAAATGGGAGGGGCACAGTGAGTCCCAGGTTGAGGTGCCCCAGTTATGCAGCTCCTAAACCTCTGGGTTCCAGTGTCTGTGAAGTAGGTACAATGATACTTCTCATTACCTCATAGACTTGCTGAACTCATTAAATTTAATAATGCTTTCAGAATAGGACCAGACACTCTAGATACTACCTAGTTATCAGCCAAGATTACTTATGACTCATTTCAAGGTATCTACATTCATTTGTCTCCCTAAACAAAAGTTTAAGGGCTCTGCCCAGACCTCCAGCAAAAAAGGCTAGAAAGCACAGACTCACAATTATTTAAGATCCCCAGACATCACACAGGAATAAAAATGTCACAGATACTGGCTTTTCTCCAAACCTACTTTTGATTCTCGGACCACTTCTCTTTACCTTTGTGTTCATTGGAAAATTTTCATGATCTCTCCAGATTTGTGTGTTCATTTGAAAGATGGGATTTGTGAGGCTACCTCTGCTCTGAGATGATAACCTATTGAAACAATGCCTATGACATTGCAGCTACCCGCCAAGCAGTGACCATAATCATCCACATTCCATCAGCTTACTAGACAGGTAAATTTGTCTAAAAACATAGTCATGCACTAGATTAAAGTCTTCTGATCTTTCCTGGGTTTTTGATTAGAATGTCAACCTCTGTCATGATCTGTTTGTCTTCAGAGTCACAGTGTGACAAGTTATGCTTCACTTGGTACTGAAGAGAGCCTTGGGGCACTGTACAGCCCTCACGATGGTTTGGGGATTAGGGTACTGGAATTGGAATCAAGCAGGAGATAGGGTGCTAAGTTTCTAGCCTGCCTAGGATTATCTTTGTAGAACCATGACCTTTGAGGTCTGGGGTGTTGTTTATGGCTATCTAAAGCATGTTTTCAACTTTTCTTAAGTTTTTCTTAACAAATGCCCCACATTCTCTCTATAGCCCTTAAAGCTATACTTCCCTTTCCCTAAAAGCTCAGGACTTCCTCTGAGATAAGAAGACACATCACTGCTCTGTAAAATAGGGATGGAGAAGACATGGGAAGAGTTTACAACATAGGTAAATAACATCCGGCAGTATCCTGTGGCTTGTCACCTAATGGTGGAGCCACACACTTGCTTCTTTATTGAGTGTTGATTGTATGTCAGGTATACACTGGGCCCAGCCTCAGGAACAGGCCAAGACAGAATCTACCTTCTTGATCCTTGGAGACTCCAAGACAACATGCAGACTCCACAGCCACTGGTGACCTTGCCTTGCTAGACTTAGCCTTGAGAAGACTCCCATCCATGTTCACTGTTTTATTTGTTTTTTTGTTTTGTTTTGTTTTGTGAGACAGGGTTTCTCTGTGTAGTCCTGGATGTCCTGGAACTCACTCTGTAGACCAGGCTGGCCTGGAACTCAGAAATCCTCCTGCCTCTGCCTCCCAAGTGCTGGGATTAAAGGCGTGCGCCACCACTGCCCGGCATGTTCGCTGTTTTAGATGCCACTTGTGGAGGCAAAGTCTCTGAATATGAAGCAGTTGAAAGTCACAACAGGATCCTACCAGGGCATTACTGAGGCTTCTGTGTGATGCTTACAGACACTCTTTAAAGATGTCACTGGTTATCACTGCTTCGTGCCCAGAGTGCCTCCTGTTTTTCTCAGTTTTCTTAGAGTACATAGGATTATTATTGTTGTTGTTATATATGTGTAGTAGATGTATGGTGTGTCTGTGTGTTTCCCTGGAGGACAGAAGTCAACCTTATATATCTTCCTCCATTACTCTCCACTCTGTTTTTTGAGATAGCGTCTCCCAGGAAGCCCTAGACATCACGTATTATTTGGCTAGACTGGCTGGACAGAAAGCCTTACAGACCTTTTTGTCTGTACCCTACTTCCTCCTGTTGCTGGGGTTGCAGACATGCACCATCATATGACTTTTAAATGTGTCCTGAGGACCTGAACTCAGGTCCCCACTGAGTTCTCTGCGAGGCTCCTAAGAGGTCACATTCCAGAGTCCCTGGAGCATTGCTATCTTTTCTTTGTACTGCAGAAATTGTTTGCAGTCTTCTTTGTGAAGATACAGAGTGCATGGCATCCTTGGCTCACTCTACATGAATGTCTAAGAGATGGAGCTATTTGTGCTCATTTGATGAGGGTGATTTTCCATATCCTTCCTGTGGCAGTATCCCACATCGTACGTCTCTCTTCCTTACCATTTTGGTTGTTTTTAAAATTGCCTTTCTGTGCCTGTGTGATGATTTCATTTCATTTTTCAGGAACTGTTGAAGGAAATATATGAGGAAGCAACTTAATAATATTGGCAAGCATTGGTTGGCTTGGCTGGGTTCCTTAAATGAAAAAACAGTACAGAAAGGTAGGGAGTTGACCAGCAACTATTTTCAGCTTGTCATTTCCTATTTCAGTAGCCTATATAGTTCACAGTTTATTTGCATCACAACTGTAGGCACTTGAAAATTTGTTAAGAAAATCCTCAGGAGTTATGTAGTACAGGGTGAAGGAAGGAGGGTTGTGTGATGCCATGAACATCTAGTCATCATTCTGCCTCTTCTTTCCTGTGTGACTGTAGACTGGCTTCTTCCCTCTCTCCAGTCTTGTCTCCTCATCTGCGAAATGGTGGCACACAGGTCTCTGAGCATTGCTGAGAGGATAGCATAGAGTCAAGCATGGAAAGTGTATAATGATTTTCATCACTCTGGTTCATGGATCTCAATCTTTCACCTCAAAGACAGTTAGTTCATAAGGCCCCAGAACAAGATTGTAAGATATTAGAAAAATTAATGCAGGCCAGGTGCTTTGATGTGTTAATAGAGTAAGTCAGTTTGCAATTCAAAAAAAAAAGACCTTGGCTGATATGTCTAGAAGCAAGCCTTCTGACCTACCCTATTCTTGAAGGGATCTATTACAGTGAAGCCTACTTTCTGGTTCTCTGCCTCCCTGTTTCTCAGCTTTTCTGTCTGTAGATGCTTTTGTCACATCTTCAAGAACGTCCTGCTCTACTTGTGAAGGTTAACTTTGTGCGTCTACTCGTTTTGCTTTAACTTTTGCTGAGGAGATGTGAACACATGTCCGTTCCCTCCAGATAAGCATTCATGATACACTAAAGAAACAATGCCACCCAAGGTTTGCTTGATGACCTGTTGTGCCTCCTTCTCTATCCCAAAAGACCAACCAGGAGCTGACTCCAATGTAATTACATTAGGGTCTCTTTATACAAAATTGAATTTGGGCTTACTCACCGCTTAACCACAGGATGGTTTGGTGAAGCAGCCCTGAACTCTCATCAGAACAAGGTTTTATAGGAAATGGGAACAAGTGTGTGTGTGGGGGGAGGGAGGGCAGGGCGGAGAATGTATATCCTGACAAGCCTCTAATTTAATGACTATTGTAAATCAACTGATGGGTGCTCTGAAGCAAGACTGTGTGTAATCACAAAAGTTCTGAAAGTACATCTGAAACAGACTAATCTTTGATTAACTGTTGCTAAGAAGTAGCTAGAGAGTAACCTTGGCCAAGGACATCCTTTCTGGTACTTGGGTGTGGCTTGGGTTCAGCTGTGGGTCAAGTTTCAGGCTTTTTCTTTTTCTTTCAAGATGGAGGCCAGTTCCACACAAGATGGAGTAGGTTTGGCTTCTCAGAATCAATGGACTTAATTGCGTTAGCTTACAGCCGCATGTGAGAAGGAAGTACAAGAGGGTAGAGAACTCCCAAGGTAGCAACTAAGGCCTCCTCTATCTCCAGCAACCATTACTACCTGTATATTCTCAAGGAGAGGCAAGGTCATGTTTTCAGGCTCCTCAGAACTTCTGAGGCTGGCTGCCTCATGAGACCCTTATGTACTATGTGGTGAGCCTCTTCTTCTGTCTATGAGGGAATGTGATTGGATCCAATCTTGTAAGAGTTTCCCTCTCTGATTTCAATATGGCAACAGTTATAACATTTCAGTATGACTGAGTTCTATAAGTTGTATAGGTCACAATACCCAAATACTTCGTGAAACGATAAGCTAGATCTGAAGGAACTTTGAAAAATGAGATTGACTTTAAAATCATCAAAGTGGGTTACATTTCATCAAATGGACCTCACCTTACCAACTGAAAGTGATAAGACAATCATGACTGATATCCCTGGGGGAAATGGCTCTCTAGACAACTTTTTGGCTTTGTAAAGTCATCTCTCCCCTGGGTCTCCACTCTGCCAGCTTGCCCTACACAGTTAAGGCTTGCCAACGTCTGTAATTACACAAACCAGCTCCATCGCTTGCCATATTCATCCAGTTGGCTCTGTTTCTAGAAGAATCCTGCCTTTTCTAACTCAGTTTTAAAATCCAGGTTCAGTCATTACTCGCATCTCAATAGTGCTAATAGGGATTAGAGGGTGTTAGGGTGATCTCATCTCTGTACCCAGGCTACTGAATCCCTGCTTTGTTTTCAGCACTGTGGGTGAAGGTCAATCCTTGATCCAACAGGGCACATTCTCAGGGGAAGGGGATGTACAATGCATCTCTCTTTTTAAAAAGGCAAGCTGCTAGAAACTTCATCACATGGGCTAGAGTTGAAGAGTTTCCTGGTTTATTGCACTGACCAGAATCTGTTGTTCCAGGAGCAATCTGGTTAATGCACCCCTTAACCTATTCATAAGGGGCCTTGAGGAGAGTCTATTTTTGAAAGCACAGAAGGAAGGAACAAGCACCCGTTTTCCACAATGCTCACATTATACAGTTTTCTGTCCAATAGCTTTGATTCTGTATTCTTACTCTAAAAGCAGTTTATGGCTTGTGGACTTTTTTCCTGGTATGAAGCAGTATGACTTTCATGATTGTGTTTGTGTGTGTGTGTGTGTGTGTGTGTGTGTGAATAGACATAAGAAAAACTGAACATAAAGTATCAAAACCACCAATTACTGAACAGTCCAAATGAA
Source organism: Tokudaia tokunoshimensis (assembly GCA_036184795.1). Taxonomy (NCBI): domain Eukaryota; kingdom Metazoa; phylum Chordata; class Mammalia; order Rodentia; family Muridae; genus Tokudaia; species Tokudaia tokunoshimensis. The sequence goes on along the minus strand of BTHU01000011.1, from coordinate 105,680,374 downwards.
TGTCTGCAAGGAACACAAGGACACCTTGCCTGTTTTAGTTGAATTAAATTCCCTCTTTGTTCCCAGTGACTGGTAATATAAGAAACAACTATATCAAAAAATAAGATCTTTCCAAAGTGAAGCCAGTATGTCCATTCTTTTACGGTTTCCCAAGCTTAAGACTCTCCAGTCAGGCCAGGGATGCCCCTGGGGAGTGAATGGCATCTGAGCCTATGAGAAAAGTCTTTCCATTATCTTTCCCTTGAGGCGCTGAGGAGCCTGCAGGCCAGGCTGTCCTAACTGTGCCCAGCAGCATCTCCTGGGCAGGGTTTCTATGGACTGGACTGTAATTGTGCTGCAGCTTAGACTCTAGAGAGGGAAAAAACAACCCAAACCTTTAATATAGATATTCTTATTTGCTGGAAGCTCTCAAACTCCAAACCAGCAGCTCAGCTTATCAGGAGATGCTCCAAGGAACCATCAATAGATATCTCAGGTTTTTTCTATGTTATAATTAAGTATTAAGTCATCTTTTAAAGATTTCTTGACAGTTCACATGTGCCTGGAACTGACTGCACTCTTAACTCATTTTTCTGGAGCTATAAAGTTAAAGGTCAGATCTGATTACTTTCCTTCTTGCTGGCAGGGTCCCAGTGTGGTGCAGAACATCACATTATCACTTGTTTTTGTGTGCTCATGTACATGTATGTGTACATGTGCATGCATTTTTTCATGGTCATGTGTGTGCACATTCATGTGTGTGCAGATGCAGAGTTGTATGTGTGTATGCAGAGGATGTCATTTGTCAGGAGGAGTAATTCAAGTCTTTTTTATTTTTTTAGCTTTTTGCCTGCGTGTATGCACGTGCACCACATGCCTGCATGTATGCATGTGCACCACATGCCTGCATGTATGCATGTGCACCACATGCCGGGTACCTGCAGAGAGCAGAAGGTAGCAACAAGTCCCCTGGGGTTAGAGTCACAGTCATGAGTTTTTATGTGGGTACTCTGCAAGAGTGCTCTTACCCACTGAGCCAACTCTCTAGCCCCCAATTTACTTTTTTGACACAGGTTCTCTCATTGGCCTGAATCCCTTCAAAATAGGCGAGGCTGGCTGGGCAACGAGCCCCAAAGATCCGCCTGTCTTTGCCTCTCCAGCACGTTAACTACGAGGACCTGTGTCATAGTTTGTCAATTTGTAGCTCACTGGTCTGCTCGCTGTTCTGTGATAAAACACGGGAAGCATAAAATGGATAAGATATAAGTTTAGATATTCCTTGGGAGAGGGAATAGCAATTGGGGAATTGTCTTTATCAGACCAGCCTGTGAGCAAGTCTGTGGAGCATTTTCTTGAGTGTGGGAAGGCTCAGCCCACTGTGTGCCTTGCCATCTCTGGGTAGGTAGGCCTGGACTGTATAGGAAGGGTAGCTGAGCAAGCCAGGGGAAGTGAGCCAATAGGCTGAGTTCCTCCATGGTTTCTGCATCAAATTCCTACCTTGAGTTCCTGCTCAATGATTGACTTCCCTCAATTTCTCAATTTTCTCCTTTCTCCTTCAAGTTTGCTTGATAGATTTATCACAGCAACAGAGCACAAACTAGGACAGAGGGTCACCATGCCCATCCCCCATAGGACAGAGGGCCACAATGCCCATCCCCCCATAGGACAGAGGGCCACATTCCTTTCTCCCCCCTACCTCCCTCTCCCTTATAGGACAGAGGGCCACATTGGCCAGCCCCGCCACCCCCCATAGGACTGAGGGTCACAATGCCCATCCCCCATTCCCCATAGGACAGAGGGCCTCATGCCCAGTCTTCCCCTCATATAGGACAGAGTGCCATAATGCCCAGCCTTCCCCCAACCCCTTACAGATTCTGGGACTGGAACTTGGGTCTTCCTGCTTGCAAGACAAACCACCATGCCTTCCCAGTTCAGCTATCTCTTGTTTTTAAGACCAATTTTCCAACTCGTTTTCTTCACCACTGATTTAGCCTACACTGGAACAGCTTGCATTTTGTGGTGTGTAAAGTTATTTAATATTTTATTCAGAGGTGGCTTTTGTGCTTGGGTAATCTTGTTGAATTTTTATGCATTTGTGTAACTCAACACCCACTTACTTCAGTTTCACAAATTGTGGTTAGCCTTTTAACTAATGCATTTTCTCGCTCCTTTAAAATTTATTTAGTTTTGATTTCTAACATGGATTAGGGCAGGCTTCCTTATACATTAAGCTCGTGTAGCTTAATATGATAAATTTGCTGAAAGGGATGAAACTTCCTCATCTTTAGATTTTTTTTTGTTGTGTTTTCTACCAAGTTTCTGTTTTTAAGACGTTGAAATTTATCCGGATAGGTTGTACTTACTCCCAGGACGGTTGGCAGAATGTGGCTGAATTTCGGGTGCCATTTCTACTGTTTCTTTTTATTGAGTCTCAGTAGGAATGGGTCCCTGGAATTTGTATGCAAATAGACCAGGCTAAAGTCAGCGTGACTGCTTGACTGAAGACTGCACGCTGCGCTGAGATCCAGGCTGGCTGGTACTCGTTCTTGGGGCCAGTCTCAGAGGCAGCGGTGGGGAAAAGCCCATGTAAGTGGGGCCCGTGTTCCGGCTTGCAGGAAAGCAGCAGCATGAGTAACTGCTGCTCGGGTTGATTCAATAGTCCTAGAAAATGGCAGAGACGTCAAGTAGTAGAGGAAGGTACATGTTTGAGGGAGCAGTGATCTGTCTGTGATATCCCCAGTCCTCCTGGATTATTTATTTCAGGAAAGCATGCTTTTTATGGAAGCCTCAGAGCAAAATGCAAAACAAACTACAGTTCCCTTGCCTCTCAGCTCCAGGCAGCCTCTCCAGTCGCCCTTGGCTGTGGGCACGGCTTTTTCTAAGCACTTCGCTCAGGCTAAAATAGATTATAATCTTGTTTGCTGTGAAGGATTAAGGAGAGAAAAAATCCGAAGTTTAGGTTTTCTGTGTTGTAGGACGCTGCTTTTAAACAAGCATGCTGCCTTCTCCTCACAGATACAGGAGGAGCCATTCCACTCGTGTTTTTAACGTTGGACTTCCTTCAGAAACAGGGTTGAAGTGAAGAAACAGACTGTTTAAAGCACAGGTGACCCTTTACTTCATATGTTTGAATCTCTTTATGTCTGTTAACAAGAAAGAGAATTGCTTTCCGGCTAAAGGGAAAATATGTTTGATTATACCTCTTTATCTGTTTTGTAAAAACAATATAGTTTTCCTAGTCGAGATGATATGTCGTTAGGGAAGCTGAGAGTTCCTGGCAGGGTGAAGGGTTCTTTTAAATTGTTTCTCCTTAGCTGCTGTCTGTTCAGTTTTGGGACTCTTCAGTTTCTAGCTTTACTTTCATACTGAGGTGATGTGTTTGAGAGCAGCAGTCTACCTTCCACAGATCAGGCACAGCCCGAAACAATGATAGAGTCCTAAATAATCCCAGGAAGAAGGGGGTGGGTGAAAATGTTCTAGAATTATTAGCTGGGTGTCAGTGAATTCCAAGGACAATAGACAAATGAAGGATGGAAAAAGGGTTTATTGGTGTGCAACGCAGGGGTGAAGAAGGAAGTAGATTCGTAAATGACAGGCTGGAAGGTTAAAGATGTTTGTTCCCTCTTGGGATGGAGAAGAGAAAGTGGAGAAGAGGCTCCAGCGGGACCTAATGGGGCTCGCTGTGAAGGAGGAGCAGGTTTCTAGAGAAACAAACAAGAGAACCAGAGTTTGCTCTGTTCATTAGTGCTGCAAATGCTGCTTCCCATCTTCTGCTTTGAAAGTAATGCTCCCGAGGGGACTTACCCAGGTTCGCACTTGGTCCTCTTCCTATGTATGAAAGCTGCCCTGAAGAGGGAATTTATGACATTCTCGTGTCCCAGAAGTTACTGCTTTTAGTCTGATAAGGGCTGCTCCGAGAAGCCTTCCTTTTGCCTTTGTTGAATCCCAAATGTTTTCAACTTAAGATCTCCTCTATACCAACTCCACACTTAGAAGCGCTACTCCAAGCTATCCGTACGCTTTCTAACTCCCCATTTTAAAGAAAAACTGACACGAAGACACTATCTGGAGTCCAGATTTTTGGTCTCTCCTTAGATTTTGCTTGGGAGGCTAGCCCTTTATTTGTCTTACTGCGGTTCTTACTCTTTCCACAGCCTTTGCAAAGAAAGCATTGTATGTTGAGTGAGTGCATATACAAACAACTATGGGCCAGACTGGCTGGCGAACACCCACCCAACCCCCAGCTAGTAAACCCACAGACAGAGGAGACAGGCTCTTAGTACAAAGGCTGAAAATCTTCCAAGACCATTGGCATTCACTGCAGGGTGGGGCACATAGAATGAGGAGGTGCCAGGAAGGTGAACCCTAAATCTCCATAGTAAGATGAAGGGAGGGAAGGAAGTATCTGTAAACTCAACTTTCCGGTCTCTCTCTGCTCAGTCCCAGCTTTCAGCTGATTGGATGAAGATAGACCTTCCCATCCTGTGGTAGCCATTCATTAGTGAGAACATGGACAAGGCAACTGAGGGCCCAAAGATACAGTCACTCAAGAAAACAGTATTGTCCCGCAACGCTTTACAAACTCAAAAGTAATGCAAAAACTTGTGCTGAATAAACCATCAGTATTTTAAATAAAGGTAAGTTCTGACCTTGCACTTAGACAACTCTACTTCCTGAGCCTATTTTTGGTCATGAGTCCAATAAACTATTAATTACCAAAATAGAAAAAAAAAGTAATTGTAGATTATCAATTTGATTTTAAAAGACTGTAAGAAAATATTGTTTATCTATACTACTGGTTAGGTCACTATATTACATTTTATTTTTCTCCTATATCACCCTAGTATTTGACTTTGTTCTAGTATTGTCTTCGTCTACTTCATGAAGACCCTGTGGCCTGGTTGGCACAGATCCCATTAGTGACACCCCACGGCTCTACAGTGAGCAATGACCCACCAATGTCCTCCTTCATCCTAGGCACTGGCACTTGAATGGCTTTGCCAAGAAAAGGGTTCTCTAAAGATGAAATAAGGCAAAGGCAAAAGGAAGAAAGAGGGAGAGGAAGAGATACACAATAGGTGATACACATTAGGGGAAGTGATGTAGGATTGTGGAGGCTGTGAAGGCCAACAGTACATGCAAGCTAGATAACCAGGGAAGTCAGTCACACAACTCAGTCCAGGTACAAATACCTCAGAACCAGCAAGGCCAGAGACTTAGGGGTGTGGTAGTAGGAGACATACTCGTCCCAGAGTCCAAAAGCCCAAGGATCTGGAGTTGTGAGGTCCAAGAACAGGACAGATGTCTCAGCTTGGGGGAAAGGAAGGGAAGAAGACAGTGAGCTTTTGTTTGATCTTGTCCTTTGACTAATTGGGTGGAGCTCTAATTAGTCATCCCAATATGGAATGACAATGTCTTCCTTATTCAGTCCACCAAAGTAAATGCCAGTCACTTCCAGAAATACCCTCAGAGATGTAACCAGAAATAGTGTTCTATCAGATATCCAGATATCCCTTAATTCCCTCGAGTTGGCTCTTACAACTGCATACCATTGTGCAGAATTGATGCATAATCCCCCAACCCTGTTCTTCTGAGTAAACTTTCACCTACTCTGAATAAGCATGAAAAGTAAGGAACAGTCCTGCCTGCTTAGCATACTACGAATGAACTCAGCAAGGTGAATTCTTGCGAGCACTAGAAAGGCCCACTGACATGTCGCAGCTGTGTGTGTTTACTCACAAGGAAAGAGGAAAATCTGGGACTGGCTGTGAAAAGGAAAGCTGGACATTTCTTTTTATATAAATTTTCAATATCTAATAATTGCACATGAATGTACCTGATTTTCCATTAACTAAATGGAATTGCCAAAAGGAACTAATAAATACTGCATGGCTGAGTTCTGTAACTTTTTAAAGGGAGGACTGGGCATGAAAGAAATTCTTTTAATAAAGAGACAAAGACAAGTGTCTTTGTAATTTAATGAAAGGCGTCAGATTGGAACGCTTGCTACTGCAGTCTCGCCTCCTCTCCACATGGACCTGCAGAAGGCTCTCAATGTGGGTTTTGATGATTGATAGGCAGCTTAACTGACAGTTTGATGGGCACAAAGCTTTAGACTCCAAAGCAGGTAAACTGCAAGATCGCACAATTCTCCTTGTAATTGCATCCTGTTGTTTGGGGGTTCTCACAGTCAGAGGTGTAGGCTAGGACTTTTTTCCTATTTAAGATGTCAGTGGCGTTACAGTGAAAGTCCGAGAGTCTTGGGAATTATTAGCTTTGCTCTGCTTGTCCCAGCTCACGGCTACCAGCTCTCCTCTTTGTTGTTGGCTCTGAAATGACTTGTTTTTCTTATTGATGGGTACAAAAACATTTTCATTTAATATTCATGTTTTGTTATTTCTGCATCTTCCTGCATTAAAATGGCTTTGAGGGCTTGCATAATAACTGATGGGGACCTTGAGGTGAGCAGATGCCTTTACAGGTCATGTTTTTAAGACCCAGCTTCCTTAGAAGTGCGACAGACTACACACACAATCTAGTAAGTTTCTAGAATTGGAAACGTTAGCCATTGAAGGGATTGAGAACAAATGAATCCTAATGTCTTTTAGGAACATAAAATTAGAATGGGCCGGCTTGATTGACAGCAGTCTAATGTTATTAGCAATTATCTGGTTAAAAAAGGAGGAGGGCATGTTTCTTTGAAGTCACAATCTTCATTTTTGTACTTGGTAAATTATTAACCATTCTATTAGAAAAAATAATGAGGAGCCGTAGATTAAATGGCAAAGGCGTAGTTAGTAAAAAGAAATGTCTTTGATGGCTTTGCCCTTGGGGATGAGATGGGTATGGATTAGAGAGAGATGCTTGTTTCCTCAGCTTATTTCTTTTTACCAGCACATAAAGTAGACATAGTTCTAAGCACAATGCAAGGGCAGTAAGACTATTCTATACTCTTCAACTAAAGATATTGGGAATGTGTGAAAATGTCAGAATTGGTTTAATTAAACTGAGGACATATCTGCTGAAAGACTACTGTGGGCAGAATTCTGAGCTAGGACTTTGAGGACAAAGAGACTGTAAAGTCTATTAAAGAACTTATCTTCTGGCTGTTGAGACAAATAGAAATGTGATAAATGTGGAGATCTGTGTGTGTGTGTGTGTGTGTGTGTAGGATATGTGGATGTGTGTGGGCACATGCTTATGCTCCTGCATGGTCACATGGAGGCAACAGGTTATGAGGGGTCATTCTCGTTGTTCTTTACCTTAAAATTTGTGACAGAGTGCTGAACCTAGTGCTCACTGATTGGCTAGACAGGCTGGTCAGCAAGCTCTGGGGGATCTGTTTGTCTTTGCCCCCACAGTGGTGGGATCACAGGCATGTTACCAGTATGCTTCGCATTTTATGCTAGGAATCTGAACTCAGGTCCTCACGCAGGCGCAGAAAACACTTTGCCCACTGAGCCATCACTCTAGTCCTATGTAAATCTTTTTGGCTACAATGTGTGTGGGTAACATAAGGTGATACGTTGTGTATTAGAGATAATTTGAGAGTGATGTTGTTTTTTAAAGGTACAAATCATAAGGATCATCAATTAATGTGTTTAAATGGAAAGGGTAATTGTAGGTAATTAAGAAAGATGAGACGAACACTTGCAATGAGCAGGACATGTCCTAGATGAAATCTCAGAGGACGGGTGGAGTATAAAAAGGTCCCCATCCCTCTTAGTCTGCATTAGACTTCTATGACACTTCCTGTTCCATCCCCTTCCCAGTTATCTTTTCTTTCTGGTCATTAAATATTGGAGTTCCTTAACACTTAGTCATGAGCCGCATGCTTTACTCCATCTATACCTGTCAGGGACTCTTTATCCAGTCCCAAGACTTTAAAGTGTTAATGTTCTTGGTTTCAGCCCAAATTGTTCTCTGGCTCCAGACCTGTGTTAATGGTCCCAGCTGCTTTGCTGACACTTCTTCTTAGCTATCTCAATGGATTTTTTTCAAAAGCATAGACATGAGAGTGGAATAGTTTAACTTCCCTGTATACTTCCTTCTTCTAAAGAATCCTTGGTTGAGTAGCAGTACCAGATGATGGGCAAGCCAGAGAATTGAAGGTCCTCTTCAAGGCTGCCATTCTTCTTGGTCCTGTATGAGCTTCCCATCATGCAACACTGTCTCCACAATATCTTGCAAACTCAACCACACTTCTAGTGCTCTGCAGTCTGTATCCTACGCCTTTGATACTTGCTTGCTTCCTGCAGCCAAAGTTCTTCCTTTCTGGTTCATTTCTAACTTTTTCCTCAGTAATAAAATCTGAACTTTGTTTGGCTGCCCACCATTTTCTATCACTCAGACTGCAGTTGTTATTTCCATCTCACAGTAAACATTATTTACAATGATTGTGAATAATCAGGTGTATATATATATATATATATATATATATATATATATATAAAATAAAATGAATAAGTATGCTTTTTAAAGGTCAGGTATATAAGCCAGCATGAGCTGATGAAATAAAATGGGATATATGCTAAGTGGTATTGGTGACAGTATTTCTTGTGATTAAGATATGCTGCCAAGTTCAGGGTCTGCCTGTGCTAATCTGGACAAACTGCAAGAACAGTTGCCAAATGAATATCACAAGGATGGAATCCAGGCAAAGCAAATTCAGATACCTGAATGCAGGTAGTACCTACCACCTTACCACCAAAGTTCCTATGGGAGGTGGCATATATTCATTTTCTTTCTGCCATTGCAGTTTTTCTGTCACTTGAAGTTCAATTTGTCTTAGTGTCCATGAGAATTTTATTCTCAACAATGCACTACTTATATGGATTCTTGAAAACATTGGTTCCCTCCAACTAGATGGCATCTGTGTCTGACTTCCTCCCATCTGGTTTTCTGTATACATGACCATGTCTGTACATTGTAGGATTAAGGGAATATTTGATAGAAGAGTACAGAGTCTAGCTAATAGGATAGTAAGTGATTATACAATAAAAAAAGAAATACCAACACAAGCTATTTGAGCAATGCTAATGACTGTTAAAGATGAGTTTAGGGGAAGCATGGAAGAGGTTGATCCCAGGCCATCTGGGTGGTTGTAGTGATCATAGAGGGGATATATTGACAACATCTGTATACATGGACTAGATGGGGACAGACAGAAATGGTTTCAGTGGAGAAGGGTACACACAGAAGAGATCTTAGGATAGGACTGAGCATGGATTGGGTAGTAGCTCATGTGAATGCACTGATAATACATGCCTTTGAAAGCAACATCAAAACACTCTGGGCTTGTCCCAAATGGTGAAGAGTCCTTGAAGATTTTGGGATACAAGTGAGGGCTGACTTCACATCTTTATCTGATACTTAACTCTTCTTCGAGGACACTCTCACTTTGCAATTTCCCATCATTAGAGGAAACGAAGAGCCCTGTGTTCATGATTGTACAATTATCCATACAATAGGCAATGTAATTAAAAAAGCTTTCATTTTAAGCCTTTAAAAGCATGTCTCCTTAGTTGAAATAGAAAGAATAATTGCATACATGGTGTCTTACCTGTAGGCACATTTCACAGCTATTCATTTTCAAATATCTGATGTCAATAATTTAAGAGAGACTTCCAGAACATTATTCCTCTGTGTTACAATGTCGGCCACTCAATAATTTCAAATTGATTCATTGCTGTATCTAATGGAAAAAAATAATTTTAAGTACTCTACCCGTTTTCCCTTTGGGGAGCCTCCTGTTCAATAGTTCTCATGATGTCATGATTTGATTTTATGAGCCTCTTCAATATGTTTTTTAGCAGTCTGTAGTAGGACTTTAAACATATGATGCTAATTGGGCAAACCCGACTATTTCTGAGAGTTAGATTGCATTATCCCACAAATACAAAGATTTCCTAAGCAACTTTTTGAGTGGCTCATCTGAAATAGTTATGTTTTATAATTTTTGCCAGTTTTAGGGCTTTTTAATAATTGTAGCATAACACATAGTCTTCTAGAAAAATATGAGACTATGATTCTATCCCTGACCATATTTCCTAATCCAAAATAGTGGGATGCATAAATCTGCCTTGCTAATTGTAACATCTACCCATTTTCTGACAAAAGACACAGTAAGGGAGCAAAGAACTTCCCAGAGGGCCTTCATGTCATTTTTCCAACTGAAGGGGTCACCTGTAGCCCATTCTGGCCCCATACCCCATGTCCTTTTCAGGACATATGAGGTTACAGGGTATGCTAAGGGTCTCTTTTTGCAGAAGAATCACACACCATTCAGTGGTGTGTGTATATGTGTGTGTGTGTGTGTGTGTGTGTGTGTGTGTGTGTGTGTGTGTGCGTGCACACATGAGTGTGCGTGTAGAAGCTAGAGGTTAATGTTGGTATCTTTCTTCAATCATTTTCCATCTTTATTTTTTGAGACAGAATTTCTTTTCTTACTGAACCTGAACACATCAATTGAGCTAGGGTGGATGCCCTAGCTCAGTCAGGAATCTACCAATCTCCATCCCATAAACTGGGGGTCAAGATGCACATGATCAGCATTTTATCTGAGGTTTGAATTCAGGTCCTCATGTTTGTGAGGCAGGCACTTTATCAAGTGAGTCATCTCACCAGACCTTCACTTTCATACATCTGGGCATCACAGGACTGTGTATATCATCATCTATATTATTTCTTCATGAGTTTTTGAAGATGAATAAATGCACAATGGCAATGTATTTTTTCCTTGATGTTCCTTTGAAGATAACTATGGCAAAATCCAGTGCGTGTAATAAAATCCTTGTGCTTCTGCTCACTCAAATTCCTTTACGGGTGGTTGGGTTTTTGGAAGTTCTAATACCACTGGGAAAAACATCCAGTTTATTCCTATGTTCGCAGCCTTATTTATGTTACTTGCTGTTTCAGAAGTATAGAGTTGGGGATGGATATTTTTATCACAGTAAGAGGTATCTTTACTACAGTAAAACCTTGAAAGTGGCAGGGTGGTTGGAAATAGTTAGATGACTACTTCTGCGATCAACTCTCACAGTTAATCTCTACCGCTCCCTTCGTAGAATACTCACCTCCTGCCTTTTCTGAATGGTCCTGGCACATAGTTTAAGTGGCTGTGAGTTTGGTTTCGGCTCTTATCCCAAAATCCTCTTTAGCCTTTTGTTCTTTAGAAGAATCCTCAGTTTTTGTCTGTGTCTCATCAAAGTTTTTTCCCAAAGTGTATTGTTTTATGTTCTTGTAAATTGAACTCAGCACACTTAAACTAGGCGGCCTCTCCAACGTCTCTGTATTATGCTACACTGTGGATCTATTTTTCACTGTTTATGATTTTCCACAAATAAGAATAATGTGCAATATACTCTGTGCTTCAAATCATTAATAAAGATATTAAATAGCATGAGCTTTAGTGGCTACCTCCTGGCATCCTGCTCTCCCAACTTGACTCTGGCCCCTTAACAGTTATTTTTTATCCTGTCAGGTTTTTTTTTTGTCTTGTTAAAATATTACTGTAATAATTTCTAACAGAAAGTTCCTTGTAACATTTCTTCATTCTCAGCTCCTTGGAGCAGAAAACCAAGATAAATTGGCAGATATTCTTTTTGCTGGGCCTGGTGGTACAAGTCTGTAATCCTAGGTGCTCTTGAGGCTGAGCTGGAAGGATAGCAAGTTCAAGGCTTGCCTGGGCTACACAGTGAATTGAAGGTAGGCTTGGGTGACTTTAGTTAGACTCTACCTCAAAAAAAAAATCAAAAAGAGAGGTTAGGCTGTAACTCAGTGGTGGAGGGCTTGCTTTAGTCTTCAGGGCTAAAAATAAATAAATAAAAAGACATTCTTTTCCTTGTCCCAACGTTTGAATGCTTTGGAAAGTTGTTTGGTTGTTATAGCATTTCTTGGAAGAGTATTATTTAATAATAACTATTACTTAACACAGCCTTGCTGTGTTTCAGAACTACCCCATTCTAAATGCCTCATTTAACATTTATAGCAAGTCTATGCAGGAGATACAACTATTTTCCTTGTCTTGCAGAATGAAAGACTGAGGCACAAAAGGACCTGGTGAATTGTTTCAGTTACATAGTAAGTAGTGGATCTGGGTTCTCAGTCTAGTTGGTTATCTTTGGAATCTGGATTCTTAATCAATTTTGAATACAAACAAGGTCCCCATAAGTGATTACCAAATCAGAAAGGAAAGAGTCCTACACCAAGACTATCAAGGCAACGTGATCTTCCAATGAGCAGTTTGCCTCTCCTTCCCTCCCCTTCCTCTTGTCTTCAGTTGATTGGCGAGTACCTTCTGCCTTCCCAACATTTCTCCTGTATACCCTATCACCACATCCTTGATTCAGTACATAAGTATCACGTACTAGATCTCTGTAACAGTTTCCAACACTCACATCCCCTATTTTCCACAATGTGCACTGTGTTGCTTTAAAACAATATAGCAATGATCTCCTGGCTTCCCCTTTTAGAGCCCTTGGATAGGTCCCATGAATAATGTCAAATCCCTCAGTAGTCACCCAAATCTACCTTTCCCTCACTTCCCACTTTGTCTCCTGAATTTCACATTCCATGGGATTTCCTCTAAAGTTACCCATGTTTAGCCCTTTACAATGTCTGATTATCTGAGCCCACTATGCTCCCTTCTCTCCTTAGAGTGTTCTGAATGGGAAGGCTGGAAGTTTACACACTCGACATGAGGGAGTGGGAGCTACCTACACAAAATGTAGGGCTAAGAATGAGTAAAGGTCACTTTCCTCAAAGAAAACCAAGATTCTGTTTGCAGAATAGGAGTAAATGTTCATCATGAAAAGTCAGAAGATTCTTACATTGTATAAAACATTCGGAAGGTAGGGACCATGTCATTGATGTCATATAGGACTCTTTACTTGAAAGTCTCCAATTACCAAAACTCATTTATAATTTTGACTAAGCCCTTCTTTTGAATAATTTTGAATAACTTCTCATATCCAAGAACTTGAATCTTGCTTGATATATAGAGCAAGTGATGTAGGAAGAGGTTAGGTGATTGAAAAATCATTAAAAATGTCTGCAAGGGAGAAATTTGAATTTCTTTGCAACAGAACATCTTTGAAGCTGTGCATTATTCATTTAGAACATTACAACTCAGGGAACATTCCAAAATTTACTCCTTAGCCAAGGAACAGTTATGGCTCCCCTGCTTATCAGTGTAAGAATTTATCGTAATAAGACAAGTGTCATAACAGAGCAAGACTTTGCTATGAAGTTTGGCTAGGCAGTCACGGAGGTTATCTGAATGGATGCAGTCAAGGTGCTGTGTCATTTATCATTGTTTCAAGAAGTTTTTTTGTTGGCAAGTCAAGCATGAGCTAAAGCTCACTAAATCTATCTAATCATGCCCCCTTTGTGTGAGCTAGATTCAGGGTGTGTCTTGTGTTGTTTGCCTTAGCTGGGCTTGTGGACCAATGTAAAGAAGCCAGGACTTTATTCTGATTGACCTTGAACAATATGGGTAAAAAAAGAAAAAAGATAAAGAACAAAAAGATGTGGGTACCACATGTGTGCTCATGTGAGGTGTTTCTAAGGAGTCAATAATCTGACTTCTGTCCATGTCTTGAACGGTGACTTCCTCTGTACTGACTTCCTGCTAAAGAAGCATTTGTTAAGATTTTATGAGTAATCTATCACATTGACTGCTAAATGAGAAGAATGATCATTCCCGAAGCTATTAGTATCTCAACCCCAACTTCTTAGTACAGTCTGCATTCTAGGCCTAAGTATCAGTGGAATATTGAGAACAGAGAAGCCCTAAAGTGGAGTGAGAAATTACCGAATACTCCTGAGGATCAAAGAGTGACTACTCAGCCTAGATTTAAAAGCCTGCGAGGGTTTTAAACTTGCTTTTTGTTTTTATGCTCTTGTGGAAGAACGCTTGCTTTTGTAATGCAACACATGACCCTAAGATGAATATGGTCTTTCAGATATAATGTGGTTTGCTAATGATATTCTACATTTGAAGGCAAGACACCTGCTTCTGTACATTGTTGATGGTCTGGCGTATGGCTAGCTCCATGTAGACTGACTATCAGAGTAGATATGTGGAGGCCTTATTTTAGTGGTATCCCTATGAATGATAGTTTTTATATTCCAAGCAAATGAACTGAAATAGGCTGTTGCATTTGTTTCTGTTGAAAGAAAGTAATTCCCCTTGAGTAGTACATGAAAGTAAAGATAGCCTTGAAAATTATTTAATAATTGCTTTTGTTTTCTGGTTGTCAAGACACAATATAACTGGAAGGATTTTTTTTCTAATATCCTTCTATTAATGTGTTTTCGAGCACACTGAAGAAAAATCAAAGCTAATGAAATACTTCTTTTCTTTGGTTCTCTGTGTTTCTGTTTTAAATGGCATCATATTGTAATGCAATAGTATCCCTATTATTGCAAGGCTAATAATTTAAACACAACAAAGACAAAAAAAATCTACCTGTTTCACTGCCCCAAGATCATACTTTCATTTCCTTCTATGCTTCAGATGCTAGAGACCTCAAATCCAGTTATCAGTGGGATTCCTTTTCTCTGTGGCCTGAGAAGGCATCTCTTTTTGGTTTGTAGATGCTCACATTTTTCCTGTATCCCCACACAAGATCTTCTTTCTATGACTGGATTCAACTTTCCCCTTTTTACAGGGACACTGGTTATATTGACTAGTGTTTACTCTAATGATGACCACTTTTCAGGGGCAGGGAGATAGTTTATTTTGGAAAGTGTTTTCGTCCCAAACTTGAAAGCCTAGCTTCAGTTCCCAGAAACCCACATGAAAAGCCAGACATGATGGTATGAACTTGCCATCCCAATGCTGTGGAGACAGAGACAGGAGGATCCCTGGACTTGCTATCAATCAGCCCAGCTTAATTGCTGAGCTCCAGAAGCCAGTGAGAGAGCCTGTAGCAAAAATTCATACTCTGAGGAACAGTACCTGAGGCTGCCCTCTGATGTACATGTGTAAATGGGCACCTTTCCGTACACCAAACACATACATACGCCCACATATGCAGTCACACATGCGTGTGCACACATGCATGCACAAAACATTATTTCCAAATAAGGCTACCTTCTAAGGTGCTAAAGATTGGGACTTTGATGTCCAAATTTGGTGAGTCATTTTATAATAAAAAAGTATATTTTTGGAATCAATTTGTAGGTTTTGAAATTTGAAATATCTAGGATTTGATTATAGGGCTGATTAGTCAAAAATTGTAAGTATGTAATTTTGATAAATCTTGCCAAGTTATGAACTACAAATGTTGCATTATAAATCTGATAAGCAATGGATGAGCATGGCTTCTACCTTAATTCTCAATATATAATGGGAGTCATGATTTTGTTTTTGACAAATTCATAAATGGGAATGATGTTTAAATTCACATTTTTGCTTCCATCTGTGATGGTGAATATCCTTTTATATTACTAGATATGTATTTTTAAAAAGAAGTGTTGGACTACAATAATACCTGATAAGTTGTTTCTACTTAAGTCACATATAATGGGCAATCTTCCACATTATGCAGTATTTTCCCACAGCAGGAAAGCTATATGGCTTCATTCTATCCCATCTGTATCAAAATTTATTTAATGAATTCCTTATTATATATTTACATTGTTTCCAATATTTTTGCTTCTAAAAGAATGCCAAGGTAACTATAGAGATAAATCTTTGTGTGCAACTAAAATAGAAACTTTTATTTTTATAAGTACACTTTTGAAGCTAAATTAGTAATTAAAAAGAATCGTATTACTACTCTGTCTTTTAACTTCTCTGTGCCCTGCACAACTGTATTTGCCTATGATGTCAAGAAATCTACTTCTCAGAGTTTGAGGTTAGATTCTGGTTGTTTTTTCTGTTCTAATGCCCAGGTTTTTTTTTTTTTTGATGAAATTAATTTGACTTTGAAATCAACAGAACCATAAACTCTACCATACAGCAAGCATGAGTAACATGATTCCACCATCGCAATGTAGTTTGGGATAGCTGGAGACTTATGTCTCTCCACTTAAAGCGTATAGCCAAAGTAGGAATATAGAGAATGAAAACATTCAAGGAACACTTCCAATGAATCAACTCATTTAATATTTTCAACAAAAACAGGAGTAGTAAGGAGGTGGAAATAGGGATGCTGTAATAGGCAGCTATTGCTGTAGAAGAACTATGTAACAAACAATCCAAATGTCAGGGCTTGTGGACAAGAAACATTCAGTGTTGTTTTGCTTGTTGATTTACATTGCCTAGGGGTCTGATGTGTTTGACTAGGACTAGGTAAACCTGAACTAGATCCATGTGCTAGGTCCAGATTTATTCTGTTTAACACCACAAGCTAGACCACTTGCTACCTGTGAATAATTCTCTATCGAGATGAGCAGGATGTAGGAGCCAGGCACCTCTAAGGCTGCCATTACTGTTTATTGTCCCAAGTGTTTTGAGAGAGGTGTGTTTCACTTACGCTGGGAGAAAAATTGTCAAATTCTCTAAATGATTCCATTATAAGAGAATGAAGAATTGTAACTAACAAAAGATATTTTTGAGAAACTGGATGTGACACTGCAAATTTTTCATATAAGGTTCAGAGCTTTTATTTTGTTGTTAACATTGAGGTTCTATCCTATTAAAAGTTTCAATTAAAGATCATTTCAAAGGATAATTTAATTTTGAGATGATTAGTTAGAACCTCAAGGGGAGTGAAACATTTGAAAGAGCCTTCCCATACTCTGATTCTAAATGAGACATTTATACAAATAATCTCATAGCTAGCTAGCTATAAGATGATACAGTTCAAAGGTCAGAGGCAGGTGATTGCATAGAGGGACTTACCATGCAATAATTAGATTTTCTTGAACTTTTTTATTTTTTGGGTGGGTATCCCCAAGAATTCTAGGCTAGTCCCGAATTCTTGCTGCTGAGCCTTGAATGTTCAAACCTAGTTGATCAGAGGGTTACTCAGGTAATTTGAAACCAGAGTATAAAAAGAAATTTTCTAATCGCTAAATTAGGAAAAATATATTTTGCAGAGATATTACAGATACTATTATGAAAATTTTAGAGGAGACTATTGGTGTGCCACAGTTATAGAAAAACAGATTAATGTGTTTATTAAGCCTTCTGTCCTTCAACAAATTGAACAATCTGGAGTGTCAAATTGAAAATGTGAAAGCGAAAAAATCTGCTATTAAACAAAGGAATCATAAAATAAAATGTGAGACAGTGAGCCCCTGGCTGAGAAATCTGAAGATTCATTTAGTCTTTGAATAGGAAGTTAGAGAAACAAACATAATAATATAGTTCTCAGAAAGCAACTCATTTAGGGTCATTGATTTTACAAACTGGAGAAATTTTCCTACTTGTGAAGGTAGGAAACCATTGGTAATTGTCAGTTTCTATATGAAAAAAATTATAACTGCTGGACTGTTTAGGCAATCATGTTGCATTTATTGCATTATTTTGACCAAAGTTATCTGACATAATGTTTTAATAGTGAAAAAATATCTGTCAAGGCTGAGATTGAATGCGATTCCGTGAAGCTTAGCTCAGAAACAGACAGAATTTTTAATTGAAACATTATTTTACCTTTAATGATATAGGTGTTTGAATTAATTTTTTCCAACAACTTGCTAAGATTTTTATAGCCTTTGTGAGAGTAATAGAGAATGAAATTGGTAAGCAATGGTACCAGTAAACTCATTATAATATAAAAGAATTTCACCACAGGGGGAAACTTCAGGGCACAGCTGAGATTAACAGTTTCCACATCAGTGTGATATGTTCTAATGTGTTAATAAGGATGCAAAACACAACCAAAACAGATGATGACAGTGATATAATAATTTATGCTCTTGATTAGTGTTATGGGACAATTGTGAGATTCTTTGCCTGATAAGATACACATCTAAATTCCAGTTCACATGTGTTGGTCGGATCATTGTTTATAACAAAATTGCTTTTAAAAACTTGTTTGTGTTTACACAGAAACAAAATAAAATTTAGTCTTCCAAGGGCATGGTTTTTAGTTTTTACTGTTTATTAACGAGATACCAAATTTGTTTGAGATTAACTTTCTACTCTGTAAAATGTGGGAGTAATAGAAATCGCAAAAATTGTGATAACGGGGCTGGGAGACGGCTCCATAAAGGGTTCATCTTTCCAGGATGAGGACCTGAGTTTGGATCTCTAACATGCACATAAAGAACATTCACTATAAACCTGTGTGTGTGTGTATGTGTGTGTGTGTGTGTGTGTGTGTGTGTGTGTGTGTGTGTGCGTGTGTTGGGGGAAGGGAAGAGACAGATAGATTCCTAGAGTTCACTTGCCAGCTAACTTTGTCAAACTGATGAGCTCCAGGCTCAGAGAGAAACCCTGAGTCAAAACAAAACAAGAACAAAACAAAAAACAACCAACCGACCAACCATGGAGATGGGTATGGTATCACATACCTTTAATCCCAGCACTAGGGAGGCAAAGGCAAGTGAATCTCTGTGCGTTTAAGGCCAGATTGGGCTACATAGCAAGTCCCAGGCTAGCCAGGGCTATACAATGAGATTCTGTCTCTGTCTCTGTCTCTGTCTCCATCTTCCCTCTGTCTCTCTCTGTCTCTCTGTCTGTCTCTCTCTCTCTGTCTCTCTGTCTCTGTCTCTCTCTCTCCATACACACACACACACACACATATATATATAACAGAGTTTTATAGATATTACAGAATTATTTATTACAGAACGATTAAGAAGATATCCAGCACTGACTTTTGGCCTTCACATGTATGCTTACTTACATGAACATGCACCTGAACTCAAATGTACACACATAAATGTGTATACATATACGCATGCACAGAGTTGTGATAGGATGAAATGAAGTAGTTTTATGTGATAACAAAATAAATTTTATTTTATAGTGCATAATGTCATTCATTATGTAATTACTAAATATATAATAACTATCTCACATTAAAATTCAATTAACTAGTTTTCAGCAGAAATAGAACTTTAAGAAACATTTTTCTCATTTAAATGTGCAAAGACATGGGTAATGACATAGCTTTATCAATCATATGCTTAGTAAGACACTGAGTTCAAGCCACAGCACACATGGAAGAAAAGGTATAGACTTCAGTTACTTTTGAATTAAATAAATGTCACAGATATTGCATTCAATAATTAAATGGCATGACTAGAGAAATGTAACTTGCCTTACAGTTACCAATATAGTATCAAACTGAGAAGAAGGGCACATCCCTGTGGATGAGAGAAGTTAGGCATCCCTAACCATCTTCTGTCCTTCAGTTTCTTTCCTCCTTTTCTCCTTGCAAAGGGATTCATAGAAATCAGAGTCCTTTCTCCCCTGCCCCATCAAGGTGCATCAGACAAACTTGGATTCCCCTGATGACCTTGACTTTTATCCCACTGGGCTGACTGGGCGGAAGGAATGCTGCATTTGAGGTTGAGAATCTGAACAGGCAAGTTTTACTGAGCTGCCCTCAGTCTGTTACCAGGAGGTCACATGCTGATTTTGTTCAATCGTGAGTCTACCCCTGTCTCTTCTGACAGTTTTTTCTGAGGGTATTTGGTCTCACTTTGAAGGTTACTATGTCATGTACAACTCTGATTATTTAAATCAGTTAACTATCATCTTTATGATCATCCTTAGCAAAGTTTGTTTATATAATTCTCCAGGTTGATAAGGGTCTTCAGTGAACTACTTCTGTTAATATGGTAGCAAGGTGGTTAGGGTACGAAGACTTCCGTAAGTCTATCTTGCTTTCAGCCAAATAGAGGGAATGCAGGGAACTCATTTGCATTTGTCTAATTATTTTTAACTCAACAATCCTTTATACATTGGGGAAGCATCTTCTGGTGTTCACACTCCAGAGGAAGTATCCCAAGAGCAAGCAAAGTGGGAGCTGTAATAAAGCAATATATTTTTATTGATAACAAGTAATGGTTTTACATATTTATGGTGCACAGGATGACATTTCAACATACAAATTCTGTGTACACAGATCAATTCAGGGTATTTAATGCCTCACATATATTTTATTTTAAACCATTCTAAATTAAAATATAATTACATTCCTTCCCCCTTGCTATTTCCTCTCTCCTGCGCAGATCCCTTAGCCCAGTCTCCATTCTCTCCCATGTTTTCCACACTCAAATCTTCTACTTTGATTATTATTGTTACAAATTTTTTATTAATTATTATTATGTCTTCAAACCAAGACATAAAGTCCACTGTACACTTGAGGAAAGAATGTTGAAACTTTTGAGGATGCTCTTTAGATTTACATTTTTTCTGTGGGAAGTGTGATTCAGTGTGCACGTTCTTCTGATTCACTGTCATTTTGACGTGTGGTTGATAAGTACAGTAAGATTTACGTTTTAAAGGGTGTGAGAGTATACAGAGTAAGTGGAAGAGAGCTCCTAGGCAACAGGAAAGTCAAAGGAAGACAGACTGGAGCTCCAATATGGCAACATGTTGGAGAATGGGAAAGTCTGTATCCATCTACAGAGGCTTGATAACCCAGCTTTAATAAGACAAAAATATTGCTTAGCAATGACTTACAAACTAAACTAGAAACAGAGGATCAGTGTAACCCTAGAAAAAAGATACAGTCCTCACAGCTAAGAAAGGGGGTGGAGTTATCCATCATCAGTAAGATGGTGCTACTAAGCTGTCCATAGAAATCACTGAAGTAGGAGAGAAACCTGTGTTTCCAATATCTTTAAAAAAACAGATCAAATACTTACTAGTCTTGATAATTAATAGTGATCGGGCTGTTCAAAAAACATCCGTTGTCATTATTGAGTTTTTTGTTTGTTTGGCTGTTTTTTTTTCCTCCCATTTGGGTCTGGATTTTATGATTAGGAATTCATTTCTTGGAATGTTCTGGAATTCCTCTAGGCTTTTGCTTTTCCTCATGATTATGCTTTCAGGAGCAGGGGTGGAGGTGGATGGTAGGAGAGCTGAACAAAGGGAAACTCATCTGACCCTCAGCTGAGACTGACAGAGGAAGGACTAAATCAAGTGTAGGCTCTATGATGGAAAATCTTTTGGTATCAAAAAGTACACAGCTATAATCAGAATGAAGAAGTAAATACCTGGGGAAGTCTGGAAAGTGAAAAATAACCATGCCAAAATAGAAGAGTTCAATGGCATGAGTCTGGAAAATACTGTAGCTGGCTTTGTTTGTTGTTTTGTTTGTTTGTTTTGGTTTTGAACTAGAGTCTTGCTATAGTATCTAGACTGGCCTCCAACTATCAGTTCTTCAGTCTCAGCATCCAGAGTGCTGGGATTATACCTACCTTAAGGAAATGATGTGCTTTCAAACCCTTTCTTCTCAAATTGACTTAAATATGACATGTAGAGAGAGAGAATAGGAAAAAAAGCAAAAATGGTTTGAAGTGAGAAATGTATGCATATTTTAAATCTATAAGGATGTGGATATTATAAACAAAATGATGTTAAGAGGCAGATGGATCAAAGATATGAATAATGAAAATGTAGGCTCCACCTTCTGCTGGGGCAGACTCCAGCAGATTGGCTTTTCCTGCAACTGCTTTCCTCTGCAGGCAAGAGAAGCTTGCCTAGGACTTTGTTTGAGGGTCTGTTAGCAGAGATTTAGTGCATAAAGGTGTCCAGTGGGAGGTAAGATCTATTTTTGTGGTGATAAGGCATTATTGTTGGCATGCCCTAATTGTGTTTGCAGTAAAATTGAAGGCCATTACAAGAGTGGGAAATCAGCTGAACGATCATAAATAATTGGTCAAATGAGAGGCTGTGCAGCCCAGTCGGCAACATCATTTTCGTAGTCGTTGGTACGTAGGGAGTGCCTACTGGGTACCTAGCATGAAGGAAGCAAAGGCTGTAACTGTGAGAGCATTAAGGCCTGATTTCCTCAGGGTTGTATTGTACTTGGCTCCTGAATACCTGGTTCCTTTGTGTCCACCACTATTGTAGAAATAACCTTCAAGACTACAGGTCCACCCTGCATCTGTCTTTTCTCCCTAGCCATCTGAAAATCTGCTAGTTTGTAGCTCCAGTGTGAAGCTATTTCTGCCTTTAGTCTGTAGGGAGGGAAGGCACTCAGGATCACATCTGGGATGCCTCAGTCTTTGAGCATTTGCCCTTGAGTTTTTTGTCCAGGAAATAAGAACTACTACATGCCTTACCTTTATCTTTGGGTGCCCTGAGAGTGCAAAGCAGAACCTCCAACCTAACAGCCACTGTCTATCTATTCCTGTATCCTACCTCACAGACAACTTGTTTACAGATCCTATTCTATTCCACAGATTCTATTCATCCTACCTTCCACATACTCCAGTCCAGTTGCCTCTCCCAGAGTTTATTCCCCTACTCAATCTATTCTTGCCCTTCTTGGGGTTACTTAATATAACCTAGACTTTCACTTTTGCCCCAACTCCATGTGGATGTTCTGCTGTGTGTGTGTGTGTGTGTGTGTGTGTGTGTGTGTGTGTGTGTGTACATACATATAAGGGGGAAGATTGCAACCCCAGGTCTCACAGGTGTCAGGTGTCACAGTGCTCTACTAACTCTCAGGCACAGGCAGTAGGGAAGGCATGGTGGTGGCTACAGATCTGTTACTGAGTCTCCTGACTCCCAGTTCTTCCCAGGTGAGGTTCCTGATGCTGTAGACCCAATGCGGAGCCATCTTGGCTGTGCATTCTCCAAATTCCTTTTCCGAGAGTCTATAGTTTCTGTTACATCTCTATTTGTTTTTACATATTACATAAAATATATAGCCTAAAAAATAAACAACCTCCCAGATGAAGGGAAATGGGAACAGACTTCTCACATTCAAAAATGGAAGATGTATGACAATCCTGGACACTGTGAAACTATCCTATTGATTCTCAGTGAGGAGAAATAAGAGAAAAGCTTTGTATAAGTCTTTGTCATTTGGGGTCTTTGCTATTCTCTACAGCAGCTGGATTCTGTCTCATTCAAGGATTATCTACATCTTATGTACTAACTAGGAACTAGTCATCACCTTTTACATACGTTCTCTCATTTAACCTCCATTGCAGCAAGTGCATTCATCATTTCTACCTTGCTAGCGGATAAGAAG
The DNA here is from genome assembly GCA_036184795.1 of Tokudaia tokunoshimensis. Lineage (NCBI taxonomy): Eukaryota > Metazoa > Chordata > Mammalia > Rodentia > Muridae > Tokudaia > Tokudaia tokunoshimensis. The sequence goes on along the minus strand of BTHU01000011.1, from coordinate 105,657,281 downwards.
ATCTTGGAGAAGATAACTTGGCTGTAGTTTCACAAGTAGGAAGTAGTGGATTTTGGACTTGAAGCAAATCTGCTTCCTACGATTGCAACTTGAGCTTTCCTGCTGGGAAGTGGAGAGCAAAGCTGTGAGAGTGGATGCAGAGAGGGAGCTATCAGCAGGAGTTGCTTTTGAAAAAAGACAGAAAAAAAGGAGATCAGGGTTGTGTATACGAATAATACATGTGCATTCTTTAAGGCTGAACAAACATACAAACATATGCATAATGCCTCAATATAAATAGTTCTTCCAATTTGCTTTGCCACGTATTTGGAGCTTTCCATATAGTAGAATGTGGATAGATATATGTGTACATGTTCTTATGAATATGTGTGTGAATGTGTGGGCATCCTGCAACTCAGTACCAGCTTCTCATTCAAATGGAAAACGCCACAAAACCGTCTTATAATACACACTTTAGGTTAGGAAGCACAAGTGTAGGAATTAATGTAAAATCTTTTTGAAAAAGGCAGTTCAGAAGATTGTGGAAAATATTACAAATGATATCATCCATACTGTCAGGAGAGTCACATATTCTGAGTTAATCCTAAAAGATCCCAGCTAATCCTAAAGGCAAGAACTGTTATCCTGTTATAGATTAGGAAACCAAGGCACAGAAAGGTTAAAAGGTTTTCTAAAGGTCACACAGTAGAGAGCCCTTCTACCTAACTGAGACAGAGGATGAGGAGTACCTTGTCATACACTTTCCAGTATGAACGAACTTTTTGTGCTATTTCATATTTTATTTACTGTATTTTCTATAGGAAAAGATCAGAGATGACATCTTAATTACAGTAAAACAGAAGGTCAAACATGTTCTGGCCATTTTGTTTCTGAAAGAGGTAAAAGTTGTCTGACTATGATTCAGGTCAATAAAATCTAGGAGGCAAGGCTCGCTATCACCCAATGTTTGAAAGTAGCAAATTATATGTGAGAGGTACAAGGAGAATCAAAGTAAAATGTAAAATGAAATACTCAAAAAGGGAAAACTCGACTCTCTTCTGGGAGGGCAACTTCTTTGCTGTACCTAATTAGAAATCTGGAGCAGGGGCTGAGCCTCGAGAGTTGGGAAGCACAGGCATGCGAACACTGAAAGTCACACCAAGTGAGGAAAAATCACAAGATGTAGCCTGTCCCTGGAAGAGCCAGGACTTGCACTTCAGGCTTCCTGTTTCCTCTTCTTTGGCTCTCATGGGTCTATCCTTGTATGTGAATGTAATTTACATTTGGCTAGAGCAAGAGATTTCTTTCCAGGTCTACTTTTTAGTAAGAATTCTGAATAGTACCTCTAACTTTTTTTTTCTTTTTCTTTTTCTTTCTTTCTTTCTTTCTTTTTTTTTTTTAACAATTTCATTCTTACTGCATACAGAGGGCTTGCAGAGACTCTGGAATTTTAAGAGTTTTTACTGAATACTTGTGATGGGAAGAGTAGGAGGTGTGTGTGTGTGTGTGTGAGTGTCTAGTGTCTATTATATATATGTTTGTGTGTCTATGTTTGTGTGCACACATGCTTGTGTCTCTGTGTTCATGTGTATATATGTTTATGTGTGTGTATATGTGTATATGTGTCTGTGTGTTTATGTGTATGTGTGTATATAAATGTATATATATGTATGTGAGGATTTGTGTGTATTTATAGCATTATGTCAACAAGAAACTACTTATAGACATTGTTGTCAGTATACTTGGGCTTAGTGGGCCAAAGCTGTTCACTCCACATTCTTCTGCTTTTGTATTCTAGCTCATCCAGACATTAATAGGAACAATCAGTTGTGGACCAGGTAATTAAAAACAATAGATGGTGTTCAGAACACAAGATTTTCTTGGGCTGACTTGTGTATCATATAATTGCTAAAATGTATTATAAAATTTTGAGTTTTACCACCCATAAGCCTTAAGTTCATGTCAACAAAAGCCCAAAGTAAGAAAGGAAGCAAATAGAAAATGACTGCATGCAAATTCCCTAAGGCACTGAAAAGAATTCGGAGAAACTGATTTTATGAAATTCTTCTGTAGTTAAACATATATAGGTCTCCATCTCTTTAAGTTTATTCTACGAAAGTAAAAAGGTATAGATTTAGAACTTTGCAGTTTGCAGGATTTGAGGTTTTATGGGCTTCTTGAACATGCACACAATTATTAAAGGACACTTAATAAGCCCCATGAGTCCCTAAAGCAGTGTCAAGAATAACGTCATTCACCAGACTGTTTTTCAAACAAATCTTTTACCTGAATCATTATATCTTAGGATCCTTTTCACTAATGTGTTAAGTTGAAGGAATCATTAAATTTACAAGTTCATTAAATATGTCTGCCAAGAATCATAGCTAAGTCTAACCTACCTTAAATGTCCCAAGAACACTTACATTTGCTTAGGGTTGGACCAAATCATCTAACACAACACCCATTTCATACTAAACTGTTGAGTGTTTCATGAATTGGTTGCTTATCTGTATTTATCAAACACTGGAAAATACTCTAGAGTACCAGTTGTTACTCTAAGCATCCTGACTGAGTGGGGTTCAGTGGCTGGCTGCCTCTCACTAGACTGAGTGGGGGGCAGGGCTATGAAGGGTGGCTGGCTGCCTCTCACTATTACTGACAGAGACTGATATGCTGCATATTGCTGTTTTAAAGTATTAAAATTAAAAATGTGGAGAATGGTTCCCAGTGAGTGCATGTTTCTGTTTTGGCATTGTAAAGTTGAAAAGTAAAACAGTAACAAATATTTCATGAAACCATATTTCAATCTGCTAGAAGTTGGAGACAGTTTGGACTGCTAAGCTGAATTTGAAGACAAGAGCTTCCCATAGGTATGGAAAGCAGCAGGTGAGGATTATTGCAGGCTACCTAAGAGAGGCCAGGCATACTTTTCTAATGGTCACCCAATTTCGTATTGTAAAGACTCGGTTTTCGAAGCCTGTCTTCTTCCTCAAGCCTGTCCTATCAAGCCTCCCTAATTTTATGCTCTTATTACTGCTGCTCTTGTTCTAACTCTCAGCATCCTTTGCAGAGAATGTAAATAATTTTTTTTATATCTTACTTCTCATTCGTGGAGGCTTAATTTTGGGCAATTGCCATTTATGGAGTCTGTTAAGCACTGTATTAACTAGTTTAGTCTCCTACCAAATGTCATAGACAGGTGGCTTAAACAGGAAGGATTGACTGTCTCACAGTTCTGGAGGCTGAAAATTCATGACCAGACTACTAATGTGGTAGCTCAGGCTCTGGGGTGTAGACGACCACCATCTTACCTTAGGCTCCTACAGCCTCTTCTTTCCACACAGAGAGACAGAGAGCTGTCTCTTCCTCTTCTTATAAAGTCACTAATCACATCCTAAGGGTCCCACTCTCAAAACGCCATTCAATTTTAATTACATAACATACCCAAATTATCCAAAACCCAGTCCAGTCAAACTTGGGGTTGGGCTTCAACATAAGAATTAGGGCAGGGTTACAATGTACTGCATCCTAAGCAATTTTAAATGGCTCAATCTAACATCTTTCTCTAAAATTAGTACATAACCAAACAATGGGTAAAATAGCAAAATATATGATAGTCAAGACACTTTGCCCACCCTGAGGTAAACTGCCATTGCATTTTATACTTTTACATGAACACGTACACCTCCTGGGACTAGGCTCATGCCGTATGTACACTGCTTAGACTTGCTTTTTGGACTTAACACTAATCCTGGGACAGTTTTACATGTCATTGGTGTCATAGGAAACATTTTAAATGGCAGTGACACATTTCTGGCACACATATGCTTTTATGTGCATATCTTACTTTTAAAAATACAGATTTATAGAAATTGAGTTGCTAGGTCAAAGTGCATGGGCTTTTTAGTCCGAGCATCTTACAATTTCATACCAAACTTTATTATGAATGGCTTCTTAGAAATTTACAATTTCTGCTTTATTACTTGTTTTTACTTAATTTTTTTAGTAGTTTGAGAAGTCAAATACTTTATCTTATTGTTAATAACAATCCCTGTCGTTATTGTTTTATCCCGGGTCATGTCATATCCCACTCTAAATAGGTCTCCACTATCTTTCTAGATTTTTCTACAAATGTAAACTTCATTGTATTGCTTGCATGATGGAACCCTGTACATATTTTCCAATGTGCCCTAGCTCTAAAGAATGTTCCATCGGCCCTTTTGTAATCTTTTAAAAAATAGTTAATTGTGTGTGTGTGTGTGTGTGTGTGTGTGTGTGTGTGTGTGTGTGTGTGTGTGAATATGTGCCTGAGCCACTCATGTATGTGGGAGCTCTAGGAGGTCAGAAGAGACATTGGAGTCCTTAGGAACTGGAGTTACAGACAGTTGTGAGCAACCCTGTGGGTACTAGCGAGCAGAGTCAGGTCTCTGCAAAAGCTGTAGGTGCTCTTAACTGCTGACCTGTCACCTCTCCAGCCCTATACTCTTTTAACATAGTTTCAATCTCAGTTTTTCCATTCTCCTCTAGTCTCTTGAGTAACAATAAGCCACTTTCAGTTTCTCAACTTCCTATTCTTTAAGTCACCTTTTACATGCCTGTTTCTCTGTCTGGGATCCTTTTTCCCACTTAGTTTCAGCATCCACCAAAGTTTGTTTAATGAGGAGGTTTGGGGTGGATGGGATGTTCCAGTCCTGGAGCTGGGGGTGGTGCTCTGATAACACTGAGGTAGGGTTTCCTTGGTATTGTTCCCATGGAGAAGTGCGCTGGCCTTTCACATGACAAACATGCTTCTGTGTTCTTTAAACCTCTGAAGTTCTGATGACTCTCCTGACAGTAATTTCTTCTAGAACAGCTTTCACATAGTCTTCAGTGATTGCTCTGACTGACTGGATGTTTATGCTATCCCAAATGTGAACAGATATTCCTTTGATTCCTGTTGCCTGATTCTGTCTCTTCAAACAGTTCTTAAAGTCACCTGAACCTGAAACACCCAAATTTGCATGTCTAGAATGGTGTTGTTTCTTTGTTGTGGCAGATCTTGTGTGCAAGTATCATCTGCATACCTTTTATTAAATATTGGGTGTTAAATTGCTTTAGAGAACACAAATTTACATTGGCAGTCCATAAAAGAATACCACAGAGAAAGGCCAAGTCATGTGTTTTGAGCCTCTGAGCTCATGGTTGTATGGGTAAACAAAGTAACAGTGAACCTGCATTCACCGACTGAGACTATGTGGTAAATCCTGCTATATTGCTACTTATTATCTATATGACTCAAAACACTCAAAATGTAAAAAGTTTTATTTTGTATATGTGTTGATGGGCTATTACAGTATTATATCTACATGGTTTTAAGAAAACCATCATAAAGAGAGACATTTTTCTAGAGTTCAATAAAGCATTGTTCAATGAGGCATGTTTGCTATAAACCAAGTCTTTATTTGTAATTTAAACAGTTCAAGTATCACCCTTGTCTCAGTATTGTTTGCTGTTGCTGTGATAAAATACTCAACAAAAACAAGTTAGGGGAGAAGGGTTTGTTTCAGTTCACAATTCCAGTTTATGGTCTGCCATAGCTGGGAAGTCTTGGTGGCAGGAACTTGAGGAAGGTACATACACACAGTCAAGAACATAGCGGATAAATGCACCCACACTTACACTCAGTGTCTCTGGTTCTTTTATAGGATTTGTACTGATTTGTGATTTGCTGAAAAATTGAGGAGACTTTATATTAAATTATAGATATGATCATTATGAAATGCTGCAGAAATCAGGGAATGAGGGTGATATTAAAAGTCATTTGTGGAAATTTCACTTAACAAAAGTTGTAGAGTAGGCTGGAGAGATGGTTCAGTGGTTAAGTGCACAGACATCTCTTATAGGAGACCTTAGTTCCATTCCTAGAACCCACTTTGGGAGGCTCACAACCAACCAGAGCTATATCTCCAGCTCTATGGGATCAGATGCCTCTTCTGGACTCCACTAGCACTGTACTCCCACATACACACAGATACATAGACATTACTAAAACAAACTAACAAAAACCACAAACAAAACAAAACAAAAAAACCTCAAAACTTAAAAAACAAAAGAAAATGGTGGAGTCCAACATAAGCAGATGTGGCATTTGTAGTTAGGCAAGTTATCCCTTGTGTTGGAGAGTTTTTAGCAATATGCTGTGATATACAGAATGCACCTACCTCTTCTCTCACAAAATAGCCCATCACCTGTTTGAGAGCCGCCTTTTGTATTCTCTTTTACACCACAGTACCTTTTGTATTCTCTTTTACACCACAGTACCTTTTGTATTCTCTTTTACAGTCTGAATATCTGAAGTGGGAATTTCTGGTTTATTGAAAACTCAGTTGTGTCATGTGATGTTTTGCTGGAAGCTGTCTTGTGTGAGGATATTTTGCTGAAGCAGACACATAAGAGATTATTTTGTTAAAGCAGACACATGAAAGGGCATGTGATGTTTTGCTGGAGCAGACACTTTTGAGGACACATGACGTTTGGGAAGAGTATATATATAACCCAACAGACAGTACTCTTGCATGGGTATACCTTGCAACTCTTGGCTGGTCAACATTGGGCTTTGCTGATGCTAGTGTTCACTGATGATGCTCTTGCATTGGTTTGCTTTACCTTCTTCGCTGATCTTTGCTTGCCATGACTTCATAGAGAGACACACACTAAAGAACTTTTCGTGGTATGCGAGCTGCTTCGTGCCTCTTCTTTGCTGACTCGTGCTCATCAGCAAAGCCTTACAGTTTCTTCTGGATTGAGCCACTGCTACTGATTCATGTTTGGTGTTTGCCGAGTAGACTGGACTGCTGCTACTGATTTGTGTTTGGTGTTTTGCTCGTGGACTGGATTGCTGACAACGAAGATTAACTTGCTCCAAAGAACTATTTCTAAACATGTCCACAACCCCGTTTCCTATTAACCTTTCTTTTTTCCTGCCTCTGGTGTGTGGTGGGTTGCAAGGAAAGTAAAGTGTTAAAGAACCATAACTAAAGTAGGTTTTGAACAGTCTAAACTTACCAGTATCTACAGTTCTTTGAAGAGTAAAGAGAAAAGTAAAATGTGCAAGATTTTGTGGTTGGTAAGGCAAAGGCCAGTCTGACTCCAGGTCTGGGAGTTCCCAAAGAGCAGCACAATGGGATCAGCCTGAGTTTGATAGCTAAATTTGTCAGTGAGCTAGCATTCCTTTGGTTGAAAGTAATAAACCAAATTTAAACCAACTCATATAAGAAGAAATTCCTATAGCATGAAAACTAGAGGAGTAGCTTCAAGAATAGTTGTATTCTAGGATGCCATACCTGCTGTTCTTTATTTCTCTCTTGACTCTGCTAGTCCCTCCTTGACTTAATTTCTAGGTAGACAAGGTAGTCCACAGCCTTAGACTGACATCATTTCATATTGATTTTAAAAATCTCTGTGACAAAACACTAGAGGAGACTGGCTTGGCGTGGAGTAGTTTTCTTCTCAGAAACAACCATTTTGGCCACTGCTACGCAGTACTTTGGACAACCTTGTTTGGTGTGAATGTCTCTGCACCCAGTTCTATTTCTGCATGAACTATGGTCAGCTCCATCACAGTCACATGAATTGATATTTACTGTTGTAAAGAGATCAGATTTGGTTTTCATTGTGAGGTAGTGGGGACAAATGTGTACATGTACCAAGTTACTTAACAGGATATTCAAAGTTGTGACTCAAACATTGAAAGCTCAAAAATGCAGATAGCATTTCTAAAGAAGAAGATGAAGAAAAAAAGGAAGAAGAAGGAGAAAAAGAGGAGGAGGAAGAGAGAAGGAGGAAGAAGAGGAAGAGGAGGAGGAAGAAGAGGAAGAAGTAAGAAGAAACATTACCTTTTTATAGGCAGGCAATTTTCCACTCAAAGTTGACCTAATGGTATTTTGCACAGCATTAGGATTCAAGCTATAATTTATCAAGAAGCTTCCTATAATGTACTGGCAGAATATATGTAATGTACTGAGGGTAATGGTTTTCAATGTCATTTCCCCATAAGTGCATATTATATGAGTTTATAGTCACAATTCTTCCTTACTTCTGTGTTTGAGTTACACACATCAGTGTTTAACACCAGTTTATGCATTCTGTTGCATTTCTAAATTGATTCTGATGGCAAAGATCCCGTGTTGTGAGACCCTTCTTTACGATACATGAAAAGTACATGAAGGAATGGAAGATGAGCTAGATTAACATCATACAAATTTGATTAACAATAGCTGCTCTGTTTCAAAGGTCAGGTACACTCAACAAATTTGCTTAGAAATTATTTTGTTTGTTTTGTGGGCATATATACCATGAGCTTTCTAAAGGTCAAGAGTAGAGTTTGTTCTTGGATTCTAAAGCAATCTGATTACCATTTACAGTATGCTTTAGTGACCCTCACTATAGAAGCAGAATCAGTTATGTCATACTTACAGTTTGTGTTTAATTGTACTACAAGGACAATTCCCGCTAGGCAAAGGCAGTGCACATTTTTCCTAAGTTACTCTTATTTTCAAAAGGGTTCATAAGAGAATGCTACTCATAAATGACATCTGAACTCGAATGTTGGTTTCATTCCCAGATTCTTCTCAAAGATCTGCAAGCATCTTATTGGGCTAGTTTCTTACCTGGAAACTGGAGCAAAGGTCAGAAGAGTTAGGAGTCCTAAGTTTTGTGAACATTTATCAGAAGGGGTCTGGAATCTTCATTAATTAATGTTTATAAAACCACTGTGCATGTCATAAAGAAGCAGCTCTGGTCAGTTATTCAGTCTTCCTTATTATTTGAAAAGGATCAGTTGGCTACTTATATACATGAGACATTTTTCATTAACTATTTTAACTGTTTTCCTGCTTACTGTATATACTTTACCAAGATTAAAAGAAAAGCTCTTAGAGTATTTTGTATTCACACTCATTAACATTCCAGTGGAATAGCAAACCTCAAAATTATTCATGTATGAATCAGTGATGCATGGCTAATTACAGTTTTCAGCCACACAGCCAATAATGTTCACCATAAAATGTGGTGTCTGTTAAATACATCTTTCTGAATTTTTTGTTGGGGAAAGAGTGGTAGGAGATAGGGAGGTTTCAAATTATGATTTTAAAATGTCTAAATATTTTAGGGGATTTTTACATTATAAATATCTTTCAGGCGAATATTTATCACAAGCATGACATCCTGTTATCAAAACAGAAAAAAAAAGGCCCCAGAGATTTGCCTCAAAAAACAAACAAAACAAAATAAAACAGAAACATCTCAGATTCTGAGAATGGACCATATTTTAGAATAAAATGGAAGAAACTTCTTGGGACACTAGTTAATATTATTTGTGGTTTATATAAATTTTCAAAGAATATTTTATGTTGAATTTTACCTTTCTTATAAAATCCTTTTTCCTATAATTCTAACACAGAACCATACTCTAAAGACAAAAGTCTGGAAAGCAGAGTGTGCAGTGAAAATTGATTGTCATACTAAAACACTCTAGTTTAGAAATGATTTCATAATCCATGTTAAAAATTGTTTCTAAATCTGGAGAGGTAGCTAGATTAGGAACATGCTACACACACGCGCACGCACACACACACACACACACACACACACACACACACACACACACACACACCTGAGATCAATTATTAGAACCCATGCAAAATGTGTATGGTGGTAAACTTGTAATCCCTGCTCTTGTGAGGCAGACATGGGTAGGTCCCTGGAGTTCACTCACCATCCATACTAGCCTAATTGGTGAGCTTCAAGCAAATGAGACAGATGTAAAAGTAACTTATTCTCCTGTTGTAATTGTTACCTCAGAGACTTACTGCCTCCATCTGCTAACCTAGGCCTAGTCCTGGGAGCTTCTAGCTACCATATAGTCTCATCTAGGCCTAGAATGTTTTCAGACTCTGAGACATGTTGATGAATAAGTTCTTTCTGAACTCTGGCTGGCTCGTTCAACTCAGTTGTTCTGGCTCGAATTCTCTCCAAACAGATTCAATCTAGCTTCTCTTTCTCTCTCTCCTCAATTGTTCTGCTTGAACTCATACTATAACTTTGGCAGTCTGTCCTAATCTTCTGGCTCCTTTTCATGCTGTCTCTGGCTTCTTCTGTCTTCACCTGTGTCTATCTTGTTCTCTCTTCAACCTGTCACTGTAAAACTCTCCCAGTAAAACTGACTCCTCCCTTTCCCTCTTTTTTCTGCACTGCTCTCTTGTAAGCAGCTTCTTCTTCCTCTCTCTTCTCTTGAGAGTTAGGCATACCCTATTCTGTGATATTTTTTCTTTGATTCACCATTTTTCTGCCATTCAATTAGACATCCTTTTCACACATGGATACCTCCTTCTACAAACTAACTTTTTAATGCTGTTTCTCAAAACATAACTGCTGCATGTAGTTTTATACTCTACCCTCCTTTAGCTCTGGGAAGTAACCATGCTACCAACCCCAACTCAGCTTCCCTTGAATCCTCAGACAAAAGACACAAACACACAGTTTGTTCCTTTTCAACTTGCCTTAAGACACAATTGCTAGGCGCCACTATCTCCCTCCTGGAAAATCTTGCCCTTATCAATTTCTTATTTCTGCCTTTTCAACCTGCCCTAAACTTCAATGGCTAGTCCCACCTAGCCTCTGTCAAACATCCCTGGACACCCACTTGTAGTAGTGGCTACAGGCCTCAGCTCCTCCAAAGATCTCACTTGGTTATCTGGTTCTCCTCTCTCCAAAGCATGGTGAAAACTCTTCTCCTTCCTTGTGTCTGCCTTTTCCTCCCGGGTCCTGAAAGTCCTGCCTGTACCTTCCATCCAACAAGTGCCACTCCCCTGCCTTTCTTTCCTGACAAATCAAGAACCAATTGGGGAACAGGACCTTTAGCATTAAAACTTCCCCTACACAAAACAAAGGAACCTGAGGAATGGTGCCCTCAGGATGATCTCTGACCCTCATATACATTCTCTCTCTCTCTCTCTCTCTCTCTCTCTCTCTCTCTCTCTCTCTCTCTCTCTCTCTCACACACACACACACACACACACACACACACACACACACAGACATACACAAACACACACACACACACATGAATCCTCTCACATGTACACAATCATGACTACACATACACACATAAAAGAAAAAAACCTTTATACTTTTGTTGAAAATATTTTGTTAATATTATCCATTTTATTAATTTATTATTTGATATCTAAAGACTACATTAACAAAAACTCTTATGTCTCCATCAAAAAATTTAAATTTATATTACTTCAGTAGTAAAAGTAATTAATACATGGTTTAAAAAATGTTCAGAAGTTTAGAATGATGCACAGCCAAAAGAAAGATTCTCCTAATAAAAGTGGTGTCTCCGTCTTCCAAGTGTCCATCAGAATCACTAGTGATTTTCCCAGGAGCAACCTTGCCAGTGTAAGCACAGATCTACAATTCTGAAATCAATCAATCAATCAATCAATCCATCCATCCATCCATCCATCCATCCATCCATCCATCCATCCATCCATCCATCCATCAATCAATCAATCAATCGAACAAGCAAGCAAGCAAATAAGTGAACAAACAATCAAACAAAGAAAATGGGAAACTGAAAGGTTAGGCCACCAGACGTAAAATTCTTAGTGTACTTGCTTGTTATAGCTACGGTTATGTAGTAATGTTTGCTGACAGGATGCTGCCCCAAGACCACATCAGCACTGTATACCAGATAGTACAGGCATATGCTTTTCTACACACTACAAAACTTATTAGTTTTATGTTTGTATTGGTGGGCTTATAAACACCAATAATTGTGTGTGTGTGTGTGTGTGTGTGTGTATGTGTGTGTTTTGAGGTTTTGTCTGTTGCTATATATTATAATGCTAAATACTGCCCCTGGTTGCCTCAGGGACAAGAGAATCCTCACATACACAAAGTGATGCTATGTCGTCTTGCTACTTAATTAAAAACTATTGGTTGAATAAAGATGCCAACAGCTTATAGCTGGGCAGAAGAGAGGTAGGTGGAGTTTTGGCTCCTGGGCTTCAATGTCTAAGTCTGGAGACAGAGTGGAATGAGGAAGAAGGTGGAGAGAAAAAACTGTGCCAAGAGCTAGGTAAGTCATGAAAATATACCCAGGAAGGCTGGCTAATTGGAGTTAAAAACAGCCCAAATGTAACTTGTCAAGGTGGTTGCTGATAGGGAAGTAGATACAAATAGCTTAGAGGGAAGATATCGACCCAGCTCTAGTGCTGATTAAGGCTTATTGTAAATATAAAAGTTGTGTGTCTTTTATGTGGGATTTGACTGATCTAAGGCAGGGCAGAAAGCCCCGATTGAGATTAAATATTTACAACAGTGTGTGTGTGTGTGTGTGAAATACCTAGTCCTTTTAGGTTTACACAAATGGATATTACGTATGCACTGTCTGACTATTACATTTATGAACTAATTTAGAAATTTAGCCATTTCCCTTAAGACTGTACTGTGAACTCTTTGACTTTTGATGTCATGTCACTAACAGGACCCCTGACTATTCTTCCATGATGCCAAGCTGATTTGTATCTTTATTTTTATTAGATATATTCTTTACTTACATTTCAAATGATATCCGTCTTACTGGATACCTCCCTCCCCAAAAGTCCCATATGCCCTCTTCCCTCCTGCTGCTCCCCAACCAACCCTCTCCTGCCTCCCCTTCCTGGCATTCCCCTACACAGCCGCATTGAGCCCTTCCAGGACCAGGAGCCTCTCCTTCCTTCTTCTTGGGCATCATTTGATATGTGAATTGTTTCTTGGGTATTCCAAGCTTCTGGGCTAATATCCGCATATCAGTGAGTGCAGATCATGTGTAATCTTTCGTGAATGGGTCACCTCACTCAGGATGACATTCTCCAGTTCCACCCACTTGCCTAAGAATTTCATGAATTCATTGTTTTTAATAGCTGACTAATATTCCATAGTGTACATATACCACATTTTCTGTATCCATTCCTCTGTTGAGGGACATCTGGGTTCTTTCCAGCTTCTGCTATTATAAATAAGACTGCTATGAACATAGTGGAGCATGTGTCCTTATTGCATGCTGGAGAATTCTCTGGGTATATGCCTAGGAGTGGTATAGCTGGGTCCTCCAGTAGTATTATCCCGAGTTTTCTGAGGAACTGCCAAACTGATTTCCAGAGTGGTTTTACCAGCTTGCAATCCCACCAGCAGTGGAGGAGTGTTTTTCTTTCTCCACATCCTCGTCAGCATTGGCTGTCTCCTGAGTTTTTCATCTTAGCAATTCTGACTGGTGTGAGGTGAAATCTCAAGGTTGTTTTGATTTGCATTTCCCTGATGACTAAGGATGTTGAACATTTCTTTAGGTGCTTCTCAGCCATTCGATAGTCCTAAGGTGAAAATTCTTTGTTTAGCTCTGTACCCCATTTTTAATAGGGTTATTTGGCACTCTGGAATCTAACTTCTTGAGTTCTTTGTATATATTGGACATTAGCCCTCTGTCTAATGTAGGGTTGATAAAGAACATTTCCCAGTTTGTTGGTTGCTGCTTTGTCCTTTTGACAGTATCCTTTGTTTTACAGAAACTGTGTAATTTTATGAGGTCCCATTTGTCAATTCTTGATCTTAGAGCATAAGCTATTGGAATTCTGTTCAGGAAATTCTCCCCTGTGCCCATGTGCTCAAGGCTCTTCCCTAGATTCCTTTCTATTAGTTTCAGTGTATCTGGTTTTATGTGTAGTCCTTGATCCACTTGGACTTGAGCTTAGTACAAGGAGATAAGAATGGATCGATTTGCATTCTTCTGCATACTGACCTCCAGTTGAACCAGCACCATCTATTGAAAAGGCTATCTTTTTTCCACTGGATGGTTGTAGCTCCTTTGTCAAAGATCAAGTGACCATAGGTGTGTGGGTTCATTTTTGGGTCTTCAATTCTGTTCCATTGATCTACCTGCCAGTCGCAGTACAAATACCATGCAGTTTTTAACACCATCGCTTGAGGTCTGGGATACTGATTCCCCCAGAAATTCTTTTACTGTTGAGAATAGTTTTAGCTATCCTTTGTTTTTTGTTATCACAGATGAATTTGAGAATTTCTCTTTCTAACTCTATGAAGAATGTAGTTGGGCTTTTGATGGGGATTGCATTGAATCTGTATATTGCTTTTGGCAGGATAGCCATTTTTACTATATTAATCCTGCCAATCCATGAACATGGAAGATCTTTCCATCTTCTGAGGTCTTCTTTGATTTCTTTCTTCAGAGACTTGAAGTTCTTGTCATACAGATCTCTCACTTGTTTGGTTAGTCACACCAAGATACTTTATATTGTTTGTGGCTATTGTGAAGGGTGTCATTTCCCTAATTTCTTTCTCAGCCTGTTTGTCCTTTGAGTATAGGAAGGCTACTGATTGGCTTGAGTTAATTTTATGTCCAGCAACTTTGCTGAAGTTGTTTATCAGCTGTAGAAGTTCTCTGGTGGAGTTTTTTGGGCCGCTTAAGTATACTATCATATCATCTGCAAAAAGTGATAATTTGACTTCTTCCTTTCCAATTTGTATCCGTTTGACCTACTTTTGTTGTCTAATTGCTCTAGCTAGAACTTCAAGTATATTGAATAAATATGGAGAGAGAGGGCAGCTTTGTCTAGTCCCAGATTTTAGTGGTATTGCTTCGAGTTTTTCTTCATTTAGTTTGATGTTGGCTACTGGTTTGCTGTATATTGCTTTTACTATGTTTAGGTATGGGTTTTGAATTCCTGTTCTCTCCAAAACCTTTAACATGAAAGGATGCTGAATTTTGACAATTTTTTTTTCAGCATCTAATGAAATGACCATGTGGTTTTTTTCTTTGAGTTTGTTTATGTAGTGGATTACATTGATGGATTTCCTTATATTGAACCATTCCTGCATCCCTGGGATGAAGCCTACTTGATCGTGGTGAATGATTGTTTTGATGTGTTCTTGGATTCGGTTGGCAAGAATGTTATTGAATATTTTTGCATTGATATTCATAAGGGAAATTGGTCTGAATTTCTCTATGTTGGATCTTTGTGTGGTTTTGGTATCAGTGTAATTGTGGCTTCATAGAATGAGTTGGGTAGTGTTCCTTCTGTTTCTATTTTGTGGAATAGTTTGAAGAGTATTAGTGTTAGTTCTTCTTTGAAGGTCTGATAGAATTCTGCACTAAAACCATCTGGTCCCATGCTTTTTTTGGTTGGGAGACTGTCAATGACCATTTCTATTTCTTTAGAGGTTAGGGACCTTTTTAGATCGTCTATCTGATCCTGATTAAACTTTGGTAGTTGCTATCTGTATAGGAAATTGTTCATTTCCTCCAGATTTTCCAGTTGTGTTGAGTATATGCTTTTGTAGTAGGATCTGATGTTTTTTTGAATTTCCTCAGTTTCTGTTATTTCTCCCTTTTCATTTCTGATTTTATTAATTTGGATACTGTCTCTGTGCCCTCTGGTTAGTCTGGCTAAAGGTTTATCTATCTTGTTGATTTTCTCAAAGAACCAACTCCTGGTTTTGTTGATTCTTTGAATAGTTCTTTTTGTTTCTACTTGGTTAATTTCAGCCCTGAGTTTGATGATTTCCTGTCTTCTACTCCTCTTTGGTGTATTAGATTCTTTCTGTTCTAAAGCTTTCAGGTGTGCTGTTAAGCTGCTAATGTATGCTCTCTCCAGCTTCTTTTTGGAGGCACTCAGAGCTATGAGTTTTCCTCTTAGCACTGCTTTCAATGTGTCCCATAAATCTGGGTATGTTGTGCCTTCATTTTTATTAATCTCTAAAAACGTTTTGATTTCTTACCTTATTTCTTCATTGACCAAGTTATCATTGAGTAGAGCATTGTTCAGCTTCCATGTGTACACGGGCTTTCTGTTGTTTTTGTTGCTGTTGAAGACTCTTCCTTACTCCATAATGATCTGATAGGAGGCATGGAATTAGTTCGATTTTCTTATATCTGTTGAGGTCTTTTTGTGACCAATTATATGGTCAACTTTGGAGAAGGAACCACGAGGTGCTGAAAAGAAGGTATATTCTTTTGATATAGGATGAAATGTTCTATAGATATCTAAAAAAATCCATTTGGTCCAAAACTTCTGTTAGTTTCACTGTGTCTCTGTTTAGTTTGTGTTTCCCTGATCTGTCCATTGAGGAGAGTGGGGTGTTGAAGTCACCCACAATTATTGTGTGGGGTGTAATGTGTGCTTTAAGCTTTAGTAAGGTTTCTTTTATGAATGATGTTGCCCTTGTATTTGGAGCATAGTTGTTCAAAATTAAGTGTTCTTCCTGGTAGATTTTTCCTTTGATGAGTACAAAGTGTCCTTCCATGTCTTTTTTGATGACTTTGGTTGAAAGTCTATTTTATCAGATATTAGAATGGCTACTCCAGCTTGTTTCCTGGGACCATTTGCTTGGAAAACTGTTTTCCAGCCCTTTACTCTGAGGTAGTGTTTGTCTTTGACACTGAGATAGGTTTCCTGTATGCAGCAAAATGTTGGGTCTTGTTTATTTATCCAGTCTGTTAGTCTATGTCTTTTTATTGGGGAATTGAGCCCATTGATGTTAAGAGGTAGTAAGGAAAATTGATTGTTGCTTCCTGCTATTTTTGATATAATTTTTATGTTTGTGCGGTTATCTTTTTTGGGGGTTATTGGAAGAAGATTAATTCCTTGTTTTTCCTAGTGTATAGTTTTTCTTCCTTTGTTGGTGTTTTCCATTCATTATCCTTTGAAGGGCTGGATTTGTGGAAAGATACTGTGTAAATTTGTTTTTGTCATGAAATACCTTAGTTTCTCCATCTATGGTAATTGAGAGATTTGTTGGATATAGCAGACTGGGTTGGCATTTGTGTTCCCTTAGGGTATGTATGACATCTGCCCAGGCTCTTCTGGCTTTCACATTCTCTGGTGAGAAATACAGTGTAATTCTCATAGGTCTACCTTTATATGTTATATGTTTTTCCCTTACTGCTTTTAATATTCTTTCTTTGTTTAGTACATTTGGTGTTTTAATTCTTATATGATGGGAGGAATTTCTTTTCTGCTCAAATCTATTTGGAGTTCTGTAGGCTTCTTGTATGTTCATGGGCATCTCTTTCTTTAGGTTAGGGAAGTTTTCTTTTATAGTTTTGCTGAAGACATTTACTGGCCCTTTAAGTTGGAAATCTTCCCTTCTCTTCTACACCTATAATCCTTAGGTTTGGTCTTCTCATTTTGTCCTGGATTTCCTGGATGTTTTGGGTCAGGAGCTTTTTGCATTTTTCATTTTCTTTGACTGTTGCATCAATGCTTTCTATGGTATCTGCTGTATCTGAGATTCTCTCTTCTATCACTTGTATTTTGTTGCTGATGCTTGGATCCATGACTCCTGCCTTCTTTCCTAGGTTTTCTATGTCCTGAGTTGTTTCCCTTTGTGATTTTTTTATTGTTTGTACCTCCATCTTTAGACCTTTGATGGCTTTGTTCAATTCCTTCACCTGTTTTGTTGTGTTTTCCCTTAGCTCTTCAAGGGCTTCTCCCTGTTTACTTGTGTTCTCCTGTATTTCTTTAAGGAAGTTATTTATGTCCTTCTTCTTGAACCCCTCCATCAGCATCATGAGCTATGATTTTAAATCCAGTTCTTGCTTTTCTGGTGTGTTGGGGTATCCAGGACTTGCTGTTGTTGGAGAACTTGGTTCTGATGGAGCCATGTTGCCTTGGTTTCTGTTGGTTGTGTTCTTGCATTTGCCTTTTGCCATCTGGTTATCTCTGGCGTTGGCTGGTGTTGTTGATTCTGACTGTGGTTTCTCTGTGCTCCTGGGAGACCTGTTCTCTCTGTGTGCACTGATATGTAAGCACTTCTGCAAGACTTGCTCTCTTATACTTGTATTTGGGTATGTACCTCTGTGGCCCAGATCAACTCTGGGTGAAGGTGGTAATCAGTAGACTCCTGTCCCAGGCTGTTCCTTGACTCCTGTGTCCTCAGGATTTCAGGCTGTTTCCTCTTAGCAGCTGGGGTGGTCTTACTGTACCACTGTGCCTCTCTGCATTCCTGAGTGGTTAGCTACCTCCGTGTGTCCCTTAGATATGGTATCCAGTGGCAGAGGACGGCTCCTCTGCTCTGCAGTTCAGGTCTCTCCTGTGCTGGCTAACTCCTCTGGGCAGCTGGATAGATAGTTGGTTTCCTGCGCCACTTGGAGATGGCGTGCTTTGGCAGACTATGGTCCCAAACCGGAGACCAGAGCTGGATATCTCCTGCCAAACTATTCCAGACGGGGTCCTCTGCTCTGCAATGCAGGTCTCACCTGTGCTAGCTGACTCCTCCATGCAGCTGGGTAGATGGCTGACTTCCTGTGCCACTTGGAGATTGCACGCTGGAGGGAATCTGTAACTTGTAAGCTAAAACAAATCTTTTTCTCATGGTGTTTATCACATCAACAGTTGACCCACTAAAATAGTCCTCTACTAAAGAAATACAGTTTTTTAATTTTAAGAAAATGTTTTTTTAATGGATTTTTAAGTCTGAGAATGATATAATGCCTTTAATGCTGCAGTGAACTTAGGGCCATGTGTTTGGATGCAGCATTTCTTGAAAGAGAGCAATGAGAAATCGCAGCTTATCTCTGGCTACCCTAGTGAGATCACAGCTTGGACACTGAGCTGAGTTTTATGTACCATATGTTCTAGGTAACTGGGAGATGATTGCAGAAGATGGCAGGAAGAAGAATTAAGTGTGATTATTTATGATGCATAGTTGGAAAGAGAAAGCATGCCTATGTTCTCTAACTATAGGGAATATACTGATCTCCTAAATATCTAACCAAGCAATCCATTTAACTTGGAAAAGCAAAAGAATAAATAAGATGAAGTGATAGAAAAATAGTGGAAAATTCAGACAATATTTAAGATGTCATCAGATGGTTCTTGTTCTTGCTAGCAAGCAGATTTTTCTAAAAGCCAGAAAACCTCCATATCCCAAGCAGAGATTTGTGAAGGAAATGGGAACACTTCAAGACAGCTGAATGTGCCAGTCTCTCTATATGTCATACGACAAAAGATAAAAGATATTTTTGGATTTTACACACACACACACACACACATACACACACACACACGATTTTTTTTTTCAAATCTTCTCAGAATGCTTGTCTGAAAGTCTGGTTTATGACCTGTAACATATGGCTGAAATGAATTATGCAGAGGGTTGAACTCTGATTGCTCATGACTGCTCAGTTTTGAGAGTATTTCCATAGTAAAGATTTTTTGCAGGCCATCTGAGTTTGAGGAGGATGCTCTTGGGACTATAGGGTATGACCTCCAGGCTCCCTACCTTGGAGGAGGATCCTGCATTTGTTATAATGAAAGGTTATCAGGAGGTCATCTGTGCTCCTTTGCTTCAGGACTTTGTGTAATACTGCAGGGGCTCTTCTAGTCCTTACAGTACATGAGTCCTGTGGCTAAAGCATGGCTATGGCTCTGTATTTCCTCCTTGACTTCTATCGAGGAACTTGATTCTCAGAGCTTGCACTGTCTTTGTAGGAGACACAGGAGAAGCAGAATGACCAATAGTGACTACACTTTAAAGTGAAGCTGTTTTTGCAGAAGTGCTCTGGCAGTTCAAATCACAGAACGCGCGCGCGCGCACACACACACACACACACACACACACACACAAATATGTCTTCTTGGTCTACAGATTAGCTAGATCTTTGCTTTTCCTCTCCCTCCTCCCATGAAGCTGTTGCATTTCTTTAGATCACAAGAAAAATATGAACAAATCTTCAGCAGTTTTTCTCTAAGTCTCCTTCCCCATCTCTTGCTCTTTTTCCTACCTGCCCTACTCACCATAGAACTTCAAACATTCCTATTTCCCTCAGTTACTGTTTGGTTTGCATGTCTTAGTGAAGACTTTAGAAAGGTACGTCCATATTAATTATTCCTAAGATAAAGATACAAGGGTAAAGTGAAGTGGTAAGCAGCTTGGAATACATATACACACGCACGTGCACACACACATGCACACAATACTTCGTACCTATCTAATTCATTTTGGGACAATTATTTTTTTATTAGTCTTCATGACACTGTTATAAGCAGATCCCTGTTGGTGCCCTGCCCTCTTACTTCCAATGGCATGGCTTCTATTTCTAATATTCTGTGTCCACTGGGGCTACTCTGTCTACTCATATGCATGCCTGACAACTCAGAACTTACCTCTACCCCAGCAGCCACTTCCCACAAAGCAGCCCTGACAGACTGATGGGAATTAGTCTGTCAATAGCCCAGGTCTTTAGCTTCCCTGATTAGACAACTCAATTAAGTAACGCTTTTCAAGATTCCCCCCCCCCCCCCCCCCCCCCCGGCCGAGGCCTGAGTTGCAGTTGTCACTACAAGTAACATGGAGGGCTGGGCACTTGTTTTGCTTTGTTTGTTTTGTTTTTTCAAGTCTTTCCCTTCCCTGTTTCACTTTCCCATTCTTTTCCTGGTATTTCCTGTAATTACCTGTGCAATAAACAACTCTATGTTGAATAGGTGCCTCAGGACCTATTTCTGGAAAAACCCAAACTCTAGTGATTATTCAGTCAGTCTGTAGATTACATTATAACCTTCCAGTTGACTGTCTTGGTACTTAGTTTTGGATGCAAGGCCAGTACCATGTCTTAAGTGTTCATTACAGATTGCTCAAGGTCAGAGCTGACTTTTAACCCAGAAATATCCACAGTTGAATGCTTATTTTCATATTGCTGTGCTAATATGCTGTCTGCCAATGCTATAACCATCATTATAATAACTATATTAAATATATCCACAGTCATCTCTAAGTAGGAAATGTAATGACTATAGGCTGATACTGCCTCGGGAGTGGTTTAAGTGTTGAGATTTCCCATGTCATATGGTCCAGTAACTTTATTCCATATTTAGTTTGGCACTGTTCTACACAGTAGACACATGTGGTGAAATCGCTCATGCTGATCAGTTTGAGAAAAGCTGGAACTGGTGAGCCAACTCTATGCTCATAAAAGCTACGAAGAACTATACTATACAAAATAACCCTAAACTGACAGAATCAGATTTTTGGGAGCCTGGAGGGGGTTTTAATCCATATTCATAAAATTAGTCCTTATACGTATTGACCTGCATTCTTGCTATTTTAACTGTAATTCTTTTCAATTTCATCCTAATTCACAATTCTCTTAGTGTTGTAGGCATAATTTGACCACAATCCAGTGTAACATTCTTTGAGAGTCAAGCTTTCGAGGACATCAGGATATTTCACCAGGTTGCTGTGTCCACCTTGCTACTCTTCATGGGGTTCAACTTTAGAAAGGATGAGAGAGCTGAGACTTACTGCAATTCCCCACATGTAAGGAAAGAAAACGGGAAAGAATGCTTGTAGATATTTTAGGGTTTGTTCAAGCATTACTGCTCATTGATTCACTTTCAAAACATTAAAGCAGACTAGCAAATACTTTTCTTTCCTCGTACTCAGATTTGGGAAAGAATGGAAGAAAAGGGAGTGGGACATAGCTAAGAAGAAAGAACAATATGTGGTTGTATAGTCCAGCTAATATCTGCATGATCGTGTGGCAATCATTATGGTGCTCTACAACTTGCAACTGAATTTTTTTGTGAAAATTGTGCTTTTCTTTTCCTCATGCATTACTAAACCAGAACATGTTTAGGTTCAGAATTGGCTAAGTCAATGATTTCTTCTTTTTTTTTTTCTTCCAGCATTCACATGGCATCTGGTATGGAATAAATTGAGGTACCTATTTTGAATTAAAATGAAAAAGAGCAAGCATAAAAGACCCTTGGTGATAAGAGACGAGTTTAATTGATATTCATGAGATAGGAAGAACAGAGGAAGGTCATCTCTAGCTATCATTCAATTATTCAAAACTTATTTACTTTTTTTGCCTCGTTGTCCCCCCCCCCCAGGTGTAAGAAATACTGTAGCCAAATAAAAATCTGCTTCTGCAAGGTCTTGTATCCCAGTGGAAAAGTAAGACAATAAACAACTTGTAGTGATTTGTGGCAAGAGCCTACTTGACAACTATTACAAAGGCGGAGTGATAAAGGCATGGAAGAAGGCACAGAAAGATTGTGATAGGATTTTGTTAGGATGTCAGGGGAGGTCCAGGGTAGCCATATCCTGGATCAAGTGGGGACTTTGGGGACGTGTTCTGGGAAAAATACAAAAGTTTTAAGTAATCAAGAAGGAGCCGGAGAGGGGAAAGGAAGTGCAGCAGTTAGCTCTTTTCGGAGGACAGCAAGGAAACGTACTGAACCGGTTTTCATTTCAAGAGAAAAACAGTGTTTCTTTTTCCATTTGTTAAAAGCTAAAGATTGTGTGACTTATGACAAATATTCCTTTCAATGGGGAGTCTCACCTTAGACACGCTTCTCTAAGAATTGGCTTCCGATTGGTACAGCGTAGTCTAGTGCTCTTCGCCTATTGGCTCCTGCGCCTGTCTCCAGATGAGAAGCCATCTTGACTCCCGCCCTTTACCGCAGGTTGCTGTGGGGATTGTAGTTCGTCCCGTTTGGGCCTGCTGTGGGACTTTTCCGGTCAGCTCCCAGGTCCACCCCAGTGGGGACACGCTCAGGCGGCACTCCTGTCCCGCGCTCCCGCCCTCTTGCCTTTCATTCAAGCCGCCAAGATCTTGGAAGGTAGGGGCGCGGGAGCCAAGCCCAAGTGGAGCAGAATGTGGGGCGCGGGCTGGGTTCCATGCGTGTCTGGTCAGTATCCCTCCGGCCCGCAGGGGCGGGGACAGGCCAGCACCGCTTGTCTGATGGTGACTGTCAGGAGGACTCGCCCACCTCACTAGACTCCTCGGGATGGACTCAGGCGCCCCAGCTCTCGAGCACAGGTCCTAGCCTCAACCCGCCCCTCGGGGTAAACTGAGGCACCGGGTCGCCACAGTAGACACACGAGGTGTCATTGTGGCTACTTTTGAATAGTTCGTCAGTTCCATAGTCAAGTGGCAGGAAGCCCTGACCCAAACAGGTCTGTTTTAAACAGACATCTAGCTTAAGTGTCCCAAAAGGTTTGAACAGGTGATAGGGCAGTTGCAGAACAGGGTTCACAGAGAGCAATGTTTTGGGAAAGAATTTGCATTTTGATAAGTTTAAAACATACAATAAAGAAAAACAAACCCACATCAATTCACTATGGTTCGAGAACTCGTCGCTGGTTGGACCCTACGCCTTTGTGGTTTTTAATTTTAGTCTTACACTCAGGAATTGAAAGCTGTAACCGATTGTATAAGGAAGGTGGCAGGTTGTTGGAACTTAAGCCACCTTTGCCTCTGCCATACGACGGTGGACGGCCAGCTCGGCGGTCGTCGTGTGGATAAAAGCCCGCCGCCTAATGCTCCCTGCTCTAGTGGACCAGAGATGCTGTTTGTAGCTGTAATCAGCACTGAGGCCAGGCTCCTGAAAGTCTGTCAACTGAAAACTGCTTATTTTCGGTCTCAGAAATTTGCTGAAAATACCCAGCGGTAGTTTTAGAGAAACACTAATCAGGGCTAGGCCTGTTCTGCCAAGGGCAGCCCTTAGCGCACCTGTGCTTAAGCTGATTGTACCTGAAAGCGCCTTTTCCAGGCTCCATTTTATGGCTCAAGACCTTGGCTGCGGAGGGTTCTGGGACTTGTAGTCCTGCCTAATTGCACCCAACCGCCCTGGTACTTCAGCTACGAATGTGCCTTTTAAGGCCCGACGAGATGTCTTCTGGGAATTGAAGTCTCGCTACAAGGGTCCCCGGAGGTAGTCCCTACCCTTAGAACTAAGACTCCGACGTGCCCTGCCTTCTTTGTCCACCTGCTTAATTCTGCTAGGAGTAAGGGACCATGTTTAGTAAAGATTTTTCCCATCTCTTTTTGTTTTCTGTGAATTTTTTGTTAAAGAATGTTCACATGGTCTCCAAATCATTCTGTAGATCCCTGCCCACCCACCCCCCAAAAAAACCTTGAAAAGAAGGCTGTCTAAGGTTTCACAGCCATATTAAAATTGGACTATTTTATTGCATATTAGATTCAGTTATGATTAATCTCATTGAAAGCAATATGGTAGAGATAACCATTTTTTTTTTCTATTCATCAAAGTGATTAGGAGACAAATGTTAGGAAAGTTAAGTAACTTTTTCAAGTTAAGCCACCTGGGTAATAGAAGTAATGGGATTGTTGCGCCTTCTGTTTAAACGTTTTTTTTTCTAGCAAATGACCCTTCCTCACAGAACTCAGAAACTCTGGCCTATAAGACTATAGAATACAAAACCTTTCAGTTGCACAATTGTGCTTCTGTAATTAGACACTAAATGCTAGTGCTACAAAACCTTTTGAGATTACTTAAGTCCAGTGCAAAGATCTCTTGGAACAATTATTGGGAGTAAAGGTTTCAAAAATGTTAGCTAAATATAGCTTGAATGCACCTTAATTTCAGCGGTGAGGAAACTGGTCCCTCTGAGGCAGAGTAGTTTGTCTGAGGTCACACTGTTGGTTTATATCAGAAATGAAACTACTCCC
Source organism: Tokudaia tokunoshimensis (assembly GCA_036184795.1). Lineage (NCBI taxonomy): Eukaryota > Metazoa > Chordata > Mammalia > Rodentia > Muridae > Tokudaia > Tokudaia tokunoshimensis. Next base: position 105,632,782 of record BTHU01000011.1, on the reverse strand, counting down.
CAGCATCTTATTTCCAATAGCAAGAAGCTCTCAGGAACGGCAGATGAGTAGCTATTTAGGTAATGCAATCCCTGCTCTCCCCCTCCCCCATGCCCCCATCCCAGATTTTGTTCTTTATAAGCCACATGCTAGGGTCAGTTGTTGTAAGATCTCTCTTTTAGCTAGGAAAGTTTTCTTATTTCATTAATTCAACAAATGTTTTCCTAAGCATCGTTGTGTGTGATGCATTTTCAGGTGCGAGAAACATTAAATGAAAAGTGCCCCGTGTGCAGGAGCTGGAAGGACTTGGGGACCTTTCCACTTTCATTTCAGAAACAAGTCAGCCAGCACCCTTTCTCACATGCCTTGGGTCAAAGGAAAGTGGGTTTCCTGAGGCTTCCTAGAGCTGCTTGTTACCATCAGGGCAGTGCTTGCCTCCTCCTGGTGTCCTTACCCCACGTCATTCCTGTAACTATCTGGTGGCATGCGCTATGGATGCTTTTGTGTTCTTATCTTAATTTGTATGTTCAGCGTCAATATGTTCCATTTCTATTTTCGGCATTAGTTTTGTTCCCAATCTTTTTTTTTTGGTTCCTCCCGAGATGAGAAAATGAAGTTTTGATGCTGTTTTTACATTCACAGATATCACAATCTAACACTGTGATATAAGGTATTGGAAATGTACACGTGACGTGTTTGTTACACAAAACTTTGGTTTGAGAAAACACAGGGCCCTTCAGTTATGTATTCACAGATATGTAAACAAGCACCTCTCACCTTTCCCGTGTGAGAGCTGATTTCTGAATAATTAGTTAATGGTATAACAGCTTTCTAAATTGTTGGCCAAACTTTGTAAAATATTGGCTAAACACTCAGAACAAGTCACTATGCACGAAGTTCTCCCCATCAACCTCTGTGACCTCCAGTGCTGGCTGAGAACACCATTTGTGGACTTGCATTCATTAGCACCCCAGAGCTGTGCTCCCATAGCCTTTCCTTCAAATTCACTTTTCCCTTTTAATGTGGAAATGCAGCTTTGAAATGGAAGATGCAGGGTTATGACACTTTCAACATGAATGTGGCAGAGAGAAATCCCAGCCTCTGAGTCCATCTTCCAAGAGCTGTATATAGGGACATGCCCATGTCTTTGATTTCTCAGATGAGACAACAACCCAGATAAATGCAATGCATATCAGTCATGTGGTGTCCTGGATTCAAATTCCAGCTCTTTGAGGCTTCTGCCAGCTCGCAGTAGTCTGTAGTAGATAAATAAATGATATGCCTTATTTTGTCATTGTTAACTAAAGTTGGCATGTGAAAATAAAATGACTTTTTATTTGTCCTCTTAGAGTAAGAGAGGTGGGCCATAATATTTAAAATTCAAAGTTTTGTCACTCTTGAAACCCCATCTTGTCAGCTTGGTGACATTCTTATGATCAGGGAGGTGGTAAAGATTTTGTGCAAGCACTGCCTGCTGAGAAGTCTCAGACCCATGGTTCCATGTAGATATTAAACAGACTGGAAAGCAGCTGGCTTATGCCAGTGAAGCCTTTTGTCTACCTGTACAACAGAAGAGAACCTGGCCCAGGATCCTCAGGTTAAATTCAGACAATTGTCCTCCAGCTCGTGGATCATTTAGGGGCAATAGCCACAGACTTATTTCTCAAGTTGATAGTAGTGATAAAGGCATCATTTTCTATTACTCAGTGACAGATAGAGAAGGAGAAATAAACGGGGCTCCTAGCCAAAGGGAGGAAGGAGGGTCAGGGGGTGAAGGAGAAGCGAAGGTTAGCCTAAACATTGGACACAGGCATATAGCTCCCTCCCGGCTTCTCTAGGCTTCACTATGGACCAAGTGGTGAGAGCAATGATGTGACTGACAGGGAGTGAACATGGCCCTGAGTGGTGCCATTGTGTAGGTATAGGTGAGGGAAGGAAGTAAAGGAAGGAGGGGGTACTGAGATTTGGTGAATAGAATGGAGGTCTGGGCACCCAGGCATGACATTCAGTGACTGAAGAGGGTGACAAAGTGAGGTTACACAGCACAGAGGACTGTGCTGACTAGTTTCTGTCAATGTGACACAGCTAGTGCTGTCTGGGAAGAGGGATCCTTAACTGTGGAATTGCTTCCATCAGACTGGCCTGTTGGCCTGTCTGTGGGGCATTTTCTAGATTAGTGATTGATGTGGGAATGCCCAGCCCGCCATGGGTTTTGCCAGCCCTGGACTGAGGTCCTATATTGTATAAAGAAGAAGGCTGAACAGTATTGTATAAAGAAGCAGGCCAGTAGGCATAATTTCCCTAATGTCTCTGCCTTATTTCCAGCCCTTATATCCCTTCATGAAGGACTGTAAGCTTTATGATACACTAAACCTTTCTTCCCCATGGTGCTTATCACAGTAATAGGGAGAAAATAAGAAAGTGGTGTTATACACAGTCCAGCATCTACGAGAAACTTGAACTTTCTTCCAAGGGAATTTGGGAAATCACTTAGCAGTCTAAAGTGGGGAAATAAAATGTTTGCATATTTTTAAAAGTATAGATCCAATGTGAATTACAAATCAGTGACAAGCAGTAGTCAATGTGGAAGACATACCTACAACTGTGCTTGCTGTCTACACACACATAAACAATTTATTATACACACATATATAAACATATACAATTCATTATACACATGTATAATTCATTATATACACATACATATATAATTCAGTATTTATGTTTTTAGTTTACTATACACACTTATACATATAATTCATTATACAATTTATTATATACACATATGCACACATATATAATCCATTATACACATATATTATACATATATATAATTTATGATGTACACATGTCATTATACACATATCTATATAATTCATTATACACCATAAAATATATTTAATTCATCACACACACACACACACACACACACACACACACACACACACACACACAGAGGAAAATTAGAAGCTTCCTATGAAGGAGACAGGTTTTCTGGTCTACTCCATATCTATTTGTGACTTTACCACTGAAGAGGATGGCACTTCATCCCACAGCAAACATTCATTTCCAAAAGTTCTCTGAGCCTTCTTGAGCCCCTCATGTGTTCATGTTGAAATATTGGTTGATGGGTGCAACCTTGTGCGAATCGTGTGCAGGTAATCACATGAGTCTGTTAGTGTAGCATCCATGTCTTATCTAGAAGGCATCTGTCTGTAGGACCCATTCTCTCCATACCCCCTCTACTGAGATGGTCCCTGAGCCATGAAGGAGTAATAGACCATCTGTGTTCTCGGATATTAGTGTGCACCCATGTGTCCTGCTGATTTAAGAATGTAGCTTCTGATTTGGTTGATCTGGAATGGTTCAGAAAACCAACCTTCCTAATAGACTCCTGATGCTACTTCATGAACTGTACTCTGAATAGCAAGCATTTAAGCAGTTCTTAGTCTGTCTCTGTGAGAGTTGAGATGAGAGTAGGTAAGAGGATGAGAATAGGTAAGATGGATGTGTATGTATATATGAATTACATATATGTGTGTGTATGTAGGTATATAATGAATTATATATATGTGTATGTAAAATGAATGATATGTGTGTATAATGAATATAATATGTAATATATTAATGAATTATACACACACACACATATATATATACATATATATATATAATGTATAATGAATTGTATGTGTATATGTATAATGAATTCGTAGGGTTAGAGTCCATGAGAGCAGAGCAAAGGCATGGCAGCAGGAACATCTAAAAGCTCACGTCTTGATCTGCAATCAAGAGGTAGAGAAAGAACACTGGCAATGGTGTGAGTGGGCCCTTTGAAACATCACTAGCAGGGACACAGATCAGACAAGCCACACTCCCTAATCCCTCCCAGAGCAAAGGGATTGTTTTTTTTTAATGTTGGTCCTGGTCTCTGTGTGACTATGGGCAAAGTATTATCGTCTCTTTCAGCCTAAAATTTCACATAACCCATAGAAAGTGTTTAACTCAGTAGCTGTCTTCAGTATACAGAAGCTTTTCATTTGCTCTTATTGTTCATAGTAAAAAAAAAAATCATAAACAAAGTGTGGTGGCGTGCAGCTATAGTTTCAGTCCTCAGCATGTAGAGGTAAGAGAATCGTGAGTTCAAGGCCAGTCTGGGCCATATGGTTAGTTTTAAGCCAACCTGGACTAAAAGGTATGATACCGTCTGAAAAAAAAAGTCAACTAACCAAAAATAAAAAAGTAAAATCACAACGTTGTGCATTCTCTTTCATGCTTGTCATCATATTTTGAATATTGAACAGGTTACACTGTCTCCAATTCTACTGTTTTACTTTACGTGTCACATGCCGTGTCTGGAAGTTCTTTAACCATTTGTATATATTTAAACATTATTGGTGCAGAATTGAAATATCTTTTCCTCATTCATCCTAGGCTCATGGCCAAGGGACTCCCCTTCCTCTCCATTCCCCCTCCGCCCCCAACAAAAGACAGATGAACAACTTTTGAAAAGTATGCAAATTTCTGTATTGTAAGTTTTAGATTACATAAAGTCCTTATGAAGTAATGACAACTTGAAGATGGGTAAACGTGTCTCTTTGTGCTAGGATTGCTGAAGTAGATTGAGTCATGGCGAGTAGGATCAAACAGTGGGATGTAATGTTGATAGACTGGAGGAAGAAGAAGGCCTGTTAGGTCAGATTCTTCACCACGACCCCTTGTCTTCAAAGACAAGGAAGTGTCTTTCTTCCAGGCACAGGGAGATCAATTTTCATGAGGGTTTTATGACCTGTTTCATGGGAAAGTTGAAAATCCTTCCTAGATTTTATAATCTGTTTCAGGGGAGAAGGAGGGAAAAGCAACAATGAAACATTATTTCTGGTTTTTTTCTAGTAGCAGTCTCTGCATCCCATCGTGCAGCCATCTATAGCTGGAGATAACTGCAGTTGAGCCCCTCTGAATTCAACAAGGAAAAAAATCCGAGGTTCTTAAAGTAACATACTTAAGTTAAAGCTCCATTATTAAGAAGAGGATTCGAGGCATTCAAATGGACATTTCTTCCTCCTTTCTATAATATTAATCTGTTTGGATTGCTTTCTGATAAGTGCTTTTCAGGTTGGCTACCATTAGATTCCCCCATCCCTACCAGGGACTGATCAGTCTTTCTTGTGCAGACAGATCCATGTAGATTGGCTAAGGGGCAGATGCTGCTGTTTTATTTTTGACATTTCTTACAGGACTAAATGGTGTTGTTCTGGAAGGAGAGCCGAGAAAGTGGCATTTGAAGGCTTTGTGAGGGAAAGATGTGAGATGTCTCACCCAAGGCTCTCCTGGAACTAGATGAATAACTCTGGGTTGTGTCCTGGGATCCATCCTCTGTCTACTGGCAGCACCACCTTCCTTCCCAACTCATTTTGTGTCCCTAGCTTTGCTTACCCAAGTAATGATTCTCGTCATGGGGACTCTCAGGTTGGGTTTTCCTCCTGGTATTTAGTTTATTTCATTGTTCATAACTGGAAGTTAAAAAAAACCAATAAATTCATTCAAGCAATGTTAAAAGTTTTCTGAACCCATGAGAGTGCTGCACAATGGTCGAAAGACCTTTTCAGAAAACAATGCAAGCCGCTCTTTTCGAATGACATTCTTTGTTTGTGGTGCAGTTGTCTGGAATGCACGACTTCCTCGGAGCTGCTGTTTGAAAGTCTGGTTCCTTTTTTTAAATAATTACCCACATTTTCATTGGCAGATTAATTAAGATAATTTGATTAAATCCCTTTTATTTTTCTGAATCATTTATATTGTAGAGACTGGGGAGGAAGAAAACTTCCTCTACCCACTTAGTCCTGCTTCTAGGACTCTAAAAATTAAATGTACCAAGGGGGAAATTGAAGAAGGGAAACTTTTTTATTGTATGCTCATGTGGAGGACTTTAGAGAAGGAACACTTGGAAGATGAGGGTAGTGCTGGGGCTTGGGTACCTTCTGGAGTTAGAGCAGATGAAGGAAGAAGTGACGGTGTCTGTCTTCTGGAGTAGACACAGATGGGAGGGTGAGCTAGAAGAAGATGCCTGGGGAGATAAATGGGAAATGAAGGCTGTTTTGTAAGGTTTGCTGTGCACACAGTTGCTCTCTTCTTTCATAAGGAGAGAGAACCTTTTACAAACACATCTACTTCACAAAGGGAATTTATGCCCAGCATTCAGCTTGCAGGTGAGGTATTGAAAAGAGTCCTCTCTCCCCTGACTGCTGTTTAAGGGTCATCACACAAGATAGCCTCTATTCTGAGGTGGCATGTTTAGGGGAGGCAGATTTCGATCACTGCCAGAACTCTTTCTTTTTAAAAGCATTTCCTTCCCCATAGAAAATGTGTAAACTTATGTTTGAATGTTTATATTTAAAACCTTATCAAGTGCCTAGGAGTATTCTTGGCCTGAATATATATTAACTAACACTGTAATTTTATTTGCCAGCATTTGCTGAGTCTCTTTACTTAGTAGGGGGCTATTTTACAATGTAGTAGCTTTATTTGCCTGGTGTGTTGACTCCATAGAGAGAAAAGGAAAATTCAGGAAGAGGAATGTTGTTGCCATTGGGCTTGATATAGTTAAATATCACATTTGTAAGAGTCTTGGCATTTTTAGAGTTATGGCCTTTGTTTCCTGTTAATGATTAATTAAGCATGAATTAAGTATAAATAACGGAGAAAATTGAGAAAGAGAGGAGGAAGGTACAGTTGTTGTATTCTGGAAAGTAAGGACAAGTTCTAAGTCTGTGTGGTTATTAGCAGCCCCCCTCCCTTCTTTCTTTCAGGTTTGCCTATTTCTTTTAGCAATCAGAATTCTATTAAAATTCAGTGTATTTGGCAGTTTCTCAGACTCCCAGTTACTGGAGTTAAAAACCATCATAGATAATGTTGAGGTGTCATTACTCCCTATGAGGTTTAATGCATGTGTATTTTAGTTGGAGGAGATTACAGCCTGTAGTCATTTAATCAGTGAAGTTTGTGGTATGTGGTAAGAACAAAATTTTCATTTTCTTCAAGGCTTGAGATCTCCTTCCCATGTCTTCAGTTGAATAAAAAAACAAAACAAAACAAACTCATCCAAATCAAATAACAAAAGTAAAATGTCTTTGTCTTTAGATTCTGTGTCACACAAAGGACAGTATCCTCATTGTATCAGGAGCTATCTGAGCAAAGGCAACAGGATTTTGTACACAGAACAAAAGCCTTAGGACAGGTAGAAGGAAGAATTAAAACCTGCTTTAAAAAAACAGACTGTGTCAACCCTGGAGTAGTGACAATTTCTGTGTAATGTTCTCAGTTCTCAGGGATGAGCCTGCAGAAAGGAGAGGCTGTGGGAGAAAGCAGAGAATGGGAGGAAGAGATGCATGGTTGATAATTAGCAACAGAAAGGTGGTTGAGGGGAACAGTCACCTGTATAAATAAAATGAAGTTGGCGTGCTGGTTACTACATCATATGAAAGGAGATCTCATTTGTCACTGAGTTTGGCCCACTGTTTGGATGGTCTGCTTGAAGGTATAGATCCTGGCACACGTAATCAAGCAGGGGACATGTTAAGGAAATGAATGGTTATTTTCTAGGGCAGTGGAAACGAAGGTACTCATATGCTTTAGATGTGATGCATTTTCTCCAAAGTCTTCTGTGCTATGGGATTAGTTACCAATTGACTAGGTCCATGGAAGTGAGGATCATGAGGGCTCTGATCTAATCAACAGGGGTTTATTTCTTGGTAGACTTCATTTAATAACATTACTGAGAGGTAGTGGGAACTTTAGGAGGTGGGGCCTAGGTAGAGGAATGAGAATGCAGAGGGTGTGCCTTTAAAGGGCTTGTCTGGTTCCTAGCTCCCTCTCCAAGTCTCTGTTTTTGCTTCCTGGTTGCCATTATGTGAATAGCTCCTCTGCCCACACATTCTTGTGCTCTTCTGTCTCACTAGAGGCCCAGAAATACAGAGTCAAGTGTCATTCTACTAAAGTCTCAAAAACTGTGAGCCAAACTACAAATTTCTTCTCAAAAATAGTGTCTTTCAGGTATTAATGACAGTGTCAAAGCAGAGGACTGAAGGAAGAGAGACATGTGCAACCACAAAAAGGCAGTTGAGAGAAGCAGAGAGAGGTACCAAATTCTTCTCTTGAATCACTTAGGGTCTAGGTGATTCTAATTTGTATCTAGCACTGGAACTATTCCTTAGAAAGCAGTTCACATGTGTTAATTACTGAAAGAATGTGGCAACTATAATCAGGCTAGCTTCAAATTGTAGTCTTCATTCAAGACATACCAAATATAACATATTTTAAAGTTTTCAGATTTTTAACATCAAATTTAGAAACTCAGTTTTATTAGCTGAAACATATCCACTTGAGTATAATATCCAAATAATTAACGTAGATTGAAGGCATTCCAGCTTGGGTTATGAGCCTGTCACTCAGAATTACCTCAGTACCCAGAGTGAAGTATGCTGTGACTGGCCCAGCTGGGAGCATATTTCTAGCTCTGAGATGAGAGGTTTGCCCAATGGGATTGGGCACACCTTGTGTACACAGCTTGAATGTCTGGATACAGAGATGTTCTGATTTCATGGCGATGGGGAGGGGACACTTTGAGCAGAGGGGGATATGATCCTGGGGATATAAAACCAACAGGTGGCCATTGCAGTTTGAAATCCTAGTTGCTAAGTTCTTCAGGCTTGGGGGGGGGGTGAAAGAAAGGCCAGGCAGCTGTATTAGCCAATAGCCACAGATAAATCTTCAGCTGAGGCCCCCTCTTGGCTCTGTGGAGCAGGGGATAAAGCATCCTCTAAGCTTAGGCTTCCTTTGGCCTCCTGAACTTCCAGGAGGCAGTAGGCCAGGTTTTCCTGGCTTGGAGGAATTAACTGGGCTTGGTTTCTAGTGCAGATTGAACAGCTGGGTCCAATTCTGTGGGTCAGGGGCTGGCTGGAGCTACATGCATGGGTCCCAAGGAGGTCAGAAGCATCTGTATTTTCAGCACACTCTAAGTTGTTGCTCGTGGTGAAGTCCATGGTCCTCACTTGAAATAGCAAAGTTTTGGATTTTCAGCACATCTGTGAGTTTAGGTTTTGTGCAATGGAATGAGAAAAAATTGTTTAGAATTCACAGATCCATTTATCTGGTCATTTATTTATCTGTCTTTCTGTGTCCATCTGTCTCCATTGTTGGTCAAGGACTGTTTTGAACAAGTTATTTCAATGTGCAGGTCTTTAGTCGCTGTAAGGTGGATATAATGATACACCCTTTATTATTAGTAGATCCGGTTTTGGTGATGATGGTGGTCTGAATCTAAAATGTCTCCATGGGGCTATGTTCCAAACGCTTGTTTAGCAGCTGGTTGCACTTGTCTGGGAGGTGTGGAACCTTTGGGAGGAAGGCTTTTGCTGCTAGGTATACCCAGCCAGTGGTTCCCATGTCACCCTTCGCTTCCTGCCTGCTGTGATGTAAACAGACTTCACACATGCTTTTGCTGCTGTGACTGGTGATGCCTGTTCTGCCTTCCCTGTCATAATGGTCTAAAGCTGTGAGCCATAATGAGTCCTTCCTCTCTTAAGTTGTTTCTGTCAGGTGTTTCATTAGTGATGCAAATATAACTAATAAGATATTACCACAATACCATTTGTGTGTAGTGAACACCTGATAAATATAATTATTTTTAAAATATTATACATTTTTATTATTTTTGAGCTCAGGTACATTCAACCCAAACCACAGGTCTTACTAATCAGCTACCTGAGTTTGAATTGGTTTCTTGGCTCAGGAAATAAAATGATCTCATCTTTTTTTTTATTAGATATATTCTTTATTGTCCTCATCTTTAAAATGGGGATTGTGGCATGAATAGTGGCACACACCATTAATCACAGCGCTTGTGAGTCAGAGGCAGGTGGATTTCTGAGTTTGAGGCCAGACAAGTCTATAGAGAGAATTCTAGGACATCCAGGGCTACACAGAGAAACCTTTCTCAAACAAAAACAACAAGGAGGGGACTGAAGTGATAACTACTTAATGTGCATCTTGTGGGTATGGAATACTGTGCTAGGTGTGGATATCACCATGAGAGAGTTGTGGCAGAGTTGGGAAATAAACAGGCAGAAACTGTTATGTAAAGACCTCAAGTCCAAGAAGGTCGAATACTGTGGTTAAAGGGGAATAGGGTATCCTATTTAGATAAAGTAGCCAGGGATACTGAGCAGACACAAACATAAAGGATGAAATGGATGTGGCCATACACATTGGTAGAATGGTGTTCTCAGCAGGAAGAACAGCATAGGTCAGATGTTAAGATGGAAAAGAACTTGCCATGCTTAAAGGAGACTTCTGTGGTTAGTGGAGACTGACAGGGTGACTAGATAAGGTTGGCCATAAGGCTAAGCTCTATAGGGCCTGACACCGAAGCACAGAGTTCAGGTAATGGTACCTGGACCTCAGTGCTGTAGCTAGAGCTTGCTTCTTGATGTCTGGTGTCTTCATCTGGCATACCACCTAGCATCTTATCCTAGACTTCTTCCTTGTGCTGGAACATGAGTTTTCTTCCCAGTTGATGCATACATCAGCTGCCTCCTGTCTCCTTAGGCTGCTCTTCCCTGTGAGTGCACACATTGAGCTGTGAGCTCTGTGTGTATCATCAGGTATTTAACCTGCCTCTGCTCAGTGTCTGTTCTACCTGCTTCTGCCTCCAGTAGGGATAGCAAGTGTGTCCCTCCTGGTCTGATATATCTGCTATATGGCCACAAAAATCAAGAATAGGGTCTTGCTGGAGGGATGCGGATGAGTGGGAAGACCATGACCATGACAGAGGGAAGCTTCTGTAAGGCAAAGGGCACTGTCAATAGGACAAAATGGCAACCAATAGATTAGAAAAATATTTTTACCAATCCTACATCCAATAGAGGGCTCAAATCCAAAATATACAAAGAATTTAAGAAGTTAGACTCCAGAGAACCAAATAACCCTATTAAAAGTCGGGTACAGAGCTAAACAAAGAATTCTCAACTGAGGAATCTCCAATGACTGAGAAGCACCTAAAGAAATGTTCAACATCCTTAGTCATCAGGGAAATGCAAATCAAAATGACCCTGAGATTCCATCTCTCCATTCAGATTGACTGATCTCAGGTGACAGCAAATGCTGGCAGGGATGTGGAGAAGGAGGAACACTTCTCCATTGCTGGTGGGATTGCAAGCATAAAACCACTCTGGAAATCAGTTTGGCGGCTCTTAAGAAAATTGGACAAAGTACTATCTGAGGACCCAGCCGTACCACTCCTGGGCATATACTCAGAAGATGATCCAATATGTAATAAGGACACATGCTCCACTATGTTCATAGCAGCCTTATTTATAATAGCCAGAAGCTGGAAAGAACCCAGGTCCCTCAAAAGAGGAATGGATACAGAAAATATGGTACATTTATACTATGGATATAAATACTATATATTTATACTCAGCTATTAAAAACAATGAATTCATGAAATTCTTAGGCAAACGGATGGAACTAGAAAATATCATACTGAGTGAGGTAACCCAGTCACAAAAAAACCACACATGATATGCACTCACTGATAAGTGGATCACAGAAGCTCGGGATACCCATGATACAATTCACAGACCATATTAAGCTAATGAAGAAGGAAGACCGAAGTGTGGATGCTTCAGTCCTTCTTTGAAGGAGGAACAAAATACTCACAGGAAGAAGTACAGGAACAAAGTTAGGAGCAGAGACTGAAGGAAAGGTCATCCAGAGACTGCCCCACCTGGAGATTGATCCTATATACAGTCACCAAACCCTGGCACTATTGCAGATGCTAAGAAGTATTTGCTGATATAGCTGTCTCCTGAGATGCTCTGCCAGAGCCTGACAAATACAGATGTGGATGCCTGCAGCCAACCATTGGACTGAGCAGGGGGACCCCAATGGAGGAGTTAAGGAAAGGACTGAAGGAGCTGAAGGGGTTTGCAGCCCCATAGGAAGAACAACAATATCAGCCAACCAGACCCCTCAGAGCTCCCAGGGACTAAACCACCAACCAAGGAGTACACATGAAAGGACCCATGGCTCTAGCTGCATATGTAGCAGAGGATGGCCTTATCTGGCATCAATGGGAGGAGAGGCCTTTGGTCCTGTGAAGGCTTGATGCCCCAGTGTAGGGGAATTCCAGGGCGGGGGTGTGAGTGGGTAGGTGAGGGAGCACCCTCATAGAAGCAGGAGGAGGGGGGATGAGATAGGGAGGGGAAACTGGGAAAGAGGATAACATTTGAAATGTAAATAAATAAAATATCCAATAAAAAAAAGAACTGATGTCTGAAGGAAGAAGTGATGTAGTATGTTTTGATCAGGGATCCAAGACTCATTGAAAAAGAGCTTTAAGGCTCCCACGAAATTCATCTCACTAGCACTTCCTTATTTGAAACTTGGAAAACTGCTTCTAAGGTGGAGAAGTAACTCAATGTATGTCATGGATGGAGTCAGTAGCATGGTATTGACTATAGTTTCCTCAGAATTAGTTCCTGTATATTTTGTTTCCTTAACGTCTAGACTTAAAATCAACAGCAACAAAAACAAAAAGCCACCAACCAAAACTCCAGCTTTTATTTTACCTATAATGTCATGATGAGAACCTGTATTTGCTCCACAGTGTACGTGCTACAAAAGGACAGAAGTGTAGTGACTATTCACCTGTGACCATTTCTTCATTGTTGGTTCCTAAACTTAGAGTTCATTGTTAAGCTGTCCACTGCCCTGGTTTATGTCTATACTGTTCTTGTTGCTATGAATTATTTCTCTGGTCTATCGATTTTTATCTGATGGAGAGTAGAGGTAAAGAGTCATTCTTGACATCTTCTGAACTTGCATAGCCAGTTTCCTTCCAAGGTTAGGACTCAAAAATGGCGTGATAGCAATATTGTCTGCCTTTCCTCTCTAGCTTTATGAGGGAAGGGCATTGCTGTCCTGTTCATCCTGTCTTAGATGAATGCACAATCCATCACTAAACATTTCAAATCCATCACTAAACATTTCATTTAAGCCACACTATTACCATCAAAATCTTAAAGTCAAGATTGTCCATCCTGGTAGATGGATTGTGTATGTTGAACAGATAACAGGAGTTTTCAATGCTGGACCATCAATGTGGGACTCATAAGAAGCATCTCTGTCATCTTACTATGAAGACTGACTTGTCACTTTGTTTCTCAGGTAATGTGCCATTTTGAGCAAAGGACGCAACCCCTCAGTGCCACATGGTATTTGTAGGCAGAGGTGATAACACAGCTAAGCTTAGAGGTGGTATGAGTACCAAGCGGGGTGTCTGTAAGTCATATCATAGGAAGTGCCTGGTGCATCATTCACAAAATTCTACCTGAGACAGAAAGTGGGGTAGTAGACCTGTCTGCCTACGGTTGCAGCTAACAGTTACATGTCTGTCAGTTTTAATATTGAAAATCACAGGTCAGTTGTGCTCATATGTTATTTGGTAAAATCTTTTTTTTTTTTAAAGATTTATTTATTTTATTTATATGAGTACTCTATAGCTGTCTTTAGACACACACACCAGAAGAGGGCATCAGATTCTGTTACAGATGGTTGTGAGCCACCATGTGGTTGCTGGGATTTGAACTCAGGACCTCTGGACCGCTGAGCCATCTCTCCAGCCCCATATTTGGTAAAATCTTATATTCACTTTATCATCCAACAAATAACAAGACCATCAGTTCTGGGTGTGTTGAATTTACTAAAAATGCCAATGAACACCACACCACCTAGGATTCAGCATAAAAAATAAATGCTAGTTGATGCTGAGGACAGTACTATAAATCAGAAAACAAACACATCTGCAGTACTGTAATATTTAAATGCCTTCTCATAAACACTTAAGATTCTCATTAGTCTAACACCAGAAAAATGATAAATATTAATATTTGTTACCAAAGAGAAAGCTTAAAAACCAAAGCAGAATAAACAAGAGTTATCTTTCACTGATTACATAATTCTGGGTGCATTTTCAATTCAGTAGCCTTGAACCTCTATTATTTTTTAATTCTATATGAGGTAAGTTATTTTTATCTAGTATATAAGTAAGAAAGATGTACATTTAATTTAAAAATTCAGGTGTTTTGCTGATTCGAATAATGTTTGCACGAGCTAGGTTTGCTATGTCTTAAGTCTGAAAGAGACGCATGTGACTGAGCACACACTTTTCCTTGATCTTGGATTCCATTGCAAAAGAATGGCACTGGAAATGGGCTCCAGATAGGGCATGAAAAGTCATGGCCAGCTTGTCTTAGTTGCAGGTTCTCTCCTCCCTGACAGGCTCTGAAGGTGCCTAGAAGCACATAACATGCCACAGTCTCGGGGGGCAGAGGACACACACACTGCAGCCATCACTTGACTGCGGCCAGGCCTGTTTTGCTTTCCCAGTGTCTAAGTAAGGAAACTCACTTTGGGAGAGCATTATTCTGTCACCAAGGATCAGAGTAGTGGCAGTTGGGAGACCTCGGGGTCCCTCTCTGGCTCACACCTGACATGTATGTGGAGACTCACTTTCCACTTGAGTGACACCAGAGCTTGGAGCAGGTCATTTTAAAATCCTAGCACTCTCCAGCATCCAGTGTCATGGTTAGAGAAGTTCTGGGCTTGAATGAGCCCTGTTCTTAAGGTCTGCAGAAGAGTAACTGTAGATAGGTGACTGTATGCTAGATAGATCTGTGTTTTTAGGTAAGCTTCGTAGGACCTTAGCTGTCTTATTCATTACATGAAAAGAGTACAAGGGCAGGCGTTGTAAACCCAGGAAAGATGTTTTCAAAAGCCTCAAGTGCTGTCTTTGGCAGAACATGGGATTTATTGATAATGTTGATAATGATTGATGATGTGGTGGTATTTCAATTGCTGTCATTGTTAGTGTATGAGAAAATATGAATATAGATTATGCCAAGTTATGCAGATTGTTGAAGTATACTATGTTTATATTTTGATAGCACTTTTCTGTCTCTTTATACCTTAATTTCTTCATCCGAAAATGATGATATTAAGGTATTATACCTCATTGGTGAGTGTGAGTATTAAATAAGAAAATATATAAAATCACATAGCATATTTCCTGGTATACAGCAGGAATCTTTGGGGGGGTATTTTTATTATTAATCAAAATACTTTAAGTATGAAAGAAGTAGGCAAAACAGACACATGGTACAAGAGATTTTTCCCTAAAGGTTTCATTTATTATGAGATCTGTAGAGGAAATGGAGTCAGATCAGCACTGGGGAATCAAGATTCAACATTAATTCTTAAGCAAAATGTTGAGGCCTTCTTAAAATCTAATATTCCAGGTCCTCAGAAATAGGTCTACACCTGTGTCTCCACATCGGCATAGAAAACAAATTAGGATACCTTCCTTAGACCAGATTGGTGTGGGCCAGGTGTGAAAACAAGACCTTTGCATGTTCTCAGTTCATCCTGATAGCACCTGTTACCTCTGCCTTACCAGAGAGGATGAAAGCCCAGAGGTGTAAATGAATGCTCAGACGCACACCGCTGGCAAGTGGTGGGCCTGCATATGGATCCAGTTCTTTGAATAGGGACTGGATCTCTCCTAGCAGATGCCATCAGAAGTCTGACTTGCTTGGTAGCTGCTCTTTTCTTGTATGATGGGATCTGATGAAGAGGGGTCCTCTTTTCCTCAGTGACACGGCAAATTAACACTCAATTTTATTGTTTTCAAGATCATTCAGTTTCAAGTAAGTGGGTGAATTTCAATGGAGAATAGGCTAATTTAAGGAAATGTCAATATTTTTCTCAAATTGGCAACATCAAAACTGTATTTATGGGATTAAAGAAAACATACTGCATTTATGTAATGCAAATTTACTTGAAAATATCAAATTTCTGTATCATTCTTCATAGCATAGCTTGCAGCTGTTGGCATCAGACTATTTTTAAAACACAAAAATAAATTGTTTCTTGCTAACTCCCTTGAGTCTATGGACAGATATTACACAAGGTTGGAGTCTATGAGGCTGACATTCTATAAGATGATGCTGTAAACTAACTTGCTAACTAACTTATGTTATTTAATGCATAAGAAAGTAAATTTATTTTAGATTTTTTTAAGTGCAGGAATATTCTCTAAATAAAATGGCCATCACCATGTCGCCATTGCCTGGTCTCACTGCTGTCTTCAGTCAGCACATGGGGATGGAGATCACCCATCTGTGCTTGTCCGTCCTTCATGCTTCCATGGGTCCCTTTCATGCATCATTGTACTGGGTGTATTTTGACATATCCTTATTGTTGCCAATATACTCCATTGTTAGAACACAACATTATCATACCTTAACCTTTCCCAATTATTAAACTTTTAGGGTTCCTCCATCCTTTCTTTTAAATCCTCTTTTTTTTTCTGGTACATACCAATGAAGGCTTTCTGCATGTAAATATCATCATACCCATGGCTGGAGATTCTGAGCCACATCATAAGATCCAGCCAGGATTATGTGCCTCCTTTTTTTCCACACTGCAGGCAGGCCTCATCTGTAGACTTAGGATTCTTTTAGCTGCTGCTTCTTGGCCATGCTTTGCAGGGACTTCGGAAGATAACTATAAAGCCAGAGCTGGTGGGACAGTTAGCCACATCGTTCTTCAGGCTCCACTGGCTGAACAAAATAAACACTCTGGATTGGCTTTTCTGCCTAAAGCAACCATATATTATTCAATAAGTTAATCTGTTACCTCAGTTTATTATTAATGGTGGATTAGTGGATATTGCCAATCAAATCACACCAGAATATATATCATTAAGTATGACAGAATGCCTTCAGCTGCAAGTTACAGAAAACCTAATTTAGGTTGGCTGAAACAAGTAGAGGGAAAGGCTCATACATAAGGAAAAAATAAGAAATAAATGTCTGCTCAGCCCATCTGGGATGTAAGGAGTACTTCAGTGGTCCTATCCTTTTCTGGTGATCTTGGGATAGCAGTTGTCTTCTGGGAGCCAGGGAAAGGTGACAGAGGAGAGTGAGGAGTGTCTCACTCTCTCCATCCCAGGAGTTGTTAGCCCGCTGTGGAACAAAAATGGCAGCACTTTTATCGCTCACTGCAGAGGCAATGTGTTAACTGTAGAAATGATCTCACCTGCAGTCTTGCCACTTGTAGGGAATCATTGCTCACGTTCTGATGTCTGTCTTTCTGGTCTAGTCATAAATGTCCATGTGCACAGAAAGCTAAGATTATTCATGGTGCCTTGTTAATGGCCTTTGTGTGATGAGCACCCAGGTCCATGCCTAGAACCTGGTGGGTGGCGATTTCCAGTGCTGCTTTGCATCCAAATCAACTACACGTTGTTCTAGTCTTCTTTTGGTTCTTAATTCTTAGTGGAATTAAGGAGGATAACATTGTGTTGTGTGTGTGTGTGTGTGTGTGTGTGTGTTTAGGGAACCTAATTACTGATTTAAACATTCTGAGGTGAAGTTTCTTTTTGGCTCCTCTTCCTACAACCTGGCCTATGTTCTCATCTCTTAGGGAGACACTAAAATGGCTTCCTTTCTTTTATTTCCTCTCAGTTTTTTTTTAATACACACTGGACAAAAGTATAGATATTATTTCTGTTCATTCCTTGCACAAAGAGGAATGAATACCATACTCATGCTTTTGTGCATTACCTTATTTGATTTAACTGCTATGTAATGTTCCATTATGTGAATATTCCAAAGTTTTATCTGTTCTCCTGTCTAGCCTTATTTGAAACCTGTGTCTTTCTAACCAGACTGAGCCCAAGTGAACCATATTACTCCAGGCCTGCAGATATCCCACTAATAGGAGTAGGCAGCTGTATCTTAATTTCTGATCCTTCTGCCTGGACTCCCGCACACTTTAACTTTGCCTCCAGTGTGTAGTTGGCAATGTCTGAAATATTTGGAATCTCCCAAAAAGAGAAGCATTTCTGGGTGCTTTTATGATCTTTGGCGACCCCTTGGTTTTGTGTTAGTCTCTTACATTATCAGATACTTTCATGTTCTGGCTTGGGTCATGAGCTAATCCCTTTGTTCTCATTCCAGGAATCATGGAAGTTATGCAGAATAATAGTTTTGTGCCTTGTGCCTTTTGAGGAAGTTCATCTCCAAGTTTAGTGAGCTGCATGTTTTGACATCTGCACCATCTTGTGTCACTAAAGGAAAATGTAAACAATGGATTTTCTTCCTGGTTCTTTTAAAGGAGCAGAAGAGTAGAACCTCACTCAAAAGGGACACCACAATCCTATCCCAAAGTATATTATTCCATTATTTAGAATTACACCAGGTTATGGGTGAGGAGGTAAAGGTACCTAGTTTGCCATTTCTCTATGATGTAGTCCCTTGGAGCTAGATCTACATGACTAGTATGCATTCCATGTAAAATGCACAAGCACTGCTTTCTTTGTGAGCTCTTTCAGATTATACTCAATGAGTCCCCTTGTAGTTTCTCCCTCTGCTCCTTTTACACAGTGCAGATGCCATTTGTTCCCCTTTCTCTGTCTAGAGCAGTGCTTCTCAACCTTCCTGATGCTGCAACCCTTTAATTCAGGTCCTCGTGTTGTGGTGCGCCCCCAACTGAAGCTTCCCGGGAATTACACACAAGCGGGTTTTCCGTGGACAAAGAACTGGGGAATGAAACAACAGGGGTTGAGAGAAAGAGAACACACAGAGACATTACTGCATGGCTATACAAAATCTCTCTTTACTTGGGGGATAAGAGCAACAATATATGTGCTGTGGGCGTGACCCCCCCCCAGGGTTGCAGAGTCTTCTCAGCAGGCCCTCCACTGTTCTTTGAGGAAGTTGACCTCATAAGGTCTGTTGCTCTGCGGGAGGCTGAGGTGTGACAAAAGGCTTGTTCCTGGAGCTCTGCCAGCTCTGCCAGGTGGGGGGAGGTGTAACTCACTGGCATCTGGAGCTGAATGATAGCTGCCATGTGATAAAGCACTTCAATATGACTTTCTACACCCAACCATAAAATTATCTCATCATTACTTTAAACCTTTGATTTTACTACTGTTATAATCATAATGCAAAAATTTGATGTGCAGAATATCTGATATGGGACCCCAAAGGGGGTTGTGACCCACAGGTTGAGAACCACTGGTCTAGAGTCTTCTGTCCATAAAGAGAAGGACTAGGTTGGACATTGGATTTCACTGCCTACTATGGAATCTGACACATAAATGCTTAGGAAACATTTCCTAAACTAAAAGGCAATTTCTGGTACTTATTCTAATCTGACCAGATTAGTAAACATAGCTAAGGACTTTCAGATTTTTAAAAAGTGAAATTTCCCTTCAGATGACAAATTTCCATGCATTTGTAAGACTGGGATAGATAGATTTCTGGGTATACTTTACCTAGTTTCTTCTAATTATAACACTTTGCAGAACTGTAGTTTAGCATCCATAGTCAGGAAAGTGACATGGATGGAATCTATTCATGTAATTTGGAGCTTTCTATTCTTCTTTGGATGTTTGGTTGTATCTACTTTTGCTGGTGGGTGTTTTTGGATTCTGTAAGGATGGAATGCTTCTATGATGACCAATCGTCACACTTCCTAAATTCCTTAGACACAGAATCCTAATGCTGGAATAGAGCTTTCCTAGCTAGGGGACAAATTGATGTAAGAAAGAATAGGAGAAAGTATACAAATTTATTTAATATTTTTATGAACTAGGGGCCCTCATAAGGAAACCCAGACCCAGAGGTGTAATTGGGGGTGAATATTTACATGGGAAACTGGATGAAAAACAGTAAATTGTGATAGTGTGACAGGGAAAAGGCACCTGGGCTCAGAAAATTTACTGGGTAGAAAAGTGACTAGGATTATTGTAATTCTATTTGTCCATAATCACTTCCATCTCAGTGTCTGGCCCATGGTGTGACTTTCTTATATGGGAAGATGTCTTTGGTATAAACATGTCAGTTCCTATCTGCCAGAAGAAGGGAAGCTCAAACATGCTTGTTGTTCCTGCTGGTTTTTAAGTCCCTTTCCTTGTGTTAAGGCAGCACAGTTAGGGTGGGATATTTTGCTATCCTCCAAAGGTGGAATGGGGTCATTGATCATAATGGTTGGCACATTGTCTTTACACACAGTAGCTATAAATGTTTTGTGTTGAAAGCATCTGCTGAAGCCATTGCTGGTAACTTATTGCTACAGACATTGAACACAAAACTCTCCCATGTTAGCAGCCCAACTCAGACATTGGGCTTTTAGAGCCAGACTCAACCCCTGGTTATGCTAATACAAGTTTTAAAATTGATTTTGGATTATGAGGATGGATTTTGAGTTTGGAAAGAAAATAATTTAAATGGCACACACTGGGGTTTAGCAGAAAGGGCAGGCATACTCATGAATATATTTGGTTCCCCTCTCCATTCCAATTTGTTGATCCTGTGGAAAAAAGTTGTGTGCTATGAAAGACATGGACTATAACCCAAAACAATTTTCTGCAAGAGGAAATCAGAATTTTTAGGCCCAAACAACCCATTTCCTCATCATTTCTACCCATTGGGGCATGTAGATGGTGACAGTTATTTTGTTCATTTACTTATCTAGCTTCAAAATTTTAATTAACACTTAATATTTTATAGTTCATAGTGTGTCATGTGATGTTTTGATATAAATATATATTACATAAAATTTGAATATCTAGTCCAGTGCCTATTTTTTGGTGAATTATATTTACCAACTGCTTGTGTTAATTTTCATGGACTCATTCTTTGAACACATTTTTCTGCTCTTGGTAGTATGTGTGCTTCAAGTTCCACTGCTGTCAAAACATGTTTTTAAAAATAACCTGTGCGTTTTAATCAGTATAGTCAAGATAAATTAGATTTTTAAAAAGAAAATCTACCTAATATATAGATCAATGAGGAATTATGTTTATGATTAACTTTTGCTTTTATGTGATAAGACAGGACAGTTATACTGACATTTAGATTGTTTAATTAATTTTTTAAACTAAGGTTTAATGGTAGGACATGATAATTACTCCCAGTGATTGACTGCATAGTTTTATTTCCTCAGCTCTCTGCCTTTATCCCAGTGGTTTCTTTGAAAGAAAACATTCTAAGGACAAAGTTGACTGACACTCTTTCCCTTCATTCCTTACCTGGCTGCCTCTGTGCACATCAGGCCTTGGCTTAAATGTCCCTTTGATGAGGAAACCTGTTCTGACCCATGTGACTTAGTTGGTTTTTAGCATTTTATTCAAGTCTTTACACCCTGTGTTATTTTAGATTAATCTCAGGTACATGTTAATACTTGACTTTTACCTTTGACTGTGAACTAATCTTTTTTTTTTAATTTTATTTTATTTTCTAAGTTTTTTTTTTTTATTTACATTCAAAATCATTGACTGTGAACTAATCTAAGGCAGAGGCTGTGTCTGTCTCAACATTCTCTTACTGGTTCAGTGTCTGGCTCACACCAGATGCTTAAAGAGGCCGAAAAGGCTGCTCAGGGACATGTGGGAGCAGTGCTTTTAGCAGTGTTTTTATCTGTCTTGGTGTAGACTCTCCTCTCTCCTTTCCTTCTCTCTGAGTGTATTTTGAGTATTACCACATCGAATTATTGAAGTAGAAAGGATAGCTGACATTCTATTTTCAAGTGACCATGCTTTGACCCACTTCTCTGGTAATGTCATCACAATTATATCTCATCACTGTGCTTTCTTGAAGGTTGACAGGCGGAACAAGTTGCTTCAGCACACAATCCTCATCTGTCATACAAAACCGCTTGCAAATTCTTATTATGTGAATGAAATATGGAGAGAGGGATGGTGTTCTTGTTGGGCTATCATGATAATTGAAAGTAACCATATCAGAGCCCCAGGGGAAAATATGGGAAAAGAGACTGCCTTTGAGAAGGGCAGCAGATCAGGAAGGGGCGAACCTCGTCTCCAGGCTCACAGGCTCAGGAGGCTTGCTGGTATCAAAAGGTTTGAGATTGAGCTAGCACATCCTTTCAGAGTGTCTTGGCTGGCATTGCCACACCCCAGCTGCCTGATATAATCAATGCCACTCTTATTGTTCCCAGGAGGCATAGTCTAAGGAATCTTGGGCATGGGCTCTGTACCCTCTTCAGTTGGGAAGGAAACTGCTTTTGCATTCCGGATCAATGAACTTTTGGAGAGAAATTGGAAATATGCTATGAAAAATCATTAAGCAGAGAAATTCCCCCATTCCTGGGTTTCGATTCAGAGGAAATAAATAACACTGGACTGCTCTTACAGTTTATATTTTACAAGCTTGGCTCTGGTGAAACAGAGCATCACATACTACTGTATCAATGACACTTGCTGTCTAAATGGTTTGCTCCTGTACATGGAAACTGTGTTTCATGGAGTCCTTTTAGTTAACAGTAAAGGTTTTACTTCACACCGGCAAAAAGTTTTAACGTGATGACAGGAAACAAGGTACAATTCAGCAGTCATTCAAGTCATGACTTTGTTATAGTTTGAGATAGCTTTAAAATCACTTAGTCGAATAAATCTCTAAAGTACTGTAACTGCCAGGTTGCTTTATCTAATTTATGAACCAGAGGCAAAGGAATCAACAATAACCCTCCATTTTCCATTATTAGATTAGCTATTACTGAAACCACAGAAAGTATATAAGCCTTTACTTTGTGCTCACTTGAATTCAGTCATTAATCTTTGATGGAACTTTCGTTTAACCAAATGCCCTTGTTTACAACAATAAGCATGTTAAGTCTTTTGTGTTCAGAATTTGATATGGCCATTTTAGAGCATGTCACCCACAATGGCACAGTAAAGTTATAGACTATTCATTTATGTTCTGCCAAACATTTCCCAGTTATTCCTGTCTGGTTCCTGTTTTGCTTCCCAGACTTCAAAAAGACATTAGGTTTATAAGTCCTCTCTCTCTCTTTTATTTTTCAAGAATATAACAAGACATTAACAAACATGAAACTACTTGTAACAGCTCCATAAAATTGATTTTTTCAAAATTATATAAGCATCTGGTGGTCTGAAAATGTTTCATACCTGATATTTAAAAGATATTTGAATATTGCCAAAAAGGAATCGATTCCTCCTTGCTGTTTCATTTGTGGATGCTGTCATATGCCACTGGGTTTGTAGCTCACAAATTGAGGAGAGAGATGGACTTGGATTTTTCCCTAAACTTCCATTTACACTCTCCCTAAACTTCCATTTACATGTCTCATACCTTGAACCTGCTCATTAACTGTTAACTACCACCTTTTTGTAGTTCCTATTGTGCAATAGACTTCATAATAGTATGTATAGTATGTCCATCAGATATTGTTGTTAAGATGAGCATTTATACTTGTCCCTATTCAAAATTTTGTTGATTTGAATAATACTTTGGTTCTAAGTAGGTTGTGTAAAAGAAATACTTTCATCTTTCCAGGAATTAATAGTATGGTATCTTGACCATAACTAAAAGCAACATGGAACATAGTCACTATTTTGTATCTGACCACATATACAACTTGAAGATGAATCACTAGAATGAAGGTGGATATTTCAGATGCTGATTGTAGCTCATGAGCAAAATTCGTATCTCAAAGGAGTGCTGCCTACATAGTACTCATTCTTTTATTCTACTTCATTTACAGTGACATTTAAAAGGGAGATAATGGATGTTTTAGATATGTGAGCTAGAAATATGTTACATGTCCATTAAAAAGGGATGCTGTGGACCATTCATTGTTACCTTCCATGTCTGTGAAACTTCTATCTATGTTGTAATGTGTGATTAAAATTTACATACATGTTTTATGGGTAGTGGAGATGACTGTAGATAAATCTATGCCATTTTCACACAGTTTCCTTTAGTTCTGTAGCTGTGAAAGGAACAATAGTTCTCTGTGTTGGGAGACCTGTTTGCTAACATTGTCCTTGACATTGATATGCCCTTCATCTGTCTTGGAGAGGCCACTGAGGTCAGGACACTGACATGGCTCTTATGGTGTCTTCATCTGTGCCATCTTTCTGTTAGCTTGACTAATGAGTCACAGAAGAATGAAACCTTCCTTAAGCTATAAAAGTTTAGCAAGAATAAATGTTAGGTCTATGGTGTTAGTATAATGCAAAATAAGATGGCATTTAATACCATCTCTACATAAGCATTAGAGTGACAGTGCCCTCACTGAGTCAGAAATTGAGTACTTACTGAGACACACCATCTGGCAAAATATGGAAGGCCACTTTTGTGCCAATTGAAAAAGCTGTGTCAGATCCAACTCTTGTGTATTTTGCATATTATTAGATGCCTTGGAAAATGTTTATCACTTTTTAATTACAAAGGACTAAGGGATTTTAGTGCCCCAAAGGAAATACCAGAAGCCCTAAAGGTAGAACTATTACCTAGTGGATCATAAGATGTAGCCTTTAGCCTTGAGCTCATGTAGGAAATAAGGACAGCCTTGTCTCAGGGTCTTTTTTAGAAGAGTCACAGGGGTGGCATATCCTTGGTCTGTCTGGATGGAGTTGTGGACCAGGTCTTTCTATTATTCTGATAGTTGCCCAGCATGGCCAGTTCTTGGAAGCACATGCCAAGAAATCAACTTGCTTTTGCATCTTGGCCTATCATGTAAGCTGTGGTCTGTCATGTTCATTAAAATGAAAATTTGTCGAATGGAATTTGCCCGACTGGCAGAATAGTTTAAATGTCAGATGTTGTTAGGCCTGGATATAAATATTATGTTTCTATTGTTAATTAATTGCAGTGCCTTAGTACCAGTGATCCAAAATCCAATTTAGTCTGCAATAGGCCTGTGGATAAGGGCCAGGGATAATGCATGCAGAGGGGAAATGTATTCAGACTTTCCATTGTATTTATCAATGTCCTCTCAGAAAAATGGCCAATTTCAGTGTGTCTCTGAAGCTCAAGAGCTGGCAAACAGGACAGAATTGAGACTCGGGGTCTTTGGAAACCTATCCCGTGTTACCGTTGAGCCTGCTTACTGCTTCTACTGTGTTTATCTTCGTGTCAGAATGCCAAAGAAGTCCTTCTCTGTCCCTTTCCTTTCGCCCCATCATCGCTTCTGCCCCATCTGTTGTTCTGTTTAAAGCTTACTTCAGAGCCATAGGTAGCATGGGGCAAACCTGTGCGACCAGCCTGTGCTTGTGCTTGTCTGTGTGGCACGTCCCTCTCTTCTGTTGCTGTCTACCCTTCCTCTCTTTGCTTTTTCGTCCCGTGTTTTGGTCCCCAGGCTCAGCAGCCTGTCTGTCAAGTCTGCCTCTGTTTGTTAAGATCATTTTGCTTCTAAATTGAGCTAGAGGCTGAATATCACCCAGAATAACGCTGGTAGAATTGCCTGCATCAGAACCAGGGAGCTGAAATCTTGCTGCCGGTGCCCAGACTTCCAAACTGATGTTATTGCTATGCCACGAGCCAACAGGCTTTGACTGCATCCGCAACCAATATTTTATTGAATGCTTGCTGTGAGTGTGGCATCTTATCCTGCCATCTCCATAGGTTCCAGAGGTAAATGGGTGTGCCAGGAGGAGAAGGGCTAATTAAGACTTTGGAAGGCAGGACTGATATGGTCCAGTGGTCAGGGACCCTCATTTAGTTCCTGGCATACTGCTCCATGCCAGTCTCCCTCTGCCCTTGTGATTATGCAGGGCGAGAAGCAGAGGAGGAAAGATGAACTTTGGTCTGCTTTGAGGGTCTCTGTCCAACAGTGTCTGTCAGATTAAAAATGAGAGGGAAGGAGGCCAGAGAATCTTCCAGATGGAGAGTTCAGGGGAGGGCACAACCAGACTCCCTTTCCCGATGACGTAGCTGGGTCATTTGAGCCCTTGGCCAGGAAACAGGTGTTGCACAGACTGTTTCCTAGTCCTGAAGTGGAACAGGGTCTGGCAGAACAGGCATCAGGAACTCAGGGTGGGTGCTGGCTCAGTGGGTTACATACAAGTTCTCTGGTGGAGGTGTAACACGGCTTTGCTACTCTAGGAGATGTAGGCCCCCTCTTGGCTTCTGCTCAAGGGGGCTTCCCACATAACACAGGGGTTGGAGTTGTTAAGTGTAGAAACAAAATAGGGAGTTGGCATTCTGACAATTTCCAATTTCTACTGTGCAGGAAAGGTGACTCTAGGAAGAGGCTACAACATGGCAGCCACAGTGACCATTTGCCCTTGAACTGAGTCACACATGGAAGCAGTTCTGGGCAGCAGGGGCTTGCTGAGACCATAGCACTGACAGTCACTCTCTCTGCTGCTTGGTTCCACAGCTTTCTAACTAATTTCCATATGCCTTAAAAAGTATCCAGTATTGGGATCTGAGAGGAAGAATTTGTTCAGATGAAAGCAAGTATTTACAATAAGGTTTAAGAAATGCCAGGGAGGTAACAGATGAGGGTAAACACTGACTGTCTAGTTGGACACCTTTAAAAACTGATTCTTTTAAGCCCGTCTCTGCATACATACCCTTCGTTTTTCCTAAAGATGAACCTCTTTCTCTTGAATTCAGATTAGTAGAGTTTGAGGGAGGGCTGTGGCTACTGGGAACAGAGCTATTTGACTTGAAATGTCATCCTGTTCCAAGAAAACATACTGGGGGCATGTTAGGGCACCCCTGTGCAAATGTCACATTGCCACATTGTCTCCTCTGGAGATGAGTCCAGTATGTCCTAGTCCTGTCTGGTGGTCAGACAACTCATTGACCCCCATTTTCAGGGCACCAGCCCAACTCAGGTCATACTCCCCGAGCTTTCATGGAATTTGATCTGCCTGGAATTCTGTAAATCTTGGGGAGGTAATATTGACTGCCTAGTATTCTGCTTCTAGGATGTCACCTAATGACTTTCAGATCTCATTCTGCTTGGCAAATTTACTTTTGCAATGTCTAGCAAATATGACAGTATTGAACAGGTGTGGCGAGAGTGTGTTGTGTGTGTGTTGGGCATGCACCAGTATATGCCTGGGGTCTTGGGGGGCAGGTTTCAGCAGAGAGAGATATCTGTTCTATGAAACTCTGAAAGAAAAAAAAATAGGAGAAAGTAAGGAGTGGTTGAAATCAAAGGACAAATCCCCAAGGCAACCAGAACTTTAGAATTCTGAATCATTGTATGCTAGCAATAGTGAAAGCATACTCGGTTGGTAAGCAAGCTTTGCTGTGTGCCTGTCCCTTGCCTTCTAGAAGACATAGCGGCACCACAGAGCAAATCACTCTTGAAGCTATGGATTTGAGGAAGGACTTCTGCTTGTTTTTTACAACATAAGGTAAATCACAAAGGTAAAGGCTATCCTGAACCTTACAGTATGCCCAAGTTTTTCGTATAGAATATATAGATATAAATTCAAATATAATTTCTAAGACTATATAGGAGAAAATGTTAGGTTTGGGACCTTGCTGTTATTTCTTGTGAGTGTTTAAATCACTATGCAGATTGTCAAATAACTCCACGTATTTAAAAATATTCGTTTATCATCAGGTGGTTTAACCAGACCTGTTTTCCAACTGCCTGGTTTTTACCGATATGTAGAAAAAAGTTTTAGAAAGTGGTTTAAGAATCTTCTCTTAGTAGAAAATTGGCTATCATTTGAAAGACTGTTGCAGTAATTTGTCTGCAGTAACAGCTCACTGAATGTAGCATAAAAATGAAAATGAGCACTGAATTTATTCAGTGTCTTCACTGTTGTACCTGAATGCACAGCCTCTTTCCTAGCTATGTAGATAATTGTTACAGACTTAAAGGTCAATAACCAATCCCTCAACATGGCAGTTAAGTCGGGTGAAGGCTGCAGAATTTGACAGCAGAGCAAAAGCCTCGGTTCCAGGGAACCTTGCCTTTTGTAAGGTGCAGCTGGATGGTTCTTAGAAATAGCTTTCAAGTAAGCCTGTCTGTATACTCGGGAAGGCTATTCCTTTAAATTCAGAACAGTAAGGAATCTGGGGGCTGGGCCAAGGACTGAGGGGTTTGGGGGTTTGTAAAGCTGTGAGAAAACACCTGGATAAATCAGTCTGTTATTGGCTTGTTCTACTTTGGTTCCATGCTTATTTCTTTGAGGAGAAGCTAAAACCCAAACCTATTTGGATTCACTTAAATCTAATTTATGTCTTGCAGAAGGTCATCTGAAGGGTGTAGACACTGTCTGCTTTGGAACAGAGTGTGGTAAAGTTAGGCTGGGGGAGAGTGGCGGGTGGAGCAGCCTTGCAGCTGGAGGGGAGAATGTTTACCTTGTGGTGCAGGTGTAGGTCTTTGCATTTGGGAGTCAAAAGAAAGAGAAGGCTGATTTTGAGAGGTGATTCCTGACTTTTGCCTAGAGATATGTATTTGGAGCATGGGAAAAAGAACTTTTGGGTTCTAACTTGCTCCTGTTTGGTACACACACACACACACACACACACACACACACACACACACACACACACACACACATTTTCAGGAACTAAAAATGTTATAAAGGCTATACATAGGATACACTTGCGTTTGTGAATTCAGCAAGTATTTTATTGAATGATTATGGCTGTTGGGATAAAATCTGGGGCTTACAAGCACAAGGCAGGCAGGTTTGAACAATAATAGGTATAGATTTTAAATAACAATGTCTGACTAAGGTCAGAGAATGTAAGCACACAGAACACAACACATAGTCATCACAAGACATTGCAGGGAAGGCCAAAACTGTTGAAGATATCCTCCCACCACTAGTCCCTAATGAGAAGCTGCCATGAAGACAAATTTTAAAGCATATTTCATAAAAAAGCTTTTGTTTATTTATTTGTGTGTGCATGTGCAGTGTGTGGGTATGTCTGTAAGGTCAGATGTATTTTGGCATGCTTGTGGAAATCAGAGGATGACCTGCAGGTATTGATTGGTTCTCTCCTTCCATTGTGGTGGTTCACAGATCAAACTCAGGTTATTTTGTTTGTCAACAATTGCTTTTACCTGCTGAGTTAGCTCTCCAACCCCTTCCAACACAGTTTTAAAATCCCATCCTATCTTTCCAATCTTTCCCCATTGTGAGACTGTGAGAAAAGAGTGCTCACTGCTCCTGGATGCTGAGGATCATTGAGGTCCCCAGCATGCTTGCCACAGCCCAGGAACTCAGCTCGTGTGATTGTGCAGTGGGATGGCCTGTCATTCCCCCTGGAGGTGTGCATGTCTTTGTTGGGAGGGGGGGGCGTACAGTACCAGTAGCATTGTGTGAATTTTGATCCTTCTTCCTAAAACGTGTAACTTTTGCCTGGCTCTGTTGGGGACACATGCCTTTGGAATCTCTATATTTTGAGGAGCTTCAAGCCACAGGGAGAGAGGCCACATGTGTTATAGCAAAAATCTTAGCTAATCTTAGAGATTGTTGACAATTATGTGGCCAAAGGAGACTTTGTATGATTATGAACTCTAGCTTTCAAGTCTTCAAATGTGGCAAGGCATTATAGCATTCTGCAAAACCATTCTCCTGGACTCTCAAAATTCCTGATCTGTAGAAGATAGGGAGATAATAAATTAAGTATTTTCTGCAAGTTAAACATTTTTGAGTGCTTTGTTATGTAGCAATAGACAAATAATATATACTTCTCCAATTATTACTAACTTCAAGTGTGACTAATAGTCATGTCTGTTAGCTCTGTTGTGCTTCCCGTTCACTTGAGTATAGCCCCATATTTAATGTTCAAATCTTCTTAATGTATTTCTTTTTTAAAATTAATTAATTTATTTACACTCCATATTTTATTCCCCCTCCTGTCCACCCTCTGACTGTTCTACATCCCATACCTCCGCCCCACCCCCTGTCTCCATGTGGATGTCCCCACCCCCACCCTACCTGACCTCTAAACTCCCTGGGGCCTCCAGTCTCTTGAGGGTTAGGTGCATCATCTCTTAATGAACACAGACCCAGCAGTCTTCTGCTGTATGTGTGTTGGGGACCTCATATCAGCTGGTGTATGATACTGCCTGGTTGGCGGTCCAGTGTTTGAGAGATCTCGGGGTCCAGATTAATTGAGATTGCTGGTCCTCCTACAGGTTTGCCCTTCTCTTCAGCTTCTTTCAGCCTTTCCTAATTCAACAACAGGGTCAGCTGCTTCTGTCCATTGGTTGGGTGTAAATATCTGCTGTATTTCTTATAAAAATCAAATTACAAGATTTAAAAAATATTATTTGGAAAAAAAATATTTTACTAGGCCTTTCTGCTCCGGTTAGGGCAGCTACTGTTGTGTATAACCTTTGGAAATGCCTCTCGTGTTCTTCCTTTCACTTCTTTTTCCTTCTCTCCCATCTTCTCCAGAGAATTCAATAAGCTTCTTTATATTGTTTTATCCACCAGTTTGGAAATTTCTATTAATTTGATAATTAGTATCGTCTGTTTTTAAAATGTGAAATGTGGATATGGTGGACATGTTTTATCCCTAGCACTCAGGAGGCTGAGAAAGAAGTCCTAGGGGTTGGGGGCCAGCTCTGGGGCCACTGAGGTCCCCTTCTCAGGAGAAAACCAAACAAGCCAAAGGAAGTCAGGGAATATATACAAATGGTTTTTGAGATGCACATTTTCATGAAAATGTCCAAATATATGGAAGAAAATAATAAAATGACCATAAATTACCTTTTCTTAGATCTCCACGTTTTCCATATTATATCTACCAACAGTCCCAAGACAGAGACTTCTGTGTAAGACAGTTCTTTGCTTTCAGTTTTAGATTTTCTTTCTACTTACAACCTAGTATTTATTTTTGTCCTTTTGAAATGTCTGCAAATGGAACAATACCGAGAAAGACCTTCGGTGACTTGCTTTCACACCATCCTTGTTAATATTGATGACAGTTCCATTGGCTTTTCCAATTTGTCTATTATTTGGTTGGAAGACTATAAATGTCTTATTGTGCTGCTTTGATATGGGTTGTATGTTGCATTTTGCCATTTTATCCAGGGTGTTTATTCTTAGGCAGTTTTTGTATGAATGTTGTGAGCAAGATGTGAGAGTTTGTGGTTATGTAGGAGATGTTAGCCAACTCTAACAGGTTCATCAGATATAATGCTAACACTCGGGTTAATACTCTGACTTCCTCCTAAGCTACTTATCTCACTCCCCATGTTCTCAGCTGCATTTGATTTTCAAATCTTAAGCCTTGGTTGACATCATCTGTGCTGGTTAGTTAACGTCAACTTGACACAGGCTGGAGTCACCTGAAAGGAGGGACCCTTAATTGAAAATGGCCTCATAGGATCTCACTGGAGGGCACTTCTTAATTAGTGATTGATGGGTAGGAACCATCCCATTGTGGTGTTGCCACTCCTAGGCTGCTGGTCCTGGCTTCTATAAGAAAGCAGGGTGAGCAAGTCATAGGGAGCAAGCCAGGAAGTAGCACCCCTCCTTGGTCTCTGCATCAGCTTCTGCCTCCTGGTTCCTGCCCTGACTTCCTTTAATGATGAAGCATAAGCTAGAAAAACCCTTGGCCCCCAAGTTTGTTTTGGTCATGGTTTTCATCACAGCAATAGTAATCCTAAGGTGACAGCACTGGTGTTTCCCTCTTCTTTATAACCAGAATGATGATTATTTCTTTAAACTTGAGTTATGATCAGTATTCATTATTAGGTAGCTCTGTGGACTTTCTTTGGTCATTCTTTCCTTCTGATATCAATTTCTCTGTATTAAACTACATCTTACGTATTTTTTCCAAAATAAACTCCTATAAGCAGACAACAATCTTTTTTTAATCTAATGTCCTTATTTCTTTATCATTTTTGAATAGCATAAGTATAGTTTATTGAATTGTTAAATACAATAAACTTTGAACATGTTCCAGCATCACTGCCTTGCTCTTATTTTTATGGATGGGTAATGAGTCCTTTTGTGGCTGTCTTTGTTTCTCTTTTCTGGTTGAGCTTAGGACCGCCATTCTGCCTCAGATGTTCTGTAGTTTCATTTGGGTACATCTAAGTTTTGATTTTTTTTATCCTTATTATATGGTTTTGATGTACTTTTGAAGAGGAATCATAACTTTTATTCTAGAAAATTTATATGCATTGTTTTTTAATATGGGACTTTCTCTTTTGCTCTTATAATTCTCTATTTTGCTTAGCATGTCTATATATTTGAAATAGAAAGGATTTCAAACAATAAATCTCTTCACATTTCACTGAAGGAAATATATTCCATTTATTCTAACCTAAATTATGCTTTCCCAACCCTATTATGTACTATGGAACTAGGAAGAACATGAGAAAATTGTGATAGTTTTCTATGGAGGGGCCTGTATTAATATTCTAAGGGTTATAGCATTGCCTATGACTATGGCCTATTCTTTGGTGGTCATCTGTGAGTGGTAAAGGAATCTTTGTTGGAGTTAAGGCATGTGGAGGGAAATAGTCCAGGGAGACCTAAAGCCATCACTTAGAATATTGGAGGAAAAAAAATAACTGTGTAGTAGTTGATAACTCCTGCAACTTTAGGATGAGTGAGAACCCAGCTACAAATATGAAAAGAGACAGAGCACAATATTTTCACAGAAAAACTCTGTGAATGATGGTGGATGCTCTACAGTTAGCCTCCAGAACCTTCAGTCACTATCACTTCTTAACAGGTGTCATTTTGCAGTGTTCTTGCAGATCCCATTGGCTAGCCTAAGACATGTGGGTAGTGTATTTTGGTGAGCGGGAAGTTAACAAGTAAAGACTTGATTTGCAATGTGAAGTTGTAGCTTCTGCTCTCCTGTGGGTTTCTCCTAAAAGAAGGCTGCATGCCCTCTCTCTCTCGTGGACAATGCTAAGCAGAACTCTGGGTCCATGTACCTTGTCTGAATGGAATAATAGTCCATCTTGTGGCAAGTGGAAATAGGCTGTATGAAAAAGATGATAACAGGACTAAGAACATAAATGCTTGTTCAGGTTACATGTGCTGTGTTGATGTTTAATATGCCTTCCAACCCTACAGTTTATAAGCCATTCACTGCTGAGGTGTTCACATCCCTAAAGGTTTGGCTATAGATTTGGTGAGGTTTGTATGATGTGCTGTTTTTGTTTGTAACTGTCTTAGCCTGTCTTCCATTGCTAATAATACAACATAGCGGATGGATCAGTTATAAACATCTGAAAGGTTTATTTGGATAGTGGTTCTGAAGGTGCAAGATCTAGGGGCAGCATCTGGCAACGGCGTTCTCATGGCAGAACAACAAGGCTGTTTTACAGATCATCACATACCAGGAGACAGGGAGTGTCGATATGTGTGGACATATACACAATTGTATGTATTTCACAAATGTTTTAACAGATCATACTCCTCTTGTAAAACACACACACACACACATACACACATTTATACTCTGTCTCTTATAATGGCTATGTGATTTCTTTCCTTCTCTCTATAAAGCCATCAGGGTTCAAAATTCAATCATGAAGTCTTTAGCCTAGTAACCTTATTCACAACTAATGATTTCTCAATGTTTTCCTCTCTAACCAGATTCAGATTAAATTTTTATTCTCTTCATGCCTCATGGTAGAAACTAAATCTTGACACACAAGGCATTGTAAGACATTAAAACCATAGCTGTCTGTGTCTCTGGTTGGCCTTTTGAGCAGCTGTGAGGTACAAGTTTCGTCAATGGTGTATGTAGCTAGCACTACCTACCACAACATTTGGAAATTCTGATGAAAAACATGGGACGGAAACGTGGTGCTTTACTTTCAAATATCTTAGTCTTTTTTTTTTTTTTTATCTCCTTGCAGCTTTGAAGCCCAGCAAAGAAGGGAAATCCACTGTGAAGAATCTGGAAAGGTAAGTGTATTTATTACATGGTCTTGACAAACATTGCCTTTACCACATTGATTTTTCTTTTATTCAGAGATTTAAACACTTGGATTAAAGATACAGCTGACAAGACAACTTCCGTAACCACCTGCTCGTCCCCTCTCATAGGCAAAAGTGCTGAGCAATATTAGTGGAGAGCGGCACAAATACAATGATGTGCTGAGGGTGGCCAATTGCAGTTGCGTGTTAGCTGACTTTTGCTTTCTTTCCAGCAGTTAAGACGTTCCAATAGAGCTAAGTTTACTAAGATTAATGTTCGATGGAGAAAGAATGCACTGCTACCACTCCTGGTCAATATTTAAATAAAACCAGCTGGCCAAACAAAGCATTTAAAATAAAATGCAGAGCGGCATTTCAGATGGGTTGGATGGGACTTACCACGGAAGTGAGTTGTGCGGTTAAGAAGAGGAGCTGGTATTGGATCACGGTAACGGCCTTCTGGCAGTTTGGCGGGACTGATTGCATTCCACCCAGTCACACTGGATCCTTCCTAAGCAAGTTACAGGAAGTGAACTTCCAAGCTCCAAGCATTAGGGAGAAATAGCAGCTCAGTCTCCTGTGAAACATTATGGTTGAGTTGTTTTTTTTTTTTAATTATTTATTTTATTTTTTTTAATTTACATTCTAAATCATTTCCCCTTTCCCGTTTCCTCCCTCCCCGAAAGTCCCATAAGCCCCCTTCCCTCCCTCTTTTCTCCATTCAATCCCCTCTCATTACTCTGTCCTGGCGTTCCCCTACATCCAGTCTTTCCAGGACCAGGGGTCTCTCCTTCCATCTTCTTAGAAATCTATTGATATGCGGATTGTGTCTAGGGTATTCCGAGATTCTGGGTCAATATCCCCTTATCAGTGACTGCATACCATGTGTGTTCTTTTGTGATTGGGTTACCTCACTAAGGATGATATTTTCAAGATCTGACCGTTTGCCTAGGAACTTCGTGAATTCATTGTTTTTAATTGCAGAGTAGTATTCCATTGTGTAGATATACCACATCTTCTGAAACCATTCCTCCGTTGAGGGACATCTGGGTTCTTTCCAGATTCTGGCTATAAGGCTGCTATGAACATAGTGGAGCATGTGTCCTTATTGCATGCAGGGAAAGCCTCTGGGTATATGCCCAAGAGTGGTATAGCCGGATCC
The DNA here is from genome assembly GCA_036184795.1 of Tokudaia tokunoshimensis. Taxonomy (NCBI): domain Eukaryota; kingdom Metazoa; phylum Chordata; class Mammalia; order Rodentia; family Muridae; genus Tokudaia; species Tokudaia tokunoshimensis. The sequence continues at coordinate 105,597,872 of BTHU01000011.1, read as the reverse complement.
TCCGGGAGTGTCATGCCCAGTTTTCTGAGGAACCGCCAGACTGCTTTCCAGAGTGGTTGTACCAGCCTGCAATTCCACCAGCAGTGGAGGAGTGTTCCTCTTTCTCCACATCCTCGCCAACAACTGCTGTCTCCTGTGTTTTTGATCTTAGCCATCCTGACTGGTGTGAGATGGAATCTCAGGGTTGTTTTGATTTGCATTTCCCTAATGACTAAGGATGATGAACATCTCTTTAGGTGCTTCTCAGCCATTCGATATTCTTCAGGTGAGAACTCTTTGTTTAGCTCTGTACCCCATTTTTTAATAGGGTTACTTGCCTCTCTGGAGTTTAACTTCTTGAGTTCTTTGTATATCTTGGATATTAGCCCTCTGTCGGATGTAAGGTTGGTAAAGATCATTTCCCAGTTAGTTGGTTGCCGCTTTGTCTTTTTGACAGTGTCTTTTGCCTTGCAAAAACTTTGTAATTTAATGAGGTCCCATTTGTCTATTCTTGATCTTAGAGCATAAGCTATTGGAGTTCTGTTCAGGAAATTCTCCCCTGTGCCCATATGTTCAAGGTTCTTCCCTAGTTTCCCTTCTATTAGTTTCAGTGTGTCTGGTTTTATGTGGAGATCTTTGATCCACTTAGAATTGAGCTTAGTGCAAGGAGATAAGAATGGGTCAATTTGCATTCTTCTGCATGTTGACCTCCAGCTGAGCCAGCACCATTTGTTGAAAGGCTATCTTTTTTCCACTGGATGGTTTTAGCTCCTTTGTCAAAGATCAAGTGACCATAGGAGTGTGGATTCATTTCTGGGTCTTCAATTCTGTTCCATTAATCTACATGCCTGTCACTGTACCAATACCATGCGGTTTTTAACACTATTGCTCTGTAGTACAGCTTGAGGTCCGGGATACTGATTCCCCCAGAGATTCTTTTACTCTTGAGAATAGTTTTAGCTATTCTGGGTTTTCTGTTATTCCAGATGAATTTTTGAATTGCTCTTTCTAACTCTATGAAGAATTGAGTTGGGATTTTGATGGGGATTGCATTGAATCTGTGTATTACTTTTGGTAAGATGCTCATTTTTACTATATTAATCCTGCCAATCCATGAGCATGGCAGATTTTTTCCATCTTCTGAGGTCTTCTTCAATTTCTTTCTTCAGAGACTTGAAGTTCTTGTCATACAGATCTTTCACTTGTTTGGTTAGAGTCACGCCAAGATACTTAATATGGTTTGTGGCTATTGTGAAGGGTATTATTTCTCTTACTTCTTTCTCAGCCTGCTTATCCTTTGAGTATAGGAAGGCTACTGACGTGCTTGAGTTGATTTTATATCCGGCCACTTTGCTGAAGTCGTTTATCAGCTGTAGGAGTTCTCTGGTGGAGTTCTTTGGGTCGCTTAAGTATACTATCATATCGTCTGCAAATAGTGATAGTTTGACTTCTTCCTTTCCAATTTGTATCCCTTTGACCTCTTTTTGCTGTCTAATTGCTCTAGCTAGAACTTCAAGTACTATATTGAAAAGATATGGAGAGAGAGGGCAGCCTTGTCTAGTCCCTGATTTTAGTGGGATTGCTTCAAGTTTCTCTCCATTTAGATTGATGCTGGCTACTGGTTTGCTGTAAATTGCTTTTACTATGTTTAGATATGGGCCTTGAATTCCTGATCTTTCCAAGACCCTTAGCATGAAAGGATGCTGAATTTTGTCAAATGCTTTCTCAGCATCTAATGAGAAGACCATGTCGTTTTTTTCTTTGAGATTGTTTATGTAGTGGATTACATTGATGGATTTCCTTATATTGAACCATCCCTGCATCCCTGGGATGAAGCCTACTTGATCGTGGTGAATGATCGTTTTGATGTGTTCTTGGATTCGGTTGGCAAGAATTTTATTGAGTATTTTTGCATCGATATTCATAAGAGAGATTGGCCTGAGATTCTCTTTCTTTGTCGGATCTTTGTGTGCTTTTGGTATTAGTGTAATTGTGGCTTCATAGAATGAGTTGGGTAGTGTTCCTTCTGTTTCTATTTTGTGGAACAGTTTGAAGAGTATTGGTGTTAGGTCTTCTTTGAAGGTCTGATAGAATTCTGCACTAAAACCATCTGGACCTGTGCTTTTTTTGGTTGGAAGACTTCCAATGACAACTTCTATTTCTTCAGGGGTTAGAGGACGGTTTAGATGGTCTATTTGATCCTGATTTAATTTTGGTACTTGGTATCTGTCAAGGAAATTGTCCATTTCCTCAAGATTTTCTAGTTGTGTTGAATACAGGTTTTTGTAGTAGGATCTGATGATTTTTTGAATTTCCTCAGTTTCTGTTGTTATCTCTCCCTTTTCGTTTCTGATTTTATTAATTTGGATACTGTCTCTGTGCCCTCTGGTTAGTCTGGCTAAGGGCTTATCTTATCTTGTTGATTTTCTCAAAGAACCAACTCCTCGTTTTGTTGATTCTTTGTATGGTTTTATTTGTTTCTACTTGATTGATTTCAGCCCTGAGTTTGATGATTTCCTGCCTTCTACTCCTCATTGGTGTATTTGCTTCTTTTTGTTCCAGGGCTTTCAGGTGTGTCATTAAGCTGTTAGTGTATGCTGTCTCCCGTTTCTTTTTGGCGGCACTCAGGGCTATGAATTTTCCTCTTAGCACTGCTTTCATTGTGTCCCATAAATTAGGGTATGTTGTGCCTTCATTTTCATTAACTTTCAAAAAGTCTTTGATTTCTTTCTTTATTTCCACCTTGACCAAGTTATCATTGAGTAGAGCATTGTTCAGCCTCCATGTGTACGTGGGTTTTCTTTTGTTTTTGTTGCCATTGAAGACCACCCTTATTCCATAGTGATCTGATAGGAGGCATGGGATTATTTCTATCTTCTTGTATCTGTTGAGGTCTGATTTGTGACCAATTATATGATCAATTTTGGAGAAGGTACCATGAGGAGCTGAGAAGAAGGTGTATTCTTTAGCTCTAGGATGAAATGTTCTATATATATCAGTTAGTTCCATTTGGTCCAAGGCTTCAATAGATTCACTGTGTCCCTGTTTAGTTTCTGCTTTCCTGAACGATCCATTTCAGAGAGTGGGGTGTTGAAGTCACCCAGTATTATTGTGTGCGGTGCGATGTGTGCTTTGAGTTTTAGTAAAGTTTCTTTTACGAATGAGGGTGCCCTTGCATTTGGAGCATAGATATTCAGAATTGAGAGTTCTTGATGGTGGATTTTTCCCTTGATCAGTATGTAGTGTCCTTCTGTGTCTTTTTTGATGACTTTAGGTTGAAAATCAATTTTATCTGATATTAGGATGGCTACTCCACCTCGTTTCTTGGGGCCATTTGCTTGTAAAATTGTTTTCCAGCCTTTTACTCTGAGGTAGTGTTTGTCTTTGACACTGAGGTGCGTTTCCTGCATGCAGCAAAATGCTGGGTCCTGTTTACGTATCCAGTCTGCTAGTCTATGTCTTTTAATTGGGGAATTGAGACCATTGATATTAAGAGAGATTAAGGCATAGTGATTATTGCCATCTGCCATTCTTGACGCTATCTTTATGTTTGAGTGGTTATCTACTTTTGGGTTTGATTCAAGAAGGTTATTACCTCATTTTTTCCAGGGTGTTGTTTCTCTCCCTGTATTGGAGGTTTCCACCTATTATCCGTTGCAGGGCTGGATTTGTGGAAAGATATTGTGAAAATTTGGTTTTATCATGGAATATCTTGGTCTCTCCATTTATGGTGATTGAGAGTTTTGCTGGGTATAGTAATCTAGGCTGGCATTTGTGCTGTCTTAGTGTCTGCATGAGATCTGCCCAGGATCTTTTGGCTTTCATAGTCTCTGGTGAGAAGTCTGATGTGATTCGGATAGGTCTTCCTTTGTATGTTACTTGGCCCTTTTCTCTTACTGCTTTTAGTATTCTTTCTTTGTTTAGAACATTCGGTGTTTTGATTATTATGTGACGGGAGATATTTCTGTTCTGGTCCAGTCTGTTTGGAGTTCTGTAGGCTTCTTGTACATTCATCGGCATCTCTCTCTTTAGGTTAGGGAAGTTTTCCTCCATAATTTTGTTGAAGATGTTTACTGGCCCTTTAAGTTGCAAATCTTCACTCTCATCTATACCTATAATCCTTAGGTTTGGTCTTCTCATTGTGTCCTGGATTTCCTGGATGTTTTGGGTTACACGTTTTTTGCATTTTGCATTTTCTTTGACTGTTGAGTCGATGCTTTCTATGGAATCTTCAGCACCTGAGATTCTTTCTTCCATCTCTTGTATTCTATTGTTGATGTTTGCATCTATGACTCCTGATTTCTTCCCAAGGTTTTCTATCTCCAAAATTGTCTCCCTTTGCGATTTCTTAGTTGTTTCTGCTTCCTTTTTTAGTTCCTGGATGGATTTACTGAGATTCTTCACTTGTTTGTTTGTATTTTCCTGTATTTCTTTAAGGTATTTTTGCATTACCTCTTTCAGGATTTCTTCCTGATGACCCACGTTCTCCTGCATTGCTCTGAGCGATTTTTGTGTTTCCTCCTCATGGGAATCCATCTGTTGATCCATTGTCTCCTGCATTTCTTTAAGCAGTTCTCGTGTTTCCTTTATAAGGGCATCTAACCGTTGATTCATTTCTTTAAGCAATTGTTGTGTTGCCTCCTTATGGGCATTCGTCTGTTGACCCATATTCTTCTGCATTTCTTTATGCAATTTTTGTGATTCCTTTGTGAGTGCATCTACCCGTTGATTCATCTCGTTAAGCGATTTTTGTGTTGTTTCCTTGTGCGCCTCCATCTTTTGATCCATGTTCTCCCGCATTTCTCTAAGCGATTTTTGTGTTTCCTTTGTAAGGGCTTCTAACCGTTGATTCATGGTCTCCTGTAATTCTTTATGAGATTTATTTGTGTCCTTCTTGTGATCCTCTAATAGCATCATGAGAGGTGATTTTAAATCCAGATCTTGTCTTTCAGGTGTGGTGGGGTATCCAGGACTTGCTGCTGTTGGAGAGTTGGGTTCGGATGGTGCCATATTATTTTGATTTCTGTTAGTAACGTTCCTATGTTTGCCTTTGGCCATCTGGATACCTCTGATGTTAGTTGGTCCTGCTGCCACTGACTGTTGGTTGGACCTCCTGTGAGCCTGCAAAGCTATTTCTGCCCCCCCCCGAATTACCAGGATTGCCCTGGCACAGATTTCTGGGGCCTGCCCTGCTTCTGAGTGACTTTGGAGCCCTGATGTGCCTTGCCCCAAGTGATGTTATACTGGGGAGTCCTTGCACATCCAAAGGCTCAGCATAGTGGATTCCTGGAGCAGAGGTCGCCAAAGGGAGGCTGGTAGGCTCCTGCCCTGTGCAGGGGTGTGTGATCTCTCCTAGAGTGGGGGGGGGAGGGGGTGTCTCTCTGCCAGGCAGAAGTCCCACAGCAGAGCTGGCATGCTGGTTACTGCAGATCTGCTCAGCACTTGGGAGCCACGTACACACAAGCCGCCCGAAACCCAAGCGATATTATGCCTGTCTGTCTCAGAGCCTGGCAGTCCCAACTTCCCGGCCACTGGACAAAGATGGCGGAGTGCACTCTCTCCGTGGCACTGGTCACCCTGCAGAGGCGATGGCCTACAGCAGATCTGGCACCCAGACGACCACAGCGCTGTCCCGTTCTTGGGAGAAGCGAGTCGATGCTTTCTATGGTATCTTCAGCACCTGAGATTCTTTCTTCCATCTCTTGTATTCTATTGTTGATGTTTGCATTTGACAAAATTCAGCATCCTTTCATGCTAAATGTCTTGGAAAGATCAGGAATTCGAGGCCCATATCTAAACATAGTAAAAGCAATTTACAGCAAACCAGTAGCCAGCATCAATCTAAATGGAGAGAAACTTGAAGCAATCCCACTAAAATCAGGGACTAGACAAGGCTGCCCTCTCTCTCCATATCTTTTCAATATAGTACTTGAAGTTCTAGCTAGAGCAATTAGACAGCAAAAAGAGGTCAAAGGGATACAAATTGGAAAGGAAGAAGTCAAACTATCACTATTTGCAGACGATATGATAGTATACTTAAGCGACCCAAAGAACTCCACCAGAGAACTCCTACAGCTGATAAACGACTTCAGCAAAGTGGCCGGATATAAAATCAACTCAAGCACGTCAGTAGCCTTCCTATACTCAAAGGATAAGCAGGCTGAGAAAGAAGTAAGAGAAATAATACCCTTCACAATAGCCACAAACCATATTAAGTATCTTGGCGTGACTCTAACCAAACAAGTGAAAGATCTGTATGACAAGAACTTCAAGTCTCTGAAGAAAGAAATTGAAGAAGACCTCAGAAGATGGAAAAATCTGCCATGCTCATGGATTGGCAGGATTAATATAGTAAAAATGAGCATCTTACCAAAAGTAATATACAGATTCAATGCAATCCCCATCAAAATCCCAACTCAATTCTTCATAGAGTTAGAAAGAGCAATTCAAAAATTCATCTGGAATAACAGAAAACCCAGAATAGCTAAAACTATTCTCAAGAGTAAAAGAATCTCTGGGGGAATCAGTGTCCTGGACCTCATGCTGTACTACAGAGTTGGTTTTTTAACATGGATAAAATGTAATTGTTTTATTTTGTAGGTATATTTATATGCGTACCTCTGTATAGCAGTGTTCTTTGATTCATTGTTTAATTTCTGTTCTGCATGAAGTATTTTAATTTAGAGAATTCACTCTGAGGAATTATAGGGCTGTGCTTTCATCAACAGTCTTGGGAGTCCAAGGTGAAATATGCCATAATTTTACTTTTGTTTTCATCATCAATTGTTTTTGACAATTTTAGGGGTTTTTTTTCCTGTTATTTTTATTACAGTAATTATGGCTGTGACCACTTTGGTTGAAGTTGAAAAGCCAATTTGATTTACTTTCTATTTTAAATTATTTTTAACTTTATGACAAACTTGAGTTTTTAATGTTCATTTTGAGAGTAAAGTATAGTTTTACAAAGAATTTGGAGAAAAATCTCTTTTGAATCATTAAAGCATTACCCATAAAAACTGTTCAGAGGATTTACTTTTAGGTGACCAAGTTCCGGTGCACAGATCCTGGAATTTTGATATAGTAGGTGGCCATAGTGAAGAAAATGCCTTATGAAGATCCTGTGTGCTCACAACTTACTGGAGTTACAGATGATATAGCCATCTCAGGGACTCTGCAATTAGACAGCGTGGCTTGGTACTCACAGTCCTTTAGAGAAGGGGGCGTTTTCACACTGTTCGTTGTCTTAGTGAGGATTCTTTGTTGAGTTAGCAGTCTGGAGTCAGACCTGGGTTTTGTCCTGCTATAATTAGTGGACCATGAACAAATGATTCATTCCCTTTGTATGTTTATTCTCTTCCCTGTATGTGAAATGGAGATGAGGAGATACATTCTGCCTAATATGGTGTCCTGCAAGAGCACATCATGACAAGCAGATGTCACCTGGTGCTGCTGCTGCTGTTACTGTCGCTTCCTCCTTGCTCTCCTCTTCCTTGTCCTCCTCCTTTTCTTCCTCCTCCTCCTCCTCACCATCATCATATGCAGTAGTAACCTTATGAATTTATTGGATATTTAGAAAAGTACATTTTTATTTGTGTATTTATATGAATGTGCGTGTGCACACATGGGCGTGCATGTGCACATAAGTGCATACGTGTTGTTTGTGCACATGTGTGTAGGACAGAGGTTGACATCAAGTATCTTCCACCATTGCTTTCTGACTTAACCTGGAGCACACCAATTGGTTAGGCAGTGAGTTGCAGGCATCCTTCTGTTTCTGCCTCTCTAGCAAGGGGTCTGCTTAGGGCATCCTCTTCTATGTAGATCAAGCTCAGGACCTCCTGCTTGTATAGCAAGATCCTTATGGGTTGAGCCACCTCCCTAGCACTGTCCATTCTTTTACATTTTGATGACTAAATTTTAAATTGTTTTTGATTCTGTCTGTGTGGGTGTGTCTGTGTGTGGGTATGTCCATTTGAGTACAGGTGCCTTTCGAAGCCAAAAGTGTCAGATCTCCCTGAAACTAGAGTTACAGATAGATTTTAGTTGCATGATTTGATCTGGGTAGTGGGAGCTGCTGGGTGTTCAGTAAAAGCCCCAAGTACTGATAAACACGGAGCCTGGGGCAGGTCCCCAGTTCCTGCTCTTTTGTTGTTTGTTTGAGACAGGGTTTCTCTGTGCAACAACCATGGATGTCCTGGAATGAGCTTTGTAGACCAGGCTAGCCTTGAACTCTCAGAGATCCACCTGCCTCTGCCTCCTGAAAGGTATGCACCATGGGTGTAAAGGCATACTCCACCATGCTGGGCTACTATTTTTTTTTTAATTAAAGATGTTTCCTGATAATGTTTTCAAAGTGTACATATTATTATTACCAAAAAGCGAGGAGTTCTTGCATTATCCTCAGGCATTAAATGAGAAGGTTACTTTTAATAGACATGGAGCATGGGTCTGGTAAGAGGGCTCAACAGATGAAGATGCTGCTGTCAACCTTGATGACAAACATTCTGCCGCCAGGCCTCACATTGGCAGAAGAAAAGTACTAACTACCACAGGATTTCTCTGACTTCCACGTGCATCCTGTGTCATGTGCAAATATACATGTACAGAGAGAAGAGGGAAAGTGGGGGTGTGATGGGGGAGAAGACCATATCAATAAATGTAATAAAAAAAAAAGAGAAACAAAGCTTTCAGAAAAAAAAAAACAGGTCAGGGTTAAGTTTTGTGGACATCAGGGAAATGGGTCTTTTTGCTGTGTATGATCAAAATAATAATCTAAGTTATGTTCTTAGAGAATATTTGATATTCTGCTAGGTAGATTGTTAGGAAGTTTTAAAGAGAGCCTTGGTGGGTATAGACAAAAGCCCTTCCCTCTTTCCCTTCTTCACAGTGCTCATATTTCCTTTGGGTGCATGCTGTAGTAGACTCTGGTAGCCCTGCACTTAGGATGGCCTCAAGCTAGACAAAGTACATGCTTGTTCTCTGGAATTCAGACCTTTATCTAAAACATTCTCCTTCATTGCAGGTGGACAGTCTGCCATGACCATATCTGTGGGACCACAGCTAGCAGTTCCTGTTAGTGGGCCACCATGTCTGTCTTGGCTCCTGATGGTGTCCAAGCCTTATTTAGCCTCCAGTCGTGCTTCAGCAATCTACAGTTAGCCAGGTGGTTTATCTTGCTTACAGTTTGGGAACCCTAACTAATAGCTTATACATCAGTGCCTTAGATTTAGAGTAATTGGTTATGGTTGGAGCTTTACAATGAAGACATCATTACTTTCTTCCATTATGTATAAGAGCTGAGTGTTTTACAGTAGATCACCAAAACAGATCCCTAAAAAGGCATATTTTTGGTGAGCTCCCCTTGACTTCAGTCCTGGGTACAAAGAAGTTCTCTTCTAGTGGCTTTCCTAAAAAATGCAGGATGCTTGTATCCAGAGGAGAGGCAAGAAAGTCATCTGTCTACTTTCTGGGGTCTTGGGCTCCTTGTGGTTCAGGCCTGAGAAGAGGCTGCAATTCTCCTTCATTTATCCCAGCATCGCAAAAACAAAACAATTGTATTGTTTTTTTCTTTTCTCTAAGTTTTAATTTCTCTTTTCAAAATTTTTTGTTCCACTGAACTCCTTTTGGTTAATGTATAAAATGTGATTGAGAACATTGTTTGGGCCTCTGGCATTCTTATGTTTTCCTGAGAATGGAACAAGCAAATTTTCCCTATGTCTTCTGTATTGACTCCTGTTCTGTGCAGGTCCTAGAACAAGGTGTTTAATGGCTGTTCTCCTAGAGAACCCTCCCCTATGTGACTAAGTAACATGGTTGCATTGTATGCTGGGAAGAGCTTCAGCTAAAATGTTAGGAAGAATGCCTTCAAGTTTGGTTCTGCGTGACTCTGGGCAATAGTCCTGACTCTGACATTTCCTATTCCTACCTATTTCCCACAGCCTTCTATTATAGTTATAACATGTAATATAGCCTAAATCTACAGGTAATTATTACATTATCACAACGATGTAATTGTTTCCACATTGAGCCAGAAGGTTTAGCCTAGTTGGTTATTTCTTTTAATATGTGAATTTATAATGTATTCTATAATTAATATGTGGTTTCAAATATTATTTTCCCCAATGTCTACTAATACCATATGAAGATGGTAGTAGGTGAGTCACCCAGATGTTTCCATTTTATTGATATGGAAAGTAAGGCTTAAACTAAGTAGTTTGTGCAGAGCACAACTAGTATCAGATCTCTGAAGCATTAATAGCCTTAATCAGGACAGTTGTGATGAATACCCTCACTCCTGTTGTTATGCTAATCGGTAGGTCTGATATGGAAATCAAGAGCTGCTTGTGTAGCATGCTCATGGTCCTTTTTGGAGTCCTAGCACGGGGTATGTGGTATGCCCCTCAGTACTGATTGCAGGCAGGGTCTGAGGAGTGTTGTCCATATCTTTGTCAGTCCTTTCACATAGCTACATTGGTGGTGCTCATTATCAGCTACTCTTACTACTGTCATCCTACGGCTGTGTTGCTTGGTGCCCTCCATTGTTGAACAGCAGTCCTGATGTCTATTAACACACTTGCCGTTGTTTGGTCTGGTATAAAAACGAACAAGATTTAATCCTCATTTTAAACATTCCCTTTAAAGAACTCAATTTCCTCTGCAAGTTCCCTAAAATGACTTGGAGGAGAATCTAAAACTGTGGTGACAGAGGAACCCTGATGTCTTCGTTCTGCCTGTCACCACCTCCGTGCTCGGCACTTGTTGTTTATCAGGCAAGAAGAGAAGTGGTAAAACTTGGCCTGGGGTTTTCTCATCCCTAGGTGTGAAATTATTTCAGAGCTATAGTAATAATACTTTGCATTTCTATCATGATTTTATTTGAAGATCTCAGAGTGTTCTGGTGGTGTTAATAGAGCTTTGCAGCACTCTCTGAAGTAGGTAAGTATTATTAGAGACTATTCCCTCTAAGAACATTTTCACTTCACATCCCATGTGTGACTTGAAATGCTTTTGTTTTGTTTGGGAATCTCAACAGTCTGAAGTGCCATGCATGTTGGGTGCTTCCTTTACATTCAGGCCTTATTAATCCCCACTACACTGAGGGGAATGAAGTAGCTCCTTATAAGTGGGTGTGACATTTTGTAAGTGAATTAAAATAAAAGGATTTTGCTATCGCCTTTTGTGTGACTGTTTAAAAATATTTAATATTGTTCACCAGCAACGGTGAGCCACCCGTTTCACAGCTAGCCTTTCTTGTATATACTAGCAGATTGTGTAGCAGTGACTATACTGAATGACTAAGAAGAACTTGTCCTGGGAGTGAAGTGTCCTTTAGAAGCTCAGGAAATGTCAAACCAACCGAAAATACAAATTGAGTTTGAATCCTGATTTAAAAGTGTCATTCTGAAAATATGTTTTAAATTTTAATGTGTTGCTTTCATGTGTAACTTTTCCTGGGGAGATATTAACAACCATCTATACTTACGAGACAGAGCACCAAGTACGTAGTCCAGCCACATCATCTTAGTGAACCAGTGAATGTCAAGGGAACCCTTTGGGGGCACAGGTGATATAGAAAATCCTACTGCTGCACAGAGATTACTCAGAAACTGGGTCACTGGCTGTCCCCGAAAAGCTCCTCTTTAGAAGCAATTGTTTACTGCTTATATAACCTTGGGAAGGGGCCCTGTGAGGTTTGAAGGTCACTGAGCTTTGTGAATCACGTGATCATAACCCCTTCCCTTTCTCCCTCCTCCAAGAGGGACTGTTTCATTCTGGAGGGAAGAGTTATACAATTTTAATAATGCATGGGTACATACTTGGTTCTATTTTTCTTTAAATATTGGAAAAGCTGCTTGGTGCTATCTGGGCTTTCTACTTCCTTGTGGCCAATGATGCAAAAGTACAGCAGGCCTGCTATAGAACAAATCATCCAGGGACAAACCGTTCGATCTTACAGCATCCACCGTCTGGGGGCGTCTTGCCCATGCAATGGTAGAAAGCTTTGCTGTGTCTAGTCAAAAGAGGTTGTGTTCTTTAGTGTCACTTCAAGGTCAAACTCTCCATGGTCCCAGCATCCTATTACCACCTCCGTCCAAAGTCTTGCCGGGTGCTGGTCTCCACTACCTTAAGAGACACTTCCAGTTTATCTCCAAAACCAGGAAAATCCATTTCCCACTCTCCTGTATTTGTCTACCTAGACAAGATCAGAGGGGAAAAGAACAGTTTTAAGCAAAGCAAAAACAGTCTATGCTTCTTTTATACATTGTCCTTTGTGGGGTCTGGCACATTTCTTTTGATGTATTTAATCCTTAAAGAAAAAAGAATCCTTACTAGTGACAGGATTTGATGGTTCGAATTGCCTGTGATAACTTTCTTTAGACACTCCCCTAAGGCCAAGTGTGTTAAAGCTCTTGAAATGAGAAACGGAGATTATTTCCAGGAAGGATGACCTACAGTACTGATTGGTGTTTCTAAATGATGTAGCCCTGATTCAACACTGAGAAAAGGTGAGGCTTCACCATCCGGTGGGCATTTTGAAGTTCTCAGATGAGTGTCAGCCCCACTTGCATAATTCACCTTTTTTTCCAGGCTTCTCAGTTGTCTTTCTTTTTGGAAAATAATCACTTAAGATCTATCATGTAAGGATTTGGGAGGATGTTGGCAGAATTATGGATCTCTGTACCATTCTCTCTGGAGTCTTTGCTCAAAGGAGGATACATAAATTTCCTGCTAATTATGCAAAGACAGATTTATCATTGAAGACGCTTTTGGCTGCAAATAATCAAAAAGTCAACTTGAAATGGTTTTAAAAAATAAGGGAATTAAGTTAAAAAAGCTTCCCACCCCCCACATCTACCTGCTGAGTCTCTTGGATGTCATGATTGATGGTAAGATGCTCCAGAACCCAGGCTCTGAAAGTTAGGACTCCAACTGAAATTCACTTTCCCCTAGTGACAGGCAAGTGGGGACCCACCAGGGTGCCTTTGCTGGTGCTGCAGGGAGAGGATCTGAGTATTAAACTGGTGACAGATTGCTAAGCACTGACAAGTATTTTTGTGAATTGTTCTACCAACTTGCATTTGAAATTTCTCAAAACAAAACCCATTAGACTAAGAAAACTGAAGTCTACAAGGAGACATGACTTACTCCCTGAAGGGTCTCCCTATAGGTTTTGTTAGTTCCCTGGTTCAATGATGTCATCACAGTTCCTGTCTTACCCTTTTTCCTCTTCCTCCTTTTCTGTGTTGCCTCCTTCTTAGACTGTCTTGTTTTTGGGTTTTTTTTTTTTTTTTTTTTTTTTTGGTGAGCTATTGACAGCACATGTTGACCAAAGAGACTATTCTCAACATGTCTCACTTTAAAAGAAATGATTCTTTAATCACCCAGCAGTACCACATATTCTCTCCTGAATCAGGTATTAGCATGTAGAATAAGATTACCAAGGGCATGTAGAACAGATTATTGAAGACCTTACCAACTTTCTTTTTGTTGTGATCTGTAGTAAATAAAGTTTGTAGCATACGAGGTAAGAAGAAAGGCTACCTACAGTTGGAGGTGGCATACACACAAATGTGTTTGTGTGTGTGCGCCTGTGTGCATGTATGTGTGCCTGTGTGTGTGTGTGTGTGTGTGTGTGCATGCGCGCGCACGCATGTGCATGTGTTTGAATGAATAGGAGGCTCCTGCTTTAGCAGAACCTGGTCAAGTTGTCCTAGGAATCAAAAAGGTAGATATTAGAGCAGCAGAGACCCTTTCTCATTTTAAAGTAATAACGATTTATTCCTGATGTGAGATAAATGTACTCTTCCTTGGGTACATGGAAGTACCTCCTTACAGGTAGGGCACTCACTAAAAATAGGGCTTTTGTTCATCAGGATAATCCAGAGAAACAGAGCCAGTAGATTACCTATTTGCTTATTTGTGATGATGAAATGACTCACATAATTAGGAAAGCTGAGAAATTCCATGCTGTGTCATCTACAAACTGCAGACCCAGGAAAGCTAGCAGCTCCCTTAAATTCCAGCTCAATAGCTTGAGAAACAATGTATCTGGAGGGGCAAATCCCAGTCTGAGAGCAAAAGAGGATCAGCAGATGTGTCCCAGCTCAGACAACAGGATAAAAGAAGCAGCAATAACCCTTCCTTTAGTCTATTTGGGACTTTTAGGGTTTGAATGTTGCTCAGGTGCATTGGGGAATCCAGTCTGATTTACTGAGTCTACCATCTGAAATACTGATCTCATTCTAAAACAATGACACACCTAGACATAGTGTTTACTTAGGGCACACTAGGTGCATTCAAGATGAACAGGGAATCCATCAGCACAGGAATTTGTCTACTATACAGGAGAGTGAGGAAAAAATTGCTACTGTTATATCTAACATAGATATATGTCCTCTGTGTCTCCTATGTGGATGTTTCTTTCCTTTTTGTATGTACCTAATCTCTTTCCTTGAATGGCTTGGGTTAGGTGAGGCATTTCCCTTTGTTGGAGTCAGTTGTGGCCCAGGGCACAGACAGAGTACACCTGACTGGCTTCCTGCTTAATTATACTTAATCCTACTTGGCAAGCTTGAAAGAGACTTTCCAAGGAAAGTTGAATATAGGGGAGGCAGATGGATGGATCAACACCCCTGTTACATATTGGTTTTCAGGTTTTCTATTGTTGATAACCCTGGTAGAGGGCATGCTGTACTTGACTTGGTTACCAACTGAGCTATTTATCTAATTACTTATTCCAACTGAAGGGTACCACATACAGTGTGAACTTGAATAGTGATGGAGGTGATGAAACTGCCTGAGATACTGCCTAGTTCTTCTCCAGTGGTGTCCATCAGTCATTTTATCTTAGGGGAAATGCTTATTTGGTTTGTAAATGGAAAAACATTTTGTAAATGACATCCTGCATCTTTAAATCTCTTATAATTACTTTATTTTTATTATATAACTAGTGCATTTGCATTTCATAATATTTGGAAGCCACATCAGTAAAAGAGGAGAATATAAAAATTGTTCTTAATCCTACTCTCCAGAGATGACCAACTGTGTTGTCTTTTTCCTGTTAGTTCTCTATGTTGATATACTTCTTTTAGAAAGAGGCATAGCCTGCTTTTTCTGCTAAGCATTATATTGTGAATGTTAAGTACTTCCCCAAACCATCATCATCATCTAGGTTTGCACTGTGTTCTGGCATGGGGAGGTTGCCTGCAGAAAAACAGAAAAATTCATCTGCTTTTCAAAGTAGTCCTCAGGCTGAGCTTCTGGAACGCAACCCAAGGTCCGTGTGACTGACTACATACTGTACCTGGCTTCTATAAGTCAGGGTGACTAGAGAAGTTGGCCAGATATTAACTTTCTATGATAATGATCCCACTTGTCCTCTTGGTGACCACTTTCCTGAGGATAATTTGAGTTAGCTCATTTGCTGTTTTGCAAGGAGGAGAGCTAAGCCTGAGTATCCCTTCAAGGAAAATAATCAGCAGACCCCTCAGGGATCTGGGGGCATCTTTGCAGCACAGGTTGGGGTAGCCCCTGCAGTCTGTGCTTGCTGGTTCTGATAAAGCAAATGCAATCATGCCAAATTGCTTTGCTCCAGCTTACCCTGTCTTCAGAATGAGCCCATAAATGCTACAGAAGGGAAGCGCATGAACATTTGCTACACAGAATCCAGAAATGTCCTGTCTACTTAATCCTCTTCCCATTTCAAGGGGAAACGTCTGTTTATAGTTGAGTTGATAATTGAAGGATCACAAAGTGAAGATGGTTGCCAGGCTGGACATCACCATCTGTGCCTTCTCATTTCCCTAGGAGCCAAGGCTTGCTCCTTAATACACCTGTGTTGGTGGGAGACCTGCTGAGCCTTCCGAGTTTTTCCATTCTCTTCCAGTTCTGTGACTGTGATGACCACCTTTTCAGGGAACCTAAGCCCCTTATTTAAACACAGGGTGTTTATTGTGGGATATTGTGTGGTCTGATAGCTGCCTCAGGAAGATAATGTCCCTGTCACCAACCCCCATGACTACATTAAAATGATGGAGGTCAGAGAAGGCCGTGTGTGTTTTTGGAATTAGAATTGCACATGAGCTCAGAGTCAGGAACTTGCTGCAATGATGTTATTCCTTGCTGTCATTTTAGCTTGTAGGCACCAAAGCCACTGCTGTTCTCTGCTGGCATCTTGGCTTGCAGGCACCCATACTCAGAAACTGATTGGAAAACTGTCTGACCTGCAGCCTCCTGCACTAGAGCTCTGGAGAACTCTATAGCAGGGTTTATCTCAGGTTTTCCATCTCAAGGAACACACCACAATCTTCCAGCTGTTTTGGACTAGAGGTCTGTGGGGCCTTTTGGTTTAACACCATAGACCGTGTGAGTAGAGCCAGTCACGATGAATAACTGTAAACACAGAGATGCGTGCCTGGAGGAAGTGATAGTGGAGAGGTGTGGGGATCTGCTTGGAGGGGCAACAGCCTGTCGAAGCAGTTTACCATCTCCTAGGCAGAGGCCTCGTGGGAGCACTTCCTGAAAACATTACAGCCATACTTTCCCCTCCTAAGGTTGCAGGTGCTCATCCCAAACTGTAGCTAGCATCTCAGACTTTTGATAACTTGGTGCAATCAGGCAATGAGTCACTTTAAAAAAGCAATCATCATTTAATCCTTTTCACAATTTGTAGGGTATGTACTATCCTTGCATGCTTAATGGGTAAAGTGTCTCGGAAACTCAAGTAACCTGACCAAGATGACACAGCCAGGGTGACCAAGAAGACATTTTGACAGACAGTGCCATGAATCTTTGTCCAGGCAACACCAGGGGAGAGCCTGCCATTTCTGCATTAAAGGATGGGGGTTTTGATGGGTTCATGTAGTAAGCCTTGCTAACAAAACAGGATCTGCTGTGGCAGTTGAGGGTGAGCATGACTTAGGCAGGCAGTCACTCTACATTATGGGGCAACCACTGACTCAGGCTGTTGAGCTGGCCAGCAAATGCCCTTCCTTGCTAAGCCATCTTGCCAACCTATCACTCAGCTTGTAAACTAGATACCTGTTTGTTGAAAACTAGGTGTTTAGAACAGTAGAAAGCTACAGAATTGTGAATGTGTAGAGTAGGATGCCCTAAGAGAGTTGGAGCATATGGCGTGTTGTAGTGAGTGTAGTGAGAGGCAGCTGAATGCAGGAGCTTGTTCCAGAGTTCTTGGGGTGACCTCTAGGCAATGTGTCATCCCCCGTTGGGAACCTCAGTTAGTATTCCAGAAATTTGGTCTCAGCTCAGGGACTGGCATTTGTTCTGCACTGTCAGCCACAATGAAGAGTTCTATTAGCAGCATGCCATTTCTTTGTGATGGGTAATTTGTGAGCTCAGAAATGTATGTCTAAAAAAAATGAGGCAGAGGAGATGAAGGGCGTTCAAACCAAACAGTATGAAGGATCTTCTTTGTGACATATATTTAGAGACAATTCAATTCTGGGAATAAATAACTGTGAAGTGGCCCACAGCCTGCCCTTTCATACCCTTATTCTAAGTGTGTGACATCCAATTTACCTCACTCTAATTTGCCTTAGCACCCAGCCTTTTTCTTTGAGGTCCCATGTACCTTTTTTGAAGATCTCTCACTCTTTAATTTTGTTGAAGGGACAAATTATGTAGAAGGGTTTTGGGAATTTCTTATGTCTATGAGATTACTTGGCACATAGTATTTGTGCATGTATAAGACTGATATGATAATATATGTATGCATAATTCATTTGTTCTCTACTATGCACTTAGATCAACAGTTCTTCATAGTAACTCATGCGATACATGAGACAAGAAGATTCCCTTGGTTAGTCACATTAGAGTCTTCAAGTCTTTCAATTTCTTTCTATTAATGGTAAATGATGTACACGATATACTCTATGTAGACTGTGTACACACATATGTATACCCATACATACATCTACAATATTGGATATGTGATATTGGGTATATACAGTTATCTTCAAAAATTCATTTGTATTAAGAATTGAGATGATTTGAAAATGCTATATAGTGATAGAACATTCACAGACATAAAGACTATGGGAGGGACATGTGAAGGTTTGGGCCAGTGGTATCATTTTGTCTGGGTGTATGTGAATTTCAGGTTTCATCTTTTACTGTGTAGTGCTGTGCTTTGGACGGCCCCTCTGAAGACTGAGAGTTCACTTGCACTGCTGATACCATCTGTCACCAGCTTCTTCTCTTTTCTTTTACATAAATTACTCAGTTACTTGAGAGAGAGAGAGAGAGATTGAGAGTATGCATGCAATCGCACCATGGCACAAATGTGGAAGTCAGAGGACAACTTGTTGGAGTTGGTTCTCCCTTTCCACCACGTGTGTTACTGAAACTGAACTCAGGCCCTTAAACTTGGTGGTTAGTGCCCTTACCTCTTAAGTCATCTTGTCAGTCCTTCTCTTCTCTTCAAAGGTTATACCTCAGAGAAAGCATCCATTCTTGTTTAGCTGTAAAATAGGTAGCCACAGGTTCTACTGCGTTAAATGTTCACCTGAGCATGGACTAATATGTACATGTAAATAGCCATGGTACAGTTAGCAGCTACAATGAGCCATGTAATTATAGAAAAGAGATGTAATAGAATAAGTAGAGTATTTATTCCTTGTTCTAAAGATAACTACATTTGATGAATCTATTCCTGAGCCATTTGTTTGAAGGACAAGAAAAATAGTCAAAACAAGGGGAAGAGTTTTTTTTCTTCAGCATATTTATTAAGCTTGGAAAGAGAATGGAAAGGCAGTGTCAAGTCTTTTGTGACTGGATTCTGGGGCTTGTTAGCAATGGACTTCTTGGACAACTTGGCAGAGTTGTTTTGGAGTGGTTCAGTCTTTAGGAAGAGCCAGGAGAAAAAGACCACAGGAGCAACCTGAGATGATGGAAGTAAATAATACTTGGAAATCCATGTATGAGGACCAGGTGACAGCCTGGGCTACCAATGGCCCTGGCTTCTATGTGGTTTCTTATGGAGTCCCACATTGAAACTTTATTTCCTTCAACTACTGAAAGGATCATCCATCCAACTGCTCTGTAATGTCTCTAAACTCACACATCCTTACTTTTGTAGCAGTAATCTTGGTAAGTTCCATCTTTCATTGAGTCAAGCAGACAGGCAGCAGCATTTCCACAGTATGCATTTCCACAGTATGCATTTCCACAGTATGCATTTCTTTATTTGCTGTAGTCTCTTAATAATTTATGAGAAAAAGGCAAGAAAGACTAATGTTCCATTCATAGCTTTACTTGTTGGGATTTTTGTCTAGTTCTTTTTGTTACAAAAAGAAGTTCTTTTCTTTCACATAAGTTCGACTACTTTGTCCATAGTAGGTGATTTGCCAAACTTAAAATCATTAAGAACATTTGCTTTTCTACTTTGTATATGTATGAAACAAAACAATTTAAACCTTTGAATTTCTTTTCTTCCTTCCTTCCTTTCTTTCTTTCTTCCTTCCTTCCTTCCTTTCTTTCTTTCTTTCTTTCTTTCTTTCTTTCTTTCTTTCTTTCTTTCTTTCTTTCTTTCTTTCCTTCTTTCTTTCTTCCTTCCTTCCTTCCTTCCTTCCTTTCTTTCTTTCTTTCTTTCTTTCTTTCTTTCTTTCTTTCTTTCTTTCTTTCTTTCTTTCTTTCTTTCTTCTCTCTCTCTCTGCCTCTCTCTTTCTTTTAGAAAAACCAGTGGAGGATAAGCTTTCTTGAAAGATATCCATCTTATAAAATGTGTTACATGACTTGGGCAGATCAGGCTTAAAATGGCAGCTATAATTAATTTTTCCTTGTATACATCCTGATTGTCTAGGAAAGGAAATTATTCAAGTTGCTATCTATGCCTATTGCTCAGTTGGGCAACACCTGTTGGCATTATTGATAATCTCTTTACATTAGAGTTTTTTGAGTCTAAGAAATGAAATTAAGACCATTAATATATCATTTGATACTTTCTATAATCAAGTCAATTTATGTCTTGAAACAATGAGGTTTTTTTTTTTACCATGTGTTAGTCAACTTTCTATTGTTGTGGCAACACAGCTGAGAAAATCCACTGAAATACACTCTCCTTTTGGCTGATGTTTTGAGAGTTTGAAGTAATTTGGACCAAACTGCCTTTGGGTCTTCAGTGGATAGAGTTTGGTGGAGAAAGCTGCTCACTTGCTGGTGCCTAAGAAATAAAAAGAAACAGAAGGAGGCTCCAGGTTTCTCTAGTTCCCAAATGAACATGCCACCAATGACCTAACTTCCTCTCTGTAGTCTTCATCTCCTAGAGTTCAACCAACTCCCACCAGTACCATCAGCTGGTGACTTAGCCTTCGTGGTTTTTGGGAAATATTTAAGGTCACATCACTCCAACAGCTACAACCTTGGTATTTATTCTTGTCTAGCATGAAAAACATAATCCAGAATTGTGTTCCAAAGTTCTGCAAACAGACTGGACCAGTGAAAATGAAGCAGGACTTCTATTTTTTCTTTATTTCTCATTTAAAGAAGCAATCAGAAATAGATGTAAGCTAGGATTCTAGGTATGAGCAATGATACTCTAAGAAGTGTTTTTGTGTCTTAAGGAGAATTGCTAACTAGCAGTGAGTTAAAAACCACGTAGTTCTAAACCACTCATTGAGTCTTCAGAGGCCTGCTTCCCAGAAGACATTGTCTGGGGTTTGTAGAGCCCAATTATGATTGACTGCAGCACTTACACTTTCATTACAAGAACTACTAGAGAGGAATTGCTGTATAAATTGTGTGTTGCTATGAGAGGAAGGACTGCTCAGAGATTCTAATCAGACTGTCAGCAGCTCAGTAGTTTGCCCAGTCAAACTTCTACATGTTTTTATACTGCCTGTTCTCTTGTACAGTATACATTTTGTTCTTGGTCTAGTTAGTGAATGAACAAAGCAAGAGAATGATGCTCTACATCCATTTTGTACAGAAGTACAATTCACCAATACATTTTCATGATTTGTGTGCTGCAGATCTAAACTCTATAGTGACCGTGCCTAATGGGCTACTCTATAAAAGACAATGTGTGTGACCTTCCTGGACTATTTTTCAGTCACTACTGTGCACCGTCATGACTCCAAATCACATATTTGTTCTTTTATAGTTTTGAAATTTTCAAAAATATATGCGTGTCTTTTATTTTACCCTGTAGCATAGCCCACACTTTCAGAAACCTTAAAAAATATGGATCATCATTTAAGATTTGAAGTTTGTACATTTTGCTCTAATGTTTCACACAAATCTCAACCTGTCAAGAAAAGGCTTTTAGAAGTTGAAATCCATGATCTATGAGCTCTACTTTCTCATGCCATGCTGTATCATTTGACTTACCCCACAAAAGAAAACCAAACCCCCAAACACCTTGGAACATTCACCTCAGAATGTTTTTCAGATTACATTAAAGAAGGTTTCAATTTCCAAGTCTCTTTTGAATAAAATCATATTAACACAATACAAATAAAAGCATCCAACCAATACAACTGACAATGAAGGAAGGTAATATTGTTGCTATGTATCATGGACTTATGAAGTACATGGAATGGTAGAGCTTCTGGGACATCTTTTGGTCATATCAGCTGCTATTCTGTGACAGGAGATGGTGTGGATGGGTCTAGGTTCTCTTCCAGCACTTGAAGCTTAATTGTGTTGCATGTGTTTATTAGTTTTTGAGACAAAGTCTTTTCACATAGCCAGGCTGGCTTTAGACTGATAGTTCTTCTGCCTTTGCCCCCTAGGTGCTAGGATTTCAGGTTTGTACTACTACTCCTGGTCTCATCTTGATTATACCACAGAAGGCACAAGTCTCCTCAACTAGCAGATTGATTTCACTTCAACATTTCCCAGAGGGAAGCACCATAGCAGCTCCCTGTGTACTGTCAATTCCTTCCTCACTGGTATATGTAGCCATGTTGCTGAGACCTAGATCTAAGTCGAGATAATAGGTTTTTGAAAGTTATGTCATAAACAGAAGCTAGTTGTATGGGGTCTTTTGTATGTGGTATATTTGGTTCAACATTATATTTGTGACATTTGGAATCTTTCTCTTTTGCTTTTAAGAAATGATATAGACTTGTTGACTATTAAGTGAGATGCTCTGAAATTTCAAGAGTGCCTTGAAGACAGAAGAATCAATTAATCAGTTGTATATTTAAGTACTCAGTGGTATTTCCAGGTATTTGGGAAAAATTTTCCAATTTTTGTATCTATTTATTTTCCTAAGTAGTTCAGCCACAAACTTTGCATGTGCAACCTGGACAGTGGTTTACAGTAGGTCCCTCACTTAGATCCCAACTGACTAAATGGCAAAGTTTTGGGATATTAATATTTCAAAGGTCAACTTAGAAGCCTACACTCTGAGATTTTTTTTTTCTGGTATAGGTTAGTGGATTTTTCTCATAATTGACTAATTAAGTAGAAACTAGAGGTTTTTTCTTTAACCTAAGGCCATTCTTAATATTTCTTTTAGTAGTTAACTATATAACTGTGAGAATAATCCATAACCACATTACTCTTTCCTTTCATTGATACATAATGTGCATAGAATTTAGCTTAAAGGTCAGACTACATACTGTATTACCATCTTTTGGAGTCAAAACACATAGTAGTTTTCTTGAAAGGGACACTCCCAATTTAACCAGACAATATTAAACCCCATTTTTTTTGGGGGGGGGCTGGACCTTACAGTCACTATGAATGTGGAGTTGAGGCTCTGTTGGGTGTGCAAGTAATGCCTGGAGAAGCCTCCTTCTGTCTCACAGAAACGAGGATCACAAAAACACATATTGCTGATGGAATCTCGCAACACACAAGATATAACAAAGTGCCAGGGCCAGAGCAAATGCCCAGCAATGCTAGTGGACTGGCACCTAACATTTTTCTTTTTAATTTATCTCTTAATGTGCAGATGCCAGATTATTGAAATCACACAGGTGTTCCTGGGAAGAGTCTTTAAACTTTAAATCGCCTCCTTCATCCTTTAAATGGTGTACACCCACTTAAACACCCCCAACCACTAGCTGCATCCTGTATCATCCTTTATAGATTTTTGTTTAATTTTACATTTTAAAAAAGGCACAACAGAAACCAGTGGCATTTTCATGCTGGAACAAACCCAGGATCATTTTTCAATGCCTATGTGATGACAATCTGGTTATTAGGTTGTCAGAAAATTTTGACAAAATGTAGTGTTGGACTACCTAATTACATTCCTTCAGTCCAATGGGACTGCTGATCTGTTTCCTAATAATTTTTGGCTAGGGTGGTTTTGTAAAAGGCAAATGTATCAGTCATGTGATAAATGTTTGCTGTTTATGTTTACAGACTAAACAAAGAAAATCCACTTAGGCCTGCTCTTGGGTGGAGAGTAATAATGCACATTGCTCAGAGTCCCGATGTCCCATCCATCTGAAAGTTTTAAGTCACTGGGGAGAAATTTGAAAAAACCAAGACTTTCTGCAGGTTTTCTTTCATTTCACTGAAAAATATACAATGAAATTAGAAATCAGGGGTACACATTTAAAAACTTCTTTTCATTACCATCTACCCAATTTATATTTTTATTTAAAGAGCTGGCATTTTCTTTCAGATTCAATACCTAAGTACTGGAGTACACAAAGGAGTCTTTATATGCTCTCCTTTGTATTGAGCTTGGTTCAGGTTTTGTAATGTCATAATCATTAATATTGACAAAATTAAAAAATGTATTCATATAAAGACAGATATAATGTATTCTGATAGCATGGCTGCATAGTTAGATTTTCTTTTTTTGACGATTTCTTCATAAGAAAGGGCTAAGGATGACTCTCTGTGGTAGTATATTATTCTAGCTAGCATGCACAAGACTGAGTTTGATACCAAGGAAACAAACAAAACTTGTTTTGAATGGCATGGTCTATATACCTGTAATCCCAGCATTTGGAAGGTCTAGGCAGAAGGATCCTGAGTCTAAGATGTTCCTGAACTACATAACAGTTCTGGGCTAGCCTAAGCTGTATAGACTGCGTCAAAACAGGAAAACCAGGTAGAATTAAGCACCTGTCGAGAAGCGCTTGCTGTTGTGTCCTTGCAGATAAATCACCAATTCCCAAGGGTGCTCAGCACTCCGAGGACCTGTGTGCTGTGGGCCCTGAGGTTCATCATCGTCCCATAAATCTTTTTCCATCTACATGACCCTGCTGCTGAGGCAGCAAGGATATGACTGCTTATAGGAAGCAGAAGGAGGGCACACAGGTGGACTAACCCATGAAATGTAGTTTCATGTTGGGCTCAAGGTTTCTAAGAGAACTAGAAAAAGAAAGCTGTTGGAAGTGTGAAGTCTGAAGGAAGTTCTACAAAAGCGCAGTGACTTTCCTTCTTTGAACAAGTAATTGTAGTGAGAGATCAGTGAGGAATGTTTTTGGTGATAGGGGAGGGGTGATAGTTCAGTTACACTGAGGACCACGCTCTACTGCTCTATGCATAGTGAGGTGTCAATGATTTATTCATTTATTCCATTAAACATTCTTTTGAGATTTTACTTATTATTATCTTATTGTTTTACTTTACTTATTATTATCTAATGACACCATTAGATCTCAGAGGTGACAGCTTTTGATGCAGGTGCTCTGAGGATTATTATTATTATTAACATGAATATTGGGTGAGGTACTATGCTCATGTTGCAAGATCTAAGTTGATAGTACTTGTTATATATTCTTTATTTAATAAAAACTTTTCTAAATTCTGCTAAGTAATTTTGATGAAAGGGTGTCATAGTTAGCTTCAGTTGTCAACTTGATATATATAGGAAGAGGGAACCTTAACTGAGGAATTGCTTCCATCAGGCCTATGGGCATGTCTGTGGGGGTGTTTTATAGACTGTTAATTGATGGAAGAGGGCCCACACTATTGTGGGCATTGCCATGCCTGGGCATCTGGAAATGGGCTGCATAAGAAAGGTAGCTGATTGTGAGGCTGGAAGCAAACCAGTAAACAGCCTTTCTCCATGGTCTCTGCCTCTTGGGTTTCTGCCCTCCCCTTTCTCCATGATAAACTATAAAATGGAAAATTAATAAATACCTACGTTGTTTTCATTTGTAGTATCTCTCATACCAACAGAGAAACCAAACTTGGGCAAGATGTCAGAGTGTTATCTTGTGATGGATAATTGGCAGAGATGAACAAAGGAATTTGGGAAGTATTTGTCGTGACTTGTGAACGCATTTCTGCCTATCAGATACTTCCCTAGAGAGAGTTCTTAACTAAACAACTTAAATTATGTTCAGTTAGCATTATTTGCTTGTTTATGGTTTCCTTTGCAATTCAAGTTTTGTGAGCCATACTGCAAAAAGTGTGTGTGTGTGTGTGTGTGTGTAGGCCAGATGTCAATCTTGGGTGTCATTTCTCAGGTGCTGTCAACCTTACTTTTTGTGAATCTCTCACTGACATGAGGCTCATTGGCTTGGTTATCTGCTCAGTGCTGAGATCACAACAAACAATGCTAGCATGCCTGGCTTCTTGATTTGGTATCTGGAACTTAGGTCCTAATGTTTCTGTGGTAACTCCTTTACTGATGGAGCCATCAGAGGCATCTCAGGCCCTATTTTGTCAGTTTTATTTCTCAAGACAGGTTTTGTGTGTGTGTGTGTGTGTGTGTGTGTGTGTGTGTGTGTGTGTGTGTGTGTAGAGGAGGTTGGCCTGGAATTTACTATGTAGCACAGCTACACATGGTAATTCTTCTGCCTCAGCCTTTGGAATATCAGATTCAGATTTATTGGGTTCAGTTCACGCTAGGTAAATGCTTTACTGCTGAACTTAGTCCCTAGTTCTCCAAGGCTTATCTGTAGACTGTGGCTTTGATATTCCTTCATCTTCCCACAACATCCCAGGAATAAGTCTGAGCTTTGTGAAGGCCTCTTCTCTTCTCAGCCTTTCCTATGAGTTTGTACCAGCCCCATTCAAATTCAAGTAATCTCCTCATTTAGCAAATGCAAACATAGCACAGTTTTGTCATTTCCCAAGGTTTCAAGGTGCTTTCCACCAGAATTGAAACTAAGTGCCTGATTCCTGCTTTAATGTTCTAGAATGTCTCATTTGGGAAAAAAACTGATGCCCTCACAAGTATCCTGTAGCAAGGAGTCACACAGAACTGTATAGTGACATTTTAATAGCTTATTTATTTTATATAGATATAACTTCCTCAAGGTGTTTAAAATGTTAGAATAGCCTGAGAAATGTATGCAAATAACATCCGGCAATTAACAAGTAGAAAGATTTAAAGATGCACTAGTGTTCTAAACAACTGAAAACAAAGTTTGGCACAATTACTGCATGCAAAAGATTCATTTCCTGCAGGCAATACCTGCCAAAGCAATGCTGTGGTTTCTTTTGGAAGTTAACTGACATTTGGATTGTAAAAGCTGGAATTAGAAGGTATCTTTCCCCCAGAGTAAACACTGATTAACCCAAATTTACCAGTGAAGATGGATCTTACAAGTTTGGTAATCCTTTCCTGACGCTTTATGTTCAATGACATGCCTATTTATGTAGAAATCATTTAAAATGATTAAATTTGCTCACATAATTCAGTGTCTCTTTCCTTGACATCACAGTATAACTGTTTTATCATGGTGGCTCTGGTTTGGAGATTCTGTAAGAGTTGTAGATAATATTCACTTTGGAGTTATCATAATCTCTGGATATGTGTTTTTTGTGTATCACAAGCTCTTGAGCTTTCTAATTTGTCTTTAATTTTACTAAACAAAATAGAGAGCATATATAGTTGTAAAGAACAGTTCTGTATATTAGAAGATGAAGGTGTAAAATGATACCTTTATTAGCTAGTTTAATAAAATCTGAGACAGAAATACTTGTCAGAACTCCAGGGGGAGGGTTATTGTAGCTCGTGGTTTTAGAGGCCCTTGTCCCATAGTGGTGGGAAAGGCATGGTAAAACAGTCACGTGATGTCAGAAGCATGAAGCAGGCCTTACCTTAAGAGTCAGAGCATGGAAAGAGAGACTAATCTAGAGGCAGGAGTATATACAACTTTCAAAGGCCTGTGTCTGGTGACCCACCATAGGTAGGCCATATATCTCAAAGATTCCAACACTTCCTGAATCCGAGTCACTAGCACTGTCCTGGTGTTCAGACACACAAGTCTGAAGAATCATTTCACACTCAAACTAAAATCGTATGTTTTCTGGCAACTGCCCTTTGCCTTTGATGCTGTTCTGCATCCAGCCCCTGCAAAATGGAACCCTCACATCCCCATCAATATTATGTAAGGACTGTGGGGTTTTCAAAGGCGTTCTCAACTACTTCAGGTCAAGATTCAATCAGAAGAGGACTTTTCCAATTGCTGTTTGCTTTAATGAAGAAATCACACAGAGCTGATTTCAGAGCTGATGCCCAAGTGACATCAAATCATAAGACAAGCTGCAAGGGACACTCTGGCTGTGATGACTGTGGGCACTGGGCTTTAAATGAGGAGGAGTGAAGATTGCAGATTAAAGATGCTGTTAAGATGAGGGTATAAAGCTACTTCTCCTTAACCTGGCGAGGTGCCCAAGCCTCCTGCTAACACAGTCACTTTGAAGTATTAAATTTATCCCTCAATTTCCTTTTTTATGGCCTAATAGTCTCTTTAGGTTCTTACAGGATGGAGTGGTTAGACATTTGTGTTTTTTTCGATGAAATTTTCTTCCCCTGAAAGCTTGATGGAAAGCAACAACTGTGTTTTGCAAATAAGCCTCAAAGATGTAATGGGTTAGTATACACACACACACACACACACACACACACACACACACATATATATATATATATATATTCCATGAATTACCATCCATTAGAGATTCTCCCATCAAAGGAATAAAGTACATTCTAACAATAGATATCAAAGGTCTTTAGAAACAGCAATGACAGCAAAAGTCCACACACTCACACAAACACATACACACACACATACACATGCACGCATGCAGGCACATGCACATGCAGGTGTGCACACATACATACGCATGCAAACACTCATGTGGGAATGAGGTTAGGGTCTTTGAGGTTGGTTTTAGTTTTAAATGACAGTTCAATTATCAGTAAATGAATTATATAGCACCTTTCAGCATAGTAGAAGAATTTGTAAATAGCAAATGAAATAAAAGCATAACTGATTGAGAGTTAAGAACAAATTGTCTGACTTCCTGGAGGAAAGGTGGCAGGATAGCCATGCACACACATCCAGCTCCTGTGCATCTTGTTCACTCTGCACTGGTTCTTTAAGTGATTAAATTTAAAAGCCACCATGTTAAAACTGAGGTGTTTCCATTGTATTGGTCAGTTTCTGACACCCATGGAAAGACAGGGCAACATTTATCCCACCCATGTTTGTGGCAGTGTCTTCTTGGGATGAAATACTTCCTTCCTGTCTATTCGATGTGCAATTCCAGAGGTACTCCAGGCACACACACAAACACACAAAACACACACACACACACACACACTAGTTTTCCTTAGAGAAAAAATAACTCACAGTGGCTCCTGTGCCATCTGTATGTTTTTCCTCTGCATACTTGAAGATTGTTCTCAAATAGCACATGTGGTATATGAAAGATGACCTTGTTTTTAATGCCATCAATGTATTCTTTTGCAGAGTTGTATCATAGTTTATTTAACTGTTACCGAGTACAAGGTGCTATAACTATAACTGAGACTGTTTTAAATCCTCTGGCAGTAAAATGTCATGTCTCTATTGTCTTTCAGGGTCTGCACACTGATCTTACTGGCAAAGCGCAAAGATAAATATGGCACATTTTCTCTGTCCCCAGGAACTGTTGCCACTTTGGTGAAAGCAAAAGTTTTCTCCCCCACCTGTATTATTTGTCACAGTAGAAATACTGTGTTAGTTACTCAAGAGGGGGATGATTGAGGGGATGAGCTTAGTACCTGTTCCATAGGTAGGTGATTATCCCATACTTTATCTCACACAAGTATTACCAGGGGAGCTTGGGGCTGTGTAGGTTCAGCCTCAACAGGAGGAGTCCAAGAGTCCACATTGCTAACAAGTTCCTAAGTGATGCCCAGGATGCTTTCAGCAGACCACACTTTGAATAATAAGATTTGTAGGAACAAATTAGCTTATCACTTTGGTGGAGTAAGTGGTGGTAGTATTTCGATTTTGAAGGTAGGGTGTTGTTTAGATTTTACAAATAGTGACAGTCTCTCCTGTTTTACAGGCTAGGGTGGTGAATTTGATGGCCAATGGTGGCATGTAGTGTCTATATAAAAACTGGTTAAGTCACATATACTTAGCTTTGGGCATATTGTGTAAAATACCTGATTTAGGGACACCAGTAGCCTTCAGTTGGTTAAAATGGGATTATAGAATAAACAGCTTAAGTTTTTCTTCTGTTGCTATCTTTGAAGATAATATCTGCTTATGGTTCCTGGAAATAAGATTTCTACTGCAAACTGAGACCAAGGTGGCCAGGGCATCCTCTGCTACATATGCAACTGCAGCCATATGTACTCCTTGGCTTGTGGTTTAGTTCCTGGAAGCTCTGGGTGTGGGGGGGTGTCTCTTTGGTTGATAAATGTTGTTCTTCCTATGGGGTTGCAAACCCCTTCAGCTCCTTCAGTCCTTTCTCTGACTCCTCTGTTGGGGACCCCTGTGCTCAGTCAGGTGTGCTGTCAAGCTGCTAGTGTAAGCTCTCTCCACTTTCTTTTTGGGGGCACTTAAAGCAATGAGTTTTCCTCTTACATTCATTGTGTCCCATAAGTTTTGGTATGATGTGTCTTCATTTTCATTAAATTCTAAAAAGTCTTTAATTTTTTTCTTTATTTCTTCCTTGACCAAGTTATCATTGAGTAGAGCATTGTTCAGCTTCCATGTGTATGTGGGCTTTCCATAGTTTTTGTTGGTATTTAAGACCAGCCTTAGTCTGTGGTGATCTGAAAGGGTGCATGGGATTATTTGAATCTTCTTGTATTTGTTGAGGCCTGTTAAAAGACCAATTATATGGTCAGTTTTGAAGAAGGCACCTGAGGTGCTGAGAAGAAGGTATATTCTTTTGCTTTAGGATGAGATGTTCTATAAATATCTGTTAGATCCATTTGGTTTATAACTTCTGTTAGTTTCACCGTGTCTCTTTTTACTTTCTGTTTCCATGATCTGTCCATTGCAGAGAGTGGGGTATTGAAGTCTCCCATTATTATTATGTGGGGTGCAATGTGTGCTTTGAGCTTTAGTAAAGTTTCTTTTATGAATGTGGGTGCCCTTGCATTTGGAGCATAGATGTTCAGAATTGAGAGTTCTTCTTGGTAGATTTTTCCTTTGACCAGTATGAAGTGATCCTCCTTATCTTTTTTGATAACTTTTGGTTGAAAGTTGATTTTATTTGATATTAGAATGTCTACTCCAGCTGTTTCTTGGGACCATTTGCTTGGAAAATTGTTTTCCAACCTTTTACTCTGAGGTAGTGGCTGTCTTTGTTACTGAGGTGTGTTTCCTGTATGCAGCAAAATGCTAGGTCCTGTGTACGTATTCAGTCTGTTAGTCTATACTTTTTTGGGGGAAATGACTCCATTGATATAAAGAGATATTAAGGAAAAGTGATTGTTACTTCCTGGTATTTTTGTTGATAGAGGTGGAATTATGTTTGTGTGGCTATCTTCTCTTGGGTTTATTGAAAGATCACTTTCTTGCTTTTTTCTTGGGTATGGTTTCCCTCCTTGTGTTCCATGTATTATCCTTTGTAGGACTAGATTTGTGGAAAGATATTGTGTAAATTTGCTTTTGTCATAGAATATCTTGTTTTTTCTGTCTTTGGTAATTGGGAGTTTTGTTGGGTATAGTAGCCTGGACGGGCATTTGTGTTCTTTTAGATGTATGACATCTGCCCAGGAACTTCTAGCTTTCATAGTTTCTGGTGAGAAATATGGTGTAACTCTGATAGATCTGCCTTTATATGTTACTTGACCTTTTTCCCTTACTGCTTTTAATATTCTTTCTTTCTTTAGTGCATTTGGTGTTTTGACTATTATGTGACAGGAGGATTTTCTGTTCTGGTTCAGTCTATTTGGAGTACTGTAGGCTGCTCATATGTTCATGGGCATCTCTTTCTTTAGATTAGGGAAGTTTTATTCTATAATTTTGTTGATGATATTTATTGGTCCTTTAAGTTGGGAATCTTTACTCTCTTCTATACCTATTATCCTTAGGTTTTGTCTTTTCATTGTGTCCTGGACTTCCTGGATGTTTTGGGTTAAGTTCTTTTTATATTTTGCATTTTCTTTGACTGTTGTGTCAATATTTTCTATGGTATCTTCTGCCCCTGAGATTCTCTCTTATATCTCTTGTATTCTCTTGATGATGCTTGTATCTGTGATTCCTGATATCTTTCCTAGGTTTTCTAACTCCAGGCTTATCTTCCTTTGTAATTTCTTTATTGTTTCTATTTCCATTTTTAGATCTTGGATAGTTTTGTTCATTTCCTTTGCCTGTTTGATTGTGTTTTCCTATAATTCTTTAAGGTAATTTTGTGTTTCCTCTTTAAGGGCTTCTAGCTGTTTACCTGTGTTCTCCTGTATTTCTTTAAGGTAGTTATTTATGTCTTTCTTAAAGTTGTCTATCATCATCATGAGAAGTGATTTTAGATTTGAATCTCACTTTTCCAGTGTGATGATATATCCAGAACTTGCTATGGTGGGAGAATCAGGTTCTGATGATGCCAAGTAACCTTGGTTTCTGTTGCTTATGTTCTTATGCTTGCCTCTACCATCTGATTATCTCTAGTGCTATGTGCCCTTGCTATATCTGCCTGGAGCCTGTCCTTCCTGTGATCCTGGTTGTGTCAGAACTCCTCAGAGTTCAGATCTCTCTGTGATCCTGCAATTATGGGATCCTGGGATCCTGAGATCCTGAGTATGTCAGCCAGTGCTGCTGGGAGTCAAGTTGCTTCTGGTACCCTGAGATCCTGGTGTGACCAAGCTCCTCTGATCCTGTGATCCTGTTATCCTGAGATCCTGTGATCCTGGACATGTTAGAGCACCTGGGAGTGAAGCTTCTTCTGGGTGTTGTGAGACTGGCTATGGAGTTCACACCCAAGGTCTGCTCAGGGAACCTGCTCAGACTGGAAGGTACCTGTGCCACTGCTTGGGTGGGATTCCTGGGTCCCTGGATCCTGCTGGTCCCAGTTACTCCTGGTGTTGGGACAGATGTTGTGTCCTCCTCACCTTTGATCCTATCGAATTGTTGAATTCTTAATATTTGGGGAGTCATTAAGAGTACTGGCTAGTTTTATAGAAGACCCAGGTTTGAATCCCAACACCCATATCTTTACATAACTCTAGTTCCAGAGGATTCTATTTCCTCGTCTGGCCTCTGTGGTCACCAGATATACATGTGGTTCACAAACATACTTGAGGGCAAAACACTCTGACATGTAAAATGAAAATAAATAAATCTAAGTATTAAAAAATGAACAAATTTACAAAAAGGTAATTGTTAAATTGAGTAGTTTATACTTTTGTAAAATTTCCTGTGTCCTATGACAAAGACCGTCTCTTTAACCAAAGTTTAAGTATTTTTCCAGTACAAGGAATCAAACCTAGGACATTGTACATGTTAAAGTGCTCTGTGACTAAATTACATTTCAAGCTTTAATATCTGAGCTTTCTTCTCTACCATGTTTCTAGTTAGATCTTGGTACCCTTGTTGTAGCCTTTGCTGTGCTACAACAAAGCCTGGTGTTTGTAACAAAGCTGTTAAGTGATATTTGGGTACCTGGGTTCTTTACTACACTGTGGCTCTCCAGTTTTTCCTCAGCCTTTCACAGGAGTCCTGTTAGGATTAATCCAACAAGATTTCCTTACTTGCTTTAGCAATTTCCCATTCTCTGACCCCTTTACCTTCTCTAATATTGCCCATAAATCCTGACTGCCTTGCTGTATTGTAAGTTAAATCTCTTCTCTCCTGTGCTAGTACCCCTTGATAAACTCCTTCTTACCTCCTGAACAAATGTCAGAATAAGTTTTGTATAATATCTGTTTCTTGTCCTTCTGTACAACTATCATCTTGTGATATTTGAAAAGCCTTATAATAGAAGCAAAATATATTCTTGTCACCTTAATTTTTTTATGGAATTTAGAATTACAATTAAACTCACTTGAAATGTAAATATTACTCAAAATTCAGTTTTAAAAAGTAGCACTGGAAAGAAACTGAATTATTACCAAACTTTGGGGTCATTAAAAATAGTATTTTAGGAAGAATTATATCATGTCTCATAAGAACACACAATGAAGATTTAATTTGATTTAAGTGATGGGAGAGAGCTAAGTAGATATAATAACTAGCTCACAGGAAAAGTGAAACAGCATAAACATCTATGGGAAAGGAATGCTGGGGTGAGGTGCAAGTTGAGATGAAACTGGCTGTGCCACAGTGGGAAGGAAGTGAGTTAAAGTTACTACCTGTCAGGGAAGAGTTTATCTGTTTATATCAGTTGCATGCAAGTTGTAAGTGTGCAAAATACTTCAAAGACAGTGATCAACAGTTAAATCTCATGGCTGGGGAGGATGCATAGAGGTGATGTGCTATTTTCTATTGAAAGATTTTTTTTCCCAGTAAAATGATGGCCACCTTTCACCTAGACATGTGCCCTAGGTATTTACTTGCCATTATTCACTTGTGAAAAATATAAAATGCCCCAATGATTGTAGATTATTGTCTCAGTCAGGATTTCTATTGCTATGATGAAACACCATAACTAAAAACAACTTGGAGAGGAAAGGATTTATTCATCTTATGCTTTCACACTGTAATCTACCACTGAAGGAAATCAGCACAGGAGCTCAAACATGTCAGGAACCTGGAGGCAGGAACTGATACAGATCCCATCAAGGAGTGTTTCCTGGCTTGTTCCCCACGGCTTGTTCAATCTGCTTCCTTATAGAACCCACTACTACTAACTCACCTCAGAGTGGCACCACCCACAATGCTTTGGGCCCTCTACCATCAATCACTAATTGATAAATTGCCTTAAATGCTAGCCTACAGTTATATCTTATGGAGGCATTTTTCTTGATTGAGGCCCCCTCCTCTCTGAAGACGCTAGTCTATGTCAAATTGATATAAAACTAGCCAGAACAATGATTATATACAAATAAACAGTAAAGAAGATGAGCTAAAGACTATATATTGTCATAAATTGTTCTCAGTAGTTTAGAAATAAAAGATGTTTTTATATCTATCTTGTAGTCTCTCATCTTCAACCTTGTAGTTAAAATATAAAGAAAAAGATCTGTTTTTCCCTGGAAAATTTAACTTCATGGTATGAGGCAACTATCAACCCAGAACAGGTTGTTTTCAAGCATTCATTTTCATAATTGAGCATATTCATTTGAACCAAAGTACATTTAAAGAGGACAGTACAGTTTAAGTTGAATAAAAACAGTTTGAAACTATACCTGGAAGTAAATCCATATTGTTCAGGAACCAAGTTGAGTCAACAGATGGGGGGATAGAGACATTGTGTTATCTGCATTTTCAGAATGACAGTTGGAACTCAGAATCCCTTGGATGAGATCTGACAAATTCTTGTTATGCAGTTACCTGATTTCCTTAAATCTTCCTTCCTAGGAGGTAGAGTCAGCTAAATGGAGCATGAGGTAAATGACATAGTGCCTTAGCTTCTGCCATTCTGAAATAATCCTTCATTTTTTATGGGGAGGGTTGCATTGGTTACTTTTCTGTTGCTGTGATAAAATACACATGGCTTAATGGTTTGTTTCAGCTATGGTTACAGATTCCAGAGTTCATAATGGTGGGGAGGCATGGCACAAGGCAGTAGGATTGGAAAGCAGAGAGAGATCTCTTCTTCATTTTGTCCATACACAGAAAGCAAAGAGAGAGAGAGAGAGAGAGAGAGAGAGAGAGAGAGAGAGAGAGAGAGAGAGAGAGAGAAAACAGGAAGTGGAGCTACATCCTAGTGATGTAATTGCTCCATCAGGGGTCCACCTCCTAAAGGTTCTATGGGACCATGAAAGGTAGTGTGTGTGGTCCCTGGTTGAGCTAAGGCTTGAAGCCCTGGAGATCCTGAAGGGATGGTAGGAGCTTTGCCTGTTTCTAGGCACCAGGTCCCTGTCACTAGCCACAACTCCCATAGATTTGTGGCCATTCATCACATAAGAGCAACACCCCAAGTCCCTCCACATGTAGAGAATGTGACCTGTCTTCACACAGGCTCAAGACAGATCTCCATTTTAATGAGGTACCTAAAGGCCAGGCCTTAGCCAATAAGCTTTCCTTCCCAGACACTCCTCTCTGCAAAAGGTATTCAATCTTAGACCCACCCTGAGAAAAGGGGTATGGTTTTACATATCTACTTTTCACCATGACAATAAATGATTTAAAACCACGGACTGTGATCTGCTATGGGGAACCATAGAAAAGGCCTAAGCCTATAGAGCTGCCATCTAGTCTCCTGTAGAGGGCTTCTCTGTGCTCCCAGTCACAACTACCACCAAGCCAAGTCCACTGCCACCATCAAGGCAAGGAGTTCCCCTCCCCCCACCCTTGCCCCAGGCCCTGGGCCAGATCCAGCCAGCAGGGCCCCCACTCCATTCTCCTGTTCTCAGCTCTTCTGTGACTTTCAGTGGCACCTAGATGTCTAAGGACCTGAGAACCAGATGGCCCTAGCATCATCACAGGCCTGGGAAACTCCCAACCAGTTCCAGCTGTCTGGCACCTCATCAAAACTTCCTGCATCCTGCCTCCCTTAGTGACCGTGCCCTGTGGTGGAGCAGATGCTGGACTCCACAACCCTATAAGGTTCCAGTTCCATTATCTTCAAACACTTGGAGACCAAGTATTCAAATGTAAACCTAGGTGGGGCATGGTAATCCTAGCATTTAGAAAGCAGAGATCCAGATCTGTGGGCGTTCAAGACTAGTCTGGTCTAAGAAGCAGAAATTTCTGATTTCATGGAGACTCAGTTGTGTCATGTGATTTTTTTTTTTTTTGAAACTGTCTTATGAGAGGATGTTTTACTGAGAACAGACTTGTGTTTTTCTGGAAGTTGCCTTGTGAAAGGGCATGTGATGTTTTTCTGGAGCAGATGCTTGGGAGGCTCTCAATGTTTGGAAAAATTTCAAGCATAACACAGTGGACTATGCTTTTGCGTTGGTTCACCTTGCAATTGTTTGCTGGTCTTCATTGGGCTTTGCTGAGGCTGGTCTTTGTTGACAACACTCTTGCATTGTTTAGCCTTGCTTTCTTAGCTGATTATTGCATGTCCTGACTTCGTAGAGAGAAACTCATCAATACATTTCTGGTGGTATTCTGGCTGCTTCCTGTTGCTTCTGTGACTCATGCACATCAGTAGAGATTAGCTAGCAGTTTCTTCTGGATCAAGTCATTTGTGTTTGGTTATTGCCAAATGGAAAGAATGGACTGGACTGCTGCTGATGATTTGTGTTTGGTGTTTTGGTAATGAACTGGACTGCTGACAATGAAGATTCAATTCCCAGGATCTATATAAAAACAAAAAAGAAAGAAGAAAAAAGGAAGCGCTAAGGTGTAGGTGTACGCTGATTAATACCAGCATTGTAGATGTACAGACAAGAAGAATCCCTGGTCACAAGATCCCACTGAGGCACCTTGTCCCAAAAACATGTGTGGATGGCTCCTGAGGGCAATAATGACACCCAGACCTGACCTGGGACTTTCACCTGTACACACACATGCAAATACCCCTCCTAAGAAGACCTCCTGAGATTTGACATCTATCTTTTGTATATCTTTTGTTTTTGTCATTCCTGCCCATGAGTGCTTGCTGTTTTATTTCTGTGTACACTTTTACCTACCTTAGGACTTAGCAAACTTTCTCTGACAAAAGACCAGACAGTAGCTATTAAAGACTCTGTGGTCCTAAGGAGTCTTTTACATTTGCTTAATTCCGACTTGCTAAGTGAAAGCACCTATTGACAACATGTAAACAATACTTGTATCCCCATGACACTTTATTTATAAGGGTTCAGATTTGAACTTTTTATAACTTTCACATCTTGTAAACTAATATTCCTCTTTAAAAGTTTTCAAAAACCTTTAAAAGTCTACTGATCAATTTTAGATCGGCTGCTAGGAGGCAGCTGTCTAGATGGTCCATGTGCCATGGTGTGCATACTGTTGCTGCGGAGAATAAACAGAATATAGTTGCTGGTTCTAGATTAGGTTTTGTGCTGAGCTTTCTGTTTCCACCCGAGGTATCTAGGGCAAATAAGCATTGTTCACTAAAACTTTGTTATTTTTGTTGTAAAATGTAGATGATACAAAAATGGAGTTGTACTCAAATATGAAGCTTCCTACTTGAGCCATAAAAAATTCACAGGATAACGGTTACATTTCCTCCTCTAGTCCTTTCCACTACTTGGGAATTTTATTTATTTTAATTTCTATATATGGTGGTTTGGGGTAGTATCAGTTTATTGTCTTATGAATTTAATTTTTATAGAAAGCATTCAACTTCTGAATTTGCATTAAATCTAATATATACAATGCTTAATATGAAAAGAAACAAAATTTATTGAAAGGGTATCATTAAAAACTTGGGATTTAATCTTCATGTGAACGGAGACCTTTTTCTAATTCATTTGGTCAGCTAACAAGCTTTGTACTGAGTTTTCAGATTCTATTTTCTGTGTCAAGGTAGACTTGCATGTGCTTTTGCTGAAGTGAATGAGGTGGGCCCATAATCAAATTGTTTGCAATGGCTGTGCTAGGCTCTTTCAGCCTTTATGGAATGTTTCAGTGACTATGCCTTCATCATGTCTCCTGTTGATATTGCTCTATGGTGGTACTTAGCTCAGTCTTCTTATTTTGTTATAACTGGATGACTCCACCTGTTCATGGTTGCACACATCAGTCTGTTCTGCTCATGTTTTACACCCTATACCATACACAATGGCAGGCAAAGACTGGATGCTTTATGAGGGCATGGTAAAATAATTAATGGGAAATCTTCATGAAAGTCACTATCTTTTGGATAACAGAGGAAATTGCCCAAAGCATTCTACTTCAGGGTGGGTACTTGGCAAATTATTTGTTAGATATGTTGGTATCAAACCTAGCCATTTGTAATGAAAGAAGTCTATATTAAAAATTAAGCAAACAGTAGAAGAGACAAATTATTGGTAGCAAGGAGTTAAGAAGTGTGTCTACCTTCCTTAAATGTGAGACTTGTAAGGACAATCAATCACAAGCCAGTGCCCTAGGAGCTCCCAACGCATACTAGGTCTATTTTGCTCTACAGTATGTCTTGTGAGACTCTGCTTTGAAGAAAGTAATTTAAGTATTAAATATTAAGTATTAAGAAGTGTGGATGGAGAGAAAAATTCTAAGAGGCTGGGTTTGGAATTAAATTCTTAATCATCCTCAGATGACTGAGAAGACAGGCATGTCATTAGGGGAAGTCTACAAGTTTGTGACAAGTGAAAAAATGGTTTTCAGCTTGTTTGTAAGTATCAAGCAATTTGCGTGTGTGTGTGTGTGTGTGTGTGTGTGTGTGTGTGTGTGTGTGTGTATACTACATTGTTGTATAATCTTTTGAGCACTATATGGTTGTATACTCTCTTGAACAGTTTACCCAAAGAAGTATATTATATTTTATTATAAATTACTTGTCAAAAAATGATAGTGTCTGGGTGGGAGAGACAACTCAATAGTTAAGACCTCTGCTCTTCCATAAGACTCGAGTCAGTTCCTAGCATTCATGCCCATTGGCTCATAACTGTCAGTAACTTTAGCTCCAGAAGATCTGATGCCCTTTTCAGGCCTCAGAGAGCACCTGCACATATGTAGCCTTCACACACACACATACACACACACACACACACACACACACACACACACACACACATCTTTTACAAAATGGTAGTATCTGAGGAATGAAGTTGTCATTTGCAGGAAAATATGAACTATTATAGGAAATATATAAGAGCCAGAAAGATAAATTGAATACTTTCTCTTATATTAGAATTTACATTTTTTTTTAAAAAAAAGTGATGGAAATAGAAAGGGAACTATTTAGGAAGAGCAACAGGTCCACTGAGGTGGATGGACAGGAGAAGGTTGTGAAGAAATGAACATGGTCAAAGTGTTTGATATACATCTATGAAGATTACATAATAAAATGATTATTTTGTACAATGAAGAGACATTAATGATAATTATAAAATGTGACCCTGTATAGATAGCAGGAATGGCACACAATTTTCATTATCTATGACCCCCTGCCTGATATCTCTGTGAAAGCTGTACTTATTGTACCAGACTAAAACAGATTAGTTTCTCCACCCTGGATTTCCAGGTCTGAATGATCAACCCAAAATGTTGATGGCAGGTTACTAATGGTAAATAAAGCATCTTTTATTATTTTACCAGGATCTTTTTTACAGCCTTTCAGTTTTCTAGGCCATTTATGTGTGTTGATAAGATTTTCATATATCCCTGTGAGATAAATTTTGTAATTTTTAATCCTTTTTTTTTCTGATAACCACTTAGGCCAAACAAATTGAAGTAAATGTCTTAGTGTCTGGCAGCCACATGTAATAGTGTGTCAGTGGTTCTGAGGCCCATCATTGTTTTGCTTGTTTCTGGCATGCATCATATTTGTCTTGAGGCTTCATAATATCCAGACAGTTGGATTCTCCTCCAGAGTTTCTGATTCATTAGGTCAGGGTGAGATACAAGACTTTCCAAATGGAGTTATTAGACATATGGGGGCTGTGTTTGGAGAGCCATGCCTCTTCAGGTTTGCCAGCAATCTGCCATTTACTGCAGCACTGTTCCATCTACAAAATTCATGCTCAAGAATTGTGCCGTAGCTAGAGAGATGGCTCAGTGGTTAAGAGCACTGTCTGGTCTTCCAGAGGTCTTGAGTTCAATTCCCAGCAACCACATGGTGGCTTACAACCATCTATCCCGGGATCTAATGCCCTCTTTTGGCATGCAGGTGTACATGTAGATAGAGCACTCATATACAGAAAATAAATAAATAAATCTTAAAAACAAATAATCATGTCATTGAGATAGAAATACCACCAAGAAAAATAAGAACAGCAACAAACAACAAAACCCTCATAATATTCTAAGCGAGTTTACAATTGTGTCGGCCTGCATCTGTAGCTACCCTGTGCTACAGGCTGGACATACCTCCTGCTGTGCTGCTTCTCCTCCACACAGGGCTTAAGCTTTCACTTCTGGTGATTTTCTTTGTTCTAGACCAAAATAGTCAGAATTTCTGAATTCTTTGGTTCTTAGAACTCTTTGGGGGTATAGGGTCATACCAGAAACTTTTCATTTAGATTGACGTCCTAATAGCCCATTGTTGGGCCCTCTAAAAGTTGAGTTCTGTGATTTTCCAAATCATGAGCACTTAGAACACTCGTTACTTTCCTCCTTTGTTTTAACTTTTTTCAAATTTGCTTATTTTGATTTTTAATAGGGATATTCACTCAGAGCCCAGTCTGTTCACCAACCCATGGGTGGGCTACAGATGTATGCAAGTATCTAGAGGAAGGAGCCTTTCTTCTTTGTCTTTGTTAAGGTCTGAGGCTAGGGTCCCTGCACAAAAGTATAGATTAACAAGAGAAAAATATATGATTTTTGGAAAATATTATATGTAAGTCTTTAGAAATGAAGACCAAGAGAACCTGAGAAACATACATGTTTTTATTCTGTTTAATGAATAATGGATAGTGCTGCAGAACTATGAGTTAAATGGAGTCATTAGTAACAATCTCAGGGGGTTAACAGCTTCTCAGTCAGATAAGCATGTTTCTCTTCCATAGGCACAGGAAGGGGCCCTCTGGAATGAGGTCTTCTTACCTATCATAGAGAATTCCTTTAAGTCCTACTTCAGGGGAATGTTGGAAAGAATTTCCTGCTTGTGTTTTTATCAAATGCCAAGGTATTATATTATGATGAAGTATGTCTTGAAATGTGTCACAACAAATATTATTTGAGCTTTCTCTATACTAGGCACTTGCTTGGTTATAGCTAGGACACAGTGGTATGCATGACTGGGGATCGTCCCTTTCACCAAGGAATTTTTGCTCTACTGAGGAAAGCACGTGAGACAAATGTGATCCATAAATGTCAATGGTGGTAGCCTGCTGAAAAGGAGAGGTACCTGTACAGTGCAAACACACAGATGGAGACCTGAGGATATTGGTATGGAGGAAAGATAGTTGGGAATAATGATTGAGCCAAAATCTGAAGGAAATTAAAAATTAACTAGTCCAAGTAGCTGGGGTGGAAGGAAGCACATGCAAGGCAGAGAAAAGCTGTGTGCAGAGGTCATGAAAAGAAAGAACATGGCATGATCTTACAACATAAGACTCTAAACCAGATATTCTTAACTCAACATCTATATATGTTTTAAACGATAATTTTCACAAAAGTAAAAATCATAATTCATACTGGTATAGAAAACATGTTTAAGATGATACCAACTCATGAGGCACTCAGACAAATACTAAGACCAGTATAAAGAGAATTCACACACACACACACACACACACACACACACACACACACACACACACACACAGAGAGAGAGAGAGAGAGAGAGAGAGAGAGAGAGAGAGGGGGGATTGGGGTGGGAGTGGGGGTGGGGGAAGATTATATATTTGAAGGGAATATGAAGGCAAAACTAGTTTCCCCAAAAGACAGGATAGACTTTGCTTGCCTACAAAGAAGATTACCTTACATGTATATCCCTTGGGCACAGTTATAAAATGAATCGGGAAATAATACCTGAAAACCAGGAGGTGGTCTCCTTTATATACAATGCATGCTTTCTCACAGAACCACATTCATTTTCTTCTCCTACAGAAACTTCAGTCATGAATACATTTTTGAAGTTTACAGCTAGTTCGATTTGATTTTAAATGGGTATAATACAAAGCTGTACAATTCATACTCTGCCTTGAATATATCCCACTATGTTGAACAGAATATCCAGCCAGTCATTCCCTATATATCCCTTTTATACTAGTCTGTACTGGCTGGTTTTGTGTCAACTTGACACAAGCTGGAATTATCACAGAGAAAGGAGCTTCAGGTGAGGAAATGCCTCCATTAGATCCAACTGTAAGGCATTTTCTCAATTAGTGATCAAAGAGGAGGGCCCCTCCTGGATGATACCATCTCTGGGCTGGTAGTCTTGGGTTCTATAAGAAAGCAAGCTGAGTAAGCCAGGGGAAGTAAGCCAGTAAGGAACAAGCCAGTACGCTAGCCCTCCATGGCCTCTGCAGCAGTTCCTGCTTCCTGACCTGCCTGAGTTCCAGTCCTGATTTCCTTTGGTGATGAACAGCAATGTGGAAGCGTAAGCTGAATAAACTTTTTCCTCTCCAACTTGTTTCTCAGTCATGATGTTTGTGTAGGAACAGAAAGCCTGACTAAGACACAGTCCAAAAGTGGCCTTGCCAAGAAGAGGTCTGGCCCAGCCTATAGAGAGGGTTGGCAAGGAAGAATTTCTTCAAGTTGTCAGTCACTTTGAACAGAGAATGATTATTTGGTCAATTAGT
Organism: Tokudaia tokunoshimensis; assembly: GCA_036184795.1. Taxonomy (NCBI): domain Eukaryota; kingdom Metazoa; phylum Chordata; class Mammalia; order Rodentia; family Muridae; genus Tokudaia; species Tokudaia tokunoshimensis. Next base: position 105,555,316 of record BTHU01000011.1, on the reverse strand, counting down.
AAAATGACTGGCACTGAGGTATTTGAATTGATGATTTGCTTTAGTGAAATGTTAAAACAGCTTTGACAGGTACTACAACTCTTTAATTGGCACTCCCACTCAGGAGCCATGTGTTTAAAAGGTTCCTACTGTTAAATAGAAGGACTCACCCTTGTCTTCTGTTGTAAACTGTTGAGTATAGCCTCTGTTTTCTGTATCTATGCCATATTATATGTGGAGACAGAATTAGAATAGCACCTTCTAAGGTAGTCGCAGCGAACCAGAATTTAGCTGCAGCATCACACATGTTGGATTTAAAAAAGTAACTGGTTTTGATTGAGTTGTGTTATTATCCCCCAGTTACAGAGTCTCTTTCTTTTTTTAATTAGCATAAACTCATCTAAGTTCTCAAGAATGCTGTCTCTAAGTGATATTTCTGTCAGAAGCCTCTGGCCTGTGAGACAGTGCATAATACTTTAGATAGACAATGAGTACTTACAATGTAAGTAAGCTACCTGCAGGGAACAATGCCATTGGCATTCTTTCTTCTACAAATGTTCTTCTACAGATGTTAAAACTGTCTCTTAAAATATCTCAGTTTGTTTCCTTCTGCTTTCACCCCACCCTAGGTGAAAAAACTCTGAATCCTGTATAAGTTTTTGACTTTTATTTGGAAATTTATTTAACAGAAAGATGTAAAATAATTCCCAAGCCTGAAAAAAGCAAGTTTACTGTTTGCTAAATCCGGCTTCTAATAGTAAACAGCTCAGAAAACCTTCCATAATATTTATGAACAGTTTCTCAGTTTTATAACCAGATATTTCTGTTTTACTCTACAGTGGAGATAATCCCGGATCAACAAAAGAGGAGCCTTTTTTTTTTTGAGAATGAATAGACTGGACAGTTGAGTAGTGAACTGCATGATTACCAATCTTTCAAGTTCAGCTTTTATGTAAGGCAACTTTATAACTTCATCCATTCCAAAGAGACAAGCATTCAAGACCATAGGGAAAATAAAAGGCAGAAGAGAAATGTAGAGAAATCTTTGCAGACACTGGTTTCATTGCTACCTTGCTGAGTTAACCTACTTTAAGACTGCAGCCTAAGTTTTGAAAAGGCATCTCACTCTTCCCCACGGCAGTCAGTCTACACAAGTAGTGTGAGGACAAGATTACCTCTATTGTTCAAAACACACCGTGTCTTTCACTGTGTATTCTGTGCCATCCATTACAGATATTTTATTATGAACCCAAATTGCCAAGTAACAGTGATTAAAGCAAATAAGAAAATGAACCTTTAAGTCTTCTTGTGATTCAGAGTAATCAAGATAAAAATCCCAAAGCAATATCTGTACAAAGAAATAAACACTTCTTTGTTCCTCTAAATTCATAGGTCCATGTGTGGGGTTCTTAGTTGATGCTTGATTATGGCATGTTTCTTAAAGCACCAGTTTCTGAACATTTCTCTGGAAATGATATAGGAAAAAGTACAGATTCTTGGCTTTGTTCCTGCAATGAAGACAGGAGTATCTTGGAGCCAAGATAGGTGGGAATGTGTAGCTTCCTTAAATTGGATAATTGATACATTTAATGTCTGAACATCATTTTAATGTAAAAGCCTGATGTGTGGAATAAAAAGTGGGGAGGGAGTTAGGAAGAAAAGATGCAATACCCATGGCAGGTATGTGTTGTTAGTCAGACCTCTGTTCCTCATTGGGAAATACCCAAGGCACAGTTGTTCTCATCTTGACAACAAAATGTTTGGGAGCCTATACTCACAGAGAGGGTGTGGGCCCATACATGTCACATTTTGCACATCATTCTAAGGGCTTGGGTGATCCCTTGAAATACATTCATGGACATTGTTGGATGTTCCATGTGTCCCAGGATCCCTTCACTTGTTGGGAATATCTTAAAAGAGAAAAGGGATGTAGAAACCCCACTGAGTAAGGATGGCAAGAAAGCATTTGTATCCATGCCAGCTTGCTGTTGGCCCCTCTGTGCATGGAGCATGGCATTCCTTCAAATATTGGGGGCATTGACATAGAGACTATATGCTACTACCGCTGTGTGCAGTCAGTTGTGGGACGTCCTCTCTGCAGGCAAAAGAAAGGAGCATTTTCACAAACTTCTTTCTGTATACAGAAGTTCCCAGACACAAGCTACCTGATCTATTCCACTTTTCTTTATCCGTGATGCAGGCCAACTTCCTCTGTGTGCATTCAGTGGATCAAAAACTCCACCCAAACCAAATGGAAGAGATTAGTTCTATTTATATTGCAAATTATCATTACCTCTGACCACACGAGGAGAGGCACAATTATTTTTGAATTATTGATTAAACCACACCTTGGGACTGAACTAAAGCTAGAAAAGAACCTCCCCCTCCCTCTTAATGGTGATAGTACTGGGCAATTGTTCTTTGTCTAAAGGAAAAAAAAAGTAGCAATGTTGGATCTTTGTCTGGTATAGTAGGAGTTTCCCCAGCTGACTTCTTGTAAATCATCCAACCTTGATTGCAGTTGCTGAGAAGGGCTTGTCCCTGGGTCTTCTAATGGACAGCTAGGGTTTAATTACATATTGTTTTATGGTGTCTGGCAGTGCAATTCCCATCCCTGACATAGCTACAGAGATCTTTACAAATAAGCTTCATCTGTCTCTCTTCTCATTTGCTGAAAACCACTCATTCCTTTGATTCTTGTGGACCCTACTGATGATGCTTTGAACTTGTATCCAATGGTGCTATTTTGGAATACACACACACACATACACACACACACACACACACACACACACACACACACATACACACATACACAGTCACTTAAATGTCATTGACTATAAAGACACTTCTAAAGCAGTTAATGACATGAAAAAGGAGAGAGCATTTAAGGTTTTTGTGTCAGGGGCTCTGGTCTTTCCATTAGAGAAGAAACCCTATTTGAAGTGTGGAATAGGTAGCAAGGGTTGACTCCATTAAAGAGTAAGAGATAGAGTGCCCCAGCAAATGCAGCGACATGTTTTGTTAGACATTTCCATCTATTCGTAGTTGCTTGAAATAGATGCATATTCTTCAGATTGCTGTTGGTTTTTTGGTTTCTAATACCCAGTTCTGGAAGTGTGTGCCTTGGGAAACCCTGGCAATGTGAGCATTACAATAAAATCTGTGCCTTGTTAGACACATTGATGGTTCTGTTGAAAAGAAAATGCACAAAGTCAACAGTTGATTCTACTTCACTGTGACATTTGCATTTAATAAAGTCATGTTTACCATCATTTCTATAAAATCACAGTGAGCACCTAGCGTGCCACAGATGAGAATGCAAAATGAAAAGAGGGTTTCGTCAAGGGCACATAGGGTAGGACAATTATTATATTTTGTGTTTAAACAACTCGGATCTTGTCTCAGAGCTAGAATAGCTATAGTTCTTGGTCTGTGTCACACTGTCAACCTATGCTGGATGACCATTTGGTGTGCTTCGTTAGTTTCCTTTTGTCCATCCTGGTTCTGACAGGTTCTAGGGCAGTTCCTAAACACATTTTCTTAGCACATGCATGAGAACATAAAACAGGGCCCTGCTGGTAACCAGAACATAAACAGTGCTCAGAATATGGGGTGCACACAGTCACACAGTGACCCTACAGACAGGAAAAGCCCTTCTCTCCTGACTGCACTGACTTCTCGGAGCGAGTGCTGTTTGTGAGCCAGTCATTGCCTGTCTCAATATCCTAGGCCCTAGAAAAATTCCTGGTAATTCCCATCTCTAAGATGCTTCCTAGTGTAATGGTGCCACCTAATATCTTCTATGTTTCTGGTGACTTGTCACCTATGGACTTTGACACACAATATTAAAGTACACCAAGAAAGATAGGGTTTGTGAATAGTTACTTTCATAATCTTTGAAAATCTTGCCAATTCTCATCCAAGTGTGTCCCTTCACATTATATTTTCATCCACTGTGGAAAACTGGTCTACTTGACCCATTTTTGCAGACAAATTAAATGCATAAGACAGTCTGTGTATATATAGATATATCCTTTATAGCATATGGACAGTTTGTTTCTTTTCTTTAAAGGATATATGTTTATTCTATCTGTTGTCATATGGTGTTTCGACAGTTGAATGTGCTTAGCATAATTTCTTTTACATTTCTTGCCTGTAAAATGTAGCTGAAGAATCACAGCCTAGTGAATTTCTTACAGTTGTCCTTCCATTTTGAGTGTCCCCCAAGCTATGGTGACAAATGAGAATTGGCTCGTCTGAAAGTTCCCAAGGATAATAAGGTGTAAAGAGCTGCAAACACATGTATTAGTCATCAGTATATCAAAGAAATCCCCAAAGCAGATTTATAAGTTGTTTTGTGAGAGGAAACATTGACATGTCATTGGTGATTACAAATTATCAACTGATTATGTATTGTTTGTTGAATGAGCTATAGTACAGATAACATTGTGTGTGAAATTTGGTAAATGAATGAGTGAAGCAGAAGGGAAATGATACAGACATATTTCTTAAATAGCTGTTGAAGAAGGGTGTGTGTTATTTTATCAGATCTGTTTAAAACTCCTGCCTTCAAAGTTCCTTCTGCCCCTTCCGCTGCCGCCTGCCCTTTCTGCTGTGGCAGACTCTTGCCAGGTCTGCCACAATGAAGACACCATCTTCAGATACTTCATAAAGAACCAGCCAAACTCAGGGCATTAGGTAAGAACAGTCAAAGAAAATGCAAAATACAAAAAGCTCCTAACCCAAAACATCTAGGAAATCCATGGCACAATGAGAAGACCAAACCTAAGGATTATAGGTATAGAAGAGAGTAAAGATTTACAATTTAAAGAGCCAGTAAATATCTTCAACAAAATTATAGAAGAAAACTTCCTTAACCTAAAGAAAGAGATGTCCATGAACATACAAGAAGCCTACAGAACTCCAAACAGACTGGACCAGAACAGAAATACCTCCCGTCACATAATAATCAACACACCAAGTGCACTAAACAAAGAAAGAATATTAAAAGCAGTAAGAGAAAAAGGTCAAGTATCCTATAAAGGCAGGCCTAACCTAAAGAAAGAGATGTCCATGAACGTACAAGAAGCCTACAGAACTCCAAACAGACTGGACCAGAACAGAAATACCTCCCGTCACATAATAATCAACACACCAAGTGCACTAAACAAAGAAAGAATATTAAAAGCAGTAAGAGAAAAAGGTCAAGTATCCTATAAAGGCAGGCCTAACCTAAAGAAAGAGAAGGCCATGAATGTACAAGAAGCATGCAGAACTCCAAGCAGACTGGACCAGAACAAAAATTTCTCCCATCACATAAGAATCAAAATACCAAATGCACTAAACAAAGAAAGAATACTAAAAGCAGTAAGAGAAAAAGCTCAAGTAACATATAAAGGCAGACCTATCAGAATTACATTAGACTTCTCACCAGAAACTATGAAAGCTGGAAGATCCTGGGCAGATGTCATGCAGACCCTAAGAGAACATAAATGTCAGCCCAGGCTACTATACCCAGCAAAACTCTCGATTACTATAGACAGAGAAAACAAGACATTCCATGACAAAACCAAATTTACACAATATCTTTCCACAAACCCAGTTCTACAAAGAATAATAGGTGGAAAATATCCACACAAGGCTGGAAACTACACCCTAGAAAAAGCAAGAAAATAATCTTTCAACAATCACAAGAGAAGATAGCCACACAAACAGAGTTCCACCCTTAACAACGAAAATAACAGGAAGCAACAATCACTTTTCCTTAATATCTCTTAACATCAATGGATTCAATTCTCCAAAAAAAAAAAAAAAAGGCATAGACTAACAGACTGGATACATAAACAGGACCCAACATTTTGCTGCATTCACAAAACCCACCTTAGTAACAAAGACAGTTACTACCTCAGAGTCAAAGGTTGGATCACGATTTTCCAAGCAAATGATCCCAAGAAACAAGCTGGAGTAGCCGTTCTTATATTGAATAAAATTGACTTTCAAACAAAAGTTTTCAAAAAAATTAAGGAGGGACACTTCATACTGGTCAAAGGAAAAATCTACAAGATGAACTCTCAAGTCTGAACATCTATGCTCCAAATGCAAGGGCACCCATATTCATAAAAGAAACTTTACTAAAGCTCATAGCACACATTGCACCCCACACAATAATAGTGGGAGACTTCAACACCCCACTCTCAACAATGGACAAATCATGGAAACGGAAACTAAACAGAGACACAGTGAAACTAACTGAAGTTATGGACCAAATGGATCTAACAGATATTTGTAGAACGTTCCATCCTAATGCAAAAGAATATACCTTCTTTCCAGCATATCATAGTACCTTTTCCAAAATTGACCATATAATTGGCCACAAAACAGGCCTCAACAGATACAGGAATACTGAAGTAATTCCATGCACCCTATCAGATCACCATGGTCTAAGACTGGTCTTAAGTTCAAACAAAAACAACGGAAAACACACATACACATGAACGTTGAACAAGGCTCTTCCCAATGATAGCTTGGTCAAGGAAGAAATAAGGAAAGAACTTAAAAGACTTTTTAGAATTTAATGAAAATGAGGACACATCATACCAGAGCTTATGGGACACAATGAACGCAGTGCTAAGAGGAAAACTCTTACCAAACCCGGACACTATTATGGATGACAAGAAGTGTGTGGTGAAGGAGCTCTAAGTGTCTCCAAAAAGAAAATGGAGAGAGCTTATACTAGTAGCTTGACAACACACTTGAAAGCTCTAGAACAGAAAAAAGCAAATACACCCAAGAGGAGTAGATGGCAGATAATAATCAAACTCAGGGCCGAAATCAACCAAATAGAAACAAAGGCAACTATACAAAGAATCAACAAAACCAGGGGCTGGTTCTTTGAGAAAATCAACAAGATAGATAAACCCTTAGCCAGACTAACCAAAGAGCACAGAGGTACTACCCAAATTAATAAAATCAGAAATGAAAAGGGAGACATAACAACAGAAACTGTGGAAATTCAAAAAATCATCAGATTCTACTATAAGAGCTTATATTCAATAAAATTGGAAAATTTAGACAAAATGGACAATTTTCTAGACATGTACCAGGTGCCAATGTTAAAACAGGATCAGATCAAACATCTAAATAGTCCTATAAGTCCTGAGGAAATCGAAGCAGTTGTTAATAGTCTCCCCCCCCCAAAAAAAAAAAAAAGAAAAAGAAAAAGAAAAAGCCAAGGACCACATGGGTTTAGTGGGGAATTCTATCAGATCTTCAAAGAAGAGCTAATACCAATATTCTTCAACCTATTCTATGAAATAGAAAGTCAAGGAATACAACCCAATTCATTCTATGAAGCCACAATAACACTTATACCTAAATCAAACAAAGAGCAAACAAGTAGAGAGAATTTCAGACCAATTTCCCTTATGAACATTGATGCAAAATACTCAACAAAATTCTGACCAATCGATTCCAAGAATGCATCAAAATGGTAATTCATCATGATCAAGTAGGCTTCATCCCAGGGATGAATGGATGGTTCAATATATGGAAATCCATCAATGTAATCCACTACAAAAACAATCTCAAAGAAAACAAAACACATGGTCATCTCATTAGATACTGAAAAAGCTTTTGAGAAAATTCAGCATCCCTTCATGTTAAAAGTCTTGGAGAGATCAGGAATTCAAGGCCCATACCTAACTATAGTGAAAGCAATATACTGCAAACAGGTAGCCAACATCAAACTAAATGGAGAGGAACTTGAGCAATTCCACTAAAATCGGGGACCAGACAAGGCTGCCCACTCTCTCCCTATCTATTCAATATAGTACTTGAAGTCCTAGCTAGAGCAATTAGAAAACAAAAGGAGGTCAAAGGTATACAAATTGGAAAGGAAGAAGTTAAAATATCTATTTGCAGATGATATGATTGTATCCTTAAGTGACCCCAAAAATTCCACCAGAGAACTCCTAAAGCTGATAAGCAACTTCAGCAAAATGGCTGGATATAAAATTAACTCAAACAAATCATTTGCCTTCTTCTACTCAAAGGAAGCTGAGAAAGAAATTAGGGAAATGACGCTCTTCACAATAGTTACAAATAATATTACATACCTTGGTGTGACTCTAACCAAGCAAGTGAAAAATTTGTATGACAAGAACTTCAAGCCTCTGAAGAAAGAAATCACAGAAGATCTCAGAAGATGGAAAGATCTTCCATGCTCATGGAATGGCAGGATTAATATAGTAAAAATGGCCATCTTGCATAAAGCAATCTACAGATTCAATGCAATCCCCATCAAAATTCCAAATCAATTCTTCATAGAGCTAGAAAGAGCAATCTGCAAATTCATTTGGAATAATAAAAAACCCAGGATAGCAAAAACTATTCTCCACAACAAAAGATCTCCTGGGGGAATTGCCATCCCTGACCTTAAGCTCTACTACAGAGCAATAGTGATAAAAACTGTATGGTATTGGTACAGAGACAGGCAGGAAGATCAATGGAACAGAATTGGAGACCCAGAAAGGAACCTGCTCACCCTATGGTCACTTGATTTTTGACAAAGGAGCTAAAAACATCCAGTGGAAAAAAGACAGCATTTTTAACAAATGGTGCTGGGTCAACTGGAGGTCAGCATGCAGAAAAATGCAAATTGACCAATTCTTATCTCCTTGTACAAAGTTCAAGTCCAAGTGGATCAAGGGCCTCCACATAAAACTAGATACACTGAAGCCTATAGAGGAGAAAGTGGGGAAGAATCTTGAACACATGGGCATAGGGGAAAATTTCCTGAATAGAACACCAATGGCTTATGCTCTAAGAACAAGAATCAACAAATGGGGCCTCATAAAACTGCAAAGCTTCTGTAAGGCAAAGGAAACTGTCAGTAGGACAAAACAGCTACCAACAAATTGGGAAAAGATCTTTACCAATCCTACATCTGATAGAGGGTTCATAACAATGTATACTAAGAAGTCAGGAAGTTAGACTCCAGGGAGTCAAATAACCCTATTAAAAATGGGATATATAGCTAAACAGAGAATTCTCAACTGAGGAAACTCGAATGGTTCTGAAGCACCTAAAGAAATGTTCAGCATCCATAGTTATCAGGGAAATGCAAATCAAAACAACACTGAGATTCCACCTCACACCAGTCAGAATGGCTAAGATGAAAAACTCAGGCGACAACAGATGCTGTCGAGGATCAGGAGAAAGAACACTTCTCCATTGCTGGTGGGATTACAAGTGATAAAACCACTCTGGAAATCACTTTGGTGGTTCCTCAGAAAATTAGACATAGTACTACCTGAGGACCCAGCATATACCCAGAAGATGTTCCAACATGTAATAGACACATGCTCCACTATGTTCATAGCAGCCTTATTTATAATAGCCAGAAGCTGAAAAGAACCCAGATATCCTTCATCAAAGGAATGGATACAGATATTGTGGTATATATACACAATAGTGTAGTATTCATCTATTAAAAACAATGAATTCATGAAATTCTTAGACAAATGGGTGGAACTAAAAAGTGTCATCCTGAATGAGGTAACCTAATCACAAAAGAACACACTGATAAGTGGATATTAGCCCCAAAACTCAAAATAAACAAGTTACAATTCACAAACCACAGTAAACTCAAGAAGAAGGTAGACCAAAGTGGGGGTTCTTTGGTTTTTCTGAGAAAGGGAACAAAATACTCAGAGGAGCAATTATGGAGACAAAATGTGGGGCAGAGATGAAAGGAAAGACCACCCAGAGACTGTCCTACCTGGGGATTCTTCGTATAAATAGTCACCAAACCCGGACACTATTATGGATGACAAGAAGTGTGTGGTGAAGGAGCCTGCTATGGTTGTCTCCAGAGGAGCCCTTCCAGGGCCTTACAGATACAGAGGCAGGTGCTAGCAGCCAATTGGACTGAGTGCAGGGTCCCCAATGGAGGAGTTGGAGGGAGGACTGGAGGAACTGAAGGGGTTTGCAGCCCCATGGGAAGAACAACGATGTCAGCCAACCAGATGCCCCAGGGCTCCCAGGGACTAAGCTATCAACCAAGGGGTACACATGGTTCCAGCCAAAAGTGTGGCAGAGGAATGCCTTGTCCTGCATCAGTGGGAGAAGAGGTCCTTGGTCCTATGAAGACTAGATAGATGCTCTAGCATGGGTAAATTGAGGGGAGGTAGGTGGGAGTGGGTTGGGTGGAGGGGCATATTCTTGGAGGCATGGGGAGGATGGGTTGGGGGTTTTCTGGGGGGGAGCAGAAACCGGCAAAGGGTATAACATTTGAAATGTAAATGATGAATATATTCAATAAAACAAAGCAAACAAACAAAAAAGAAAACAAACAAACAAAACCCCTCCTGCCTTAAGTACTTGTTCCTAAAGGACATATGGTAAGCCAAATAGACATGATTCCTGACTCAGAACCCGGAACCTCAGTAAAGCACATGCGGCAGACAGATGATGGCAATACTACTTAAGGACAGTTTTGATAAATGCTAAGCAGCAGCTCAGAGTGCCGTAGGAGAGGAGATTGACCTCTTCTAGGTGGGTATTTCTCCAAGGTCAGGTACTTGAGTGAGAAAGTGACTTTAAGTAGGCTTAAGGAATGGTGGTAGATATGTGGATGGATCATGGGTCTCTGAAACTATACCAAGATTCAGTTTTTAAGGATTATATCCTAGAAGAGCTCAGAGGAGCTCACTTAAGGAATGGTGGTAGATATGTGGATGGATCATGGGTCTCTGAAACTATACCAAGATTCAGTTTTTAAGGATTATATCCTAGGAGAGCTCAGAGGACTCAGTATTCAGTTATATGATTGGACATGATTTATTGCAGCTGAAGGGTACAAAGCAAAATCAGCAGTGGGAAAGGTGTATGTGGTGAAGCTCAGAGGATGCCAGGTGCAAGGTTGCAAGAGTCGTCTCCCAGTGGACCTAGGAGGATGCACCTAATTCCTTGAGTGCTGACAGGGAAGCTCATTAGAGGCTCTGCACAGAAGTTTTTGTTGTAGGCTACAAAGCTATCCTGTGCCTAATATGATCACAAATGCAGGGTCACAGACAGAAAGCGTCCTCTTAGTATGAACTCTGCTATCTGAACAATTAGATTAGGCCCCCCTTAATAGTTCTAGGAATGACAGGAGCCCTTTTATAATTCAGGGATCCCAGATGCTAGCCCCAAGTCATAAGATGGTAAGCTGTGGATGCTGTATTGTCTTCTCCAGGGCACATGGGCTTTCAAACACCTCAACACAGGAAAACAGGAGCTAATTGAGTGACAGAGATATGGGAGGATCTTGTTTGTTAATAGACTTTAGGGCATGGAGGCCCATGCCTTCCAGTCTCTGTGAGAGATCTCTTATTAAACAGAGAAGGTGGTGGTGCATGTGGTGGTGCATGCCTGTATATCTGGTACTTTGGAACACTGCTGAAAGTTCTGGGATAGATGGGGCTAAATGGTGATGCTGGAGTGGAGTAAGGAAGAGAAAATGGTGAGGGAAAGAGGTGTGACAGGTGTTGATCAGGCATAGCAAGGGCTATATTTTGCTTAGCTCTGATGTTTTAAGTTCAGTTTAATTAATTAATATAGTACCTATGTTAATTCAGTGAATTAATTTGACCACCTAAGAATTACTAGGGTGTTATCCAAGTCCTATATGAAGTGCAAAGGTAACAGCACAGGGAACCTTGGTATCTCTGGGCAGGATCTCCCATGCAATGGCAGTTGGTCTCCTAATCATCTCCTCACTTGGATGTTGAAAAGAATTGCTAGGAAGTGAAAGGAGCCAGCTGGTGCAAGTTTTGTCAGTGGCCATGAATGCTGCACTAAATGCAGTCTGCCATCACAGGGAGGCACTCATTGCCTCATTGCCTTAGAAGAATATTCAATGAGGCAGAGCTTCCTGGAGGGAGCGGAAATGAGGACAGGGACAGTGCCTGGGAGGATTGCCTTTGGCAGTGGCCTGGCAGGAGGAGAAGGCCTGTTGGGTCCTCCTTTTGAGGAGATCTGCATGTGGAAGGCCAGGCGTTGAGTCTTTATTTAAAAGGGAATAATAGGTGAACCATTGTTTCGGAGCTGGGAGTTGGCCTTATTTGAAAATGCTTTCAAAAGCTGTTTGACAAGAATGGGGAGGAGGCAGTGGTATCATTAAATAAGCTGGCAACTTTTGTAACCAGCTTTTTGGTTTTCACCTCTAGGGAGAGTCAATAAACTTTGATTCCCAGCATTAATGTAATTATTTTGATTTTTTTTCTGGCTCATTCGAGAGAAGGCTGCAAAACTGCAATATCAGATGGCCGCAAGCAATTCAGAAATCCCGTGTCCCCAAGGACACCCGCTGCTTTTCAGAAGTAGCAAGCAAGGGGGTGGAATAAATCATTTCCTCTGATCTTGTTAGTGTGGAGAATAGTGTGGGGAAGCAAGTGCATTGCAGGACCAGTGGTGACAGGCTGCTGTAGGCAGGGTGAGCAAAATAACAACATGCCCCTGCTTCTCGAAAAATATTTTTGTATATATATTTTTAAAATATTTGTGTGTGTGTGTGTGTGTGTGTGTGTGTGTGTGTGTGTGTGTATGTGTGTATGTGTGTGTGTGCGTATGGAGGCCAGAAGCTGACAATGTCAAGTATCCTCTGCTGTTTCTGTGGACCTTAGTTTTTTAAGGCAGGGTCTCACAGAATCTAGAGATACCTGGTGCAGCCAAACTGGGCAGCCATGCCCACGTTTTGGGTGCTAGGGACCTGACCTCAGCTCTCCAGGATGGCACAGCAAGAACTTTACCCACCAAGCCATCTCCCAGCCCTTGCAATCATCATTTTCATAGCACCACCAACACTGAGCTTACCTAGTGCTGTAAACATTGTTTTCTGGAAACAACTTCAATTGCTGGTTTAGGCTCTGATATTAGAATTTTAAAATTTCTTATTCAATATAGCTTTTCTTGAGCACATACTTTAAATTTTATTTTCTTTAGAGGCATCTGAAGAGATATCTATATTATTATATATCTACATAAAAAATCACCCATTAGACCCATCAAAGTCAAAAAGGAAACATACCCAAATGATTAGCTGTTTAGAAGTTTGGGGACACAGAAACCCACAATTACAACCTTTTTCAAACCAAATGTTTCCTTTCAGTGATTTGATTAACAAATGTATTATTTTCTACTTCACAAAATTGTATTTTTCTTATTGTAAAAAGCATGGATTGTCTTTATTTTACAGTTTCTCACATAATCTCGTGGCGCTCACATGCTCACCTAGGGTTTCCCTGTGTGCTTGGACATGTTAACGTTAAGACAATTGTTATCAGTTCATAGCATGGTATATTTTAGGTGATGTTAGCATTCACATTCTCCTTCTCACCAGGCCAACTAGTGTCACCAATGGCAGGGCTGCACTGTCTGTTCCACTAGACTGGAATGGCTGACTAACTGGTCACCGCAGCCTCTGTATTTCTAGCCTGTTTTCCAGAGTGATGTCATCTGACTTTATAAAATAAAACAGGCATCTTGTCTTTCCTTTATATCAGCCTTCTGCCCTTTAACATGCAGCTCCAATGCATGGGAGTAGCCTGCTTCTAGCTCCTCTCAAACACAGCTCCTTTACCATGAGAATAGAATGGATCTTGAAAGCATCCTTTCCTCTGCCTCCTTATACCTGCTATCTTACCCTCCTTTTTGCCAGGTAGTCTCATTTATTGTTCTAGGCAATTTTGCTTCTATTTTTGTGCCATAGACATATATATCTACATATATATATATTCACACACAAACACACATACATATATACATATACATATATGTTTTATATGTAACCTATGCACCATGAATGAGGGAAAACATGTAGTATTTGTCTTTCTGACACTGACTTTATTTCATACTGATACCCCAGTTGTACCTATTTTCCTGACAAACTAAATAATTTCCTTCTTCCTTATGGCTGCAAAACATTCCATTGCATGTATACATAAACCACACACTTGAAAATCAGTGTTAACTAGCCAGGTGCTTTCACCAGTTGCTGCCGCGTGTGTGACAGCTGGTTCTCTGGGTGCAGCTCTCTGTTCTCCTTCCCTTCACATTTTCTTCTAAGATGATGTTCCTCTGGCTCATAGTCTGCCTCTCTCCTTGTCCCTGACCCCTCCCTCACTTAGCTATCTCTACAGTTCCTCAGGTTTCAGGGGGAACATTCTGTGCTTCAAACTGGATCAAGTATTCTATCCCACCAGATTAGCGACCTGATTTTTACTAAAATGTATTTGGTATCCCATTTATTATCACAAAATGATCTTTGTGTCTGCTAGACACATAATTTAAGAAAATTGTGTAATTGAATTATAATTTTAAACAATGAAGGAAAGTGATTTATCAAGAATTTAAGTATTCTAATGTGAATCCTTAATTCAACTTTGCTTGAAGATGGAGTGACCAGTCAGATGCTTGTTGTGAACAAAACTTGGTTTAAGACAATAACATCAGGACCTGTTCCATGTACAGGATATAAGAAATGGAAGAAAAGGGATGAAGGGCACTGACTAAAGGTGACAAAGAGTAGCATATGTGATGAGGAAAAATGGAAAACTCTTAGAAGATGGGCTCTTGTGCTAAAAAGAATCCCACCATTAGAGGTGGACAACATTAGCAAGGGTCCCATTCCCGGGAGCTAGTTGGACTTACAAAGGGAGCTACAGAATAATTCCCTGTTAAGATAAGGGGTTGAGTGGTACTGGAAAACACAGGAAGAATGCATTTAATCTTGAAATCCTCCCTCAGGTTGAGGCATGCATTTGCCCTCCAGCTTTTCAAAAGTCCTCAGTAAACCCCTAGGGAATAGGGAATGGATTAGAGGAAGAAACAGTAATATAAACAGCCATAAAGAAGCTGTATGGGAGGGGTTTCTAGGGATGGCCTCAGTGTAAGATTGATAAACAAGAAGCAAGTCCTTAAAAGTAAGGAATTTTAATTGGTGATTTTTTTACTGAATAGATTTCTCATCATTGTGTTACAGACATCTAAAAATATATATATTATATAACTGGTACATATATTATTGGTACATATGTATGATTGGTACACACATATGCTTATATTGTATGTTAAATTTATTTCTGGGTTACATATTTGCATGTGACAGATAGGAATGAAGACTAATGCATTTGAGTTATATTTGTAGACTGGGTACCAAAAGCTCATTGTTGTCAGTGAAGTGATTTTCTGCAAGTGAGCAGCTCCTAAAGTGTTGAACAAAACAAAGTACATTATTCCTTCAGCTTATATGCCAGTTACAGTTTTTGAGAAATTCAGTGAGAACTTAAAATGTATAAAAAATACTTTGGGCTGTTATGTATACCACAATCACATTCTTTTTGTTGTTGTTGTTGTTTGCTTCATGACTGTCTAGTGGGACATTTGAAAGTCGTGGAAGGCAAAGGCTCATTTTCCATTGTGTAGGCCTGTCCTGCGCATTACAGAACACCCTGCATCCCAGGTGCCCTTCAGAAAATACTAGTTTTATTTCCCATTAGCAAGACAGTCACTAACCCTTCCCAAATAATAACCTAGGAAACAGTGAAATGCTAGCTGAACCCTACTATGGAGAGGGCCTCTCCTTTCCCTCCATACATTTGGGATGGTTGTAATTTGTTCTTTGTTTCTAATTTCTGAGAAATTGAAGGTTCCATGGCATTCAGGGGATGTCTGACTCCGCCATTGTATGATGGCTTGCATGTGGAAATGTTAAACATAAGGAGCACCTTTAAAAAGGATTTACCAAATAACATAAGGTCAGGGAGAACATATCAGGTTGTGTTGCTGCTACTTGGCAATCCATTGAATCAATCAGGGATGACACATACACAAGTTCTCAGTTTTCTTAGGATAGCCTTGGTTATGTACCTGCATCTTGCCCAGCTTACAATTGCTTTTAATTTTTCACAGTTTTTGTCAGTGTTTGTCATTTGAACAGAATTGTGGGTTTTATAATGACATTTTTGTTCAAGTATGTGATCTGTTCTTTGTCCATATTCATTCCCCATTACCCTCTCTAATTCTTTCTTCCCACACCTAGGAGCCTTCTTTCTTTTCTTAGTTTTTTTAATATCATGTAATATATACATATATACAAACATATACATCTGCACATATGTGTGCCTGTGCATGCCCATGCATAGCACAGCATTGAGTATTTGTCCTTCTGACTATGTCTTATTACACCTGATATAATGTTCTCCATCACTTGAGATGATGGTCTCAAATTCCACTAATTTTCTTGAAAATGACATAATTTTGTTCTTTTTATAGTTGAATAAAGCCCAGTGTATGCCACACATATCTTTAAGATATATTTGTCTAGTGATGGAACCTGCTTTGTAGGCATAGTAGGCAATGCAGCCAAGTCCATAACCATAACAGTGAAAAGAAATGACAATTTCCATGGCAACTTCATTCATAGTGAGCAAAAACGTGAGAAAACCTGAATGTCCTTCAAAGGACATGATTGTAGACAACTTGTAGAACTGTTGCATGCTGAATTCTAGTCAGCAATAACTGAATGAACAATGGATGTGGTATGGTGTGGGTTCCAGTACAAACATTATGAGCAAGAAACCACAACAGAACTCTACACTGCCTGGGGCCATTTATGTACAGTACCAGAGGCAGGAATTGTATTCAGTGGCAGTGCAATCCAGATGTATGCAGATGTCTATGTCATCACTCTTGTCTTCTGCATACTTTACTATATATAAATGATCTCTTTAAACCATCAGAAGTGTAGTGCAAAAGAAACTTCGTGTCCATTAAATGTACTATATGTACATTTAAAAATTAATTCAAATTGAGTGGCAATAATTACATCTTATTACATAAATTTTTGGTTAGTTTTCTTCATTTTTGCTTGTGCACAGGTTTAGAATAGTTTTAATTTTGGTAGTTTACTTTCCCTTTTATATTTTTTAAGAACATATTTAATGTTTATATATCATTGAACTTTTAAATCTGGAAAGCATTCTTACTACAGAAAAAGCATTTTTGGAGGAGTTTCTTTTGTTCACATATGAAGTTATATTGAAGAGGACCTTCACGTTAAAAACGTATCACAAGCCAGGTGTGGTATGGTGATGCTCTCTTTTAAACCCAGCACTAGGGAAACAGAGGCAAGCAGTTCTCTATGGGTTCAAGGTCAGTCTGGTTTACATAGCAAGTTTTATGTCATCCAAGGATACATACTGATACCCTGTCTCAAAAGCAAAACAAAAACAAACTCAAAACAGCAACAAGAGGAAGTTCTCAGCAGGACTGGTGAGATGGCTCATCAGGGCACTTTGCTGCCAAGCCTGAGCTGTGTCTGAACTCATAAGGTAGAAGCATAGAACTGAGCCCCAGGTCGTCACCTGCTCTCTCCACACCTTGATAAATAAATAAATGTAATTCAAGAAATAAGAAATTAATATGAATATGATAGGCAAAGATACAGATATAGCTAGAATCTAGAAGGGACTTATTTATAAAAATTTCCAAGAGTGAAAACAGGAATGGACTCCCCTGCAAATAAATGACATGTTCACACGACTGTTCTTACTTTGTTCTGCCCCTCAGTTTCATATCTTACTCATATCTGGGTTGACGCCATGGAGAAATCATTCTAGATCCATTGATGTAAACACTATATGTTTTTCTGCTTGAATCTCTTTTCCTTTCTGTGTTGGGGCCTGACCTGGGCCTTGTGCATGCTTGGCCTCTCCAAATCTCCATCCCTTTCTTATTCTCACAGATTATCCATGAAAGTTTCAGTATTGGGAAAGTGGGGAGTATTGTACAGCCTATAACTCATTACACACTGTTTTAATGCATATTAAAATTGGATCATGAGATCGTTTTTGGAGAACACTTGGTACTCTGACTTACCTTATATTGAGTCAACAGGACAGAAAAATATCATTTTTTTCCTAAAATGAAATGAAGTAGTCATGAAAGTAATGGAAAGGATACATAGTCTAAAACAAAGCAACATAATTTGCAGTGTGAATGGTGTGACTATGTGTTATCTCACTTAAGCTCCCCAGTAACATAATTGCCAATATTAAAGAATTTGTTTTGTTTTGCCATCTCAAGGGAACATTTTGCCTTGAGACTTAATTAATACACTCTTCTCTTAAGCATGTGTTCAAGACACAATGAGTATATCCTTAGATAACCTTCAGGAGTACCACATATTTCTGCAGTGTTTCATGAGGCAGAAAACAACAAAGAGCTCGGCACTCCTTGATCTGCTTAAGAGTAGAAGAGGAGAGTTTGTCGCAGTCATCTTTATTAGAAGCAGCTGTCAGTAAGGGATCTCCCCCATGGATGAAAACAAAAGGAGCTATAGAAGTCTGTGCATTAAGATAGCACCCACGAGGCATTAGGATAAATAAAAGTAGGTAATATTAATGATGCTCATTAACAGATGTCACTGCTGGGGATGCAGTAAATTCCATGCCAAAGAGTTTCATACATTACACTTTTCAAAACTGTCAGCTTTTCGACTTTGATGTATGTCCACGTGGATAGTTTTAATAAGCTCCCACACTCCATTCTTTGTATATATCCTGAAGAACCCTGGGAATTGCTGGTGGCGATGTCACAGAGACATTTCTGCCCAATGATTGTTGTTCTCAATCGATGAGTGAAGACTCAGATCATTGCATTCTCACTTACTCATGGTGGAATCATTTGTCTTAAGAATTAGTTTAAAAATATTGAATGACCAAGCACATTTTATTGTAGTTTATTTGAAAGTCTTCCACAGGCTGTGGCCTGTATAACTAATAGAATCATATATGCATAAATGCTTTTGATGTAGAAGACAAAATGTAGAATAATAGAGTGTCAAACTGTCATTTGCATGTGAGATCATAGATTTCATAGTCCGAATTAGGTTGTGTTCTTTTCCTTTTTGTCAAGTCATATTCTGATAACCATTTTGTGTGCTAAACCCTGTGATTATCCCAACACTTGGTAGTGGTAGGTTGTTAATTTCTATGTAAGAGAGAGTGCCCTAACAGTATCTAACAAAACATGAAATGTCAGGATCCACTTTTGCTTACATTTTGCTCTACTTCATTTTAGCAAGGTAATGCTGGGTTTAAGAGTTTTAGTGGTTTAGCATATGTTTCATTTTACAAATGGAATGATTTTACTCACCATTAGAACTATAAAGGATCAAGGAAAAAGTACTTTTTCTTGTTTATGTTGTTTTGATCTCTTGTAGAGAGTTGTCATCAGCATTTAGGGGTTAGTAGAAAGGACCAAATGAGACTTATGAACAGACAGGATTTACTTGTTCAGTGTTGAGGCTAATTATGGTACAGTAGTAGTACATACTGATGTTTAGGTAGGGAACAAAATAATTTAAAAGTTAAAGGCACATTGGTAAATTCACTAAAGCTATTAGAACTAATAAAGAGATTCAGCAGTGTGGCAAGATATAAGATCATTACACAAAAATCAACTTTATTTATGTATACAAAGAATGAACAGTTTCAAAATGAAATCAAGAAAACAGCCTCACTTATAATAGTAACAAATGAATAACATTCTTAGCAATAAAGTTAACAAAAAGGTATAAAACTTGTACACTTAAAACAAAAAAACAATAAGAGACAGTAAAACACATAAGTAAAAAGTAGGAGGTCCATGCTCATGTATTGAAAATCTAATATTGTTATTAATAGTGAAATAATGATCAAAATGATTGACTTACTCATAAAATCTCTAACCATAATTAATTCTTCTTGAAAGCTGTCATGTTGATCTTAATTGTACATATAATACAAAGGACCCAGAATAGCCCAACAATCAAAAGATGGATATCAGAATTGGAGGGTCTATCTTTCTGGTTTTAAAGTTTACTACAAAGCTATAGGCTATAGTATCAAGACTGTGTGGTATTAGCATTAGAATAGATCATCAAAATGGAATTGAGAGTTCAGAAATAGTTCTTGTGAAATGGCTTAGTGATTTCTGGGGCCCACATGGTAAGCAGAGAGAACCCAAGACCATATATCTTGGGTTTGATAGTACCCCAAATACCAAACATAGTTATTGTGTGACCTAGCAACCGCTTTCTGAAATGTTGCCACAAAAGTTAAAAGCATGCATCCACACAAAACTTACACATAAATATCTGCAGTGGAATTACTCATAGTAAGTTAACCTGAAAACAACACAGATTTCTCCCTGCTGTGAATGGGTGTGCAAAATAGAACATCTGATACAAAAGAGAATAAAGTATTCTAACAGCATGAACAAACATTGAAAATACTATGCTAAGTGAAAAATGCCAATTACAAATGGGTGTACATGGTGTGGTTTTCCTTATGTGACATGTCTAGAACACACAGACCCATGCACATTGTAGATTAGTAGATTAATAGGGCTAGGGTAATTCGAGAATGATATTGATGGTCATAGGTTTCCTTTCAGAATGATGAAAATATTATATAATTGACTGTGCATTCAATTGCTGTTGAGAGAATCTCTTGTAAGTATCACCTGTCATTAAAAATGCTTATGGCCGATGAGCTGAGGCAGGAAATAGGAGATGGGACATCTAGCATGGATAGAGAGAATTCTGGGATATAGAAAGGCAGGAGATTCCCCCCTCCCCTGGAATGCTGATGAGGTGGACATAAACAGTATAGAAGAAAGGAGAGATTTGCTTTAGGAACTCTTGAGTAGAGAGATGTAAGAAGACAAGGGGAGGAAAGCAGCTAAATAGCTGAACCCAGGTTAGAATAAAGGGGATAAATGATGAGCAAGTCAGAGAACAAGCCAGAGCTTATGGCCTAGGCATTATTAATAAATAATTAGTCTTAGAGCTGTCATTGTGATATTAGGGCCTGGGAGGAAAAACTTGATTTTGAAGTAACAGAACTCTTTTGAGTATACTTAAAGCCTAATGAAGCATCTAATTCAAATGGATGAGTTTATGGTGTATGTTTCATAAAAACAGTTAAAAGCACATTCTCTTCTAATAGAAAAGAAATATACATTTTCTATGTATCATGTTAATGTTACAATAATTACCTACACATATACTCTACCACTTAGAAAACAGTTTGGTTTCTCTTTTTAAAAACTCACAAAAATAGATCCATAAAAATTATAAGTGAAAAGTAATGGCAAGACCAAAGATAGTCAAAAGCTGGTGAGCTGTCTCTTCCGCAGCATCACACCTACAGAGGAATGCCAACCAACTAGTGGTCTCCCATTGTGTAACCATTTATCCCCAAACCAAACAGTGTACATGGCACTTGCATAGCATGCATGCGCTCTATGTATTCTATGCTATGTGCTTATAGAACATCATAAGCTGTTTTCTCTTCACCACTGTGACAAAACAGCTGAGCACATCAAGTTCTAGGGAGGAAAGCCTTGTTTTGACCAGATGTTTAGAGGCTAAAGCTCTGGCTGCTTGCCTCCAGATGTGACGTAATGGAATTTCATGAGAGGGAGCATGCAGTGGAGGAGAGATACTTGCCTCATGGTAACCCAGGCACTAAAAAAAAAGAGGAAGGGGCTAAGGTAAAAGTATAGGACATGCTGCCAATGTTTGAAATCCTTCTGAATTGTCCCTGCCTTCTGTAAGCTCCACCAACTCTGAGTTGTAACCTCAATATAGAACTGAGCCTTCAATGTAGTAACATAAGAGATATTTAAGATCCAAGTCATAATGTATCAATGCTTGTATATGGTATGAACAAATTTTAGAAATTTTATACCAATTTGATCTCATGACTACCAAGGCTCTCTTGTTTTTATGTATTGATTGATTAAATTTCTTGTAGTATATCTATATCTATATCTATAACTACATCTATCTATATCTATTTCTATATCTATTTCCATATCTATATCTATAATCTATATCTCTATCTTGATAGATATATAGTCAATATGTTTGTCAAAAACAATGAATTCACACACATACATACACACACACACAGAGAATAAAAATTTATCAAAAAGAATTGACCAGATACATTATAATTTAAAAAGAAGTTGGAGTGTTTTCCAACAGGCCTGTATCTAGTAAAGATATTATTGATTTTATTGTTTTGTGGGAAGTGAAGAGAAACAGACTGTATAGCTTAGAAACAAATGTGAAATGTATCGAAGTTCAACAAAGTTCTCTGAGTTGAGTTAAATGCAATTTTAAAATACATTTTAAGGCATGGAATCACTTGTGTTTGATAAGGTGATGGAAAGGGAGGTTTAATTTTACTATCTAAAAATGTCTTTTAAAATCATACTTGAGAGATTTAATTCCCCCTTTCCCAAATATGATCTTTGAAAGCCAATGGCCTAATTTAATGTCAACAGAAAGTACTGGTATGTTTGGATCATTTCTTTTACTATGGTATGGCTTGAGAAATCCCTAAGGAAAAACATGAACTAGTTTTCATTTTAAATATATTAAAAATATTATGCCATAAATATTATTTTCCTTCTTTTATGCATTGTGTGTGTGTGTCTGTGTGTGTGTTATATGTAAGTACATGTGTATGCACATGTGTTTGGAGGCCAAAGGACAGCCAGGGGAATGGCTCCTCAGGAGTTGGACACCTTGGTTTTGGGGACTGGGCCTCTCATTGGCCTGGACGTTGATGATTATGTTAGGGTGACTGGCTACCAAATCCCAGGATCTGCCTAGCTCTGCCTCTCTACTGCTGTGGTTTCATCTGTACACCATAAGCCCAGCTGGTTTTACATGGATTGGGGAGACTTTAACTTATTTCTCATTCTCAGTATCCAGTCCCGTCCTCAGGATAGTTTCCAGGAAAGGTACCCTTTAGTGGAAGAGAGTGAGAAGGAAAAAAACCCATTCTCTCCCCTTTTTCTGGTATCCCAGGCCTGTGGCCATAATGTAACTAGAGGGCATTTTTGGCTTAAACATTTCTGATCTCTAGCAAGGATGAGCCTACTCACAGGCCCAAGGACATTTCTGAATTTTAGCTTAGACAAAAACTGTCCACTTAGTGGGGTCTTCTTCCCCTAATCCAGTAGCCAATTTCTACCTGTTACCATCAGAAGTACAACAGAATAATTTGGGGCTGATCTGAGTGTCTTCCACCCACATGTTTACGGAGATCCCAGCAGCATTAGTGGTCCTAAGTGATGGTCAGGAGTCCCCACTACATGTCAACAATCCTGTGGGTGTCTAGAGATACTGTTGACCTGATTCTTCTGCATACATTCTCAGGAGCACATACCATTACATATGTTTCAAGATTACATAGTCCTTGCTGGTGGGGAGAAAAAGATAAAAGGTGGAAGTTTAATCATAAAACTTACTTTTGACCCAGCTGATGAAACTTAGCATCTGCGAGAAAAGGGAGCTGAAGACACAACTTGATATTTTCTATACTTAAGAGTGAAACCAAAATGGGAAAAAGATATAATCAGAGCCCACCACCATCCTATTTCAGCACAGCATGTAATTCTTAGGAAAAAAAAAAGTTGTTTTTGACTTTTTTTTTGTTTTTTGTTTTGTTTTTTAAAGGAGAAAGCATTTTAAGATAATGTGCCCACAAGCCACTTCTGTGAAATGCATGGAAGCTTGGCTTCTTCCTTAGAAATTGCTTTGCAATTGTGAAGATACAGAGAGAGCAGGCTCCAGGAGGTGCACTGATCTTGTGGGCCTCCCACCCCTTGGCTAAGATAATCTGCATGAAACATGAATAGTAATGAGGATACACTGTGGGCCCTCTGCCTACTCCTCACAGCCAGTCCCTGTTGCCTTGGAATAAAGTGCCAGTTGCCAGGGGTGGGATAAAAATTTGGTTGCTGCTTTTACGAAGTATCATTGTCAGGACAATGGGGGAAAGCTGTAGTGCCTTTGCATAAGTCAACTGATAGAGATGAAAGTGTCCTCTATTTCCGACTGAATTAGTAAAGCATGTGACCGCCCCCTCCAACGGGCCCCCAACCCTTGCAGAAACTGTAAAAAGGACCACTAAGCTACATCTAATGTGACAACTTCTGTGTTCTGTCTTTGAAACCAATTCTCCCTGCTTCAGTGGAGTAGCTGGGAGAGGGTGCTTGGCACTGACATTCAAATGAATGTATCAAATCTCTCTCTGGGCTACAGAATTTATTTATCTGATGTTGCCACAACAAATAGCTGAGAGGCTTTTGTCTGAATCACTTGTGGCTTTTCATATTCTGACTGTTAAATGAAAGAAACCGTCTATGAAGACTTTCCTTTGAAAGGAGAAGTCCATTGTGAGTGTCTTTGAAGCTCTGAAGTGAGTCCTTTCTAGTTGGATAAAGCGCCACAATAGGTAGAAGGAAGCAAAGACAGCCTTATAAATTTTCCTGTGAGCATGCTGGCCTATTGTTGTCTTTATTAAAATGATGCCTCCAAGTGGGTAGTCCTATTATGAGTGATATCTCCAGTCAGCTTGAAAGAAATCACCACAAACTTCATATGTTGACCTTAAAACAGATTAGGCCATCCTGAGAAATTTGAAAGGGGACGGTTTGTGGTGCTGAGTAGGTGGGTATGTTGAGTAAATACATTTTCAAATCTTAGACCTTGAAATTGGCAATTATATTAATAATAGTGTAGGATCTGTGTAGGAATGGCCCCTATAGACTCATGTGAGTGAATGCTTGGTCCATAGAGAATGGCACTATAAGGAGGTGTGACCTTATTGGAGGAAGTGTGTCACTGTGGAGGCAGGCTTTGAGGTCTCCTATGCTCAAGCTATATTCAGTGTGGTGCATAGTCTCCTGATGCCTACAGCTCAAGATGTAGCTCCTTCTCCAACACCATGTCTGCCTGGATATGGTCATGTTTCCTGCCATCACCATAATGGACTGAACCTCTGAACTGTATGTCAGCCCCAATGAAATGCTTTCCTCTGTAGGAGTTGTCTTGGTCATGGTGTCTCTTCACAACAATAAAACCCAAACTAAGACAAATGCAAGTGTGTTGACATCAACACATGTGTTCTTCCTATTCCTCCCAGAGAGCTTCCACTCAGATCCCATATGCACCAAGACTTAGGTGAGAATGGCACATACTTATTAGAGCACACTAACTAAAGCAAAAAGTGACACTTCCAAGTAATGAAGCTGCCTAGTGTCTCAGTGTAAAATACCCTACAGTCAGTTTCTAAGGAACTGGTATTGTATATATGTTTGAAATATTATTTTGTTTTGAATTTGTGTTTTCATTTTTTTCTGTGAGGGGGATGGATACTGAGGAAGGGCATTCTTCTAGACAAATAAGAAACCAATGAGACCTGTCAATGTACTGTCCGTAGGTTGTAGTCTCATATTGGATGTGTCTTTGTCTTCTTGCTTTCATTCAGTACTTGACCGCATGCTTGATATTTTCCATTTCTTCACCAGGTGTGCTGGTTACTAGGACACAGGCAGTTCCTGCCCTCCAGGACCTTACCTTCTTTCATTTGATCAAAGCTGTTTTGCTCTTCTTCTTTTGAACTGCTGGAGAGTAAACTATTCCAGCCTATATATATTTCTTTGTCATATTTTGAGTTGTTTATCCAGAGAAATTGTTGACCTTCGTAGATACAAGAGTAGTATGAAAAAGTCATTCTTTTGCAAAGAGAAATTTCTTTCAGCCCATGTCAGTAAACAGTAGATACAGGCACAGGCTTTTTCTATCTCATATCCTCCCTCTTGCTTTGGAAATGTCTACCCTCCTTCATTCCTTCCCTCCCTTCCCTCCTTCCCTCCCTCCCTCCTTCCCTCCCTCCCTCCTTCCTTCTTTCCTTCCTTCCTTCCTTCCTTCCTTCCTTCCTTCCTTCCTTCCTTCCTGTGTGTGTATATGTTATGTGCGATGTTTGTGCATATATCTTTCTTGTGTGTGGTGTGTGTCTGATGTATGTGTGTGTATGAGGTCTGTGCATATAGCTTTCTTATTTGTGAATATTGTATATGTATGATGTCTGTACATATATGTGTATGAGTGCAAGTGTTCATTTACCAAAGAGTACATACAGAAGTGAGAAGACAACCTTTGATGTTGGTCTTCACCCTCCACTTTGAGAAAAGGGTCTTTTGTTGTTGTTATTGCTGTTATTAGTAACTGTGTACACCATGCAGCTGACCTGTGAGCTTCCATCCATTCTCATGTCTCTGTCTCTTATCTTGGTAGATGACAGAAGCCTGCTCTTAAGTCTGGCTTTGCAAAGGTTTTGTGGATTCATACTCCTTGTTCTTGCAAAGTAAGCACTTTACCCATTGAACCATCTTCCCATAGGAAATATCTTTCTATATGAAGAAGAGATAGAAAGTCTAACAACTGTCTCAGACACGACCACAAGTGGTGTGACCTGGGAGAATGTATACTTCTGTACTTATGAGCCATCTCTCTTCATCCCTGAAGCTCAAAGCCTGATCCCAATATAATTCTTTACATAAAAATTTAGCCATCTTACATCTTTTGAGTCTCAGACCCTGCACCTCTTGGATGGTGTGGTTGATTTGAAAGAAAATGGCCCTATAGACTCATACTGGATGACACTGTAAGGAAGTGTGGCCTTGTTGTAATAGACAGTGGAGGAACTATGTCACTGGGTGAACTATGTCTCAGATGCTCAAGCCAGACCTTTCCTTCCTGTTGCCTGCTGATCCAGATGTAGAATTCTCAGCTACCTCTCCTACATGCTGCCATATTTCCTACCATAATGGTAATGGGGAAAACCTGTGAATTGTAAGCTAATCCCAATGAAATGTTTTCCTTTATAATAGTTGCTATGGTCATGATGTCTCTTCACAGAAATAGAATCCTAACTAAGACAGAAATTGTTACTAGGAGTAGGATATCACTGTGAAAGCTTGGACCATGTTTTTGTTTGGAGGAATGTGGACTTTGGGACTTTGGATTAGGAAAGCTGTGGACCACTTTAAGATATAGATATCTAGATATAGATGTAAATATATATCATATATGAAAGATATATATTTGAAATATATCTATATTTTATATATATGAAAAATAGAAGTAGAAAGGAGATACTTTATCAACTAGGATTATCTGAAAATTATAATTGCTGATTATATTTTTGATTATATATTTATTGCATTTTTAGATGCTCTTAGTTGATTAGGTATCTCTTTTCTATTTTTTTCTTACATTTTCATCTTTGTAGCTGAATTTGGGTTATGAGTTTATGGCCTGGGCTGTTTTTCATGTCCCAGTCCTCTTTCAGGCATACTGTTGATACCTTCTGAACATTCTCTCCCTCCTTCCCCCACACTTTATTCCTCCTTTTATTTATCTAACAGCAGCACCAAACCCTGAAGTCTAGTACTTAAGTTATGAATTGGGACTACTCTCTTAAATGCTACTGGGACTTGTAGTTTGTACCCTGTAGTTGTGAAAATGTTCTAATCAAGCCAGCTGCTATTGGCTATAGTAATGCACAGGAGACAGTATTCTTCCTCAAAGATTATTATTTCAAAGTGACATTTGGCCTGAGATGTGGCCAGGACACTATGTACTTCCTTAGACATTATATTGGGTGGCTTAGACAGGGAGATGGAGGTTTTATCATAGATATACTGCACAGAATTTTTAGGAGAACAATCTCTGTTATAACAGAAGCAGAAAATAGATTATGTCTTTATGTTTCCTATGTACCATGTACATATCCATGATTGTATGTAAAAGCAGCAGATCACTGTTGTAGTTGTAGTCATTATCACCACCATCATCATTACTACATCACTACCACCACCACCACTACCACCACCACCACAATCATAGCTGTTTTTTATTAAGCATAGACATCCCTTAAGATAGGCTCCATAATTATTTAGATTGTATAGATGGTCAAATAAGTTCAGAGTGTTACCACATGACACAAGGTGTGATAAAAGTCACAGTCAAGACTTGTCCTTTGCATGCTAGCAGCAGTGCTGGCTGCCCCTAAACTGTTTTCGACCTGTCCACACAATACCTCTTCTTGCCTTTTCTGATTTTGCTCTTCCTTGCACCAGGTCTTTATCCCTCTAAGTGCTTATGAATTAAGTACTCAGGTTATCGTTCACCTGTGAGTGAACACTGCCAATTTCTTAGTCTGTTTTCAGATACATTTCTAAAAGCAAATCTCAGGCTTTCAAGTGACTGTCTGAGGATGATAACTGATGTTGGATAGTGCTTCCTATTCAAATCCACTTAAAGTGCCAGCATTTCTTAAAGTGATGTGTAGCATAGAGCCTACTTAGAAGATTGTACTACCATGTATATATGAGCCAGGATTCACCATTTAGAAAGGAAATCACTCTTTATGCTTCAGCAAAATTTATGGAAGTGTCTATTATATGTATGTCCTGCTATTCAAATTCCTAAAAGAATTTCTAGGTATTTATTTACTTTTCTGACTTCTTATTCAAAGGATTTTAGGTAGTAATAACTATTTTTATTTGTCACTGAGAGCTAAAAATTCAAAGGCAGAATATTTATATGAAAGACAGTGATGTGAGACCTTGATTCTGGTTTTGATTGGATATCTATAAAAACCAGCACTCGTGATTTAAAGTCTAGAATCAGATAGTTCTAGCTTTGAATCTCTTTAATTTCTTGATTTTTAAACTAGGGATAATAAAAGATGGTCATTGTTGTGAGGGTTAACTGAGCTGAGTCCTAAATATCACTTAGCTTGGTGTCTGGTACCAAAAAGGTATTCAACATATATGATGGTGGTGGAGGTGGTGGTAGAGGTGCTGGTGGTGGTGGTGGTGGTGGTGGTGGAGGAGGAGGAGGAGGTGATGATGATGATGATGATAATGATTGATGATGGAGTTTCTTGTCATGGTAGGAGAAGTAAGGGTCCTCTCTGATTCATTTCCTGAAGTAAAATCTGACATGGATAGTAAATATATAAATTTGGTTAGTGAGGTGTGGGAAAAATGTGAGTATTCAAATGTTTGAAATTGGAGAGAGTCAGTGACAGCAGGGAGCAACAGACTTGAGCAAGCATCAGGACAAGACATTGGCAATTGGGTTTGGAACCAAAGCTTCTGTTCTAAACTCACATTATCTTACATGGTGGCCTTAACCTTTCCGAGTCTCAGCTTTCCTTGATGGAAATGATGATAGCAATACACACTTACCATATTGTTTCCTGAGTTTTAATGGAATTTAAAAGTTAACTTATTTGGACTGTTGTAGCGGCCTAGACCAGTAGGCCAGAAAACACACATTTGTTTCTTAGTTTGGAAGACTGGAGGTCCGAGTCTGAGGTGTTAGGAAGTCTGGTGTTTGGTGAAGACCAGCTTCCTTATTTGCAGATGCAAATTTCTTTCCTCATGACTTGTGAGAGCAGCAAGGTGAAAAAGAACCATCTGGGGCCCTTTTTATAAGGCATAAAATCTACCCTCCTTACCTAATTATGTCCCCAAAGCGCTGTATCCAAATTTTGTCATATTAGGGGTAGGAATTTTATATATAAATTGGGGAGCATAAACATTCAGTTCATAATAATATACTGATTTACAAAATCTTGGGTTTATTTTATATGGTCATCGATGGCACTGCAATAAAAATGTTGATATGAAGTTGCAACTGACACTTTACATAGGGTAGATGCTTACAGCTGAAGAGCATGTATTTTAAAATATTAATTCATTATTTATTATTATCCTCCTCCTCCTCTTCTTCCTCTTCTTCCTCCTCCTCCTCTTCCTCCTCCTCCTTCTTTTTCATATGCCATAGTGCAGAGCACATATCATGAGAACCTTACAGAGTGGGAGTGGATTCTCTCCTTGTACCTTTCTGTGGGTTCTGGGGATTGAACTCAAGTCAGCAAGATTTTGTGACAAGTGCCCTTACTCACTGAGTCCTGTTCCCATTCCTCTTTGTATACTTTTAAAGCTGCATCCCCCCTCAGTTGCTATCATGTTCTTGGAGACTCTAAAACAGTTACATAATCATCTTGAAGCCACGAGGTTAACTTGCTTTAGAGAACTCTCCTTGACTCTTGGATATTAAGCCTTGGCTACTGTTACTGACCTGGGATTAAGGCATGTTAAACATGCTAGACGGGACTGTAAACTTGAGAGTAGATGACAGCCATGTGTATTAACTCAGTCATCCTTAGAACAGTCTTGTAAACGAAGTCTGCATCTTATTTCCATCTTACATACTGAATCACAAGAGGTTAAGTGAGGTCTTAGAGTGGAAACACAACAAAGCAGACACAAGGCCGGGTGGTTCGGAGCTTATTTGTTCAGCTGAGTAGGGGTGGAGGGGGGAGAGAAAAAGTGGGGAGGGGGAGAGAAAGAGTGGGGAGGGGGAGAAAGAGTGGGGAGGAGAGAGAAAGAACAGATTGAACAGCAGCGCTGACAGGCTGGTGAGGAACAGGAGCGCTGAGAGACAGGGAGTGGTGTTTACTGAGGAACATCCTGATTCTTGAGACTTTCCACCTCTAGGTCTCCAACATCACCAGCTCTGAGAAGCATCTCTACATCCTCATGAATAAATTCTACTTTTCTGCTCAGTATAGTTCCATTGAAAGTCTATTACTGCAACCCAGGGTCTTGACAAAGTGTCCAAACTCCACTGCAATTTGGTACAAAAAATGATAATGGGTCATTCACAGTACTGTGCCTCCTGGGGTAGTTAGTTTAGTACAGGAGAAAAACTAGTACATGGTTTTGGAACTTAGAGTAACAGGAGCTCTTAAAATGGTAAGCATTGGTTGCTATAGAAACTTAGAGGTGTGACCTATACCCCCGTCCTCCCCCCCCCCACCACACCTAAAAGCAAAAGTAAATCAAGCAAAAGAAAGTGATTGGTAGTGTGTTAGGAACGTGGTTTGGGCAGCAAGAGGGGATATTGGTTCATCTAGAAAGAGCAGAAGCGTTTGGGTGATGGAGAATAGCTGGGAGAAAAGGCAGTCCAGGCAGAGAGAAGACTGAAGACCCGCGAAAACAGTAACTTAGAAAAGCAGCAATTCTGTGTGCCAGAGGAAGAGGAAGGTGGTAGCAGAGGCTGTGTAACTGAGCCCTTGGGTGAACCCTATGGAAAGGGTCTTCACTGCAATGGAGGTGAAAGGAACCTCCTCCTATAAGTTGGAGGTTTATCCATTGCTTGATTCCCTCCCTCCAACAGGAAAGAATTTACAGACTTTGAAACTGAGAAGATGACATTCTGACTACATTAAAGACAGATTTAGAACAGACCCAAACAAACACACACAGTGTCTCAACATCCAGGAGCACTGTTTTCAGTTTTGTACATGATTTTCCATTGGCCTCAAACATGCCTGTGTTTGTCCGTGCTCACAGCCCATCTACATATCATTTGCACGTCCTAATGGACCAACAGGGCTTGCTGTGTCTCCATGATGTCCTCTTATTATGGTAACAGCAGGATAATCTTACATTTGACAGCTCTTCTGAGAACTCATATGGTTCTGGGCGATGCATTTGCCTCTGATAAAACAAAACTATGCAAACTGGAGAGTCCTGCCTTTGAGCAACTCAGACCTGGTGTCATGGTCTCTGTAGAGGTATTTAGTAACACACATTTAAAAGTGTGAAGGTTTAGGATATATATTCAGAATTAGATGGGTATCCTGCAGCCCAGGCTACCTTGGCAGTCACAATATAGCCATGATGATCTTCTGTCTCTGCCTCCCAAGTGTGTATTCAGGTTTTTGAGGCTCCATCTTTGAGTCCTTCCTGTCTGTACTCATTGTCCTCCTTCCTGCAGCCCTCTGGAATGCTTCTGTGCTAATGCACCCTCCTGTTCACATAGTGTGCTCAGGCACACCTGGTATCTTGCCATGTCTATGCTTTGTAAACACATAAAAGAGTGTTTACACTCTTAAAGGCCATGAGCAGGCTTCAAACTGAGCTCTTGAGCTGACTTAATTTGGTTAGGAAACGTTATCTTGATTGTGGCCAGTGTCCTATAATCATTATTTTAATAATACAGGCCTCTTCAGTCTAAACTAATCATGAATCAGCTCCATTTTGGGGTGTTGTCATGGCACAGCCAGGCTGACCT
Source organism: Tokudaia tokunoshimensis (assembly GCA_036184795.1). Classification (NCBI taxonomy): domain Eukaryota; kingdom Metazoa; phylum Chordata; class Mammalia; order Rodentia; family Muridae; genus Tokudaia; species Tokudaia tokunoshimensis. Next base: position 105,523,290 of record BTHU01000011.1, on the reverse strand, counting down.
GAGTGTCTGTGGGCTGTGGAGTATGAGCATGTCTCTGTTCTTCCTTCCTCTGCTCCTCCATGGATTCTATCTGCGTCATTCTCTGTCCTTTCAGCTCCTGTGTTAAAGAAAATAGAATAATTGGTCAAAATTGCTCCTTAAATTAAATTTTGTCTCCTATCTCCAGCATAATAATGAGTCTCTAAATTAAAGATGCAGATAATCCTGCAATTGGATTTACATTTTGGCCTGTAATGAATTTAAGGTCTTTAAATTCCTTGGTTTTCCCCCTTATGGTGCTTTGTGTCAATGTAACTTAATTCCGTGGTATGGGCTTTTTTGTTGTTTTTATTCTAGATTCTCTGTTTAAAAGCTCTTCTTTTTTTTTTTCTGTTTCTCATTTTTGCATATTTTTCTGAAAAAAAACACTGATTAATTGATATATATATACATATAATTAAAGAATCTGATATATTAAAAATAAATATATAGAACAGTTCATGTAATGAACACATAGACAGGGAAATTAAATACAGGAATATTCTTTGGAAATCATATCTGGTTTTACTCTGTGTGTGTATATGCTCAGAGGCAAATGTGCAAGTGTGAGTTATTGATGCACTCTTAAAATATGTTGTTATCAAAGACAGATGTCATAACATCTTTTGTGTTCTCAGTTTCCTCCTCTATGTAACAGGTGACCAGTACTACTGAATACCTGAGCTTGCAGGGATATTACATTTATTGGTGTCTGCCAAATGCCTGGTGTATAAAACATGCTCCGTTACTACCTGTGGTTAATCATGGTTCAGAGGAATGTAAAGTTCTCTTTATGATTTCAGAGTTGAATTAAATCCTTAAGTTCAAGTCTTTACAAAGAGGCCCAAAGCATTGAAAGACAGTTGAGATCGTAGAAAGGAAATTCTCAAGCCTCTTTACCTTAACATTCCTTTTCTCTTCACCCAGATTATTAGTCTGAGTTGGCTCTGCCTGATTCATACCAATGCTAGCCATGCAACAGAGGCCCTTGCTAGCCATCACTACCACACCTCTGTGAAATTATCTCTCATTTCAGAAACAACTGCAAAATGAATTTTGTTGAAGTGATTTTTATAATGCTAGTTCTCCCTGATTTTTTTTTCTTTGCTGGTGTCAGGTCAAAAATAAATTCAGGATAAATGTGTAGCTGGTGCCTATTTGCATACCAAAGCACATGCTGGCCTCCAGCATTCTGAGTTGTTCTCACCTGCCCCCTATCCTGAACTTCTCCAGCTCATGGACTTTCCTCCCTAAGCTTGGTCATCTTTGCTCCCTCTTTCCTTTCTTCCTCTATTCCTTGTCACTACCCCTCCATGAGCCACACTTCTAGTCTATAGGCCATGTTTAGTCTACTACTTTTCCTGCTCTGGACTCTTCTAGATGCTTCAAGATGTTCTCCCCCACTATCTACAATAAAAACCTTCTCCTAAGTCCTACCTTGGGGCACATCATGTCTCACTTTATACACTCAGAGCCTTCTTTCTTGCTGAGAACCTGGTTGCCCAGGGCTGAAGAGGGGAGCTTGGAATTGTGGGAGACAAAATGCCCTCAGGAACTCTCACCAGATAAGCATGCAAACTCATGTATGAATGGTCCAGCCTTCCATAGTCAAGGAACTATGGAAGTCCAGCACAAATCAAGTTCTCTGTGTAAATGTGATAATTGTACCTTATGTGGAGCTTTATCCTCCAGGTGTGACATTGTCATTGCTATCTTGAAATGAGCCCACAGGAAACCCTCACAAGGCTGGGTGCACTAACTTAACCTATGTTGAAAAGGAGGGCTCTTGAGGCAGTGAAAAAGCTCCCTGGAGGTCTCTCCCCTTCCTGAGGATGTACAAATGGCTGTCGCTGTGGGTGGGAGACTTTTCTTGGTAGTAGTGGGGTAGCTGTAAGTTGCTCATGCACCTACAGGTATCCACAATTAAACTGGAGCACCAAGCTAGATTTGAATAGAATCTTTTTATGGGGGGGTGTCATTGATATTTTACTAGAGGTGAGTAAATATTTATTTATGTTCCCCATAGGAACAGTAGGACATCTGGTGTTGGCTTTCACCTCTAAAGTTCTTTGTCTTCTGTAGACCCTTGTCCTGGATCATTTCCTCTGGCTTAGAGAAGAAGCCAGGCTCCTTTTGTTCTTGATCCTGTCCCCTCTCTGCCCTTTGAGTCCAGGTCATCCTATCCTGTCTCTAATTACACTATACCTCTAATGTAGACTGCTTGGTTCATAGTAGCAGTTGAAAAAACATTTCATGAGTGAGCAAGAGTATGAGTTATTTCTATTTTCCAGCATGCTTTCTGATTCCTTCCTAGTGTTCAATAGCTATCTGATAGGTTGTCATTTTAGCCTCTCTCTCTCTCTCTCTCTCTCTCTCTCTCTAAGTTCTGAGGTTTTTCACTTTGGAAATAGAGATCATCACCTTAGTTTCTGAGCCTACCTCTTGCTCTTTTGAACTCTCCTTACTTGGTTTCTTAAAATCTCTGTCTCTCTGTCTGTCTCTGTCTCTCTGTCTCTCTGTCTCTCTGTCTCTCTCTCTCTCTCTCTCTCTCTCTCTCTCTCTTTCTGTGTGTGTGTGTGTGTGCACGTGTTTGTGTGTGTTTCTCTCTGTTATTTTCTTGACTCAGAAACTTTCTCTCCTAATGTTCTTGTGGCTTACCCACAAGATTGGATTCTACATTTGGCTTTCTCTACGGCCCCATCTTTGACCCACACCTCTTTTGGAGCTGTATACTTATCTTGAGTAAAACAGCTATTCTCATCTCCTTAGTTTCATGGATATTTTCCAAATCTATAATATTCTATTTGACTCTCTTGAGATCTAAGCTCTTAGAAATCCATGTCTGGAAAGTCTGCAGATAATTCTAATTTATTGTGTTCAAGCTGGGATCAACCTCCGTCTCCCATTTGAACCCCTTCTACACCCTGTCCTACTCAATGATATTTCTATCTACCTGATATTCAAGTATGTAAGTATTTGTCTTTCACTGCTTTCAAGAAATAATTGTTGAGTTCCTATTGTGAACCAGCCACTGTGTTAGATGGAAAGAATGTACAGTCAGTAAAACAGGCATCATTGTACCTTCCAGTGATTTATAATGTGTTAACCGAAGTTGATACTAATTTGACTTATCACAAAAATATTAGAACCAGGACAAATGTTGTAAAGAAAAGAATAGGATGTCCTGTGAGTTATCACAGAAGGAACTAGCCTATCTTCAGGATTTGGGCAGTTTCCATTAGCAAATGGCATTTGATATGTGCTGGAGAGAATTCACCTGAATGAGTTAGAAGAGGGAAGTACTTCCTTCTTTATTGCTATGCACCCTAGTCACCAGATACCATCAAATCCACCTATTCTTCTACTTTATGTTCTCACTGAGGACCACTGCAATTTCCATTTCCACCCTAAAATTCCATGCTCATCTGCTAACTTTAAGTTCATGCAGAGTTCTTCAACAGAACACAATTGCATAACATTTTCTCCTACAAATAACTTAAAATTCTTAGCAGTTCCCCATGTTTCCATAGTCAAAACCTAACCCTCTGTCATGGTGCCAGAGACTTTCAAAGTCTGGCTTTCATCTGTCGCTCAACATCATGCTGTCTGTTCCCTGGCCACTATGGATTCTTTGTACTTGGCTGAAGACACCATGCCCTTGAAAACTTTTATGCTTTGTCTTTATTCATTACCAGCTTTGAATTCCTCTATCCTCCTTTTATATCTGGTCAGTTCCCACTGATCATCTTAGACTCTGCATAATTGTCAAGGACTTTCCTTGACCCATTATCTGTGTCCCCATAGATTTTATCTACAAGCTCCTTTCATCGAGCTCCCATATGTTTGCATTTTACTTTTTTGTTTGTCTAGAAAACGCGGGACCAAGATGGTTTTGGTATCACCTCTCTCTTCCCAGAGTTTGAAATATAGCTGGTATTAGGCAATATTGTCTATGTGCAAATAGGATAAGAGAGGCAAGACCTAAGTGCAGAGGAACTGAAAGAAACAAAAATCAAGACCCTTTCCAGTGATGAGACTTGTTGATTCCCAGCAGAGTTTGATCAAGGTATAAGGGTGACCCAGTCAAACTAATAATTTGGTGACTCATTAGTTGTCAAGTGAAACAACATATTGGACAGTTGCTGCTGTGGAGAAGCAGAGTGAAAAGTGGCACTCTTCTGGCTTCCACACCAAACCCAGCAAAAGGGAAGCCTTCAGATTGTTAGAGCCATCTAAGGTGAAGGCATTTTATTGGCCTCATTTTGCTTCCAAGAAAAAATGCCACCACAACCTCCATTGCCACATTCAACTGTTTCTTAACAACAAACACAATTCCTTCCTGGAAGAAAATTCTGCCAAATCCTGACTGTTTCAGCCTGTCAATTGTCCAGGGACTCTGGTACCTGACAGCTTCTGGTCAGTCCTACTGTTAATTCTGTTCTGATACTTAGGACAGGAAACTGGCATGTGTAAAGCTTTTATGCCCTATTATGCCACACAACTATAAAGTGTTCCCTTCCGTGCTTTTCCTATAAACATTTAACAAAGATCATGTCTGTGAAATGCATGTCAGGTAAAGATTCATATGTAGGTCTGCGCTCGTACATGTGACAGGCAAATAGCAGTGTCTAAGATTTCTTGGTACCTGGGCTGTATTAATGAGTTCAGGATTGATTGGTACCATTTTCCCCTGAACAAGGTTGTAAGGAATAGTTAGTTGTGAGTACATATGTGTGGGGAAGATGGGTGGAAAGGTTAAGAAGTTTTCAATAGGGAGAAGTTGCTTATAACTGTTGCTTGAGTGTTCTTCAAAAGGGAAGTAAGTAAAAACAACAAAAGAAAGATGGATGCCCATTTGACTCTGTGACCAGGGTTGGCAGCTTACAAATGCTGTGTGCTAAAAATGCACCTGACCATTAGTAGTTGCCAAGGGATAAAAATTTGGCTTATGAGATCAGCTGGACTTCTCAGCGATTTCTAAGTGGTATGAGTGCTGGAGGACCAAAAGCAGAAAGGGTGTGGTCCCCTTTCTTGGGGAAGTATTGCGTTTGTCAGGAATTATTTAGATCACTGTTATCCCTAAGGGTCAATGGAGATGACAGTTTTGGATTAGTCATTTGGAAAATTCTGACTTCATATCTTGAATCTACACATCTACCATGAGAACTTGACTGATTCTTTCAATGCTATAAAGTTCTATAAAGTATTTTCAAAGGTGTTTCCTTATGTCTTTTGTTTGAGAGTCTTACAGGACCGGGATCATTACTTGTTGCTTTAGTGATTAGAGTCATGGTACTGAGAGAGTTGTATGTTTTAATCCCCCTGCTGTCTGTGGTCCTTGGTCTTCCAATTCTTTTCCTATTCACACATCCAACGTCCTGCCTAGACAATCTTTTATGATATTTTTCTATATCTGCAGTCTTTATGCATTTTAAATTCCCCTTTTCTTATGCCTTTCCTATCTGGCTCTCATGTGTTAAATGTTGTGCGATGTACTCCTTTGTCTCATGCCCCCCACCAACTTAGAGAGGTGCAGAGAAAACTAACCATTTGTGTTTCTCAGCCTCACCATTATTCTCCCCAGTTTCTATAGACAGAGATTGTAGGAAACAACTCATGTGCTAAGGATGCAGAGACAGTGGGATACAGTGCATGCACTAAGGATGCAAACACAGTGGGAAGCAGTGCATGAGCTAAGGATGCAGAGACAGTACTAAGAATGGCTTTTGTGCTTGCCTTATTTAGAAATGAGCTCTGAATTCAGACCAGTTGACTCCTTAGGGAATTGTAAGGAAGAAGAATTGAGAATTTTACACAAAAGCAGATGGAACTCAGTTGAGGGTGCTTATTTATTTAAATTACATTTTAAGTCATGAAACTCATGAATGACAACACAGAGGTCAGGGGTCGCCTGACCCTGCAAATGGGAAAAACTTTTTTTTAAAAAAAAATCTTTTTGAGTAAAATTTTTTTTTTAAATATTTAGGTCAAAAGAGAAGACAACAAGTTTAGCTTAAAGATCAATTTTCATAGCTACTCTTAAATAGAGCAATAAGATATATGCTTTATATGAAGGAGATTGAAGGACAGAAAAGTTCAGTAGCTTTCTTAGAATCACAGAGCTAATTAGTGTTCAAGACAGAATTCAACTAGGTGTCATGTCTGACATCCTCATTCCAACTCCTACATTCTTACACAATCTGATCCCCACAAAAGTCCAATATTTCTTTCTAGTAAAGAGGGAATTAACATGAATTTGGGAAAGCATAAGAGAACATATATTAGAAGGTGATTTGTGTAAATGAAGATTTGATTCATACACCAAGTTAGGGACCAATATACTTTTTGTGAGGGGCCAGTTAATAAATGTTGTAGGCTTTGCAGGTCATATAGGCAACTTCCTCCTCTGGGTTCCTGAAGCATTTCTTTGCATCATTTTCTTCATGATGGCTATCCTGTGTTTTAGATTTTGTTATTGGATTCTCTCTTGCTGGACTGGGGACTTTTGAGACCTAGGCAATTCATGGCACCTCCAGCATACAACTTAGGATGGAGTGCTTAACAAATTTTTGTTCTCTGGGATTTCCAGAGTCTTATACTTCCTTCTTTATGCAATACTATTTCATTTGAATATTTTACAGTAAGCTTGTATTACTGTGCAATCAAGGGGAAAAGGTGAAGATACAGTGTTTTTGAATGACTAAGTGGATGAGTGAGTGATTAAGAATTCAGTGTTGCTAAGGAAATTCAGAAGCAAGGTATCATTTACTGAACAACCAAATCTCTGGTTTTCCAAGAAATATAACATTTCTCACACTTACTACTCTAATTTCTTCTTAGCATCTTGATGAAATGGAAAGGCATAGATAGGCCCAGAGTAGCCAGGATATCCATTACTTAAGACAGTCACCTCCTTATTCCACATTCTTGCCTCAAGCTGTGGAGTACTTGCTTCTCGATTTTGGTCTTGCTCATCTATCCCCAAATGATTTAAAGGCATCAAGAGCTTTTGATGTGGCTGAGCTCAAGTGCACTCTGCAGCTGCCATGCAGTCCTGTTCCTTATTCCCATGCAATCTCTCTCTGTTCACAGCAGTGTTGCTATCTCAGCTCACACAGAGCCAGAGCCCAAACAAACTCCAAAAGATGGTTTGCATTTAGATGCCACATCACCTGACAGTTTCCTCCCTGCTGATAACCATAATTGTTTCAACATTGGCAACCTCTTATTTAGCAATGACATGGTTTGCATGTTTACTCATTTGCCTGTCCTGGATTGAGACTGTCATGTCACAAGAAACAACATGTCACATAGAAACCCACACAACAGATCTGAAAAACACAAGGGCAGCAGAGATTCCCAGATCAGTATTTGATTGTAGAATGTCACAGTGTTTTTTCATTCCAGGGCATTGTTTATTCACAGTTACTGAGTGATGTGGCACTCTGAGGAAACTGCAGATCGTCTTGTATGGCATGATGCACATGATGCATACAATTCCCAGTGCCTGCCTGGGCCTCCTCTTGTGCCCACCTTCTGGTTTATGGGGCTGTAGCTATGGGAACATGTATCACGTCCATAAATGTCCATCACAGCAAATCTTTCAAGTGACTTTGAAGTGGAGCACTGGAGAGGAAGGAAAACAGGTAGCTGATAACACTGACTTCCCAGAATAAACATTGGCAATTGGGAAGTGTTTTTCTCTTCAAGCTAAGCATTTCCTTCTTGACCAGCTTGTATAGTGTATCAGTCTTTTCAATCTCTTTTTTTTATTAGATATTTGCTTTATTTACATTTCAAATGTTATCCCCTTTCCAAGTTACCCCTCCAAAAACCCCCTATCCCATCCCCCTCCCCCTGTTCACCCCCGCCCCAATTTTCTGACTTGCATTCCCCTATTCTGGGGAATCAAGCCTTCACAGGACCAATGGCCTCTCCTTTCACTGATGTCTGAAATGGTCATCTTCTGCTACATATGTAGCTGGAGCCATGGTCCCTCCATGTCTACTCTTTTGTTGGTGATTTAGTCCCTGGGAGTTCTGGGGGTACTGGTTGGTATATATTATTGTTCCTCCTGCAGGGCTACAAACCTCTTCAGCTCCTTGGGTCCTTTCTCCTGCTGCTCTATTGGGGTCCCTATGTTCACTCTATTGGTTGGCTGTGAGTCATGGGTATTTTGATCCACCTTCCAATAAGGACCAAAGTATCCACACTTTGGTCTTCCTTCTTCTTGAGCTTCAGGTGCTATGTGAGTTGTATCTTGGGTATTCCGAGATTCTGGGTTAATATCCACTTATCAGTGAGTGCATACTATGTGTGTTCTTTTGTGATTGGGTTATATCACTCAGGATGACATTTTCTAGTTCCATTCATTTGCATAAGAATTTCATGAATTCATTGTTTTTAATAACTGAGTAGTACTCCATTGTGTAAATATACCACATTTTCTGTATCCGTTCCTCTGTTGAGGGACATCTGGGTTTTTTCCAGTTTCTGGCTATTATAAATAAGGCTGCTATGAACATAGTGGAGCATGTGTCCTTATTACATGTTGGAGCATCTACTGGGTATATACTCAGGAGTGGTATAGCTAGGTCCTCAGGTAGTACCATGTCCAATTTTCTGAGGAACCACCAAACTGATTTCCAGAGTGGTTTTACCAGCTTGCAATCCCACCAGCAATGGAGGAGTGTTCCTCTTTCCCCACATCCTCTCCAGCATTTGCTGTCCCCTGAGTTTTTGATCTTGGCCATTCTGACTGGTGTGAGGTGGAGTCTCAGGGTTGTTTTGATTTGCATTTCCCTGATGATTAAGGATGTTGAACATTTAGTCTTTTAAATCTTAAAACTTTGGTTAAAATACCAGCAGTGCAAGGTTTGAAATCAACAAGCCAAAGAGGACTCACATGGTAGCAGCCTCCATGTTTTGGATGCTCATTTCTTTGGCACACTCAAATAGCACTCAACTAGAGCACACCTACATAAAACCATGTGTGCTGAGACACTGCCATGAGATTTGTGTGGCTAGTAGAATAATTACAAGTCTATTTTGGCTTTGAAGATGCTGTGGTCTGTACGTAGTTGGAAGTTATACAGTGTGGAGCAGAATGCCTACTTCCCTTGAATTTCTCCCATTTACCTAGCATTGTATTCAACTGTGTAATTTAGCCTCCTCAAATGTCTAAGAGACTTTTATTCTCTCATCATAATTGAACCTATAACTGAGTGTGGTGAGGTATGCCTTTCACCACAGCACTTGGGAGGGAGATGTAGGCAGATCTCTGTAAGTTTCAGGCCAGTCTAGGCTAGATGGTAAGTGCCAGGACAGCCAAGACTAAATAACAAAATCCTGTCTCAAAATAAAGAAAAAAAAACCCAATAAATTCTTGGAAAACTAAATTTAATATGTAGTATCTTCCCATGCAGACTTTATTGTCCTAACAAAGCTCCTTTTGCAATCACAGCCTTTTAGATCATCTGCTATGTGTTTGGCAAAGGTGAAAAATATAAAGATATATTTTTTAAAAAAAATAATTTTAAAAATGTATTTATTTGTTTTTATGTGTATTGGTATCTTAGGTATTATGTAAGTCTGTACACCATGTCTATGTAGTACCTGCAGAAACCAGAAGAGGGTATCAGATTCCCTGGATTTGAATTTATAGACAGTTGTGAGTTGCCATGTGCTGGTAATAAAGCCCAGTCCTCTTGAGGAGCAGCAGGTGTGCACAATCACCCCAGCCCTCTCTTTAGCCCCTAAAGAGGTATTTTCTACAAATCTTGCTGAATACTTAGGGTCTTCATTTTCTGTTCATTTTCAAGTAACTGATCCCTTGTTTGTTGTGATCACTCAAGAAGGATTTTATGTGTATATTCATTGATTATTTTGGTGTATATATTCATATTTTTGTGCCTGTTTGTGTCTGTAGGTATGGGTGCATTATGCCTCAGCACATGTGTGGAGGTCAGAAGACAAGTTTTGGGGTTGGTCCTTGTATTTCAGCTTCTTTGAGTTGCACTCTCTTAGCTGTTATGGTAGTCTAGCTAGCTGTGGACTTCTAGAGATTCTCTGGTCTCTACCTCCATTCCGCTTAGGACACACAGGCGTTATACATACTGGTGCCCCTGCAGCTGGCTTTTAAGTGGGTTTCAGGGATACAAACTGAAACTGTCAGGCTTGAGCAGGGAGAATTTTTACCCACCACAACCTCTCCCCAGTCCTTCATGGTATTTTACTTATTAACTTTTTCATATTAAGCATTTATTTATTTATTTATTGACACGTAGAAGTTTGAGGTACTTATTTCACCTACAGGTCTTCTATGTCAACTTTTTCTGAGGCAATTATATTGGGTCATATCTCAGCTAAGTGGAAGAACAAAATATTCTGCTTTATGTCAGGCAGGGTCTTGATTGATTTGCCACACCGCCTCCCTTGTGACTTGAGGCTGTGTCGTCAGTGTCTGTCATTTCATCACTGTAGAGGACTGTGTTTGGTCTGCCTTTTTCTGTCTTGCTGGCCTCAGTTAGTTGTCTATGCACAAGCCAAGGCCTCTCATTTCCCCCTGAGAAGGAACCATCAGGGTTCCAGGTCACCCCCACTGCCACCCAGCCCAGGGCTCTGCCTTCACCTACTCTGTGTTGGCTACTTGCCTCCAGGGTCACGGCTGCGATCTGTCCCCCTTTGATGCTTTTCCCTGTGTTTCTATCAGTTCAGAAACCTAGTTCCCTGGAACTTGGAGGAGAACTTTTTCCTTCACCTTGCTCAGGTCTAGAGCCAGCTGATGTGCTGTGTGAGCTCAGAGCTCGTTCCCTCCTATCTCCTCCTGCCTCACCCATTCCCAGCTCTGTGGCTTCCCACAGTGCCCATCATCCTCTCACATGCTAAATATTTCACTAGTTAATTTTATTTTATTGTGTCTCTTCCTGAATTAAAGAGAAGTCACAGAAGATGTGAAGATAAGCCTTTTGTTTTTGTATTTTGTCTAGATCACTGCTGGTTCCCACTGCTCACAATGGTATTTGACTGAAGTCAGTCTGATAAATATTTGACCAAAGATGAAGTGAAGATGTAGCTGTGATACTCATGCATACCATAAATGTCACATTCAACTCTTGGGACATTATGGAGTTTAATGATTTACTCATTCAATAACTACTTCTTGAGTTCTTGATCTATGGCAAATTACAAGCAGTGCCTTCAAGTATAGTGGCCCTCCTGGAGTTTACTATTTAAATGGAGAGACTACCGCTATGAAACATAAATAAGTGTGTAATGATCCAGGGCTTCCCTCGTGGCCTGTGAGCTGAGACAACAGGGAACCTGCATCAGAGGAATTGTTATGAGTGGGGCCGGGAGTAAGGGTGGAGGCAGGCAGCACACTACTGAATCTATAGATCCTAAGGCTCTGCATATGACTTTGAAGAACCTGTGGTTTTCACACTTATATGAGAATCAGCTCCAGAAACATGAAAACTGGTTCTTTGATCCCACCTGGAGAATCTCTGCTTCGCTAGGCCTGGGGTAGGCCCTGGCTTCCATGTGTCTGTGCCGCTGTTGCTGGCCCAGGGGCCATAGTTTGGGAGTCAATGGGATATAGTGTGAGAGGCATCACTTTAAATAACAGTGAGGGCTTGTTCTGGGGCATGGACCCTGGAAGGGCTTCAGTTTCAGAAGAGAAGACCATCCTCAAATGTCAAGGGAAACTGGAGTGGGCATGGGAGCTAGAGAGAATGTCTTACTCACCCCACAGACATATCCACAGAGTTGAAAGCTCAATCCATTCATTACTGTTATTTTTCTTGGGAGAAATCAAAGCTGTTTGGCCTGCAATGTTAAAAGTTTTGCTCTTCTGGAGTCAGGTAGAACAGGGTTTAATCTCTCATACTTCCACTTTGGAGTTTGAACAGACACATAGCTCCAGTAATGTAAGGATGGGTGAGCATTTTCTTTGGATGGAAGCCTGTTCTACAAAAATGGTACTTTTCTCTCTCTGTATACATGTTGGGGGGAGTAAATGTCTGCATGTATATGTACATGTTGGTATGAGTGTATATGTGTATATATGTACAAACTGATATAAATAAATGCATGTATATAGTATATGTATGTAATTGGCATGCGTATATGAACGTACTTGTGTGTTCTTGTACCTTCATGTAGAGGTCAGAAGTTGGCTTCAGGTGACAGCAGCCACCATTTTGTTGCTGTTGTTTGTTTTGAGACAGGGTTTTTGATAGGCCTGAGATTGCCAAGTCACAGATCTCTAGGCCTCCCACTTCCTTCGCAACTCTGGGACTACAAACCCAAGTCACCATGACAAGCTTTGTATCTATGCTCATGAACTCTAACTCTGGTCCTCGTGTTTGCTCAGCAAGCTTCTGACTAACTGGGCATTCTGCTCTTCCCCAGGAAGGTCATAGTCTAAATTGGAATATTTGGCACACCTTTATTTAGTCTAAACATGACAGGTTCATTGCTCACACCTTAATTTGACAGGGGTGTCATTTACCAGAAAGACTTTTTTGTAAACTTTAGAAAATAGTACCCAATTGGAGCCAACTATTGAAGGTCAATGATTTGACTTCAACTGTTAAGGGGTCATTGCATCTGGATTCATGCTGATTGCTTATAGATGTGCTGCCTACCCATTTGGTTACTGAGGACTCTTTCCTGAGAGTTGCTATGTATTTGTAGGAAAATCTTAGTTAAAAACACAAGAGTTCTTCCTTTCAAGCCGCATTTAATTGTAGACCCACTGACTCTTACATTTTCAAGTGTTCTATGATGAAAACAAGTCAGATTCAGTCTCCTTATAGTAAAAATGTTTTGATTGAATGGGGTTAAAATACAAATGTATTCATGTACTCAGATGTATTAATTTTTTTTTGCTCTTTGTTCTGTAAAGAATAACACTTCTTAAATAGAAAAAAATTCTTATTCTCACATCTAAAGTCTTTTCCCCGAAACAGTTTTTTCCAGTTTTTTGATTACTCCAAGGGGGGAAAACCTCTCTCCTTTGTATCACATTAACCTCATACTGTATTTATATTAAACAATATTCTTTGGAGAAAGAAAGGTTTGGTACTTAGTGAATTCGGCACCCCCTGCAGCCACTGCCGGCTGCTAATGCTCAGTGGAACCCAGCAGTCAGAACTGATGAAACATCAGCATGGTGGCTATGAAATAAAAAAGAAGTAATTGGGGACATGTTGGGAGCTGGCAAATGGAAAACACTAGCAGATGTGGTGCTGAGAGAGAAAAGAAAGCTTCAAAATTCACATTTGCCATGACAGCAACTGGCACAAATGCAGGATAGAAGATGCCACCCCATTCATCGAGAACGTGAACAAGAAATTGTGTCTCGTCTCCTTTGTAAAGTAATAAGCTAAGAAGAGAGTTGTCCAAGAATTAGGTGCTGTATGTGACCTGCAAGAGAGCCTGCTTTCTCTGAGAAGACAGGGTGTTGGTTCAAACTTTCAGGATTTTTCTACTTCAGAACCCACACCCTCCTGTTCACGGCAGCAAACAGATCTGCCCCTTCCCAAGGAATTCCTCCCATTTCATACAGGCAATACACGCAGGTGCAATCATGTAATCTGGCCCTTTGGTCTAAGAGTTAAGTGTGGGTTCTATGGTGCTCTGTAGACAAGGGCACAGGGACTCAGATTCTCTGAGGAGTTCAGGAAGCAATAAGATAATTTCTCCCTCCACCTGTAAAGTAAAATGCAAGCCAGAGGATATGTGCACTGAAGCGTTTAGGACTCCAGTCGACAGTTCCCTGTCAATTTCTCCTTCACCAGGCTGAGGACCCATTTTCCTCCCCCAGCCTTTAATTCTAGCTGTCCCTATGTTCTCCTCCTCATTCCTTTCTCTCCTCCCCTTTGCTACTTTTACCACTTGATCCTCCTGTTCCAACCTCTTCATCCATCCATAACTGTCTATTCTATTTTGCTTTTCTAACAAGATGCCCCTGGTCCTTGACTCTATACCTAAGCCCTGTGGTTCTATGTATTGTAGCTTGGTTATTAATGACTTAACCGCTATTTGAATTGTTTTCTCCTTAAAGAATTCTGTTTAGATATGTGTGTATGTGTGTATGTATTTATATTTGTTATTTATTTTTTTCAACTTTTTATTGACTCTTTATGAGTATCATATCATGTACCCCAGTTCCACTCATCTCACCCCCTTATATCCACCCTCCCCCTTGCAACCCTCCTTCCCAAAAGAAAATATAAAACAAACAAAAACAAAACAAACTAAAATCAAAAACAGCATAGAAAACATCTTGTAGAAGCTGTAGTGTGTCACAGTGTGTCCCACAGCACACTCCACTGTCTACACACACTCACATGCAAATGTCCTTTGCAATGAGTAATTGGTCTGATTCGAGGCCTCTGGCTTCTGCCACACCATCAATATGTGATCCTCCCTGGAACTCCTCTCTGCCATCCTGTTGTTGTCCTGTGTCATGGAGATCCTACAACTCTGGGTGTGAACTGGCCCTCTATGGCACTCCAACAGTTCATAGATGATGTAGCTTTTGGGATGGGCAACTCAAAGTCTTGGGTCAGGGCCTACATGGTAGTTGAACTGGTCAGGCCGCTGACTCTCCCACATCTACACCACCATGGTGAGTTCTCCAGCACTATCCCAGCTAGCCCACCCAATGCCACCATTGGCAGGAGGCAGGGTCAGCTTTCCTGCTTTCATGCACTCTGGCCAGCTCACTGCACCCATGCCTCTAGAGCCAGCTCCACTGTGCTGCCAAGTGGAGGGTCAGGGCCCACTTTCCCCAGTACTATAGCAGGGAAGGGGCTGGGACAGCTCTCTTGCTCTCAGACCCTTGGTGCTAGCCTGTGGTGCCTTCACCACCAGGGCTAGCTTTACTGTGCTGTCCAGGCAAGATGCACTTTTAGCAGGTGAGAGGTGGAGTGCCATAGCCAGTGAGGGGCAGGGCCAGTTATGCACAGCCCTTGGACATCAATGTGGTTTTAGGCAGCTTTCTTAGGCTAGCGATATCTGCGTAGTCTCTAGTGATAATATGAGCCATGGACATAGACAGTGACCCCTGTTCCTGCATGGCCATGGACCCAGATATGGCCCTCAGTGGCAGCATGGGCTGGGACCTCACTGTGGCCCTGCGTGGCAAAGCTGGCTACTCACCACAGGCTATTCCTCTCCACCCTCACATCTCCAGTTCTATTTCTTTTTATAATACTCGAGCTGTTCTACTTCTCTTTCTCTCCCATCTGTCCACTACACACTTGCACTTTGTAGTGACATTGGCTGCAGATAGCCTCTGGGTGACTTCTTCTGCCCATGCCACATGACATAGCTTCATGCAGGCCTTCTGGGTGTCTACAGCCTGCCTGTGTGGTTTGTAGGTCTTGGATGTCTTCCTCCTCCTGGGCTGCGTTGCATGGCAACTGGCTGGTCTCTGCATGACCTCTACTTACCAGTGGTGTATGATGTACCTGCAGGTAGCTACTCCATTTTTTAATTGGGTCTTTTGTTTTGTTTGTCTTTTCTTTTGGTACTTAGTTTTCTTAGTTGTTTGTATATTTTAGATATTAGTCCTCTATCAGAGGAGGGTTGGTTAAAAAAATGTTCCCATTCTGTAGGCTACTGTTTTATTAGAACAATGGATGGTATCCTTTTGCTTACAGAAGCTATTCAGTTTCATGAGGTCCCATTTATTAACTGTTGATTTTAATGCTTGTGCTATTGGAGTTTTGTTCAGAACACTGTCTCCTATGCCAATACACTCAAAGCTATTCTGCAGTTTCTCTTCTATCAGGTTGAGTTTATCTGGGTTTAGGTTAAAGCCTTTGATCCACTTGGACTTGAGTTTCGTGTAGTATGACAAGTATGGATCTATTTGCATGCTTTTCCATGCAGTTATTCAGTTTGACCAGTCTCATTTATTGAAGATGCTGTCTTTTTCCCAGTGTGATTGCTGGACTCTATTCAAAATCAGGTGTTCTTAGTTATCTGGATTCACGTCTAGGTCTTCAATTTAATTCTATTGATCAACATGTCTGTTTATGTGCTAATACCATGCTGGTTTTATTACAATAGGTCTAGAATACAACTAAAAATCAGGGATGGTGATACCTTTAGCAGTTCTTTTTTTTTTTAATTTTAATTATTTTCTAAGTTTTTTAAATTTACATTCAAAATCATTTCCCCTTTCCCATTTCCTCTTTCCCCGAAAGTCCCATAAGCCCCCTTCCCTTCCTCGTTTCCCCATTAAATCCCCTCTCGCTTCTCTGTCCTGACATTCCCCTACATCCAGTCTTTCCAGGACCAGGGGTATCTCCTTCCATCTTCTTGGAAATCTATTGATATGGGAATTGTGTCTAGGGTATTCTGAGATTCTGGGTTAATATTCCCTTATCAGTGACTGCATACCATGTGTGTTCTTTTGTGATTGGGTTACCTCACTAAGGATGATACTTTCAAGTTCTGACCATTTGCCTAGGAATTTCGTGAATTCATTGTTTTTAATTGCAGAGTAGTATTCCATTGTGTAAATATACCATATCTTCTGAATCCATTCCTCTGTTGAGGGACATCTGGGTTCTTTCCAGCTTCCGGCTATTATAAATAAGGCTGCTATGAACATAGTGGAGCATGTGTCCTTATTGCATGCAGGTAAAGCCTCTGGGTATATGCCCAGGAGTGGGATAGCTGGATCCTCCGGAAGTGTCATGCCCAGTTTTCTGAGGAACCGCCAGACTGCTTTCCAGAGTGGTTGTATCAGCTTGCAATCCCACCAGCAGTGGAGGAGTGTTCCTCTTTCTATACATCCTCGCCAACAACTGCTGTCTCCTGTGTTTTTGATCTTAGCCATTCTGACTGGTGTGAGATGGAATCTCAGGGTTGTTTTGATTTGTATTTCCCTAATGACTAAGGATGATGAACATCTCTTTAGGTGCTTCTCAGCCATTAGATATTCTTCAGGTGAGAACTCTTTGTGGAGCTCTGTACCCCATTTTTTAATAGGGTTACTTTCCTCTCTGGAGTTTAACTTCTTGAGTTCTTTGTATATCTTGGATATTAGCCCTCTGTCGGATGTAAGGTTGGTAAAGATCATTTCCCAGTTAGTTGGTTGCCGCTTTGTCTTTTTGACGGTGTCTTTTGCCTTGCAAAAACTTCGTAATTTAATGAGGTCCCATTTGTCAATTCTTGATCTTAGAGCATAAGCTATTGGAGTTCTATTCAGGAAATTCTCCCCTGTGCCCATATGTTCAAGGTTCTTCCCTAGTTTCCTTTCTATTAGTTTCAGTGTGTCTGGTTTTATGTGGAGATCCTTGATTCACATGGAATTGAGCTTAGTGCAAGGAGATAAGAATGGGTCAATTTGCATTCTTCTGCATGTTGACCTCCAGCTGAGCCAGCACCATTTGTTGAAAAGGCTATCTTTTTTCCACTGGATGGTTTTAGCTCCTTTGTCAAAGATCAAGTGACCATAGGAGTGTGGATTCATTTCTGGGTCTTCAATTCTGTTCCATTGATCTACATGCCTGTCACTGTACCAATACCATGCAATTTTTAACACTATTGCTCTGTAGTACAGCTTGAGGTCCGGGATATTGTTTCCCCCAGAAGTTCTATTACTCTTGAGAATAGTTTTAGCTATCCTGGGTTTTCTGTTATTCCAGATGAATTTTTGAATTGCTCTATCTAACTCTATGAAGAATTGAGTTGGGATTTTGATGGGGATTGCATTGAATCTGTATATTGCTTCTGGCAAGATGGTCATTTTTACTATATTAATCCTGCCAATCCATGAGCATGGCAGATTTTTCCATCTTCTGAGGTCTTCTTAATTTCTTTCTTCAGAGACTTGAAGTTCTTGTCATACAGATCTTTCACTTGTTCGGTTAGAGTCACACCAAGATACTTTCTATTGTTTGTGGCTATCGTGAAGGGTATCATTTCTCTTATTTCTTCCTCAGCCTGCTTATCCTTTGAGTATAGGAAGGCTACTGACTTGCTTGAGTTGATTTTATATCTGGCCACTTTGCTGAAGTTGTTTATCAGCTGTAGGAGGTCTCTGGTGGAGTTCTTTGGGTCGCTTAAGTATACTATCATATCGTCTGCAAATAGTGATAGTTTGACTTCTTCCTTTCCAATTTGTATCCCTTTGACCTCCTTTTGTTGTCTAATTGCTCTAGCTAGAACTTCAAGTACTATATTGAAAAGATATGGAGAGAGAGGGCAGCCTTGACTAGTCCCTGATTTTAGTGGGATTGCTTCATGTTTCTCTCCATTTAGATTGATGTTGGCTACCAGTTTGCTGTAAATAGCTTTTACTATGTTTAGATATGGGCCTTGAATTCCTGATCTTTCCAAGACCTTTAGCATGAAAGGATGCTGAATTTTGTCAAATGCTTTCTCAGCATCTAATGAGATGACCATGTGGTTTTTTTCTTTGAGATTTTTTATGTAGTGGATTACATTAATGGACTTCCTTATATTGAACAATCCCTGCATCCCTGGGATGAAGCCTACTTGATCGTGGTGAATGATCATTTTGATGTTTTCTTGGATTCGGTTGGCAAGAATTTTATTGAGTATTTTTGCATCAATATTCATAAGAGAGATTGGCCTGGGATTCTCTTTCTTTGTCGGATCTTAGTGTGCTTTTGGTATTAGTGTAACTGTGGCTTCATAGAATGAGTTGGGTAGTGTTCCTTCTGTTTCTATTTTGTGGAATAGTTTGAAGAGTATTGGTGTTAGGTCTTCTTTGAAGATCTGATAGAATTCTGCACTAAAATCATTTGGACCTGTGCTTTTTTTGGTTGGAAGACTTCCAATGACAACTTCTATTTCTTCAGGGGTTATAGGATGGTTTAGATGGTCTATTTGATCCTAATTTAATTTTGGTATTTGGTATCTGTCAAGGAAATTGTCCATTTCCTCGAGATTTTCTAGTTATGTTGAATACAGGCTTTTGTAGTAGGATCTGAAGATTTTTTGAATTTCCTCAGTTTCTGTTGTTATCTCTCCCTTTTCGTTTCTGATTTTGTTAATTTGGATACTGTCTCTGTGCCCTCTGGCTAGTCTGGTTAAGGGCTTATCTATCTTGTTGATTTTCTCAAAGAACCAACTCCTAGTTTTGTTGATTCTTTGTATGGTTTTATTTGTTTCTACTTGATTGATTTCAGCCCTGACTTTGATGATTTCCTGCCTTCTACTCCTCTTGGGTGTATTTGCTTCTTTTTGTTCCAGGGCTTTCAGGTGTGCCATTAAGCTGCTAGTGTATGCTGTCTCCCGTTTCTTTTTGGCGGCACTCAGGGCTATGAATTTTCCTCTTAGCACTGCTTTCATTGTGTCCCATAAATTATGGTATGTTGTGCCTTCATTTTCATTAAATTTTAAAAAGTCTTTGATTTCTTTCTTTATTTCCTCCTTGACCAAGTTATCATTGAGTAGAGCATTGTTTAGCCTCCATGTGTATGTGGGTTTTCTGTTGTTTTTGTTGCCATTGAAGACCATCCTTTTTCCATAGTGATCTGATAGGAGGCATGGGATTAGTTCTATCTTCTTATATCTGTTGAGGTCTGATTTGTGATCAATTATATGGTTGATTTTAGAGAAGGTACCATGAGGTGCTGAGAAGAAGGTGTATTCTTTTGCTCTAGGATGAAATGTTATATATATATATATATGATGAAATGTTATATCTATCTATATATATATATATCTGTTAGTTCCATTTGGTCCAAGGCTTCAATTAGATTCACTGTGTCCCTGTTTAGTTTCTGCTTTCCTGAACGATCCATTTCATAGAGCGGGGTGTTGAAGACACCCACTACTATTGTGTGAGGTGTGATGTGTGCTTTGAGCTTTAGTAAAGTTTCTTTTACGAATGAGGGTGCCCTTGCATTTGGAGCATAGATATTCAGAATTGAGAGTTCTTCTTGGTGGATTTTTCCTTTGATCAGTATGTAGCGTCCTGTGTCTTTTTCGATGACTTTAGGTTGAAAGTCAATTTTATCTGATATTAGGATGGCTACTCCGGCTCGTTTCCTGGGACTGTTTGCTTGTAAAATTGTTTTCCAGCCTTTTACTCTGAGGTAGTATTTGTCTTTGACACTGAGGTGCGTTTCCTGCATGCAGCAAAATGCTGGGTCCTGTTTACGTATCCAGTCTGTTAGTCTATGTCTTTTTATTGGGGAATTGAGACCATTGATATTAAGAGAGATTAAGGAATAGTGATTATTGCCACCTGCCATTCTTGATGCTATCTTTATGTTTGAGTGGTTATCTACTTTTGGGTTTGATGCAAGAAGGTTACTATCTCATTTTTTCCAGGGTGTTGTTTCTCTCCTTGTATTGGTGGTTTCCACCTATTATCCTTTGCAGGGCTGGGTTTGTGGAAAGATATTGTGAATATTTGGTTTTATCATGGAATATCTTGGTCTCTCCATCTATGGTGATTGAGAGTTTTGCTGGGTATAGTAGTCTAGGCTGGCATTTGTGTTCTCTTAGTGTCTGCATGAGATCTTCCCAGGATCTTCTGGCTTTCATAGTCTCTGTTGAGAAGTCTGATGTGATTCGGAAAGGTCTTCCTTTGTATGTTACTTTGCCTTTTTCTCTTACTGCTTTTAATATTCTTTCTTTGTTTAGTACATTTGATGTTTTGATTATTATGTGACAGGAGGTATTTCTGTTCTGGTCCAGTCTGTTTGGAGTTCTGTATGCTTCTTGTACTTTCATCTGCATTTCTCTCTTTAGGTTAGGGAAGTTTTACTCCATAATTTTGTTGAAGATATTTACTGGCCCTTTAAATTGCAAATCTTCACTCTCATCTATACCTATAATCCTTAGGTTTGGTCTTCTCATTGTGTCCTGGATTTCCTGGATGTTTTGGGTTACACGTTTTTTGCATTTTGCATTTTCTTTGACTGTTGAGTTGATGCTTTCTATGGTATCTTCAGCACCTGAGATTCTTTCTTCCATCTCTTGTATTCTATTGTTGATGTTTGCATCTATGACTCCTGATTTCTTCCCAAGGTTTTCTATCTCTAAAGGTGTCTCCCTTTGTGATTTCTTAGTTGTTTCTACTTCCTTTTTTAGATCCTGGATGGATTTGCTCAGATCCTTCACTTGTTTGTTTGTATTTTCCTATATTTCTTTAAGGTATTTTTGTGTTTCCTCTTTCGGGATTTCTGCCTGTTGACCCAAGTTCTCCTTTATTTCTCTAAGTGATTTTTGTGTTTCCTCCTAATGGGCTTCCATCTGTTGATCCATCATCTCCTGCATTTCTTTAAGCAATTCTCGTGTTTCCTTTGTAAGGGCATCTATCCGTTGATTCATTTCTTTAAGCAATTTTTGTGTTGCCGCCCTATGGGCCTCCATCTGTTGACCCATATTCTTCTGCATTTCTTTATGGGATCTTCGTGATTCCTTTGAAAGTGCATCTACCCGTTGATTCATTTCTTTAAGTGATTTTTGTGTTGCCTCCTTGTGGGCCTCCATCTGTTGACCCATGTTCTCCTGCATTTCTCTAAGCGATTTTTGGTTTCCTTTGTAAGGGCTTCTAACCATTGATTCATGATCTCTTGTAATTCTTTTTGAGATTTATTTGTGTCCTTCTTGAAATCCTCTAACAGCATCATGAGAATGATTTTAAATCCAGATTTTGTCTTTCGGGTGTGGTGGGGTATCCAGGACTTGCTGCTGTTGGAGAGTTGGGTTCGGATGGTGCCATATTACTTTGATTTCTGTTAGTAACGTTCCTACGTTTGCCTTTTGCCATCTGGTTACCTCTGGTGTTAGTTGATCCTGCTGTCACTGGCTGTTGGTTGGACCTCCTGCGACCCTGCAAGGCTATTTCTGACCCTCCTGGATTACCAGGATTCCCCTGGCACAGATTTCTGGGGCCTGCCCTGCTCCTGAGTGACTTTGGAGCCCTGATGTGCCTTGCCCCAAGTGATGTTATATTGGGGAGTCCTTGCACATCCAAAGGCTCAGTGTAGTGGATTCCTGGAGCAGAGGTCGTCAAGGGGAGGCTGGTAGGCTCCGCCCTGTGCAGATGCGCTCTCTCCCAGAACTTGGAGGTTCCTCTGCAGGGCAGATGTCCCACAGCAGAGCTGGCGCGTAGGTGACCGCAGGTGCTCTTGGGATCAGGTAGCACACAAGCTGGCTGAGACTCAAGTGATATTATGCTTGATTGTCCCTGTCTCTGGAGGTTCGAGTTGCCCTGTTGCTGGAGCAAAGATGGCAGAGTGCACTCTGCACTCTCTCGGCGCAGACCACTCTGTAGGGCAAATGGCCTACAGCAGAGCTGGCGCCCAGATGGAAGTCCAACAGGCTGTGTTCCAAGTGATGTTATATTGGGGGGTCCCTGGGTACCTGTTTCCTCAGTGCAGTCAATCCCGGAACAGAGGTCGCCAAAGGGAAGCTGGTAGGCTCCTGCCCAGTGTGGGGGTGTGTGATCTCTCCCAGAGTGGGGGATCCTTTGCAAGGCAGAAGTCCCATAGCAGAGCTGGCACATCGGTTAATGCAGATCTGCCCAGCTCTTGGGAGCAGGGTACACACAAGCTGCCCGAGACCCAAGCGATATTATGCCTGTCTGTCCCTGAGCCTGGAGGTCCCAACTACCTTCATGCCAGAGCAAAGATGGTGGAGTGCACTCTGACTGTTTCAGTGCAGATCACTCTGCGGGGGAGATGTCCCACAGCAGAGCTGGTGCCCAGACTACAGCAGCGCTGTCCCACTCTTTGGCACAGATGGAAGCCCAACAGGCTGTATCCCAAGTGATGTTATATTGGTGGGAACCTGGGTACCTGTCTCCTCAGTGCATTCGATCCAGGAACAGAGGTCGCCCAGCAGTTCTTTTATTATTCAGGATTGCTTTAGCTATTCTGGGTTTTTGTGTTACCATATGAAACTGAATTGACTTTTCAAATTCTGTTAACAAGTGAGTTGAAATTTTGATAGAGATTGCATTGAATCTTTAGATTGCTTTTGGTAGACTGGCCATTTTTTTTAATTAATTATTTTACATGTCATATTTTATTCCTCCCCCACCCCTGCTGACTGTTTCACATTCCATGCCTCCTCCCCACCCCCTATTTCCACATGAATGTCCCCACTCTCCACTCCACCTGACCTCTAAACTCCCTGGGGCCTCCAGTCTCTTGAGGGTTAGGTGCTTTATCTCTGAATGAACACAGACCTAGAAGTCCTCTATTATATGTGTGTTGGGTGCCTCATATCAGCTGGTGTATGCTGCTTGTTTGGAGGTACAATGTTTGAGAGATCTCAGGGTCCAGATTAATTTAGACTCCAGGTCCTTCTACAGGGTTACCCTTCTCCTCAGCTTCTTTTAGCCTGTACAAGACAGTGGTGGTGCACGCCTTTAATCCCAGTACTTGGGAGGCAGAGGCAGACAGATTTCTGAGTTCAAGACCAGTCTGGTCTACAGAGTGAGTTCCAGGGCAGCTAGAAACTCTATACAGTGAAACCCTGTCTCTTAAAAATCAAAAAACCAAAACCAAAACAAACAAACAAAAAATCTGGCCTATTTTTACCATATTCATTCTTCTCATCCATGAACACAGAGATCTTCCCATCTTCTTAAATTCTTAGTTTTTATCATATAAATCTTTCACTTGCTTGGATAGAGTTGATATTTTCTGTTATTTGAATATACTGTAAAAGGTGTTGTTTCCCTGTTTTTTTTTATTAGTCCATTTGTCATTTGTGTATAGGAGGGCTACTTATTTTTTTAGTCATTCTTGTATCTAAGGTACTTTGCTGAAAATGTTTATCAGCTATAGGAGTTCCTTGCTGAAAATTTTAGGGTCATGTAGGTATACTGTTATGTCATCTACAAATAAATATACTTTGACTTCTTCCTTTCCAATTTGAATCTCTTTGTTCCCTTAGTGTTATTTTAATACTTTGAAATTTATTTTTAGTGATAGTTTTTAAATGTTTTAAGCCTATTACCCATCAGAAGTAGTAGAAAAGAAAAGGTATGGGGGAAGTGCACTTGTTTAGAAAGTTTTTTGGGAGTAGTTCTTGTCTATGTTGTCTGGAAGTCAGCAGTTTAGTTTACAGGTCAGTAGTGGCTCAATCTATTTGCAAACAGTTTTTTAGAGTTGGGACAGTAAGTAGGAATCAGTAATAGTGGCATTATCTAGTAGAGACAGCCAGGCCTCAGTCTGCTCATGAGTCAGCAGTAGGGACCAGCAGGAATGGCAGGAAAAGTTTTCTGTTATCTCTCTCAGGGAAGCAAAGATCTACAAAGATGTGAAACCAATAAGTGTTCTATAGTTAGTTCTATGAGTCAAGCTCAGCCTTTGTCATTGTCTGTTGAGTCTTATTTATATCTTTTTAAAATATGTGTCTTCTATGGGTTTTGTCTCAGAATGTGTCTTGTCTCAGTATGTAAATTTGTCTCAGGTAACATCATTTTGTTAATTAACCCAAGTCCGAGGAAGCAGGAAGAAATTTTAGCACATCACCAGAAGATTTTTGGTGTATTTCTCTGTATGGAGTTCTGACAAATGGAGCTTAGCTACGCAGTGTAAGGCAGACCAATACATGTGTATTGTTAGCGCAGAATCCTTCATCATGTGTTCTCTCCTATGCTTGCTTTAGCAGAACATCCTTTCTCTTGTATCTTCTAGGACACTCTCCTTGATTAGTCTGCCTTAGTCTTTCACCCATGTCCACATCAGGAAAACACTCCTTCATGAGCAACTGACTTTCCAAAAAAAACCTTTTAAGTTTCTACTTCACCTTGGGTTACCTTATTGCTCTAGCTAAAACTATTGAATAGGTACGCAAAGAGTGAATAACCTTGTCTTCCTGATTTAAGTGGAATTGTTTTGAGTTTTCTTCAATTTAAGTTCATGTGGGCTATGGACTTTCTCTAAACTGCTTTTATGTTAGGGTGTATCTTTTGTATCCATAATCTCTCCAAGACTTCTACCCTGGAGGGGTGTTGAGTTTTATTGAAGACATTTTCTCACCTAATGAGATGATCATGTGGCTTTTGTCTTTCAATTTATTAATATGGTCAATTATATTTATCAAGTTATGGATATTGAGCAATCAGCACATGGCTGGGATTAAGAATACTTGATCATAGTGGGTGAACTTTTTGATGGGTTCTTGTATTTGATTTGCAAGTAATTTATTGAGTTTTTGCATCTATGTTCATAAAGGAAATTAGTCTGTAATTCTCTTTGTCAGGTCTTTACGTGGCTTGGGTATCAAGGTAACTGTGACTTTGTAATATGAATTGGAGAATGTTTCTACTGTGGAATTTTTTGGAAATAATTTGTGGAGTACTTTCTTTGAAAACTTTGCCAAAACCATTTGGCCTTGGGTTTTTTGGAGGTCCTGGTTGTGAGAGTTTTAATGACTGCTTCTATTTCACTAGGGATTATAGGTCTGCTTAAATTGCTTATGTGATCATTATTTAACTTTGGTTAGTGCTATGTATCAGTTATAGTATCCATTTATTTTAGATTTTCTAATTTGGTAGAGTACATGTTTTTAAATTCTGTCCTTATGATTTTCTGTTTCCTCAGTGTCTGTTATGTCCCCCTTGTTGTTTCTGATTTTGTTAATCTGAATATTCTCCCTCTGCCTTAGTTAATTTGGATTAAGGTTTGTCAATCTTGTTGATTTTCTCAAAGAATAAACTGTTTCATTGATTGTTTGTGGTATTGTTTTTGTCCTTTCTATTTTATTGATTTCAGCACTGAGTTTGATTGTTCCTTGTCATCTCCTTTTGAGTATGTTTTTTTTTCTTCTTTTTGTTCTAGAACGTTCAGGTGTGCTGTTAAGTTACTAACATGAGATCTCTCCAGTAATTTTAGGTAGGATCTTAGGCTATGAAATTATTTCTTAGAATTAACTGCCTTGCCGGGCGGTGGTGGCGCATGCCTTTAATCCCAGTACTTGGGAGGCAGAGGCAGGAGGATTTCTGAGTTCGAGGCCAGCCTGGTCCACAAAGTGAGTTCCAGGACAGCCAAGGCTACACAGAGAAACCCTGTCTCGAAAAACCAACAAAAAAAAAAAAAAAAAAAAAAAAAGAACTAACTGCCTTTATTGTGTCCTATAAATTTTGGAATATTGTGTTCATTTTCATTCAATTCCAGAAAGACTTTAATTTTTGTCTTGATCCATTCTTCATTTGAGTTCTTCAGTTTGCATGGGTTTTTAAGATTTCTTGTTGATGATGTCCAGCTTCAATAAGCAGTGGTCACTAGGACAGTGTGAGTTATTTCAATTTGCTGCATTTCTTAATAAAGACTTGCTTTGTGATCCTACCTTTCTCTTCCTCTTCTTCCTTTGTTTGTTTGTTTGTTTGTTTGTTTGTTTGTTTGTTTCTTTCTTTCTTTCTTTCTTTCTTTCTTTCTTTCTTTCTTTCTTTCTTTCTTTCTTTCTTTCTTTCTTTTCTCCCTTCCTTCTTTTTTGTGAGGATTTGGGGAACAGCTCTGTATCTCTGGCTAGTTGAACCTCTCTCTGCTGTCCCAGATAGCTTCACGCTTGCAGCAGCCACCCTCTTTCCTCTCTCAAAGGCTTGGAGTTATAGGTGTACACTATGACACATAGCTGCCACACCTACCTCCTGTTAGTCACCAGCTTAATATTTTCATGTTAACAATTTACCATTTAATAAAATAGAGGATAACTTCCTAAGATATTTTGGTAAATATCATGTGTCTCAACATTGCAGGGAGGGTTAGTTTTATAGGAATGCCAAGAGAGGATGTACTAGCTCATCTACAATTATTGATTTGTTGTTGAATGAGTATTTTTCTGTAGTCTGTGGTTCAAATATAATTTTTACTTTGCTTAAGGATTTGACCTGTTGATTGCCTTTTCATAATGACCATCTAATAGAAAAAGACTTGCAGAGTTTATATCCCTAAGATATGTCAGAATATAATATTGTATACTTATTGACTCTTTTCTATGAAAGTTCACCATCCTATGAGTTTTATAAGCAACCCTCAGTGTTATGAAATCTTTAAGACAATATTTTAAGTTTGCTTTTATTATTTTTAGAGGGTGATGGAGGCTTTGTGTGTAAAGTAGCATGTGTATTTCATAACAGAGCCCAACATTTAATCAAGATGCTTTGAGTTCTTAGCCATTCCTTGTAAACCAGAAGTCATATTACATTAGTCAGCCTTCTTCAGAGACTAGGAATAGCTCAGAGGTTTATAAGGAAATTAGTCAGCCTTCTTCAGAGACTAGGAATAGCTCAGAGGTTTATAAGGAGAAGTTGATTTAAATGATTATGGATGCTGAGAATTCCTGGAGATCCAAGAGAGCCAGGGGTCTAATTTCCATAGCCTGAAGCCTTGAGAATGAGGAATAGCAGGGGTGAGAGTTCTCTTCCAGGTATAAAACCTAAAAAGAATAGTCTAAGTTCTAGTCCCAAAGCCAGAGAAGACCAGTGTTCTGCCACAGAACAATTATCATATTCATTTTCTCTGTCCCTTTGTTCTCTGGTCGCCCTTGGTAGATTAAATGATGCTTTCCCAGTGAAAATGCACTGAATCCAAAAACAATATCTTCTATAAGCACCCTCCAAGACATCCTCAGCAAGTCCCATTTCCCAGCGATCTATATAGATCTCTCAGTTCACTCTCATTGACTCATAATGAGTAGTCACCTCAGTACTTGTAAGAAGTTAAGCTCTCGAGAGTAACCTGGCTGATCATCCATGACCCTGGTATAGTGAGGAGAGCCAGTCCCAGGAAAGTATGTTGGGGGCATCACTGCAGTGGGTACCAGTAAGTTGAAGACATCAGTTATTAAATGTAAAAACAGATATAGACCTGGGAGTACCGACTTGTATGACCTCCAAAGGCTTTCCAATGAGAAGTCTTTTCTGATCACTGTTTCTTTCTCTTGATTACCTGTTTCAAAACTGGTAAAAGTTTTTATCTCTGGTACTATTAATAGGTCTGGCATGATTATGAGCAAAATTATCATTAATGATAAAGATTAAAGTTGTCTTGTAAATGGCATGTCCGAGATGACAACGGAAATAACAGGACTGAATAGTAACCGAACAGGACCATGGAGAACTTAACATATAAAAGATACAAATTCCTGTACTTTGCATTTTATTTTTTGAATTGCCATTATGGGAGTTGTAATGAACTCTATAAATGCAGTAATTGATATAGGGAATTAATTTTTTTTTTTGCTCAGAGTTATAAGTGATAGAGCTGAGGACTGAGCCTATATAATCTGGAGCTGGAATAGCTATCCGTAGCCCTAAAGGTGTACAATGGACTTCACCAACAAATGAGGTATCTGCAGTACAGATAATGCCAACCAGCATGAACCAGAAACTTTGCCCTCTTACTTTTGGCTCCAGATAGAGGGTGACCTGCAGATGGTTTGAGTTTAAATTCTAGGCCCCCCAGACCAGGCTCATCTCTCCTAGCTGCAGTTCCAAGGGAACAAGAGCCTTTCTTGCTGTGCATATTTCTTAAACTGCAGGTGCTGTCCACTAAGGCCAACTTTCCTGGGAATCTTCAGGAAATAGAAATAAGCAGGGGAAAATGAACAGTAATTACCTGGCATTAAGCTGAGACCTTTTTGTGTGAAAGGCATGCAAAGATAGGTCTTTCAGCGACTTAATGAGCCTTATCACAGGCCTTCAGCTTTGCTGAATAGATTTGGAGGTAATAAAACGTTGGACCCTGCTTTCCAACCAAATTATACTACAACATTATTTTGAAAGACCTTTGGAACAAGTGGCTGAAAATGCCCCCCATCCTTCTTGAAGATAGACTCAATCTCCCCTTATTAATAAGAAGCCAGAATAATTTCAAATAATGACTAGTAAATAAAATTATTTAATGAAATGAAATAGAACCTGATTTGTAAAAATGAATTCAAAGAAACACTGCATCCTGTGTGACAGTCATAGCTGTGTTCTTCATCCAGCAAATACTTTGTGGTCTCTCCTTACTGGAGACAGCCACTGAGCTAGGCACCATGACACTGAGAAGAACAAGACAGAGGGAACCTGGTCAATGAGCAAGTGAAAAGACACAGAAAATACACGGAGAGCTTTTGAAAAGCACCGTGAAGGAAGTAGTAGGGAACCATGTTGGGTAGTAGCAGCCTATGCTAGCTACAATGGGGGAAAGCTGAATGGTCATTTAGCACCAAGACCACCTCAGAGATGTACAGAGGATGCAAGGAAGCATCTGAAAATGTTCATGTCTATGGAGGAAAAGTGATTCATGAGTTTCTCTGTGTTGTTCCGGATCACAGCCTTGCTCCGGTTTCTAGAATCAGCCAGGGACTTTGTACTATAGATTATAGAGACAGTATTTCTAAGTGTATATTTACTCTTCCAAATCAATTTCTGGCATTGTGTCTCATGGCTCATTTGTTACAAAAGTAAGATGACTTTAGTTAATGCAGGACAAATTCCAGGACAGGGATGTGTCCTATTTACTATTCCATGGTCCATCTGATTAAGCAGACTGATTTTAGACAGAAGGGACCTGATCTTCTAGCAAGATGACCTCTCAGATGAGTTAAATCATGCCTGCGGTTGCTTAAAAGATGTGAGTCTAGAGAAATGTCCAGGGACAAAAATAGTATTGGTGCTCACTTCTCCATTTTCTAATTCATCTCTTAAAACAATTGAAGTGAGAGCCACTTACTGTTTAAGAAAAGTTTAAGAAAAAAATTACTGGGAGTTTCCTTTAAGGTTGGCTTATTTTTTTAATTATAAGGTAAATCTAATTTAAATGCAATGTTTGTTTAATAATTCATGATGATACTCATTTACTTAGTAACACCTGACTTTCTGTACCCAAGATATAAAATTTGCCCATGGATATTATTTCCACTAAGAAAAAATGTATTTGAGGATAGTAAACCTTTTTCTCCCATGTTTGAGGCCAATCTTCTAGTTTTTATCTTTGACACCAAGAATAACCCATAAGCAAGGATAGTATAATAAGTTGATGAGTATCTTGCTAATGTGTATCAGGGAAAATGGCAGTAGTTGCTGTGCAACTTTCTGGGCTCAAATTATGGCACATGCTTCATGAACCATTGGACTTGGGGAAGGTACTCTGTGTTTCCATTTTTAAATTGATACCTACACTGTTTCACTGATGCCCTGTAGGACCCCTCCCATAGCAACCTCTCCCATGTGAGAGCATGACTTTTAAATGCACCTTTTAATTTTAGTATTAATGTTATTATTAATAGTTGAAGAAATGAAGCGTGACTTCCAGTGGTCACAGCTATAGCCCTCACCCTGATTAATTGCATGGTTCCTGATGGAGCTAATGAGTTCAGCCCTTCATGTGGGCCTGTGGGTGAGGGCATTACCAAAGTAACAGGCTAACCGAAGCTCGCCCACAGCACATTGTTTTTGCTTCAGTATATGAGGGAAAGAAAACTACATGCAAATACTAAAAGCAACATAATTGTATTATGTAGCAGCTTACAAAATTGGCATGAATTTATGAAAGCATTAGACTAGACTTCGAAACCCATTTACAATTTGTAAAAGGAAATTGAAGCTTATATCTTCCCTACTCCAGGACACTACGCTCAATCTCCTTTGTTATTGCACAGACTTCACTGGATATCTTTGAGAACACTAGGAAAATTGATGGATCATTGACCTGCTACCATGTTCCTGTAAGGAAATTGCAGGATTTTCTTCAGTCACACCTCACATCTAGGAATTTCAAGGAGGAGGGTCAGGTTTGTGATGCTAGGTAGTTTGGCAGACACATTCATAGCCTGTTTATGAGCTCACATTGGTCTTGAAGAAAAATGCCTCATGGCTGTTTTTAGAATTTAGGTATTGCCTTATTACTACATCTTACTCATCTTATTATAGATGTGTTGATACAGGGCCTGGAGAGATGGCCCAGAAGCTCAGAACACTTGCTGCTCTGGCAAGAGATTAGCTGCAATTCACAGCAGCCATATGTGGTTGTAACTGCTGTTCCAGGGGATCCTATTCCCTCTTCTGACTTCCATGGTTTTAGGCATGAACATGGTGTGCAGACACACGTATAGCCAAAACATTCATACGTATAAATAAGTAAATCTTGAACAGTTAAGACAAAACAACAAAATATGTTTGATGTGCATCTTTTCAGGACTCCTTGCTTTACATAGGCATGAAGACCGGATAGACCTGTTCTCTAAACTGTGTGAACTTACAGGAAGCCATTTCCTTGCCATCACCATTTGAATGTCTCAAAGCATTGTTTTTTTTTTTTATCAAAGCACTAGACTATTGTCTTTTCTTTTTTTTTATTATTTATTTTATTTTTTTTAATTTACATTCCAAATCATTTCCCCTTTCCCGTTTCCTCCCTCCCTGAAAGTCCCATAAGCCCCCTTCCCTCCCTCTTTTCTCCATTCAACCCCCTCTCGTTACTCTGTCCTGGCGTTCCCCTACATCCAGTCTTTCCAGGACCCGGGGTCTCTCCTTCCATCTTCTTAGAAATCTATTGATATGCGGATTGTGTCTAGGGTATTCCGAGATTCTGGGTCAATATTCCCTTATCAGTGACTGCATACCATGTGTGTTCTTTTGTGATTGGGTTACCTCACTAAGGATGATATTTTCAAGTTCTAATCATTTGCCTAGGAATTTCGTGAATTCATTGTTTTTAATTTCAGAGTAGTATTCCATTGTGTAAATATACCACATCTTCTGAATCCATTCCTCCGTTGAGGGACATCTGGGTTCTTTCCAGCTTCTGGCTATTATAAATAAGGCTGCTATGAACATAGTGGAGCATGTGTCCTTATTGCATGCAGGTAAAGCCTCTGGGTATATGCCCAAGAGTGGTATAGCCGGATCCTCCGGGAGTGTCATGCCCAGTTTTCTGAGGAACCGCCAGACTGCTTTCCAGAGTGGTTGTACCAGCTTGCAATTCCACCAGCAGTGGAGGAGTGTTCCTCTTTCTCCACATCCTCGCCAACAACTGCTGTCTCCTGTGTTTTTGATCTTAGCCATCCTGACTGGTGTGAGATGGAATCTCAGGGTTGTTTTGATTTGCATTTCCCTAATGACTAAGGATGATGAACATCTCTTTAGGTGCTTCTCAGCCATTAGATATTCTTCAGGTGAGAACACTTTGTTTAGCTCTGTACCCCATTTTTTCATAGGGTTACTTGCCTCTCTGGAGTTTAACTTCTTGAGTTCTTTGTATATATTGGATATTAGCCCTCTGTCGGATGTAAGGTCGGTAAAGATCATTTCCCAGTTAGTTGGTTTCTGCTTTGTCTTTTTGACAGTGTCTTTTGCCTTGCAAAAATTTTGTAATTTAATGAGGTCCCATTTGTCTATTCTTGATCTTAGAGCATAAGCTATTGGAGTTCTGCTCAGGAAATTCTCCCCTGTGCCCATATGTTCAAGGTTCTTCCCTAGTTTCCCTTCTATTAGTTTCAGTGTGTCTGGTTTTATGTGGAGATCTTTGATCCACTTAAAATTTAGCTTAGTGCAAGGAGATAAGAATGGGTCAATTTGCATTCTTCTGCATGTTGACCTCCAGCTGAGCCAGCAACATTTGTTGAAAAGGCTATCTTTTTTCAACTGGATGGTTTTAGCTCCTTTGTCAAAGATCAAGTGACCATAGGAGTGTGGATTCATTTCTGGGTCTTCAATTCTGTTCCATTGATCTACATGTCTGTCACTGTACCAATACCATGCGTTTTTTAACACTATTGCTCTGTAGTACAGCTTGAGGTCCGGGATACTGATTCCCCCAGAGGTTCTTTTACTCTTGAGAATAGTTTTAGCTATTCTGGGTTTTCTGTTATTCCAGATGAATTTTTGAATTGCTCTTTCTAACTCTATGAAGAATTGAGTTGGGATTTTGATGGGGATTGCATTGAATCTGTGTATTACTTTTGGTAAGATGCTCATTTTTAGCATCAAGAATAGAACTAAATCACTCATTTTCAAAGTTAAAGCCCACCCATTCATGTTTGAAGCATACTGTTCTCATGGCTATATCTTGTTACTGAACAAAAGAGCTCAATAGTTCTAACTGAAAAAAATTCATCACTGGTCAAGGTAAAACCAAAGAAGTTCAGAAATAGGAAATAAAGTATGTTGATGTACCCATGATGAATTTGTTGAAGTAAATCCTTATTCTTAGAGCAAAAACATTTTTAACCATGAATTGAAGATAAAACCATTGAGACCAGATGTTGTTGGGCCTCAAGTTGTAAGCTTAGGACCTTAAACTTTGTGTTACAAACACTGAAGCATCAGTGCAGGTCAGAGTTCCCAGCCCCTTCAACTCAGGGCTCATAGGCACCGGGGATGGGGCAAAGGACAGTATGTGTTCCAGCTTTCTCTAGGACTAGCAGGACCACTTGGTCCTTGAGAGAGGCAAGACTCTTCTGTATGCATGATGTTTTTACTCTTAAGTGAAATACACATCATCAATAGAACCCAAGTCCCACAGCTTTGCATTGATGTGAAGGAAACCAGTGTTCAAAACAGGTATATGACATTCACAGCTGACCTTGTAAAGGTGAGGAGGAACGTGATGGACATGGAACCACTAACTGATGATTTTCTTTTCATGTCAATTCCAAATTCTACACCAGGCACTTATATAAATTATTATCTCTATGGATGAATGAGGAGGTTGACATTGCATAATTTATCCCATGACTAACAGAATTGAAATTGTCAACCTGGGATTAGAATCTAGTCTAACCAGGCTCAAAGTATAGACTTGTGGCTACCAGTGGTCACACTAAGACAAAGGTTGTTAGTAAGTGTTGTTATTGATACTATCTTAGTATGTGTCAAGCAGAACTTACACATGTCCATTTATATTTTCCTTTCATTCTCTATAAGCCAGATACAAAGACATTTGTTGCTAGGCTTTATTGGGTTGAGAAATCTGTGTTTCTCCTGACCAGCATCTTTTGGGTTCTAAACATTCAGGTACCACAGTAATAATAAAGCTGATAGAGTGTAGGGAATGGAAAGAGACAGGTGGGTGGGAAGACTGCTCCTGGACTCAAAGCTTTTCTTTGTGCCCACTAGCATTGCAATGAGTCCTTACTCTGGTAGTGAAGAAGAGTCCTATTTGTCTTTTCCTATCTCTACAGAATCATTGCTCTGGCATATTCTCTGGTTGTTCTGATATAGAAGACTATCCAGCCTAAAGAGCTTATCCTGTGGGTTAAGGACACAGGCCCAGGAGGCTGGGGTCAAATGTGGCATATGCTAATTACCTTCAATATAACTAGCTTATTGCTTAAGTTCTATATCTTTGATTCACTCATTTATCAAATGTTTTTAAACAGCTTCTGCAATCCTGGGTGTGTTAAAGCTGGGATTATAGCAGCACAGTAAAGTACATATGGACCTGGTTCTTAAAGTTTGTGAACCTCACAACTTGAGACACAGTTGTCAAAAGATAAACGAGTTTATGATGACCTTAGTGACAGAGAGGTATTGGTGTTGTGGGATCATAGGGAATTGACCAAGGTTCAGGCTATATGGCTGTTAGTTAATGAGTGAAAACACTCAGCATGGTGCTTTGTGTATTCTAATTGCTTAGTGATGGTATCTGTTGTTATTATTACATCTGATTTGTCAAAGAACTATAGATGCAAATATACTTAGTAGAAAGTAATTAATAAGGTTGACTCTTATCAGTATTTGGATTTTATAGTAATACTTCACTCCCCTTGACCTTCTTTATTTTACTTAGAAATGGAGGCATTATGGTTAATTGAAAGAATTGTTTAAATATAGGCCATTAAGTGCCAAGGGGTAAAGGCAAGTACTATACTGCTTGCCTGATGGCCAGAGTTCCATCCCACAATGTGGGTTCCACAAATTGTCTTCTGACTTCCACACTCAAGCTATAGAAATCTCCTCCCCAAATAAATAAACAAAATAAAATGATTTAAGTGTTGATTTATAAGTTGCTCATGCCACACTAGATGGCCACAAGGACATCACTGGTTGTCATTGAGATTATTATTAACAACAGAAAATAAGACCTGAATTTGGATGGCTATTGGTAGAAGGGACTACAGGGAGTTAGAAGGATGTTGTGTTAACTGGATATCATCAAAATACATTGGATAAATAAATGACACCTTCAAAGAATAAAAAAAAATTATTTACAAAACTGACCAGTAAGACAGATATTTAGCATGGCCATTTTGTTTTATATTGGTGCCAAGATAAAGTGAAACCGAGGCAATTTGAAACCTGGGCCTTTGGGGATTGTTTATTTGGTAGGTTTTGATTCATAGTCTCATTAACGCCTCATCAGCCTCTTGACCATTAGTCTGGGCAGGTAGCTCTGCACAGGGATCTTCATTCCTTGGGCTGCTGAGATAGGGTCGTCCTAATGATGATTGGTCTAAGTGTCTTGGTAACTGCTAGTCCCCAAATGCAAAGCACTATGCATATCTAAACAAGTCCTCATCACTTTCAGCCTGTGTGCAATTTAGCAGCAAGAGATTTCATATCTCGCAGCATTTGATGGTCCCACTTAATTAGGATCTGCTTCCTAATCAAGTCAGCCAGTGGCCATAATGACTGAAGCAAACATGTTTGCCCCCAGAAGGAGAGAAAATGAAAGTATTCTGAGTTGTTGGTTAACAGATACAGGGCTGGAGCATTGTTTAGGAGTTTTGTCTTCCCATTTCTGACTCCAGAGCTACCCTACAGGTTAGGATCAGAGTTAGGTCATACAAGTAAGGGCCAAGGTACAGAACAGAATATTAAAAATGTATCTTCCTATGCTTGTCCCATTGCTTAATTTTTTCTTATTCTCAAGCATAGATACACACATGATGGGGAAAAAAAAGACATTGAGCCAGTGTTGGCAGAGTGTTAAATAAATTATTGAATCAAAACAAAACTACTGAGATTACTCAGCATACATTTTCGGGTTATGTATTACATATGGTGAAGGGCATGATCTTTGAAGGCAGTGGAATCTTCATTGTACTACCTGCTAGCTACGATCTTTGAGCAACTTCTTTGAGTCTTTATTGTCTACAAAATGCCATGCAGATGCTGGCAGGAGATAAATGATGAGTGAAGGCTAGATCCTGTGTGGGTTTTGTGGACCTAGTTTCTGACATTTCTCTGGCAAGAATTTATTCCTAAGATGAAACAGCCCATATGACTCAAATTTGACTATAAAGGGAAAGATTCTATTTTTTTTCTTTGGACATCTTAATGTTTCAATAAATAGTTTCTTTCTAGTTCTGTGTTGGTACTACATAAGACAGCCATTACTGAAGTGGGCAAATGTCAAGCAGATCTTCGATAGCAGTTGTTAACGTGGAGACTTTGCGAGTTAAAAATGCTCTTTTAACATGTCTTGCTTTAGAACATTTTTAGAATTTTCATCATTGTAGTCTTTCATCACTACAATAATTGTGGCAGTTGGGAGGGTAGGAAAGCTTGGGTTTTGTTTTATTTTATTGTTTGAATAATCTTTCATATAGCTTTACCTTCGTATAATCAACAAATACACACTGGTACCTGTGATGTTCCTCATGTCCTGGTCATCCCACTACACCAGAGTCAAGCTCTCTGTCCTCAAAATCTTGACTCAGATGCTCCTCCAACTGTAGCTTAAGATTCTGAAAGGACTGGGTAACGTTGGTATTAAGAGTGATAAATATATCATACATGAAAAGCGTTAGTGGTAAATGGTGAATACCAGTCTCAAACATCAAACACCAAATTATTGCCACTGGACCCTATGATTTGCCTTTTGAATATGGAGTTTGTGACAAAAGTCAGAGATAGCCTGGTATAGTCATTCATTTTACAGATCAAGCTGAAGTTTAAGTGGATGAATGATATGCTTCGGGTAATCTCTCCTTAAGGGTAGCTATCTGTTTCTGATAAGGAAGGCTTGGATAGTTATGGCTTATTCTATGGTAATGTGATGATTGCATTAAAAAAAAAAAACTCATGTTGTCACACATTGACTATAAAATATTTGTTTCAGGAGATTTAGCTAAAGGCCACTGGATAGTTTTAGGTTGGAAATCAGAGCTGCTTGCAGCCCAACCCCCCTCCCAGCAAGAATTTAAAACATAAGTATACAGTTCTATAGCTACACAACTACCAGCAAACACATTCAGCATTTGATAACATCCACATTTCCTCCTAGAGCAAAAGACTTTTACTTTCTATCTCCCAGGACTATCTTTATGTGTTTAAGACCTTGATATCCTGCAGTTACAGGAGGCTGAGCCCAATCCATTCAAGCAGAGTAGCTGCATTTTGAGATGCAAGGGCTTCTTCCTCCTGTGGTGTGGTGCTTGGTTTCAGTGGTGGCTATGTTTTGATCAAAGCAGGTGGTATGCCTGGCTTGGACTGAGCACTATTCTAGGCACAGGAATAAACATGCCCTTAAGCAGATGGTACTTCTATATTGTAGGGACAAAAGGAATGTCCCGCTCTCCACTCTGAAGGTTTACTAATTGAAGTCTATGAAGTAGACAACAGACAGTTTAACAGTAGAAAATATAAACAAATTCGAAGCATACATCAAAATGGTAGGGAACATTGAAAAGTATAATGCTTGAAGAAAGGCCAGAATTTGAATTTTATATATTGTTCTGAGCTGCAGAATAAAATAGGTGGTTGGGATATTTATAGGATGGTGGCCACAGGTTACAGGGGAGGGTGAACTGTCTTGTTATGCAGATAAAGAATCAGGTATCAGCCTTTAAAAGGATAGGGAATAGGCTGTGCCAGAATGTCTCTGAGGGAGGTAGGCATTGATTCTTCTTCTCTTTTTCTGTGATATGAGCTAATTTTCTCTGGAGAGAGAGTTAATGAAAATTGCCTTCTATCGTAGGAACTGCTTTCAGTCAGATAAGGAAAATTGAGAAAGCCCTTCCTATGTTTATGGGGAGAAAGGAGTTATAGACAGGAAGTCAGGTGGATCTTGATTTTCTTTTACTTTGAAGTACTCAGTATCCCAAAGTACAATACTTTGGGGTGTTATTTTCTGGTCCCCAACATATTCTGCCAATAATGGTTAAGGAAAGAAAATAAGGAACAAGAAAGGAAGAAAAAACTGGGGGGGGAGAGATGGAAGAGTAAGTCACAGGAGCCAATGTCATGAGGAACTATCAAAATGAGGCAGAGCAGAGAGGTATAGAAGTGGGCCTGAGCTTCCTGCCATTCTAGATGAAGTGATCTAGGACTTCATCAGACATGGGGTTAGAGAGTGGAAACAGGCATATGGCTTCTTGGAGAAGAAGTCCCCCAGCTAGAGGGGCAGAAGTGAGAAAGTCTGGACATAGAAAGATTCCAGCCTGATAGAGTCATGTACAGAGGCCTGTGAAACTGATGGAGCAAGAGACAAGGGCAAGAGCCCTGAGCCATGGCTGGAGGTGGCTGTGAAGGAACTTGTGGAGTTTTACTATATGTGACACTGGACAGTGTTAGTAGTCCTTGAACAAATAAGGATGTGATCTGACTTAGATTTTCAGAGGCTCCTGAGAAGGACATACAATCAGGGGTTCAGCAGAAGATGAGGCTCTTAATGATTCTTGAAGTCCTTCCAACCAAGACTTGGTAGTGGTTTGATTTGGGAAGCTGAGCCTCAAAGTATTGTGTAGGAAGAGAAAATGACATTAATGAGATTGAGATTATATAGTAGTATGTAGGAATAGATAATGACATTAATGAGATTGAGATTGTATATAATTGAGATTGATATATAAAATTGAGACATATATAATTGAAATTGAGACTAAGAATAATACATAGAATCAATCAATGAAAGAGTTTTTTGTTATTGTCTTTTTTTTCTAGAAAATATAGCCGAATGAAAAAATCCTAGCTTATCTAACTGAAAGAGAGAGAATACTCGAATTAGTAAACTTAGACATAAAATGGAAGCTATTATAAGATACTCCAGTGAAATGCAGGGGACTATTAGGTAGTAATTTTTTTTCAAAAATTATAATAAAATAATGGAAACTATAGAAGAAAGGAGTCAATTCTAAGACATGGGTGAAGATTAAATTAAGATGATGTAAACAACCTAGACAGATGTGTAGCAAGCAGTGAGACTGAAGCCATGACAGACTCCCCCATCAAGAAAACAGAAGAAGCTGAGTGGATATAGCACAGAGTTCCTTGCATAGTCATGCTTAGCACTGTACTGGCTACAATATAGGAACAGGTGAGATATGTGTAAGCATAGGAGTGGATAATGAAGATATTACACATATGCACAATGCACTTTTAATCAAGAAAGATGAAATTATGATATTTGTAGGAAAGTGGTTTAAATTGGAAATCATACATTGAACAAACTAAATGAAACAGAGAGATGTATGTGCAAACTAGATGTTATTTCATGTTTGTATATATGTGTGTATATACTCACATATAGAGACTTGAAAACTTAAAGGAGACTATGAGAGGAATGATGTTCTAGATGGGAGGTGGTAACAGATGGTAAGAAGACAGGAGGATTGTTTGCATGGAGCAAGGGGTCTAGCAAGAGGAAGAAAAGGGAGACAGTGGGCAGTGAGGATGAGTGTAGGCAAAGTCTAATGATTTGTGCAACAAAAAATGTCATGATGAACCACACATCTTTGTGTGCTAACAACAGCCCCGAAATCAAGCATCTCACAACTTTGTAATTGTCTTTCTAAAAGCTAACAAGTGCTTCTGAGATGAGACTAGTTACCCTTGAATACTGTGGAGGAACAAATCGTTACAGCCTTTATGGAATACAATGTGGAGATTCCTCAGAAGGTTAAAGGCAGAATTATGGGAGAAGTCAGCACTCTTCTATGTATCCACCCAAATGAGTTGAGATCCGTATGTTACACATCCGTGTTCATCACAGTGTTATTTACAGAAGCCAACATACAAATCTAATGTGTGTCTACTAAAGAAGGCACAAAGAAAATATTAAATATATGTCTCATTAATATGTGTATATGCACATGTGGTAGAACATTATTATATTATTTATCATTAAGAAGGAAGAGAATCCTATTATTGGGTCATGAATTATGAACTAACATAGAAGACTATAGGTAAGCACTGGATGGTCTCACTTATGTATAGAATCTGAAGAAGTCAAACTCAGAGAAGCAGATAGTGGAGTTATCAAAGGCAGGAGGATCAATAAAGCAGCAGCTAGAGTAATACTGATTCAAGTGTACAATATCTGATGAGAGGCATTAATCACATTCTTATGTCTTATACAAACTACAGTTAGTTATAATGTATTATATATTTAAAGTTGCCATAACTATAGATTTGAAATTTGTGTTAGGGAAGCAAAAAGTTGGGGAACTGAGGGAGAGGGCAGCTTCTCACAGCAACTTAAAACTTTGAGACACATTTCAGCAATCAATCAACCTCCTTGTTACATATCACTGCTTTGTTAACATGATCCTTTTGAACTCCTAAATTGGCCACAAATATGAAGGGTAACGGATGCCAGTAAACACCATCAGTTGTGCATTCCTGATCTGATGCTAATAAGAGGAAAACAGAAATTGCATATTTAGCTATCTCCTCTCTCATTACCCATCCTGAGTCTGGGGCTTCACTGAACAAAGTTCAGACCAACAGCAGAAATGGAATGCATGGAATGATTCCTTCCTCTTCTGGTCCCTGGAAGAGAAACACCATCACACCATCCTTGGCAGAACATGGTTTTCATGCCTACCCTAATAAAAGACTCAGTAGGTGGAACTGTAGATGACTGTCTCTTTCCAAGTTCTTCCCTCGTTTCTTTTTGTTCTTCATCTGGGACTGTGGTTTAGGTGATAGATAGATCCTTACTCCAGGAAGAAAGTGGCTCTTCAGATGTATAGTAACATCATGGCCCAAAAGAAATTTTCTGAGGTAATGCTCATGTTCATCAGCTCAAGTTGTCTATTAGACAGTATTTGTATATTTCATATTATTTGGTATACAATAGGCACTTACAATTTTCCTTTAATCAAAACTAAAATTTATGAAAAAGAAAAGGGGAAAATTATAAGAAGCAGAGAGTGGAACAGTGGTTGTCAAGAGCTTTGAAAAGGGTGAAGAAGAAGCTGGGTGTATCTCGTCGAGTGATAGGAAGTTTTAGGTGGAGGGGCAAATAGATTCAAGAAACCTTCAGCATGACAAAGTGGTAAGTAAGCAGTGCCAGGATAATGGCTCTTTTATTTTTTTCTCACAATAACAAGGGGAGAACTATGAGATGAAGGACAATTAGTTAGCTTGAGGTGAGAGCCTTTTATCTGTGTACAGCAAACTAATAATAGTATATGTTCTTGGGCACTTGTGGGCACCTGACCTTTGAATATCTGCTGAGTGACTGAGACAGCTGTCTTCACATTCACTAAATGTAGGTACATAGGGTCCAGACAAGTGCCCAGGCATGTAATACAAGCTAATACATGAGGGCATGAATTAGAAGAAAACACAAAGATTTCACTATATAGGAGACTTGGCCTTTTATCTATGAAATTGGCTCATTTTCTTTGAGAACTTCTCAAGACCAATAGAAGGAGCAGGTGGTGAGCACCTCTGAGCAGCGGGGACATCAGTTGCATGTTACCACTGTTACAACCCCAAAGGTCAGAATTCTGCACAGGCTTTGCTTGGTTCCATGTTTTGCATCCCCACCCTTTTAAAAACTGCTTAGTCTTCAGTGAGAGACATACAGACCTTTACCACACAGGCAGCCTTTTCCAAAATGCTAGTGCATTGTGAAGATTCCCGGGGTTTGTCAGGGTAGTGGGGAGATACAGGACTCTTACCCTTGATGGAGGAGCCCATGGGAAGAGCCGCAGCACCACGGGAGCTGATGCCAGGTTCACTGCACACCAGCCCCACACGCCACCTTTCTTATTGTACCCTGATGCTTTTGTACAGCATTCACATTCATTTACATAAACTAATTTGTGAAAACAGTTTGTAGACTGCCACCATGAATAGAAGACTATTAATGTTTATCAAAAATGGAAACTGACAATGTAAGGTGAAAATAAACTGCTATTTACATCTTAGGATTAAAGAATCAGAATGACTAGTGAAGGCTTGATGCCCTAAGTCCATCACAGGGTACTTGCATGGCATGCACGAGACTGAGCAGTCCTGTGCCCTGTGAAAATGGAAAACCAAGTGTTGGGAACACAGTTTGTGAAAACTTGCCACACAGTCATGAGGACCAGAGTTGTATTTCTGGAATCCATGCTAAAAATAGTATTAAAAATTCAGGGGTATGAACTTGTGTTTCCAGGCTGGGTCAGCAGAGACAGCAGATGCCTGGGCCCACTGGAGCTCAGCCTTATTCATGGGTTCCAGACCCTGACATAAACATAAACAAGCAAACAAACAAGGTGGATGGCATCTAAGCAACAATACTTGAGTTCTAACTCTGACCTCTGTTCACATATATATATGCAAATGCCTGATACATGAATATAGTTAGAAAAAAGTAAAACTGAAAAAAGAAATAGAAATCTAATTGATTTTACAATCCATACTGGAAAATGAATCTTTCTATGAGTAGAATGAATCTATATTGAACTAGTTATCAATAAAGGTAAATTTAGCCACTTGTCAATTGAAAAACTCTGAAAGGATGGTTATAATTCAGTTTTGATATTAGTACTAAGAATCCCAACATATGTGCAAATAAATATATGTATATATGAAAATATATTGCTTGTATAGAATCTATACATATAGAGCTACTGTGTATATGAAATACACAGTAATTTTATGGTCAGGTTGTAATTTAACTATTTTTCAAGTTTTCATTATTGTTGTTATTATTACTCTCACAGTCATGCGTGTGTGGGAGTGTGTGCACACTGAGCGCAGGTGCCCCCAGAGGCTAGAGGTGTAAGATAGCCTCGGAGCTTGAGTCACAGGTGGGTGTCAGCTGGGTTGTGGGTGCTGGGAATTAAACTTGGGTCTTCTGGAAGAGCAGTAAGTACTCTGAACTGAGGAGCCATCTCTCAAGTGCTGGTAATTTAACCCCCTAGTGGTGGTTAGTGGTCCTCTGGTTACAGGGATCTGGAAGAAGCAGAAAACGAGGTCACCAGCTTCCATCTGGCTTGTGCCAGCATGCCTGCCGGATGCTCGCTTTAGAAAACCAGACTTGAAGAGGTCTGTGCCAGCCAGCTGCTTCTGTTTCCTCCACTTCTGTCTATTCAAGCCCTTCTGTATCAGAGCCCATGGGAAGAGCCGCAGTACCACGGGAGCTGATCCTAAGTTCGCCGTACACCAACCCCACATGCCACCTTTCTTATTGTACACTGATGCTTTTGTACAGTAGTTCACATTCATTTACATAAATTAATTTGTGAAAACAATTTGTAGACTGCCACTATAAATAGAGGACTATTAATGTTTATCAAAAATGGAAACTGATAATATAAGGTAGAAATAAAATTCTATTTACATTCCAAGAGCCGTATTTGTAAGTGGAAGAAGTTTTGTTTATTTTTCATGATTTAGAGCCTTGCAGAGAGAAACCCTGTATTAAAAAGCAAAATTAAAAAGCAATTATATAATTTATTTTTATTTTATGTACATTGATGTTTTGCCTGTGTGTAAGTCTATCTGTGTGGATGTGAGAATCTCTGGAACAGGAGTTATAGACAGTTGTGAGCTGCCCTGTGGGTGATAGAATTGAACCTGTGTCCACTTGAAAGAACACTCAGTGCTCTTAATTGCTGAGCCATTTCTGCCATTTTCAGGAAAAATGACACCCAGCAAAATCTAAGCCTCGAAAGCCCAGTGTCACCCACCACACTTCCAGCATGAGTTCTGGTGGAACACCCTTCCTGGCGGAAGCATCCTAGAAGGCAAGCTTCCTCCACACTGGATAGGTCTTTCTCCACTCACTGCACTTGTCAGAGCACCATGTCAACTTGCTCCCTGCCTCTTTGATCTCTGTGTGACCCCAGCTTGGCATTGCTTTAAGCAACTATAGTACACTTAGTTCAGTCCTGCTCACCTGCATCCCAGGTCATCGGTCACACTGCCACTAGGAAGTTCCTCTGTGCAAAACTGAAATTGGTCCTTAGGAGCACTGACCTTGGCATACTGGAGGGATCCTCTTTGTCAGATTATGGCAGAATCTTTATGCTTCTGTCACACAGTCAATTAGACATTTGTAAGGTGGCGGCATTATTAGTGTCTCAGGCAGATGGTGAAATGTTACTCCATCCTTCTGTGCCTGCTTTAACTTCCGTGCACATCATTTCAGGGGTGTTCTTTACAAATTGCAGTTTATTTGGTAAAGATTTAAAGCCCTGAGGGTTAGTGAGAAGCTGTTGCTTATGAGCATATCTCCTGTGTCTGTCAGCTGTGGAAAGGGCACTCTGATTAATATTGATGTCACTCCATGCACACTTAAGTGTAGTGACTTCCCCCTGTACACACACAGGTGCAGTGACTTCCCCCTTCCCATAGACAGGCACAGTAACTTCTACCTGCACACCCACAAGCAACAGTGACTTCCCCATGTACACACATATGCAATGATTTCATCCCCCCCACCCCCGCCTACAAGTATAGTGAAGTAATGTCTTTAGCAGTATTTTAGAGTTAGAGAACTTCCACGCAGTCCTTGGAAGAAGCTTCAGTGGACACTGAGGCAGGGGAGAGAATATTTGTGTTGGTTTGCCTGAGGAAGGTGATGGAGAATTCCTTTTCCAGCATTCTAAAAGGCTACTTCAAAAGAGAGAAAGACATCCAGGTCAACCTGTACTTGATGAGTAGACGTGCTGTTTGAGAGGTGAGCTTAGTACTGTGTAAACCATTGAACAAACAAGCACTTCTTGTGTTTATGTACCAAAGGGTTCCAGGGCGCTTTCTAGACTAGGAAGTTTCAATGAGACTTTTAGATGTGGAAGTTTGAGGTCAGTCACAGCAGTTTCTGTCACTGGCTTTG
Source organism: Tokudaia tokunoshimensis (assembly GCA_036184795.1). NCBI lineage: Eukaryota > Metazoa > Chordata > Mammalia > Rodentia > Muridae > Tokudaia > Tokudaia tokunoshimensis. The sequence goes on along the minus strand of BTHU01000011.1, from coordinate 105,478,318 downwards.
GCATGTCGCATAGATTTTGTTACACGATAACAGTCATCAATATCTCCTGGCTGAGCTGGTAGCAAATAGATTAGTTGGTAAATTCCTGCAATTCCATTGATAGTGCTTGTTATGTGCAGTTAGAGAAAGCTAAAGCCATCTACTGCCAACTGGACGTAAAGTCTATAAGCCCGTCTCATAGTCCTCATCTCTAGTGAGTATACATCATGTGTTGGGCATTGTACTAATCCTTCCATGATGTCTCCCTTTACTGTTGTAAGATCCCTCTAGGCCAGTGTTCTCTACCTGTGGGTCAAGACCTTTTCACAGAGCCACCCCAGGCCATCAGAGGACACACATATTTACATTATTATTCATGACAGTAGCACAATTATAGTTGCAAAGTAGCAACAGAAATAATTTTATGGTTGGGGCTTCCACAACATGAGGAACTGTATTAAAGATTCACAGCATTAGGAAGGTTGAGAACCACTGGTCTAGGCAGATTCTCACGAGTGTTTCAACTTTGCAGGCTCATAAAAGTGCTTTTCTGAGCCATATCCCTGGCTCATAGATTAGAGTTCATAACTACTCCCAGATACTACATCTTTAACTTTACATTGATCTTTTCTGAAATTCAATGTCTTGGTTATTATTACTTATTGGAAAAAAGTAAACCATTGGTCTTTAACCATTTTTACATTATCATCAAAGAAACATACACATGCACATGTGTGGGTATATATGACTATATGACCACATGACTATATATATATATATATATATATACACATATATATGTGTATATGTGTGTGTGTGTGTGTGTGTGTGTGTGTACCAATATCCTCCATTACAGATGGGGACATACATCTATATTGGTTCATATATATTTATTTTTAAAGATTATTTTGAGTCTCTCAGGCTGATAAGGGTCTCCTTACAGTAAAGATTAATTTGAATTCAAAATCTGGATGTTGGTTTCTTCTTGCCAAGAAGCTAAAGAATGCTCTTGAGTACAGATATTTCTCATGAAGCCCAGTACCATATTAAAAATGACTCTATATTTACCATATATTAAGAACAGTAACTGTATATAGTGGTACACACACTGGTGCATACCTACTGCTTCCAGGTAGTGGGTAACTATAATGATTTGGTAATGGGTGATTGTCAGGTCCACGAACAGCCTGTTAGGTTGTTGTTATTTTGTCCACTTACAAATGAGAACCTTCAGGCTCCCAGGGCTTTTCCCAAAGAGTCTATATGTCAGCCTTATTCCCAATTTGCTGCTGTGATTTCCTCTTCTGTTCTGGCTCTGGGTATGCTTCCTCTTCCAAGTCTTTACAGTTTCTGCACTGCTATGCACTCCCGCCCATTCTGTCTCTTCCTCCCTCTTTCACCTTTGATATTATTGTCATTTTGACTCAGTATTTTGCCAATTAGTAACATGTTTAGAGTCAACAGGCTGATAAGGGTGGAGCTGAGTTGTCTCAGCCCTGCATGATTGTGAGACCCAGGGCTTTATGAGACATATTTTCACTGAACTCAGTAGATGTTCAGACTCCAAATTAATCAGCCTCTGTGTGTTTTATTGTTTGGGATTTGTTCAGCTAGTAAGCTGGAAGAAAATATTAATGGAATTATGGGTGATATAACCCATTATTATTTATCATTATTCTTACATCATTGGTTTTTATTGTTAATCCTTTTTCATTGAGGACTCATCAACAAAATTTATCAAAACAAAATTTTGCACTGAACTCTAATCTCTGAGCATAATTATCATCTTACTGAACATTAAATAATACAATATATTTTTACAAGACTGTTTAAGTAATCTCCAAATAACTTTTTCAGTGGATACTTTATATGTTTTTTTTTTTATAGCAGAAACCATAACTTGACCATAGCAAAAATGACTTTCCTGGAAATTCTATCAGAAAGCTTTCAACAACATAATTTCTTTATAACAAGAGCAAAGTTTTATAAAAATGGTACATAAATACTTTAGAACAGCAGAGCCTTTAAGTTTTTCAAAATAGTTTCAATTACAACTTAAAGTTGTAACATATATTAAAATCCTAATTATCAAAGAGACAGAGGAAAGGAGCAAAGGGTAGGGCCCTAACTGTATTTGACCAGGTTGGTTCTCAGGCTATGATGCAGTGGTAGCTGGTGTTTGTCCTGCTTAGCATCTGTGCTTTCCTTCTGTGCAAAAAGACATGTGGATTTTTCCTGAGAGGAACTGTATCCCCATCCTACCATAGCAATATTGGAACTGCCAAACAGTTTATTCTCCCCTTGATAAGAAGTGGTGTGTGATTGGCGCAAGCCTCATCTTTCTGTCTTCTTTGCCTCTAGTTCTTCCAGGAATCTCCATCTTAAATACATTGACTCAGGGAAAAGAACTTGCTGCAACCGATTCTTCTGATGGAGGTATCCTAAAAAACCACAGTCATTTTTGGGGTTCTGATTCCTGTCGCCTAAATGTTTTCCTTAGCAGTACTTCACTTTGCCCTGCACACAATCAGGCAATTCACTTTCTCTGTCTTTTAAATTCAGGAGAGTGATTTATGTTACTTGCCCTTTAAGAGACTTAAATGGCATTTACTGATAAGGGCAGTGGATCGTTTATAAGGAGCAGGATGATAAACATAATAGCAGCTAACATTTTTAAATTATGTAATTTTATCTTAGATAAAATTTTCTGTAAATCTTGATACAGATACCCATTTTCCAGATCAGGAACATCAGACATAGAAGGAAATATGTTTTGCTTGTGGTTATGCAAGGGCAAAGCCAGGATTTAAATCTAAGTGTAATTTGCTATCTCAGACCCCCAAACACTGCTGTACAATGTGGACAGGAGGTACCCAACACACACAATCTTACAGAGCCAATTTTCTGACTTAATGAGTTGTTTTTTAATCTCAAAAGTGTGGATATTTCCCTTCTCTGTGTTCTGAGATGAAAAACAAGCTGAAAAGGTGAATGTTTTTTCTTCCTTGTCTTTATGTGGTGAATTAGAATAATTATTGTTAGTTAAGGGATGTGAATGAAATGTCTTTATCAACTACCAAGTTGAACGGAGTTTCTCTTTTTATAGCACAGACACAATGCCATTCTGACAGCCTGTGAGTGACAGAAAGAAGTGTTTTCCATGAAATGCGGATGCAGATGTTGCAAGCTTTCTAAAGCATAAATAGTTGGATTAAAATGCCAGGGTGGGGTGGGAGTTCTCCAGACTGATGTCATTGGTGCCCTTTTTTTCTTTTGTCTCTTGACAATGCAGTTATTTGGTGCCTTCACATTTTTTGTTTGACTTTAAAAGAGCAACAAAGAAAGAACTATGAACGCAGGCAAGCTGTTGCTGCTGGCAATTAGATGGCAGAGGTGCTCAGTTTTCAGACTTATTTTGATTTATCATTAAATGATCTAGGGTAAAATTCTAAGTGTATATCTCCTCTTCTTGGTTATTGTCTCCACCTATATTTCAATTCTTGTCTTTCTATCTTCATGAGCCCGCATATGAGTGCAAATACGTACACATTCAGGTAACATTCATGTAAATGTTCTCTCCTGGATGCAAGGCATACTGGGACTGAGGCCTTCATTGAAGGCCAGTGGTGTTTGGCATTTGTCTGTTTGCCTGAGTATTGAATGGGACTCAGCCATTCTAAAGCAAAGTTCTCTCCTTATCATTGATCAACATTCCCGAGACTCTGAGGAAACATTCAAGTTCTCTATCATTTGTGAAGGCAGAAGCTTTGGGAGAAGTCTTGCTGAGGTTTGCTACACTCCACATAAGCAGTGGAAATATGCTTAAAAAGAACACAAGATGCAGCTTTAGATAAAAGCAACAGCCCTTGACCCTTGCTGACAGCCCTTGACCCTTGCTGACAGCACCCTTTTAAACTTGTTGGCTTATTTTATCCTTGTAACATCCTAGAGAAGGTGTAGATAAAAATACAATTGCCATTTCAGATCCGAGGGCTGAGGTACAAAAAAATCAAATAACATCCAAAGGCTACTATGTGATTTTCAGATTTTATAATCAGTGTGATCTTCCTTCCTAACACTAAAGGCCGGCCTGACTTTATTAAGTTTTTATCCCCAATCCACACAAAAAACATGGAAAATGATATTATAATTTGGTATTGTTTCCAATGTGATCAGTCACTTTGGCCCTCGAGGAGAAGGCATCAGTTTAGGATTAAAGTTATCATATATTGAGCCTTATAAATTCCTCACAATTTTTTCTTCTCATCATATACTAAAAAGGAAATTTTGTTGAATGTTGGACGAGCCTGTTAGGTTGCTTTTAGGAACCACTAATGTAGTCCAACCTTTATATTCTGCTTCTATAACTATCTCTTATGAGAGAGAATATTTAATTTATATTTGAATATTTCCAGAGAAGTGAACATATAATTTAAAATTTAAAAGTCTAGCTTATATTTGGAGAGTACTGTTGAAAGTTCTTAAATCAAATAAAGTCTTTCTTTTCATGACTTATACTATTGGTCATGCAGAGATAGTATGGGTCTGAATACAGCGAGGCTCAGTGTCTATTTACAGTGACTCTTGGAACTGACCATTGCTGTCAGTCCCTCTGACTTCCTCCTCTTTGAACAGTCCTTTTTTATATTTTTTGGATTACGTGATTTAAAACATGTTATTGTTTTGTAATTGTGGTGAAATATGCATAAGACATATATGCATTCTACTGTTTTAACAAATTCAAGCATAAGATAACACTAAGGCTTTAAGTGTATTCACATAATTAAGCAAACCACTCACTGTTACCTTTCTATAGAATTATTTTATGTTCCTCAGCCAAATCTCTTGCCTGTCAAGGCTTCCCACTGCCCCCTTCTTGGACTCTGTAGAACGATAGTTGTGGCAACTTTGTCTAAGTGGAACACTAGAAAATGGCTGGCTTATTTTATATAGTATATCTTCGAGGCTTTTCATGTTGTTATGTGATAAATAATTTTAATAACCCATCAATTCCAAATTCTACTGTCCATGTACCTACAGCTATGGAGCAATCTACTGGTACATGGCCCACCTGCCAAGAGCCATATTCTTAAAGGCTAACTATCATTTTCATCAAAACCAACAACTGCCTAAGGTCCCTCAGTGAGGTTTGGCGATTAAGAAACCCTTTCTTAGGCAAATGGTCAGAACTTGAAAATATCATCCTTAGTGAGGTAACCCAATCACAAAAGATCACACATGGTATGAAGTCACTGATAAGGGGATATTGACCCAGAATCTCAGAATACCCTAGACACAATCAGCATATCAATAGATTTCTAAAAAGATGGAAGGAGAGACCCCTGGTCCTGGAAAGACTGGATGTAGGGGAACGCCAGGACAGAGTAATGAGAGGGGGTTGAACGGAGAAAAGAGGGAGGGAAGGGGGCTTATGGGACTTTCGGGGAGGGAGGAAACGGGAAAGGGGAAGTGATTTGGAATGTAAATTAAAAAAATAAAATAAAATAAAATTAAAAAAAAAAAAAAAAGAAACCCTTTCTGCTCCATGCTAGAATGTTGACTGGATTTATTTTGTGAAGATCAACCATGGCTACTGTCATGTGCAAAAGACACAGTTTTGCTATGGTCCTTCCCAACCTCTGACTCGTAAAGTCACTCTGACTCCTCTTTCTCAATGGTCCTGGAGTCCTACAGATGGGGTGTGATATAAATGTCATGTTTGTGACTTGTCTCTTTGTCACCTATTCTTTGCAGTTTGATCAGCTGTATGTTTCTGCATTAGCAACCATTCATCACCTGAGGAAGTATCATTGATGTTGTCTGAGAGCTGTACAAATCTATAGGTAAAGAGTTATGGTGTAATACTATGTTCACTTAACAAAAACAGCAGTAGATTCACTCCAGGGCCCTGTGAAATCTCCAACAATAATTTCTTGCTAGATTTGCAGTACCAGGCACATGTTTCCTCTTGAAATCAGGTTTTAAATCTAACCAAAAAGTAGTTGGTTACAACCATAACATTTGTAACACTATTTCATCTTTGGGTATATCTTGCCACATAGATATTAATGCAGTCCACATGATGTACATGTGGTTAAGAGTACAGATGAGATTCTTCCCATGCCCCTCCAGCAGCCTGCAGAGCAACTTCCAGTCCCGTGAGAGGTAGCCAGCTTCCTGGTCAGTATAAACTTGATTTTTCCATGTCTTCTGACCAGTGCGTGTGATATCTTTGGGAATGGGAATCTTACTATATACTTCTGGTGGCCATTCAAGAGCAATAATCCTATATTGTTTAGATGGTCTCCACAACACTGCTGACCAAAGAATTGAGGAGAGATATTCCACATCTAGCATTAGGCCTTATAATTGGCAATTCACAGCTTCTATGATGAATATAATCTCCTATGTAGGGTATTTTGAGTTACACACACACACACACACAAACACACATACACACACACACAGAGAGAGAGAGAGAGAGAACTTATAAAATAGTAGATTTCCATATGGCTTAGTTTTAGTGTTAGTTGTCACTCCTCCAATCCTCTGCCTTGCCTTCCCGTCTCTCTTCTCACTTAAAACCTCTCTCCATTATCACCTGTGTAGAATTTCTTTTAAAGCTGAATATATAGATGTACCATAATTTGTTTACTTACTCATTTTAGTGATTGACACTGGGGTTGGCTAATTGTGTGCTTTCATATAGGATCACTCCTATCAAAACCCATTTCACGGTGCTGGTTGGAACTCTATCTAGTGCTTTCCAAGTGGTTTGCTATTTACAGTGGCAGAGATTTCTAATTTGGAAGTAGACAGTAAACAGTAGGCATGTGAGAGCTAGAGTTGTTGCTAGGACTGAGGGGGAAATCACTGACTGCCTCTAGCTACTGAGATCACATAGCTCTTGTGGAGGTTCTGACCCTTGAGCCATCTTTGACAGCTACCAGGAAATCATTCCAAATATACGAGGCATCAAGTAGCAGAACGTATAAAACAACACATTCTATAAGTTGTCATTTGGTTGTTTGTTGTAATGGTGCCCCAGTGCCAATTCTTGGCATACCTGTTGTCTTCATATCTCTGTGCTCATTGAACTATCCTTTGTTCTGAGATCCTGGGCCACTTTCATTTGGAGAGATTAAGTTGGCCTTTCACTCCTTGAGAATGCTAAGAATAATGTGTGATAATTTTATTGCTTTATATGTGGTGGTTGGTAAAATTTGTGTGAAGCCTGATTGTTCAGGTTGCTGTCTTTGTTTTATATGTAGTTCTGGAAACTAAAGGTAAATGCTAGGAACATGAATCTTGTAAATGTCTATTAAAGACTGAAAGGAGAAAAGAAATGATGATAATGATAAGTGTTCACAAAGTACCTGTGATGTGGAAGCAAGCTTTTATAGCTACTGCCTCATTTAACTTCATAGCAGCATAATGGAGGAATGGATAAAAATGCTATCACAACTCTAGATAAGAAACCCTGGTAAGGCTGAAAGGGTGAACTCACCTCCAAATGTCACACAACTAGTAAGCACCTGAGTAGGGAATCGAAACACTGGTCCAACTGAAGACTCTTCTTCACCATGCAATCTCCCTCCTCATGGTGGTTTTATAAATGTGAAATATAATTTGCTTGTTCTAAGAATAAATATAATTTTGTGTTCTAAGAAGCACAGCTTGAATATCCAATATATACAAAGAACTCAAGAAGTTAGACTCCAGAGAACCAAGTAACCCTATTAAAAAATGGGGTACAGAGCTAAACAAAGAGTTCTCACCTGAAGAATATCTAATGGCTGAGAAGCACCTAAAGAGATGTTCATCATCCTTAGTCATTAGGGAAATACAAATCAAAAAACCCTGAGATTCCATCTAACACCAGTCAGAATGGCTAAGATCAAAAACACAGGAGACAGCAGGTGTTGGCGAGGATGTGGAGAAAGAGGAACACTCCTCCACTGCTGGTGGGATTGCAAGCTGATACAACCACTCTGGAAAGCATTCTGGCGGTTCCTCAGAAAACTGGGCATGACACTCCCGGAGGATCCGGCTATACCACTCCTGGGCATATACCCAGAGGCTTTACCTGCGTGCAATAAGGACACATACTCCACTATGTTCATAGCAGCCTTATTTATAATAGCCAGAAGCTGGAAAGAACCCAGATGTCCCTCAACGGAGGAGTGGATTCAGAAGATGTGGTATATTTACACAATGGAATTACACTCTGCAATTAAAAACAATGAACTCACGAAATTCCTAGGCAAATGGTCAGAACTTGAAAATATCATCCTTAGTGAGGTAACCCAATCACAAAAGAACACACATGGTATGCAGTCACTGATAAGGGGATATTATCCCAGAATCTGGGAATACCCTAGACACAATTCACATATCAATAGATTTCCAAGAAGATTTCCAAGAAGATGGAAGGAGAAACCCCTGGTCCTGGAAAGACTGGATGTAGGGGAATACCAGGACAGAGAAGTGAGAGGGGGTTGAATGGGGAAAAGAGGGAGGGAAGGGGGCTTATGGGACTTTCGGGGAGGGAGGAAACGGGAAAGGAGAAATGATTTGGAATGTAAATAAAAAGAACTTAGAAAATTAAAAAAAAAAACACAGAAAAAAAAAGCACAGCTTGTATTAACAATCTAGGAAGAAGATAATCCTGCAGCAAGAGGACAGGGGACATACACTGATGCCAGAGATTCTATGGGAATCATCCATGCTTGCTAGCTTTCTCTTCTGCTGATAACATTCCCCAGTGTCCTTGGGCCTCAGTCCCTCCACACACATGCAGTGCTTCTTGGCTGACAACTCACTCCAGCTCCCATTCCAGTTGCACACTTGTCTCCTGGATGTCTTTTCCCAGGTGCTGCAGCTCAAGACCCTTGGAGGATGACTCAGAATGCATGTTAGAAGGTCTAGCTACTTTTCTGGTTGACTAAAGTAGTGTGTAAAAGCAATAGAAAGGAATTTTGAAATCAAAGGTTTTATTTCAAATTGGAGTCAGCAAACATGAAACTTGCCACAGTATTGGTGAACTTATTCTCTCACCAGGTTCCTACAGGGGGTTTTATGAACTGCAATATCCAAGGACATACTTTCCCCTAAATTTTGGTCTCACATATCCCAGGCTGTGTTTGAACTCACTATGTAACTAAGGATGATCTTGAACTTCTGATCTTCAGCCTCCACCTCTGAGTGTTTGGGTTATAGATATTTACCACAACGCTTGATTTGTGAGAGACTAGGAAATGAATGCAGGGCATTGTTCATGTCACTCAAGAAGTGTTTCAACCAGTACATCCTCAGCCCCTCCCTTAAATTTGGATGAGTTCCCAATAAATATTCTTTCAACTGTATCTCTACACTTTAGAAATCTCACAAAAGCCTTCTATTATCCTAGGAAGCTAGGGACTCAGCTTTGATTTGCAAAATTGATTCTACAAGGTAGCATGTTGTTATTCTATTTAGAGACTTGAAAGCATATTCAATGATTCAATTATATTTAATTTGTAATTAACTCCCTCCCAAGCAGCTAATGGTGCATATCTTGGTTGCTACTGTTCTGGATGAGTGAAGAGTAGAACAAAATGGCCCCTTTTAGAGAACACCTATCTTAGATAGAGTCCTGAGGATTGTAGCTGTACAGTTTGGGATGACTTGCCTGTCATAAAATAAAAATGCTTTTCTAGGAACTTTACTCTGAGACACAGAGATGGTGGTCAGTACCCCCATCTATGCTAAGCCCTGCCTCTAGGGATAGAGATGAGAAGGCCAGGCGTAGCAGGACCTGGTTTCATGTTTTCACTGTTGGAGATTTGGGATTCTGAACTGAGTGGAAACATAGATGTAAATGGTGATTGAATCATTTGACTGGTAGTATTCAGAGATGTCCTCTGTGAGCATTGCCTTCCCATTCTCTGGAGCTGCCTTGATTTCTATTCTACAAAATTTTACTTCTCAGTTCTCATTTCAGTTTTGTGAGATACTGCAGTGCTTCCAATGGCTGGTCTGTATTTCTCAATACAAAATTTACCCAGTTTAGAACCCAAAGCAACCAAGACTTTACAAAATATGTTAATGCAAGAGACGAAGGTTGTATCCACTTAGTAGAAATTAATCACAATATTTAATTGTGTGTGTGCACATGTCTGGGAGTTTGATTGAATGATTTAGTATTTACCAGATACTTATTATTTCCATCATCATTATCATCATGAACAACATTGTCATCATAATAGCTCCTGTTTGAGAACAACTTTCTGTGACTCCAGCACTGTATTAAAGCATGTAGCATACAAAATACCATTTATTACATGATGTCAGACATGCTATCAAATGGATAGCATTGTCATTTGGGGATTTGAGGCTGTGACCCTTTCATGACCATTTCCCATCATATATTGTGAAAGTGATGAAGCAATGATCTGAATGCAGAGAAATTGGACTCTCCTGCTCTGCATTATACCGTACAGAAACTCTTTTGGTCCCAGAGGCATGGCAGTCCCCACCCACTGTTTGCTTTATATTGAATGTGAAAATGGGGTCAGGTAGCATTGTGGGTTTTGAAATTTTATGATTCGAATTTCTATTGTATTAATATTATTATTATTTCTCTCATGGAAATTCCATCATTTGTGGAGATGTGGCAGGTGGAATACAAGATTAGATGAGTAGTCTTAAGAAGGCCTCATTCAGATTTGACAGTGAAACCAAGACTGAATGACATAAGTCAGGCAGCCATGCAAAATCAGGATACTGTGTTCCAGAGAGGAAACTACCAAGCTAAAACATGACCTTGAGACTAAATGCAAACACTGCAAACTAGAAAAGCAGATGTGGATGTCTGCTGCTGCAGAGGACTGGACAGAGGCAAGGAATGGACTGAGATGGTTCAGGACACAGTGCAGGATGGAGCTTCTTGTATGCACAGAGGATTAGCCACCAAGAAATTCAAAGAAAAAGAAGAAGTATGATCTGGTTTATAAGAGAACAAGTTCTATATCAGTTAGTGATAGAGTAGTCAACAAATATCCAAAAGGGAAAATAGAAAAAACATGAAAAATGTATAGAATCCATCACTGTATTAAGCACTTTACATACAAAATAACACTTGATAGGTACATGCAGAATGACAAAATGAATCATAGTTAGATAAGAAGGGGTCCACGTTTTGGAAAAGCAGTAACATAGAAGTGATTTGCCAGTCACCTTTTTCTTCTCTTTAAAGGATTTGCTGTGTGTATGTGCATAGTATATGTGTTTCTGTGCACATGTGTGTGCTGATCCACAATGAGACCAGAGTGGATATCAAGTCTCTTCTGAAGTCATGTACCACCTTAGTTTTTGATATAGTTTCTCTTACTGAACTTGGGGTTTTCCAACTAGAATGACTGGCCAGTGAGCCCTGGGTTGCCACTTGTCAAAGTATAGACATTAACATGGCTTTTGATGGTCTTTTGTTTGCATGGCAAGCACTTTACTGACTGAGCCATCACTGTAACCCATATTTACTAATTAAGTGGTAAAGTAGTAGAAGGGTAATGTGGTCCCATAGAAAATAATAACTAAACAAGTCACTGAAGTTAAACACATTTTAACAGTGTCAAGAAGGCACATATCATAAAATAATAGTAAACCAAGCAGTATCTTTTTAAAAATATGTTAAAATTCAATTGTTCCTATGAGAGACACATGAGGCTGGGTATTGCTCAAACATTGGATGGTGTAATGACAGCAAAAGTGAGAGAAACTATAAGAACATCTTATTATATATGGAAAAGTTTATGGTAGGATTAAACATCTAATTCTCATAAAAACTTATATTAAAGTTGGATGGTAAGTAAACATCATTAATAAACAGTATCTATTTAAAAACAGCCATGGTAGTGAAGTGAGACACTGGAGGTTTTACCCAAGACTCACATGAGCATTAAGTGGGAGCTATCCTCACCAAAACTGGGTAGCATCAAATTTGAAGTCCTGCAGAGTGTGTAGAGGGCTAGAGAGAAAGAAATGGACTGGATTATGGAGAAGTGATAAAGCAGTATTTGCAAAGCACATAGTTATTTAATTTTAAGCCATCAATTTAGCAAGCTTACAAAGTTAATGTAGAAAGAGCCTGATATCAACCCCTCCCTGATTCACAAAGCCTGCAAAGATACTCACTAAAATCAGCCCGGTAGCATAAAGGGTGTCTACTAATCACAGAACAAAATAAATATAACTGGATAATTGTATACAGTAGTGCCAAAGAGTCATGGAAAAATGGGCTGTTAGTGTCACTAGAGAGATGCAAATTTGAAGGCAAGGAAAGATACCTAATGTTACAGTAACCTAAAGAAATTCTGATCCTTGCCTATTGGAGTGACTTAACTGTAGAGAAAATAAGTGCTTCAAAGGAGAAACCAGAGGCTTAGCACATTGCTAGTGGGGATGTAAATGATATATGTGCTTTAGAAACTAGTTTAGAAAGATGCTTTTGAAGGCAAGTTATTATGTAACCCTGCAATTCCACATATAGTCATTGAAAATCTATCTTCTAGAGAAATGAAACTCCATGCAAAGGAATGTGTAGACTTCGCAGCAATGCTATTCATAATGAGTGGAATCTGGATAGCATTAATCCAAACCATCCAAGCAGGTATTTGGACCCAGAAACACTACCAGCTTTGGAAGGGGATGGGCCTCTAGAACATAGAAACTGAAATTACCCCTAAAACACTACATAAAGGGAAGGATTATACACATCAGATGCTATATTATTTATTTGATTTATTATGATATAAAAAGGATTATTGTGGGGTAAGGAATACTGCTTAATTGCTAAGGTCATGGTGTAACATTGTGGATTGATAGAGGTATTCTAAAACTAAGTTGTGTGTTCTCTGTGTAGACTTACTGGATTTATCAAACTGCAGATTTGTGTGTGTGAGGTACACAACATGTACATTTCCTGTGGATAATACCCTTTAAGAAGTTGTTGCCTTATGCACAACATGGTTCAAATTTAGGACTTAGTAAAGGTATCTGGAAAAATCATGAGTATTAACTTGTTGGGTGATCAGGGTCTTCTAAAATCTCATTGTGCTGATTAGAACCAAATTTATGAATATATCAAATAGCTTTCAACTGTGTACATTTTAAATTAGTAGATTGGAAAATTTGTAAATTAGAACTCACAACTACTTTTGTGAACAAACAAAGAAGATGTAAGTATTAAAATGGAAAGGTTTTTTTTTGTTTGCTTATTTTGTAACAAAGCACTGTCAATTGAGGAATAAAAGGCAGCCGTTGGAGTAGATGCTAAGCACAATATGCCTGACAAAGGGCAGAAGCTAGAAGATTTAATGTATTTTGAAAAATCAGTCAAAAGGCAGGAGAACCCCACAATAAACCAGGCATTACATTTGAATGAACCTTTCACATTTGGGGGGACTTCCATATGCCTACTAAGCATATCAGTTTTCCTATAATTAGTTATTGTTAAAATGTTAACTAAGAATAATATTCCAGAATGTGCTAACATGAGAAAAGATCAATAACAGTAAGTGTTGGTGAAGATGTGAAGCTAGAAGAACTATCTTTATTGCGGAAGGATAGAAAATGCAATAGAAAACTGCTTGACAATCTTTAATAAAGATGGCCACTTATAAACACAGCTATGGTAGATATATGTCCAGAAATGCCCAAGTTTTCACAGTCTCATCATGTTTTATAGTCTTCAAGTAGAAGACAATCTGAATGGTCATCAATAGTACAATGCATCAATAAAATGATATATTCATATAATAAAATATTTATATAGCAACAAAATGAGCCAACTCTATTTGCAATGGTGAGGTTGAATGTGATAAACAGAAGGTGGATAAAAAAATTACCAAATATATTGTTCCACTCATCTGGAGTACAAACTATGCAAAACTAATCCATGGAAACAGAGCAGGCTGATGGTTATTTTGGTATCTAGCAGGGAGAAATTAGATTGAGATGAGATATGGCATAGAATTTGGAGGTCTTGGTACCATTGTTTGGGTTATCATTACACAATTTTGGCACTCAGAAAATTATCATCAATGAAATTCACATTTCAGTACGTTTTCTGTTTTGTTTTGAGGTGGATTAGAATGTGTACAATGTAGAAGCAAAATTAGGAAGCTTTGCAGTCATACAAGGGGATATTCATGTGGGATTCAGGGGAATTATGGTAAACAAGTGGACGGGTCTGAGAGGTATTTAGGAGGGAGTCTATGTGTGATCTAGAGACTGAGTCTTTGTGGGAATTTTATTGATCATACAGTGTGTTCCCTTCCTACAGAAGATATTTAGACTATGCTTTTCTATGCTATTCTGAGATATGGTCACTGTTGATGTAACTGGCTAAGATATAGTCAGAGCACAGCAGGATGGATCCTTAGAGTGCACACCATAGCTTTCACATGAAAAGCAGCACGGGTACACACCCAGAGCCATGTCTTGAGAATACATACATGACCATGTCTTGAGAATGCAAATCCAAGTGGCACCAAATACTGTGCTTCATTGAGGTTAATAGTTTCACAGTAATAGGACAAAGAAAGTCCAAATCAAGACATTTCTCAAATACATTGTTGAGATCACTGTTTAAGGCAGGGTAGCTCTGCAATAAGCTTCAGATGCCTTTGGAAGTTTTGGAATGGTGGAAGCTAGGAATTTGTTGTACATTCCAAAATAGTTATGCATAAATGACTGTCTAAGGGGCTATATTTGCCCAAGATAGTTTGGTGATAGACCGGCAACATCCCAACCTCTTCATCCTTCATAAGCAGGTGGGGGAAAGACAGAGCTCCAACACATGTGGAAACAAATGTTACATGATAGGATAGGGGATGAAGGGATCACTCAAGTCCAGAGAACACTGGTCACTGCTGTCAACGAACAGGCTGGCAGGCAGGCAGACAGACAGACAGACAGACAGACAGACAGACAGACAGAAGAAGTGTGGGGAAGGATTCCACCAGAGGTCTCAGAGGAAGGAACAGTTAGGAAGGATGCTCTACTAACCAAACTGACCAAACTGAGCTGTACATAGATCATAAAACCAGAATTCCAAATGTTAGTTAAACCTAGATGATGCTTTTGAGCTCAAGGTAAAATGTAATGCATCAAGAATCGAGCATTTTGAGAGAGCAATTTGTTCTTTGTTCTGCTTTCAGCCGGGAATTCACCTAAATCTCCTTGACAAATGAGGAAGGCATCTTAAACCATTTCAGAGAAGAGCACACAATCTCTTTGAATTATTGGAAGAGCAACAGCAGGAGAGGCAGGCTGGTGTGCTCAGTTAACATGTCCCTTCTTGTTTTTTTCAACTTGTGGGCACAGCTGGAAGTGGAGCCCTGGAGACACAACCTCCTTATTTTATTATGCTTTGAGAGAGCTGAACAAAGAATCAGGGTTGCTGCAAATTAGCTCCATTTCGCTCCCTGCCACACAGTTCTGAGCACTGGATATTCACTGAGGTCCATGTTCTTTTCATCTTTTCTGGGCAGTGGAAGGTGGATCTTCCTCAGAACAGGAACCTGAGCTGGGAGGCAGCAGAGTTCTGTGAGCGGTCTCCTCCTCTTCCTGTTTGCAGTAAGTGGTGCTCAGATCGCTCTTCTCTGCAGACTGTACTCCGTGCTATGCATGTGTACCAAGAAAACTTTCTCATTGCTTTCCTTGACAGCTAGGAGGGAAAAGCCCCCAATCTATCACTTTTATAGCTGTCTTGGCTCTTCATTGTCTCCCTAAGAAAAATGGAGTTTAATCAAGTGCCTTAAATTGTCAATATGATTAGGCAAAAATGAATGGATTTTTGTAAACTTCTATACTAAATTTACTTGCAAGTCTTGGATATCAATTTCAGAAATTTACATGTAAATGTAGTCATTAGTACACTAATCTATTGAACATCTACTTTATCTATGGATAATTTTTCTTTTTGTACAAAAGTTATTTCTACTTATTAAAATAGTACTTTATCTTTTTTTAAAAAAATAACCTCTCTTTTTCAAGTTTATCTTCATCTCTACATTTCACCTCATATATTCCAATAAGGTTTATAACAGTATCACAGTATACTCTAATAATTCTGAGGTCAAAGGTGAGGAAGGGATGATATGCTAACTGCAGTGGTGCCCAAGCCAAACCTCAGAATGAAAAATGGGATAGCTCCATGCTAAGGATTTGATTATATAGCATACACGTTCATCTGACTATCATACATTTTATTTTATAATTGTTTGTTAAAGCACTAACTAAATAGTGCTGTGGATGAAATGCAGCCTCAGAAACTCTAAAACTTACAATCAGCCAGACGGATCTGTTGTAATATGCTTGTTTTGTGTATTCTTGTAAATGCTTATTTAATTTTTAGCCCAGGATGAATTCATTTAAGAAAAAAATAGTTTGAGTTTGCTGATAATTTTTATTAGCATTTTTGGTTTGGATTACTATATTTACTTGTATAACATACCATAAACTATACATTATGTTGGAAATCCATTATTTTACATATTTAAATTTCATCTTTTAGGAGGACTATATTACTTTTGTTTCTATGGATATGCCTCATATATCCTAGATGATTAGCAAATGAAGTCACTTACTTTGTCATTTTGTGAGTCCTTGCTGTTGTGCTTTTAGGTCTTAGATAAGGACAAATTGATGTCCCTCTCTTTAGCTCTTTGACTATTGAAACAACGGTCCCGAGAAATAAAAGTTTCCCCAGGGATCTGATGCTGGGAGAACAGGCAAGCTAAGCCCAGTCAGTGCCAGGCAGAAGAGAAGCTTGTTTCCTGGAAAGAGACTGAACACAGTTCTGACAGTTTGTCACATGACCTTGTGGGGGGGGGACTGGATCCCAGGCAAGGAATTGTCAATGATTAACAGGACTGTGCCTTGTTAGGGACTTCTTAACTATTCATACCCATGGCCTCAATACTTCTGTCAGTACCATGAAGGCTTGAGGGGTCAATGGGTGTCTTTGTCACTTATCTCAACATGGTCACACTGAATAAACCTTCTTTTTCTGCTTTTCCCTAATGATTTGTTTCTTTAATCAGTTTATTGAGGACTAGAGACCTCACCAGGCTTGCCAGGATGGCAGGGACATAGGCTTTGATACTAACACCCTCTGTAGCCCTCCCACCATCAGATACTTCTAAAAAGAGCTGAAGATATAGAAACTACATAATTGCAAAAAAGAAGGGAAATGGGGATTTTGCCATTTAAATTTTTTCTTCACTTTCACTATTTATTTTGTGATAAACTATCCTCACTTTATATGTTTCTCAAGCTAGCCTACACTCCACAACATGGCAGGTAAGCAACCAGGTACCTAGGTTTTCAAAAACCTTTTTGCCAAAAGTCAGAAACAGGTGCATTCTCAATGTGAGGCTGGATTCTTACTTTGCATGTATTGCTTAGCCACAAACAATGTTCAATAATTTGTTTAGTGATGACCCCTTACGTCCTGAGGTAGTACAGTGCTCAGAAATAAGGTGGTGAAGTCTAGCCTTCAGCACTGATTGAATTCTCAACACTTGTCCCCACCAATTTGGTGACCTCCAACATCTTCCCATCTTCCTATACGATACTGTGCATTAGTTTCCTTATACGTCAAAGAGAGTAAATTCTGATAAACACTAGAGTTCATGGAAAGAATTTATTGTTGTTAAAAAGGCGTCTTGTATACAAGGAGCTTAATATGAAAATAATTTCAAAATTGAAAAAACCTAATTGCTTGGCCTTATTAACTCTGCTGTGCCCATGTTGACTTCTGTATTTGTGACAAAAGATATGGAAGAATTCATTTAAAAGTGATGTACATGAGTTACCTGGATGGCTCTGAGGTGAGTGCCTGCCAATCAATGTGAGGAAGTGGGTTCAGATCCACAGAACCCACATAAAGGTGGATGTGGCAATGCATGTCTGTAGCCTCAGGGCTTCTAACTGGAGCTGGGAGGAAGAGAGGAGAATCTCTGAAACCTCTCAGGCCAGCCAGAAGGAGAACATAGCTGTGAGCATTAAGACACCTTATCTCAAGGTGGAAGGTGAGGACCAACATCCATGGTTGTCCACTGACCTCCACATCCACCATGTGACACATACATGCCCACAGTCACTCATCATTCATACATAAAGATTTTTATAATTATATGCATGCATTAAGAGTATAGTTTTCAAAATTTATATTCAGAGAATGATCAGTTGAAGAAACTCAACAAGTATACAATTCTCCCTAGCGACAACAATACTACTTCTCATTGTTGGTAAATTGTTCTTTTAAAAATTAAAATTTTATCATGAAGAGCTTGTAGATGAAAACCATCACACATCTAAATTAACCATACTCAAAGTCTATAAATCTTGATTAACTCCTATACAGTTAGAGCAACCATTCTGCAGCTATAGAGATTCACATTGACTTTTACACTTTTACTATCAAATCTATTTTTTTAATTAAATGCATTCTTCATTTACATTTCAAATGTTATACCTTTTCCAGGTCCCCCCCCAGAAAATCACCAACTCATCCTTCCATCCCCTGCCTTCAAAAAGATGACCCTCTGTTCAACCAACTCCCACCTATCCCCGCCACCTCGGTTTCCCCATGCTGGGGCATCTATCAAGCCTTCATAGAACCAGGGACCTCTCCTCCCACCAATGCCTGACAAGGCATTCCTTCACCAAATGTGGCTGGAACCATGTTCACCCTTTGGTTGATGGCTTAGTCCCTGGGAGCACTGGGGGGGGTCTAGTTGGCTGACATCATCCTTCTTCCCATGGGGCTGCAAACCCCTTCAGCTCCTCCAGTCCTCCCTCTAACTCCTCCATTGGGGACCCCTTGCTCAGTCCAATGGCTGGCTGCTAGCATCTGCCTCTGTATCTGTAAGGCTTTGGCAGGGCCCCTCCAGAGACAGCCATAACAAGATCCTTTCAGCAAGCACTTATCGTCATCTATAATAGTGTTGGGGTTTGGGGTGCAGCTAGCAACAGAGGAAACACCCAAGTGTAAGATCACTTGGGACACAGTCCTCCAGGGCCTACACTCAGGAGCTGGGCAGCACCACAGCCGTCTGTGCACCTATCCTGCCAGGGGACAGAGGGGGACATTCGCAACCTGCCATTGAATTGAGCACAGGGTCCCCGATGGGGGAGCTAGAGAAAGGACCCAAGGAGCTGAAGGGGTTTGCAATGCCATAGGAGGAACAACAATATTAGTCACGCATTGCCTCCAGAGCTCACAGGGACAAAAACATCAGCGATATAGTACACATGGTGTTTCCCATGGATCCAGTTGCATAGGCAGCAGAGGATGGCCTTGTTGGACATCAAAGGAAGGAGAGGCCCCTGGTCCTCGAAAGGTTCTATGCAGCAGTGTAGGGGAATACCAGGACAGGGAAGCAGGAGGGGATTGATTGGGGAAGAAGGGGAGGTGAGCTGTCTTATGGGACTTTAGGGGGGGACCAGAAAGGGGAAATCATTTGAAATGTAATAAAGAATATATCTAATAAAAAAATAAATAAAAAAGTGGCCCACCTACAAAAAAAATTAGTGTCGTGGTTTGGTGACTGTTTATAGGATGAATCCCCAGGTAGCACAGTCTCTGGGTGGCCTTTCCTTCAGTCTCTGCCCCACATTTTGTCTCTTATTTCCTCCTGTGACTATTTTGTTCCCTTTCTCAGAATGACTGAAGCACCCACACTTTGGTCTTCCTACTTCTCAAACTTCTTGTGGTCTTTCTTCAGAGGCTTAAAATTCTTGTCATAACGATCTTTCACTTGCTTGATTAGAGTCACACCAATGTATATAATATTATTTGTGACTATTGTGAAGGGTGTCATTTCCCTAATTTCTTTCTCAGCTTGTTTATCCTTTAAGTAGAGTAAGGCTATTGATTTGTTTGAGTTAATTTTATAGCCAGCCATTTTGCTGAAGTTGTTTTGTTTATCAGCTTTGTGAGTTCTCTGGTGGAATTTTTAGGGTCACTTAAGTATATGACCATATCATCTGTAAATAGTGATATTTTGACTTCTTCCTTTCCAATTTGTATACCCTTGACCTCCTTTTGTTGTCTAATTGTTCTAGCTAGGACTTCAAGTACTATACGGAATAGATAGGGAGAGAGTGGGCAGCCTTGTCTGGTCCCTGATTTTAGTGGGCTTGCTTCAAGTTTCTCTCCATTTAGTTTGATGTTGGCTACTGCTTTGCTGTGTATTGCTTTCACTATGTTTAGGTATGGGCCTTGAATTCCTGATCTTTCCAAGATTTTTAACATGAAGTGATGCAGAATTTTGTCAAATGCTTTTCAGCATATAATGAAATGATCATGTGGTTTCTTTTCTTTGAGTTTGATTATGTAGTAGATTACATTGATGGATTTCCATATATTGAAACATCCATGCATCCCTGGGATGAAGCCTACTTGGTTGTGGTGAATTACACTTTTGATGTGTTTTTGGATTTGGTTGGCAAGAATTTTATTGAGTAATTTTGCATCAATGTTCATAAGGGAAATTGGTCTGAAATTCTCTTTCCTTGTTTGGTCTTTGGTTTAGGTATAAGCATTATTGTGTCTTCATCGAATGAATTGGGTAGTGTTTTTTGTGTTTTTATTATGTGGAATACTTTGAAGAGTATCGGTATTAGGTCTTCTTTGAAGATCTGATAGAATACCCCACTAAACCCATCTGGTCCTGGGCTTTTTTTGGTTGGGAGTCTGTTAATAACGGCTTCTATTTCCTCAGGACTTATAGGACTATTTAGATGTTTTATCTGATTCTATTTTAACATTGGCACCTAGTATGTGTCTAGAAAATTGTCCATTTCATCCAGATTATCCAATTTTGTTGAGTATAAGTTTTTGTAGTATGATTTGATGATTTTTTGAATTTCCACAGTTTCTGTTGTTATGTCTCCATTTTCATTTCTGAATTTATTAATTTGGGTAGTGCCTCTGTGCCCTCTGCTTAGTCTGGCTAAGGGTTTATCTATCTTGTTGATTTTCTCAAAGAACCAGCTCCTGGTTTTCTTGATTCTTTGTATAGTTCTTTTTGTTTCTATTTGGTTGATTTCAGCTCTGAGTTTGATTATTTCCTGCCGTCCACCCTTCTTGGGTGTATTTGCTTCTTTTTGTTCTAGAGCTTTCAGGTATGTTGTCAAGCTGCTAGTATAAACTCCTCTCCATTTTCTCTTTGGAGGCACTCAGATCTATTACCTTTCCTCTTAGCACTGCTTTCATTGTGTCCCACAAGTTTTGTATGATGTGTCCTCATTTTCATTAAATTCTATAATGTCTTTAATTTCTTTCCTTATTTCTTCCTTGACCAAGCTATCATTGAATAGGGCATTGTTCAACATCCATATGTATGTGTGTTTTCCGTTGTTTTTGTTTGAACTTAAGACCAGCCTTAGACCATGATGATCTGATAGGGTGCATGGAATTATTTCAGTATTCTTTTATCTGTTGAGGCCTGTTTTGTGATCAATTATATGGTCAGTTTTGGAGAAGGAACTATGAGGAGCTGAGAAGAGGTATATTCTTTTGCTTTAGGATGGAACGTTCTATAAATATCTGTTAGATCATTTGGTTCATAACTTCTGTTAGTTTCACTGTATCTCTACTTAGTTTCTATTTCCATGATTTTCCATTGCTGAGAGTGGGGTGTTGAAGTCTCCCACTATTATTGTGTGGGGTTCAATGTGTGCTTTGAGTTTTATTAAATTTTCTTTTATGAATATCAGTGCCCTTGCATTTGGAACATAGATGTTCAGAATTGAGAGTTCATCTTGGTAGGTTTTTCCTTTGACCAGTGTAAAGTGTCCCTGCTTATCTTTTGTGACAACTTTTGGTTGCAAGTTCATTTTATCCAATATAAGAATGGCTACTCCAGCTTGTTTCTTGGGACCATTTGCTTGGAAAATTCTTTTCCAACCTTTGATTCTGAAGTAGTGATTGTCTTTGTCAGTGAGGTGGGTTTTGTGAATGCAGCAAAATATTGTATCCTGTTTATATATCCAGTCTGTTAGTCTGTATCTTTTTTGGGGGGGAATTGAGTCCATTGATGTTAAGAGATATTAAGGAAAAGTTATTGTTACATCCTGTTATTTTCATTGTTAAATCTGGAATTCTGTTTGTGTGGCTTTCTTCTTTTGGGTTTGTTTTGGGAAAGAACATTACTTTATTGCTTTTTCTAGGGTGTAGTTTTCCTCCTTGTATTGGTGTTTTCCACCAGTTATCCTTTGTAGAGCTGTGTTTGTAGAAAGATATTGTGTAAATTTGGTTTTGTCATAGAATATCTTGTTTTCTCTCTGTCTATGGAAATTGAGAGGTTTGCTGGGTATAGTAGCCTGGGCTGACATTTATGTTCTCTTATGGTCTATATGACATCTGCCCAGGATCTTCTAGCTTTCATAGTCTCTCTTGAGAAGTCTGGTGTAATTCTGATAGATCTGTCTTTATATGTTACTTGACCTTTTTCCCTTACTGCTTTTAATATCCTTTCTTTGTTTAGTGCATTTGGTGCTTTGATTATTATGTGCTGGGAGGAATTTCTGTTCTGGTTCAGTCTGTTTGGATTTCTCTAGACTTCTTGTATGTTCATGGGCATCTCTTTCTTTAGGTTAGGGAAGTTTTCTTCTATAATTTTGCTGAAGATATATTTACTGGCCCTTTAAGTTTTCAATCCTTGCTCTTTTCTATACCTATAATTCTTAGGTTTGGTCTTCTCATTGTGTCATGTATTTCCTGGATGTTTTGGGTTACAAGCTTTATGCATTTTGCATTTTCTTTGACTGTTGAGTCAATGTTTTCTATGGTATCTTCAGCACCTGAGATTCTTTCTTCTCTCTCTTGTATTCTGCTATTGATTCTTGCATCTATGACTCCTGATTTCTTTTCAAGGTTTTCTATCTCCAGAGTTGTCTCCCTTTGTGATTTCTTTATTGTTTCTACTTCCATTTTTAGATCCTGGATGGTGTTGCTCAGTTCCTTCACTTGTTTGTTTGTGTTTTCCTATAATTCTTTAAGGGATTTTTGAGTTTCCTCTTTAAGGTCTTGTATCTGTTGACCCATGTTCTCCTGTATTTCTTTAAGGGAATTGTTTATGTCCTTCTTGAAGTCCTCTATCAGCATTATAAGATATGATTTTAAATCCAGATCTTGCTTTTCCAGTGTGTTGGGGTATCCAGGATTTGCTGCTGTGGGAGAACTAGGTTTTGATGGTGCCACATTGCTTTGTTTTCTGTAGGTAAAGTTCTTGCATTTGCCTTTTGCCATCTAGCTATCTCTGGTGTTAGCTGGTCTTGCTTTTCCTGATTGTGGCTCCTGTGTACTACAAGCCTGTGATTCCCGTTCTCTCTGTGTACACAGGTATGTAAGTACTCTCGGGAGATCAGCTCTCTTGTGGTGGTATTTGTGTATGTAGCTCTGTGGCCCCAGATTAGCTCTGTGCTCTCTGACCTCTCCACAGTCCTGGGAGGTTAGCTATCTCCCTGTGCCACCTGGATATGGTGCACTGTGGCAGAGATAGAAACTGTAAGCCTCCCGCCTCCCCCTGAAGGTTCTGGATTGGTTCCTCTGAGCAACAGGGGTGGTCCTACCTGTGTTCTCAGGTGTCTCTGCACTCCTGCAGAGGAACTGGCAGTGAAGCGGTGGAAAGGGTGGAGGTAACGGAAGGGGAGTAGTAATCGGGAGTGAGGGGGTTTCTGTGGTTGCTGCGTAGTGAGTCTAGATGGGCCCCCAGCAGCAGCTCTTAGACTCCAGAGGTGGGAGGGGATTTTTACCAACTGCTCTGAGTGCAGTGGGTTCTCTAGGATGGATCAGGAGATGGTGTCTTCACTGTAGCAGACCAGCGAAGAGTATTCTGCAGCAGAAAGGCCAGGCAGCAGAAGGGGTGGAAGGAACAGAAGGGTATCAAATCTATTTTTACACACCCGTCTACCACCAAGCCCTGCAAAATCCACAACAGAGTGAAAGCTAGAAGAATGCTTGGCTTTATACTCTCTTTCTTGATTTATCCCTGACCTGTATCTAGTCTGTCCTTATTATCTGATATTTCCCTTTTCATGTTCTCCTTATTGTATTTATACTATCCGTGCATGCACCTTTGTTTATATGTGTTTCTATTATAGACTGGTGGTAAACATACTGTTGGAGGTATTACAATGCCTAACTTTAAAATCATACTACAGAATCAGAGTCATAAAGACAGCTTGCTATGGACATAAAAATAGAAGGCATACCAATTGAATAGTTGAGAGGACTAGGAAATTAAATTATACTGTGTCCATTTAAAGTAAAAGTATGCATTCGAAAAAATGCTATATCCTGTATATCTGCCTGCAGAAGAAAAAATTTAGGTTTCTAAATTCTACCTTCTGCAAAAATAAATTCAAAATAGACCAAAGACCTTAAATTAATCAGAAACACTGGAACATCTACAAGAAATAGGGAATATTCTTCGTGTTGGTGGGCAAGAACTTTCTGAATAGAACTTTAGTAGCACAGGAACCAGACCCAAGTATCAACAGAGGGGTTGCTTAGAAATAAAAGCTTCTGAACAGAAAATGAAATTATCAGCAGAGCAAACAGTTCAGAGCATGAGAGGTCTTCATCAGCTATACTTCAGGCAAGGTCCTAATGTCCAGTATTACAAAGAATAGCAGAAATTAAGTGTCAAGGAGACAAATTGTTCTGATGTGAGTGAATTAAGAATGTGAGATTGCAGAGAAAGCTGATGATAGCATTTTCAGCTTTTATGAGCATTGTTACTGGTTTAAAGTGAGGTCTTTGTGGTGTTTGAAACTCAGCTCCCAGAACTATTTAATGAGAGTCTTACTGGAGGAAGGGAAAGTGTCGCACCATCTAGACAATACAGCTGTAAAGCAAGCAGGCCAGGTGTTATCCAGACTTCAGGAACGGGGCTGAGTGTTGAGCATGGCAGGGAAGGATTGCAGATTGTTAGTTCTGTAGAAATGTGTATCAGGTCCCTGTATGACATTCTTAGTGGTCACAGGGAGAATGAACATTGCTCTTTTTAATGTAGTGAAGCAAAAGTGAAGTAGTGTTCCTAAGAGAAATGTTCTACAGAGTGTGAGCAACTAATATCCCATCTATTGTTGATCCCACTGAGGTTTTCTGCCTCTCTTGTTAGAGTGATGGGTGAATAAAAATTAATTAGAAGTTAGAATCTGATTTTAAGACTGGATGTCAGACACATATATCAAGTTGTTAGGTTAGCTGTAAAGCATAACCTGGGATTTATATATTTAGAAGTTATAATAAATCTGTCTGTCATGAAAATCAGATTACCCAGTGTTGCATGCTAATGACTCTGCTCTCCTGGAACGGTGCTCTCCTGACAACTGCCCGCTGGCTCTGCTATACTGTCAGTTGCTGCCTGCCTCACCCCACTTAGCCAGTGCCACAGTTAGCATGAGCTGGAACTTTGTAAAGAGATGTTTTCCTCTACATGATGATGCTGACCTCCTATGACCATTAAGGACTCCCTTTCTTCAAGATTAATCACTCAATGCAAGTATTTCAAATGTATTTTGTGAGTACTTTCTACACACCAGACTGTTTATAAAGCATTCAGAACCTAATAGCAATAGTGGCTGTCCCAGAGGGTGGCAATAGTGATGGGGCTCCACTTCATCTAAGAACAGTAAAGTACAGGACGTGAGGTTCGAGTAGACTGACAGACATTCAGGAAGACTTCCTATAGGCCACTCTCCTTGCCTTCCTTGTTTTCATCTCTGTCACTATGCTTCTATTCCTTTTACATTAGTTGGGATGGTGGCTTTATATATAGTTCATGTTAGCCTGGAACTCATGATCCTGGTGCCTCAGACTCCCATACTGGGATTACATATATGTGCCAAATGTTTAGGAGACAGTATGTTTTGAACTGTGTGTTGAGATCTGGTCTGATTAAGGAAGATGGGATAAGCAGAAAATAAGAGAGGAAGGAAAACCTTAGACTCAGGACACATGACAAGAAATAATGGATTGGAAAGTTATGCTGTGGGATGCTTCCCATGGTTGTCACAAGATGTCAGTTGCAGTATTTCTTCCATAGTGGCTGCCCATGTTCCTTAATTGTGACTTAGAGAATCTAGAAAGTGGTGTCATGTAACTTCTGTGACTATTGTTCGTCCTGTTTATTTTCTCACCTTGCCTACGCTCCAAGGAAGATCTACTTCCCAGATGTTCTGTGGGCTTCTATGCTTGTGTATCTATGTCTACTCTGGCACACCGAACTATAGCCTGTTCCTAACTTGTCCATATCTCATAGTCTCAGCCAGGAGCAAAGGCATACTCTGGGAGACTCTCTTTGATTTACCCCGGGAGACAATCATCTTGCCTTGCATCTCTTTATCCTTAGGTGAGGTGTCTAGGTGAGACGTCTTTGTTTATCCTTGCTTTAAATAAATGCTTGGTAGTTCTAGGCTATGTTCCAGATGTGTAATAGTAATCTACCAACCAAAGGACCCAGTGTCTTAAAATTGATGTGGAAAACGCACAAGCTTACCCTCACTCGACCTGTCTGAAAGTCAGGTTTGCATTTACATATTTGTCTTCTTGATTTTCCTTTCCTATTAGAAACCTGTGGATCAGTATTATGTTCTTTGCATTTGCTGAATAAATTAATTTTGAGTGAATAAAGAAAGGAATAATCAAAAGTTCCAACTGAAGTATTTACAGAGGCATAGTGGGAGGGTAGAGAGGGAGTCTAGGTAGAAAGGAGGAGTATGGACTATATAGTCATAGTTTTCCAGCTCAAATCATGATGTTATTACATCCTTGTGTAGTTGTAGATTACTGAACTTCTCGGAACCCAGTGTTGTTTTACTCTCTGGTGTTTTACCTCAGGTTGATAAAAAGTTCCCAGTATATGGTCTGTCCTTTTAACACCCATCTCCTTTTCTCTGAGCTCTATGATATGTGTCCTGAGAAGACCTCCCTTTTCTTTTCCTCTGTTTTTGAGAGGTACAGCCCAGGTTCTTTTTGCAGCCACTCACAGTTGTACCTGCCACTCTGAGAGCTCACTTTGCTTTATAACCAGTCCTATCTACCAGGGCTGATCGATTCTTTACAAATTAAGAATTTAAAGTCCCCCCTCCTCTGCCTAGCTTAGATGTGCCTCCTTTGTGGCTAAGGTGGGTGGATGAAGCAGATTATGAGTTGGTCTAGCATGGGAGGAACAGCTGATGCTTCAAGATCAGGTCTTTTTCCTGTGGTCACAGAAGTTGTAGTTGACTTTTCTCCTCTGTAAACTAATTACATCAGTACCTGACACAGAGGGGGCCAGGGAGTAACTAAATGCAAAGTCGCATGAAGAGCTCAGCACAGTTTCTACCACACGGCAAGTATTCAGCAGATGACAGCTATTATTAAACACTGTGTGATTGCTGACATAGTTAAAACTATATTTCCATCAGTATCTGCTTATCTCCTTGTTTGACTTAAAATGTGAAAGTAGGAAAATTGTGTCTTTGAGTGTTTCTCTGTAGAGATATCTGACACAGTAAATGAATACTCATTTGATAAATGAATAAACAAAAGTATAAAGTATTATTTATTAGTAAAATGTGTGAAAATCTTCATGTGTTTGTGTATCAAAGGAAATTAATGTACCATTGTTCCTTAACTGACTCCACTTAACTTCCTACTTATAGTAAAAGATATTTTTTCCAAGATGTTTAGTCTAAGATTAAAAAATGTTAGAAAGACAAGAGTTACCGAGGTAGATGAATTGGTAATGTTCTTGCTTTGTAAGAATGAGAACCTAAGTTCTGTCCTCAGACACACATTTATAAAAGAAAAAGAAAAAAGTGGGTGTGGTGGTGCACTCAGGTAATCCCAGCACTGGGGAGGCAGCCAGGTGGATTCCTGGGGCTTGATGGTCAGGCAGCCTAGTCTAAGCAGTGAGAAATTCAAGTCGGTGAGAAACTATGGCCTAAAAGACAAGTGGTACTCAAGAAATGCTACCCAAGGTTATGCACAAGCCTGCTTATGTCCTTCCACATGTGTGCAGGTACATCTGCACATATATGTACCCTCATCTTATTACATGTGCTGAGCGAGCTTTCTCAGCCTTCTCCCCCATCCTCCATTTCCACTAGAATGCTCTCAGAAACCAAAGGATTCCTCCCTGGAGCAAAGGGATCGGTAAGGGAATCTTTCTTCTACAAAGCATTATAAATTCTTCATTGTTTTCTGAACATTCTTGGTCCTCCTAGATCATCTTTAATTTTTTCCATTTTTGATCAAGACCCACCAGCACACAATATTTGTCTGCAGTCAAATTTTTATTTTTTAAATTTATTAAAATTACCAACCCTACATCCAACAGAGGGCTAATATCCAATATATACAAAGAACTCAAGAAGTTAGACTCCAGAGAGCCAAATAACCCTATTACAAAATGGAGTACAGAGCTAAACAAAGAGTTCTCACCTGAAGAATATCTAATGGCTGAGAAGCACCTAAAGAGATGTTCAACATCCTTAGTCATTAGGGAAATGCAGATCAAAACAACCCTGAGATTCCATCTCCCACCAGTCAGAATGGCTAAGATCAAAAACACAGGAGACAGCAGGTGTTGGCGAGGATGTGGAGAAAGAGAAACACTCCTCCTCTGCTGGTGGAATTGCAAGCTGGTACAACCACTCTGGAAAGCAGTCATGCGGTTCCTCAGAAAACTGGGCATGACACTCCCGGAGAATCCTGCTATACCACTCCTGGGCATATACCCAGAGGCTTCCCCTGCATGCAATAAGGACACATGCTCCACTATGTTCATAGCAGCCTTATTTATAATAGCCAGAAGCTGGAAAGAACCCAGATGCCCCTCAATGGAGGAATGGATTCAGAAGATGTGGTATATTTACACAATGGAACACTACTCTGCAATTAAAAACAATGAATTCATGAAGTTCTTAGGCAAATGGCCAGAACTTGAAAATATCATCCTTAGTGAGGTAACCCAGTCACAAAAGAACACACATGGTATGCAGTCACTGATAAGGAGATATTAGCCCAGAATCTCAGAATACCCAAGACACAATTCACATATCAATAGATTTCCAAGAAGATGGAAGGAGAAACCCCTGGCCCTGGAAAGACTGGATGTAGGGGAATACCAGGACAGAGAAGTGAGAGGGGATTGAATGGGGAACAGGGAGGGAAGGGGGCTTATGGTACTTTCGGGGAGGGAGGAAACGGGAAAGGGAAAATCATTTGGAATGCAAATAAAAAAACTTAGAAAATAATAATAATAAAAAAATAGCACCATAATTAAGAAGAAAGATGTAATCAGCATTTGACCTCAAGTCCAGGGGCCTAAGTGTGTTGTATGATAGAGCCAAATTGCACTCCCACACCATGGGGACAACTATGATAGAGATTATGGAAATGGAGTCAGAGCTTCCAATGTTTTCTGTGAAATCTCTCAATTTACAAATGTTGATTAGAAAGAGCAATTCAAAAATTCATCTGGAATAACAGAAAACCCAGAATAGCTAAAACTATTCTCAAGAGTAAAAGAACCTCTGGGGGAATCAGTATCCCGGACCTCAAGCTGTACTACAGAGCAATAGTGTTAAAAACTGCATGGTATTGGTACAGTAACAGACATGTAGATCAATGGAACAGAATTGAAGACCCAGAAATGAATCCACACTCCTATGGTCACTTGATCTTTGACAAAGGAGCTAAAACCATCCAGTGGAAAAAAGATAGCCTTTTCAACAAATGGTGCTGGCTCAGCTGGAGGTCAACATGCAGAAGAATGCAAATTGACCCATCCTTATCTCCTTGCACTAAGCTCAATTCTAAGTGGATCAAAGATCTCCACATAAAACCAGACACACTGAAACTAATAGAAGGGAAACTAGGGAAGAACTTTGAACATATGGGCACAGGGGAGAATTTCCTGAACAGAACTCCAATAGCTTATACTCTAAGATCAAGAATAGACAAATGGGACCTCATTAAATTACAAAGTTTTTGCAAGGCAAAAGACACCGTCAAAAAGACAAAGCGGCAACCAACTAACTGGGAAATGATCTTTACCAACCTTACATCCGACAGAGGGCTAATATCCAAGATATACAAAGAACTCAAGAAGTTAAACTCCAGAGAGGCAAGTAACCCTATTAAAAAATGGGGTACAGAGCTCCACAAAGAGTTCTCACCTGAAGAATATCTAATGGCTGAGAAGCACCTAAAGAGATGTTCATCATCCTTAGTCATTAGGGAAATGCAAATCAAAACAACCCTGAGATTCCATCTCACACCAGTCAGGATGGCTAAGATCAAAAACACAGGAGACAGCAGTTGTTGGCGAGGATGTGGAGAAAGAGGAACACTCCTCCACTGCTGGTGGAATTGCAGGCTGGTACAACCACTCTGGAAAGCAGTCTGGCGGCTCCTCAGAAAACTGGGCATGACACTTCCGGAGGATCCGGCTATACCACTCCTGGGCATATACCCAGAGACTTTACCTGCATGCAATAAGGACACATGCTCCACTATATTCATAGCAGCCTTATTTATAATAGCCAGAAGCTGGAAAGAACCCAGATGTCCCTCAACGGAGGAATGGATTCAGAAGATGTGGTATATTTACACAATGGAATACTACTCTGCAATTAAAAACAATGAATTCACGAAATTCCTAGGCAAATGGTCAGAACTTGAAAATATCATCCTTAGTGAGGTAACCCAATCACAAAAGATCACACATGGTATGAAGTCACTGATAAGGGGATATTGACCCAGAATCTCAGAATACCCTAGACACAATCAGCATATCAATAGATTTCTAAAAAGATGGAAGGAGAGACCCCTGGTCCTGGAAAGACTGGATGTAGGGGAACGCCAGGACAGAGTAATGAGAGGGGGTTGAACGGAGAAAAGAGGGAGGGAAGGGGGCTTATGGGACTTTCGGGGAGGGAGGAAACGGGAAAGGGGAAGTGATTTGGAATGTAAATTAAAAAAATAAAATAAAATTAAATTAAAAAAAAAAAAAAAAAAAAAAAAAAAAAAAAAAGAAAAAAAAAAAAAAAAAAAAAATGTTGAAAAAAATTAAAACACTAAATTAGTCATTCTAGGATGGTTCAAATGGATCAGAGCAACGAATTTGTCATGGCTAGAGGGCCCAGGTTCAGTCTCTGATACAATGATGTGAACATACAATGAGTCCTTTCAGACATTCTGAATGAAGGCAAGATTAAGGTTAGGGAGGCCTTGCTTCCCTAAATCACTTGAATATCCTTTAGAAAAAAATAAACAAAAAACTGTGTCATTCTCTTCTGAGTCCTACAAACCTCTGAGGGGTTCCACAGGATACATAGGTTAGTTTTTCACTTAGTATTCAAGGCTTAAGGGGTTTGTGAGCTCTCTCTCTTTTACTTTTCCATTTGGCACACATTGATCATGCCTTTAAAAAATTAAAGTGAAAAAAATTGAAGCATTGAAAAAAAGTTACTGGAGCCTGAAAGTTCATTAATATCAATTACATTCTTGCATCTAACAGCCCATGCCTGTGTAACACAACTTGTTTGCTGTAAGTGACTGGAGCCTGGAAGTTGGTTAATATCAATTACATCCTTGGATCTAGCAGCCAATGCCTGGGTAACACAGCTTGTTTGTTGTAAATGACCACTGCCAAATAAAGAACAAACAGCTGCTTTGCTTTAGTTGGTATTAACAGCATTACTTTAACTACTTTGATCCTATTCAAGGAGGTAATGAAGAGCTGGCTGCTAGTGATGTTGATAAACGGTGACAGTTTCAGCATTCCGTCCTTAGAGCTGCCTGCTTCAGCCTCCATTATTTAAATTGCTAGTTATTTCAGCCATGCCATTAACCGGAGCTGCAGCAGAATAGCACATAGGAACAGGGTCAGGGACCACTGCTAGCCCTTCTTATTGAGTGCCATATTCTGAGACAGGGACCAATATGCAAAAGAATGGAATGCTTGACTACTCAAGTATTCTTTGCAGTGTTCTTGGAGTGGTTTTGAGTTCTTGCTCATAAGCAGTTTTTATTTATTTGTTTATTTTGCATGTTAGACCAAAATCATATGGGCTTTAAATCACCATGTCTTGGGCTTTAGAAATTATGTTTTCTTTTTTAATGGAAGTAGAAAATATCAAGTATATTGCAGGCATTTTTAGTCTTCCTCTTTAAAACCAAATGCAAAAGCATATAAGAGAAGTTGGGTTGTGGGGAATGAATAAAGTCATTGTCTACTCACTTGAATCGTTTTCACTGTCATTTTTACAAGAGTACATACTTTACTACATAGACCCCCATAGGCGAAGGAGTCTGTCAGTCTTCATTACTTGATTAAGACTCAAAGTTAATTTAGCTCATACATATTCAAATAGCAGATGCTTTCTTTTGATCTAAGCGCATATACACAATCCATCTTGATCCGTTGATCTTGGGAACCTCTTATAAAAGCATGGCCTCTGGCCAGTTGTTTAAGACTTTCAGGAAAAAAGGATGGAGGAGGCCTCTGGTTTAGATTTCCAAATAAGACTTATCATTTTTTTTTAACGCAGGATATAATGCCACGGTCACTTCTTTTTTCCCATTTAGAAAATGTTATCTTGCAATTAGAGAAACTGGACCCTTTGTGTATGAATTAGTAGGAATGGAAATGTCTAATTACTCCCTTGGATGAGAAGATGACAAGCAAGTATGCATTGTGCAATTAATTCATGTACAGTGTGTGTGTGTGTATGTGTGTGTATGAGTATGTGAGTGTGTATTTGAGTGTATGAGTCTGTGAGTGTGTGTGATTGTGTGTGTATGTGGTTGTGTGTATATGTGTGAGTGCGTATGTGTGCAAAGAAATAGAAATGGTGCTTAATTGTTGAAACTTTTCAGTCTTGGGCATGGCAATTTGCTTTCAATGTTAGGTAGAATGTCTTTAGATGGAGTCATAGAAATCTAACTCAACCAATTTATGTTAAGAGGTTGACTCTAGATGGAAGAAGGGCCATAGAAGAATTCACTGTAAGAACCAGAACACTTGTAGTTTCTTACTGTGCCCTTTTAGGTATTATTTCCTTTATAGGCTCTCCTTCCTAACTCCAGTCTGGCCACCGTGATGCCAAGCATGCCTGTATTGAAGTGTCTGAAGGCAGAAATGAGAAAGAACACCCATCCTTATACATATCCTTTATTTTCTTAAGTGAAAATAGAACTTCTCCAGAAGACCTTTAACAATTATTTCTACAGTTGATTGGCCAGCACATCAAACCAAACTGTAAAGTAGTTCTATCAATGGGGCATAAAGTGACCATATTCATCCTGGGTGTACCTGCTTCCTGTTTTTGGATAAGAGTGTGAACGTTCAGTATCTGAACAGTTAGATCCTGTGAAGAAGGAGGGGAGGGTGAAACAACTGTCAGTAGGAATGTAACACATTCATTTAATTCTTCCATCAGCCGTCTATTCCAGAAGGCTGGAATACATACAGAGGTGCTACCCAAGGCCTTAGAGCTAGATAGTACCAGGTCAATGATCCATGCTCCTAGACTGGGTCTCAGGAGTTACTGAGCACAAGGGAAATTGCTAGCAGCAGAAGGGTTACCTCACTTGAATACTCACAGAAGAATAGCAGGGTTTATTTAAGAATACAGAGCTTTAAGGAACCAAATAAAAACTCTCATAATCCTACTCTCCAGTCATCACTTCTAATAACATTCTGGAGAATGTCATAGTTTTCTCTATTTCTTTATGCACACTCCATTTAAACATTCAATAATATCTATTAGCTACATTTTATATAGAGTGATATCCCAAATATATAAGCATATTCAGAGACATATGATTCATATGCTATTTTACCTCTTACTGTTTCACTTTCTATCATGCATATTTAAGGGTAATGTCCCATAAACTAGGACATCAGTTTTAATGGTTGCATACCTATCCAGTTAATAGATAACAAAATGCATTAAATAAGACTTGTATTAACCCATTCTCTTTATGGGAAGTGATACTGTAAATGAATATTTATATATGCTATCTCTTTGGATATGGTTTTATCATTCTTTTGGGATATGGCTTTTGGACAAAAAGTGGGTCTTTTGGTTGACCTTCCTCATAATGATGTGTGTTTGGCTCTTTCTTCATAACTCTTGCCTGGTATTATAGTTTCTTTTTCATTTGGAGTTGTTGTGGAAGTCCTATATTCAGGCATTGTATATCAGACGTAAATTATTGCTGTGACTCATTTAAGTTTCTTCAAGGGATTTGCTGAGTTTATTATGCATTGGAATTAACTGTTAGGAATAAAACAGAACTGTTTACATCCTATGATAATAAAAGAATCTATAGCAACATGTCCAGAGTGATGTTTAACTTCATGGCTCTCTGAAGAATGGAACAAAAATCTCTATGAGTACATGGTTTCAATTCATAGAAATGATTTGTATTTCAATGAACAATTCTTAAGTCTACTGTAGCCAAGATCAAGAGAATCATGAGTTAAATGATAGAATATTGGCTGATGGGATATCACCTCAGCATGTGGTTTTTCTGAGGGATGCTCATAGCCTTAAGATGCCCAGCAATTTGGTGCTGCCAACCCTGTGTGGCCAAGGAAGAGTAAAAACTCTTACAGTGAGGTTGATTGCAGTTCTTGTGGAACACCATGTTGATGTCAAAACATCATATCTGCTTAGTTTTCCATTCTCTGCTCCCACATAGGTGCCCAATTCACTGACAGATGAAGCTTTTAGTCCCAAATTCACTCACTAATACATTCAATAAATATTGCTTCCTTTTGAAAAAGAGTCTTATGTATCCTAGGCTGGCCTCAAACTCACTATATAGCCAGTGTTGCCTCTGAGCTCCTGATTTTCCTGCTTTACCTCCCAAGTGCTGGAATTACAGGCAGGAACCACCATGGCTGGAATTACAGGCAGGAACCACCATGGCTGGAATTACAGGCAGGAACCACCATGGCGTGCATCAAATGCAGTGTGTGCCAAGTAAACACTCTAATAAGAGAGTTATAATGTCAGTTTATGTCAATTGCTTTTAGTTTAATGGGAGATTTTTGGTATTATACCCGCAAAAATTTTTTGCCTACTTTCCATTTGCTTGTCTAGTTGTCTTAGGTGATTAGAACAGTATACAGTGAGGTCAGACTGAAGCTCAACTCTCTGAGGATCTACAGGAAGATGACATATTTTTTTTCTTTATTCTCCATTGTGTTCCAGAGCACATCCTGAGTGCATATTGTCTATTAGTTCCTCTGAAAAATTTGAGCATGTAAGGTTCAAGCCACACCATAATGGTAGGAAAGGTTGCTACTATTGAAAATGAGTGTGGTTCTCACCTGTTCTGTTGCTGGTACTAGCCAGTGGCCATACCAGGCCACCTCTTCCTTTTATTTTTCCTTTTTAGTGCTGAACATGAAACCTGGAGCTTCATTCATACTAAGCAAGTGATCTACCACTGAGCTACATCCACAGGCATCTACTTATTCTTGAAATTATTGCTGTTATTTAGTTAGGCAGAACTTAAAATAGGGAGAATACTTGTTTTGTTTTGTTTTCCCACTGTGTTAAGTTGCCACATCTTCTTTAAAAATCAAAATCAAACTAAGAAGACTTTCATCAACTGTAGTAGTGGACATAAGAATCACCCAGGACTGTGGGAAAATAGGCCCAATGTTTACATCATGCCTCAGACCAATCTCAGCAGTCTCTGGGGCATGTGACCCAGACAGCACGGGGAAGGAACAGTACTGTGCAATGAGCATACTGTCTTACCATCTTACACTCAAGGAACGGTCTTCATCATTGCATTTCTGTATGTCCAGGGAATATGAAGGAAACAGTTTTTTTCTTTGTCCCCTAAATATTCTGAGAAGCCTTGCCATTAAGGAAGAAAAGAAAGAAACATGAATGAGAGAGAGAGAGAGAGAGAGAGAGAGAGAGAGAGAGAGAGAGAGAGAGAGAGAGAGAGAGAGAGAGGAGGAGAGAGAGAGAGAGAGAGAGAGACTAAGAAAGAAAGAGTCTCTTGAATTTTCATAGAATTTCTACTATGTTTGATCTAGGTTTGGCTTGTGACCTTTTATACTCCCCATCAAGATTTTCACTGCCTATTTCCTGAGAAGTTGTGAGATTATCTGAGAGCTGATTATCCAGCCTGGGAATGCTTTTTAGTTGTTTATTTGCTCTTCCACGGCTCCCTTTTCTGTCCCCTTTCTCATTACTTTTTCAGTAGAAACAGAGCCCAGTGAAGAAGTAAAATTTCAGTTACTCTGTTCATTACCAGTTTTTGTGGACTGTCAAACAATATAAATTAAGGATGCATGGTAGAAGAGTCTACAAGTGTTTCAATTCTTTTGTAGTGGAACCCAGTGTAGTTTCTGAACCAGCAACATTGGAATGAATTACTATTCAGGCAGAATTATTTCCTCTCTCTATAAAGTTGCCTCCAACCAGACGCTGGGAGAATGTTATTAGAATTGGCAAAGAAAGACTTTCCAGTTGTGATTAAAATTGTGCACCATGAGTTGGATTACCCAGCTGGGCCGACCTGGTCACATGACCTCTTAAAACCAGAGCCTTTCCCAGTTGCAGACTTGACAGATTCACTCTCACTGCTGACCTAAAAGTTGACAAAGAACTGGATGAAGGGAGAAGTTGCCAAATGTAGGTAGCCTTCAAGAGTGGGAATGTCTTTCAGGTGGCAGGCAGTAGGAAAACAGTACTTTCAACAGAATTCTGCCAACAGCCTTGTGGGGCAAGGACACAAACCAATGTCCCATAGAACCTCCGAATGGAACATGGCCTGTTTTTACCTTGATTGTAGCCAGGAGACCTGGGTCAGCCTTCTGCCAAGTCATATGTATTCTCTGATTTTGTGTGACTAACTCCAAAAAGGACCACAGCTAATCCAGGCTCCTGTGAGCATCTCCTGTTGGTGGTAAGTCATACATGTCATACAGAGTTGCTGGACTGATCAAGAACTGTCTGAAAGACTGTACAGGTAGAAGGCAACTGTGACCATGTTTGCTTTCCCTTAGGACTGTCCCTGCATATCAGTTTTTCTTACTGATTGTCTTCTGTGTCCTCTCACTGTAACAAACCTTATGCATGAACATACAGCTCTGAGCTCTGATTAGAAGGGCCATTCATTGTTGCTGAGGTACAGATATAAGAAATTTTATGAGTCCCTTTCTGGACTAGTTCAAGTAGCTCCTACCTTCAAGTACCATGCCACTGAAGCATCATTTGATGGCAGTGCCTGTTCTGTCAGAGGCCCTGTGGTTTGTTGTCTAATTACTTTTCTGTCTCCAACTTTCCTCAAAGCTGAAGAAAGTCTCCCTGCCTCTACACAGGCACAGGAAGAGATTTGAGACTCCTGGGGAGGGACAGGACTTGGTGGGTTGTCAACTATTCTGTCAATGACATGGACCCTGGGAGGTAAAACATTACATGTGATTACTGTTCCTGTTCTCTTTCAGATCTCACCTTCTTCTCTCCAGGTTCCTGAAGTTGCCTTCCCTATATTCTCACTGGGCATTTGCCTTTGATCTTTATCTCAGGCTCTGCATTCAATCTGGCTAAGCTAGGAGAATTCTTAAAGTGCTAGGTTTTCAGGGCTCTGTCCTTGTGTCAGTTGGAAAGCAGATGTGATGGCTGACTAGTCACAGACAACCACACTGAGGACAACCACCCTATTGGAATTGGGAAGTGATAACTTAAAGGGCATCAAGGTCTATAACGAATTCATAAAACTGCCGTATGTGCCCCAAACCATAGATCTCCCAATTGGATAAGTGAGAGACTAAGAGTGTGCATGTGTAAACCATTTTAATTTACCAAGGAATGAGTAGAACATGGTAGCTCACATATAAACTAACCTTATTGCAATAGACTGATACAGCTGGGATGTCTATATGGAGACTTTGATTTATGATGGGGATCAGCATATTCTGAGAGGTACTTAAGCATATTATTTTTTACTTGGAGTAAATAACTGGGGTTCTGTGATTACTCTCAGAAGCTGTCTTTTCAGTCCTTTTGTGTTGGACTTCCTCAACTTAGGGTCTGTATAGACTTTTCAAGTCCATAATTCTATGGGTTTAAAGAATTAAAAATAGACTTGCAGCTCTGTGATGTAGTGATGCTGCCTATGTTTGCACTCAGAGATTTCCCTTCTGACAAGATCATAAACTCTTCTTACCTTATGTGTGCATTAAAACGTCTCAGGAGCCGGGCGGTGGTGGCGCACGCCTTTAATCCCAGCACTTGGGAGGCAGAGGCAGGTGGATTTCTGAGTTCGAGGCCAGCCTGGTCTACAGAGTGAGTTCCAGGACAGCCAAGACTACACAGAGAAACCCTGTCTCGAAAAACCAAAAAAAAAAAACCAAAAAAAAAAACAAAAAAACAAAAAAACAAAAAAAAACGTCTCAGGAAGTAGAAGCCCCTTGGGGCACTGTGCAAGTTGATCATATCCTTCACTGTTAAGTTCCTTGTCTGTGGAATAATGTTTACATAAGGCTGTCACCTGATAGTGATTCTTCTGGCTCCATCTTTCCATTTCCTGAATCCAACAGATTGGTCTATATGAGACAGGACAAAAGACAGGGAGTCAACCCTGGAGACAGTCTGAGCTCACCCTTTTGGTGTTGTCTGCAGAAGCTACAATTGATGGTGTGCTTGGGAATGATATAAGCTTGCAGGTAATGAGCCCAGGACTGCTGGATAGCCCAGATCTATGCCTTGACCTTTGTTGGTTAGGAGGTGTCAAACTTTGTCTCAAGCATATCAGCTTTGAAAAAGAGCCCCCCACCTCTGGAAGAGTCAAGGGGTCATAAATTTGGTCTCTAGGCAGCATATATGCAGTTGCCTGGCAACTGAGAGAACAGTTTAGTCCTTGTATCATATTGTAAGGAATTTTATCCATCTTAAAAAAAAAGCTAGAAGCATAATTTAAATTTCTGAAGCAGAGTGTGGGTGTTCTCAAGTGGCAGAGCTTTATCGCACATCTAGTTAAGACTCTAACTGCGTAAACTTGATGCTGCTCAAGTTTTCCTGCATCAGGGATGCTATAAACAGAAAGAGCTCTGCAGTGAGGCTGAATGAACCGCCCTTCATTGGGATGGAGTCAGTACCAAATATTCGAAATGCAGCTATTAGTGTTCGAAAATGTAAGGACTGTTTTGTGTAGGAGATTGCCCAGTATCAGTAGTCTCTGTGTTGATGTAGCTGTTCAACTAGGATCCCTTTGCATGTTTTGACCCCATCACTGTATGTACATTGGCCTGGATATCAGCCTTATTGCCTCATGCTCATAAAATTGCTGCCAATGTTATTCTGTTCCATTAGTATTCAATACATGATGAGAGAGAAGAGAATAACAAAGATATTGTTGTGATTCTCCCCTTCCCTTGTGTGCGTGCGTGCGTGCGTGGGTGCGTGTGTGCCTGCCTGCCTGTCTGTCTTTCTGTCTGTCTGTTTCTGTTTCTGACTTTGTTTCTGTCTCTTTTTGTGTCTTAGTCTCTGTCTCTCATCACTTCTTAAAGTCTTATAGGTTTTTTAAGTCTTATAGACTTAAATGTGTTGAAATGAAGCAGAATTAGTTCTTTACTGTGCATGTTAGGTCTTCGATCCACCCACAGAAGATCAACTACATTAGTATGAGTGAAGGATGGATAGTTGGCTACTCATAAAGCCTTTTCCAGTACTGCTTAGGTATACATATCACAGGTTATAGACTTAGCCTCAAACTGTTTTTAGAACATTGGCATTTTTATCTGGGAATAGAGATATTTTACATTAAAAATGAAAATCTTCTCAGCTCTCGATACAATTCAATGATCTGGCACTATGTGAGGTTTATGAGCCCACAGGGTTGTCCTCTTCAGATAGATGCTAAGTTCCTGACACTCATCACTACCCCCTCAGCATATACTTGGTCTTCTTGGTTCATGACTGTTCCTTTCTGGCTCCCACAGACATGTGCACCTATGAATGTTGGTCTAAATGCTTGAATTCACATATAGACACTGAAGCAAGAGACCTGTAATCAACCAGATGTTCCATTATGCTCCAGTAATCCCACTGTCATGTTGTTGGTTTATCTTCCCACATTTGTGCTTCTGGTGCTCTTTGGGTGTGTTCTTCTTTGTTTTATGCCCATATAATACAATGGTTATGAGTGCATCTTTGGATATAATGCTGAAGTAGTTCAAGATCTGGTCATACTACTTACTAGTTTGTGGCCTTGTCTTCCCAGCCATGAGACCAGGGAACTGCTTCACATGGTTCATTTGAGAATTTGCACAATACTATTCTTGTATTAGTTTACCCAATACTATTCTTGAGGAATATGATGATGTCTCTGTTAGTGTGCTAACTGTATCAGTTCATGCTTGGAAGGGCCATTTTGGGAGGGGAAGCTCAGCATCTTCCATAGTCAGACTGCTGCTGCTACTGCTGTATCCCATGGATTAGCTAGGAGAACTTTGAGTAGCAGTGCTTGAAAGACACTAACCATCTGGAATAACTGCCTACTCCTTTCTAAATGAAATCAGTTCCACCTGGTTCATGCCTTGAGGTAATTTACCCAGCTCCCAGAAATTCACTTCCGCAACAAGATTGCTCATTTCTATCTGACTGAGGCCTTCCTGAATTTATACTGTCAAAGGCTGCAGATATTTTAGTTTGTGCCTGGAGACATAGGAGATAATTCTAATATCTCAAGTGACCTTGGAGATTCATCATTTTTGTTTTACAAAAGTCCTTTTATTCCTTTTATTTTACTTTTTAATCTTAGTTCCATGAGGTCCATCTTTCTGTAGCAGCACTTGGAGAGGACAAGGTCAGGTTTGAGTTGTCTGGGATAGTCAAAGGCATGTTAAATTGGTGGTGATTTTTTTCCATTTTTAACATTGGTTAAGTTGATCCCAGTAAGTCCAAAAACCCACAAAGAGCACCAGGAATTTGTTAGAATACCACGTTTTTACAGTTTAATTTAAAACCATCTGGTCAGGATATCAGGATATTAACTACTTTGGGCAAATATCTATCTGTCTATCTATCTATCTGTCTATCTATCTATCTATCTATCTATCTATCTATCTATCTATCTATCTATATATCTATCTATCTATCCATCAATCATCTATCTATCTATCTATCTATCTATCTATCTAATCTAATCTATCTATCAATCAATTATCTATCGTATCTATCTTTATCCTTATCCCCGGCATAAATCACTGTGGTAAACTTTATGATAGTCAGCTTAGAATAGTCAACTGTTAGTTGAAATATTTTGATCTATAAATTCTTTGAAATGCCTAAACAGTATACTTGACAAAACATATAAACAAGTTTGTTATGTTTTATGCTATGTTATGTGTATGTTTACTATGGCATTGCTAATACTGAGAAATTTAAAGTATACTGTTTTCATTAAAAGGGACTAGTTAAATAGAGGACAATGCATCTGCACACTGCAGGTTACACACTGCACACTACACTACATGTGTTACCTGCAGACCATATATTTTTGTAAATTGGTACTAAAAACATCAAGAATGTGGCAGAGAAATATATTATACAGATAGGCATGAC
Organism: Tokudaia tokunoshimensis; assembly: GCA_036184795.1. NCBI lineage: Eukaryota > Metazoa > Chordata > Mammalia > Rodentia > Muridae > Tokudaia > Tokudaia tokunoshimensis. The sequence continues at coordinate 105,436,684 of BTHU01000011.1, read as the reverse complement.
ATGTATAGTAATGCTCTCTCTGAGAAACATGTCCTGTGGAAGTTACAGACAAAGGTTACAAAATGAGTTTGTTGGGACTCTCATCCTGGCTGTCAGTGAGCCATAAGTTCAAACAAGTCTAAGGATTTCTCTAGGCTTTGGTTGTTTCCTGTGTAAAGGGAGGTTGTGATGTTTCCCCAATAAAACCATTGTGAAAATCAACAAGTTACTGCTGGGCATGCTGTGACCTTATCATTCCAGAGGTCAAGGCAGAAAGACCACACACACATTCAAGGAGAGTCTAGGTTACATTGCAAGACCTTTCTCAGATAAAACAATTTGTATATACATTCCATCTTTCAGAAATATTAGCTGCTATTATTAGTGGCAGTGTACAGAAAAAAATACAGAAATAGCTTACATAAATTTAAAAGATGTCTTAGTCTTCTGGAAGCTTGTGTGGGACTTTGACATACATGCAATTCCTTGGATATGTATTTTGTAATGTACATGTACTTTGAAAAGTTGAAGTTGTGAGTAGGGACAAGTGACTAAGAGTCTAAGTATATGGAAAGGGGCACAGAGGACCTTTACTGACTGAGTTTGAACTACGCATGCATCAAGCACATAAATCGAATCTAGGGGAATCTAGGCAAGGTACCAAACAGTCCCTAAATGCTTCAGAACCTCAGAATCTCTAAGTTCTATTCCAAGTTATTCTACCAATTTGTCACCTTCAGCTCATCTCTTCTGACAGTAAGACTGGTATTTGATACAGATTTTATCTGATTATGGGACAGCTGATGTGACAATAATTATTGTCCATTAAAGAATATGAGTGGAATATTAGATTGTTACCTGGAGAGAGGATGCTACATTCAGAGATGAATGTTCTTGAGGGAGACAGTGCTCATGCAGCAACAAGGGGAAGCAAGCATTTGGAGGGGACTCTTAGGATCCAAGAGAACATGGTCTCCAGTCTGAATCTTAGCTGAGGGGGGTGAGGGCTGAGGCACTGCCCACTGTTACATAGACAAAGAGGCAGGCAGCAAGTAAGAATGGTGACCGATGCCAGTGGCCTTCCATCTAGAACATAACTGTCCACACATATCAGTGGCAGTGGTTATGTTTTGAGGAAGGTTCATATAATTCTGAAGGTGAAACGTCAAGCAAGAAACCAGAGTTCTTGTCATTAGTTCCATACCTGGGCCACAAGGCTATGCCTGGGCATGAACTTTTCTTGCACCTGGAGAAGAGGTGATGACTTGCAGCCTGTGCTATGGCTCCTAATCAAGAGGACAGACAGATAAGAGGTCCCAGTTGGAGTAGCAGGCTATGGGGGGAAGACACCTCCCATCTGAGGCTATGTTCCTTTGGCTGCTAGAACTCCTTTCCAAGGTATAGAGATGTATCTCCCAGTGTCTATTTTTACTATTGCTTACAGTGGAGCCAGACACCATTCTTTCCAGCTATTGTAAAGACTAGAGCTACCCAGCCCCTCCAGCGCACCACAGCTGACAGCTAATATGTCCTTGATTCCAAGACAGTTGTCGATTTTCTCCTTTGAAACAGGTTGATGGACTCAAAAATCCCTTGAAACATTTAAAGTCTGTGTATCCTCCAGCTTTTAAGGAGAATGTGTGTCTGTTTACAAATGTAACTGTTCCTTTGATTGGATAATTTTAAAAACAGTATAAAATATATAGAGATTCTTTAAAAATAAGTATAAGTAGGGCCCCTACAATTAGCTGACTCTCTTCATTTTGAAGGTATTCAAGGTGTTTCACTACTATCTGTGGAAAAAAAAAAGAATAAACAGCCTCATTGAACAAAATAGCTTTCATTATCTGAGGAAAGCAAAGCCTTCTCTCTCCCTTTGTACCATTCAGGCATGACTTAAGTTTTCTGTGCCCAGGATGGAATCTGTCATGTCCATGTGAGTAGTTACACTGTGACAAGCTCACAGCCACCCACATCCATATATACATGCAAAATTAGCAACATTAATAAAAAGTGAAACAAAATGTGCTTCTTAATGAATGCCCGGCTAACTCTAAAAGGCATGTGAGGCTTATGTATAAGTAAATCCTTCCAACAGTTTCAAAGCATAGACATTTTTATCTTTATATTTGTCCATAATATCAAAGAACTTGTTGAGGCTGAGCTCTGTGAGAGGTTATTCTTCAGAGCTACCACTGTCCTTACCTACCACCGTTAGATAGTAGGTTCTCTGACCCAAAAACCTTTCTCAAAACTAATTCTTGGTCACATTTTTCTCACCATTTTTTCAGTCTAGAGCTGTGAGAGGAAACCATTCTTTGAAGATAAACTATGTTGAGATGGATTTGTTTTGCTTTGTGTGTGTGTGTGTGTGTGTGTGTGTGTGTGTGTGTGTGTGTGTGTGTGCCCATGTGTGCATGTGTGGGCATGTGTGTGGATGTCTTCCTTGATTAGTCTTCATCTTGACTTTTGAGACATAGTCTTTCAATGAATGTGGCAATCACTGAGTTTCAGAGTATGTATGACCAGATTTTTAGTGTGAGTCCTAGAGATCTGAACTCAGTTCTTTGTGTTTGTATGGCAAAGACTTTACCTGATGAGCCATCTCCAAATATGATGATAACCCAATACAATAACCACTTCCCCAAACCAAAAAAACAAATATCAATCAAAAAGAAAACCAAACAACCCTCCCCCCCAAAAAAAAAACAACACAAAATTGTAACCAAGTAAAAGCACATAAGAAAACTGTGAAGTCCATTGTATGTTGGTCAACTACTTCTGAACATGAGGCCTACCCTGAAGTAGTTGACATATCAGAGAAAACTGATTTTCCTTCTCGCAGTAGGTATAAGTGACAGTTGTTAACTTTTACTCTCATTCATTTATTCATTTAATTTTTTAAAAAGAAATAACAAAATCAAATATAATAAGATAAAAGAAAAATGATCATATTAAAATTGGACAAGACAAATCAACAGAAGGAAAAGAGCCCAAGAGAAGGAATAAGAATCAGAGACCTTGTTTACACACTCAGGAACCCCCTAAAAATACTGAACTGGAAGCCATAATAGCTACAACCAAGGACCTGGTGCAGGCCCTGTGCTTGCTGCTTCTGTCTCTGTATGTTCATATGAGGCTTAGTATCCTCCATACCCGCTGGCTCTTCCCCCGTGCTTCTCCATGGGGTTTTCTGAGCTCTGAGGGAAAGGATTTAAGGTGGGGTGTTACAAGGTCTTTCTCTGTGTGATGTCAAGCTGTGGGTCTCTATATGTGTTCCCATTTACTGTAGTAGGAAGTGACTCTGATGATGGCTGAACAAGGCACTGATCTGAGTATAGCAGAATGTTATTAAGAATCACTTTATCACATATATATATATATATATATTCTTTTTCTTAGATGAATATTATTTGAGTTTACTGTAGGTACCTGGGCTATCAAGTCTCAGATTCTTGGTCACCTAAGCCCTGTCAGGAATGGGTTCCATCTTGTGGAGCAGTTCTAAAGTCAACTCAATTTTTGGTTGGTTACTCCTACAAGCTTTAGGCCACCACTGCTCTAGCATATCTTACAGGTAGTAGACTTTTGTAGATAAAGGGTTGGTGTTTCCATTTTTCTTTTGATAGCAATGCAGATTGCTTTCCTGTACCAAAAACACTGGAATGTAGGGATGAAGGGTCTAAGCAGGTGCCAGCTGGGCCTCTCTGTGTTCAATAAGTTGTGCTAATGTTGTCTTCAGCAGTGTGACCTGATTGTCACCTTATGGAGAAAAAACTATAGTCTTCACAGTAGTGTGGTTAGTTTAGGGATTCCCCTCAGGCCCCTTTGGCCAACAACTCAACTAGATGTAATCCAATCTTGGCACTGGAAACTTCATTTGGTGACAAGAAATGGCCAGCTGGGACTCTACCCCATAATTTGGCAATTTCATTTAGATTGCCTTCATATATGTGTGTATTTTAGGAAGTTCCTACTTACTACTCTTCCTTAGCTGTCTTTGCCCATATCCCCTCCCACAACCCCCCTTTCCCACTTGACCCTCCTGTTCCAGTGCCCTGCCCCATCCATTTATAATTATTCTATTTCTCTTTCCCAGGGAGATCTTTCTGCCCCTACTCCTTTACTCCATACCTACCCTCCATGGTTCTATGGATTATTGATGACTTCACAGCTAATATCCATATACAAGTGAATGCTGGAGATTGGTTCTAATGCTATGAATTAATCTGTATCCCCCCACCCCAAATCTGGAATCTACATATCTAAACAAACACTGAAGGTCCTTCTACCCAATTGGTTTTTGATTGTTCAATAAAGAGCCAATGGCCAATAGACAGGCAGGTAGATTGAGGTGGGATTTGGAGATAAGTGTGGGCTAGGAACCAGGAGAAAGGAAGGGAGGAGAGATCACCATAATGGGGAAGAAGAAAGACCAGGCCCACTGACATGTGAGAATCAGGGAAACTGGTTACAAGAGGCACTTCCCTAATTGTGTTTGAGATAGCAGAGATGAAATATAAATTTTAAAAGATGTTAACTCAAGAGTACTGAATGGAAGTGTTTGCTGGCAACTGGAAGGATTAAAACTGCTCAGCCTTTGAGATAGTCAAGGCATATTTGTGTGTGTGTGTGTGTGTGTGTGTGTGTGTGTGTGTGTGTGAATCCAGAGTGCTCCTGGGCAGTTACATTGTTTTAAATACTTTTTTCAGCCATTTGAGTTTCCTGTATTGAGCATTCTATGTTTAGATTTCTATTTCATTTTTTAATTAGGTTATTTGTTTTCTTGGTATCTAGTTTTTTTGAGTTCTTTATTTATTTTGGGTATTAGTCCTTTATCAGATATGTAGTTGGTAAACATCTTCTCCCATTCTGTTGGCTGCCACTTTGTTCAAAAGATGATCTCATTTACTATGCAGAAGCTTTTCAGTTCTATGATGTTCCATTTATTAATTGTTCTTCTTCGTGTCTGTGATGCTAAGGCAACCCTGAATAATGAAAGAACTGTTGGAGATATCATTATCCCTGAACTCAAGTTGTATTATAGAGCTGTTGTAATTAAAGCAGACAGGATTGTATTGGCACAAAAACAGACATATTGATTGATGGAATAGAATTGAAGATCCAGATATAAATCCACACATCTATGGACACCTGACTATATATATGAATGACAGCATCTTCTACAGATGGTATTGCCCCAAACTGGATAGATGCATGTAAAAGAATTCAAATAATTCCATACTTATCATCCTTCATGAAATGTAAGTCCCAGAGGAACAAAGATGTTCACATAAAACCTCATACATTTAATATGATAGAAGAGAAAGTGGGGGATAACCTGGATCTCATTAGAACAGGAAAAGACTTTCTGAACAGAACTTTTATTTTATTTTATTTTATTTAAACTTTTAAAAACAAGGTATGAATTTACATGTACAGTTCATAGATAAATATTAAGCAAGAACATACTTACAAATTAAATACAATCAAAATGTCAAAACCAAGATCAAATTCGCAATATTAATTTAACATAATGTATAATATTGTTTGGGTAAACAGAATCACCTCTGGAAATATCAGTATGGAGATGTCTGTTATGTCAAAAGTCTCAGGAAGCTCATCATATCTATATTACCTAGAGCTATGTAGTGACTGAATTTCCCATACACATCAGCCAAACAGTTCATTTGTTTTCACACTTCCTGGGGATTAGGTGCAGGAACAAATCACACCTCTCAATGCAAGTATAAGCCAACAAATGCCTAGTGTCCATGTCTCAGGTGGCATGCATCTGTTTCAGCACATACCTGGAACTTACCTAATCCTATTTAAATAACTATAAACTTTCAAATGCCCATCAGAAATACTGAGAGATCTGAGCATGGTAATATACTCCTGTATGCACTTGGTAGGCTAAGGCAAAAGGATTATTAGTTCAAGGCTAGTATGGGTTACATACTGAGTTCTAGGACAGCCTGAGCTTCACAGTAAGGCTTATTTTCCAAATAAAACCAGAACCCAAAACAAAGTGAGAACAGAAAATTCAAGACATGCAAGTACATGTGTAACGACTTCACTCTAAACTGATGTGGTTCAGTATTCCTCTGTGTACAAGTCGACTATTCCCGTTGCTAGGGATGTTATCTCGATGGGGCTTTGTATGGCTTCCTTACTCTCTGCACTGAGAACATTGTTTGAAGTCATTGAAGGGAGAAGTTCTTCCCTGAGAACCTTTTGTAGAGAACACTCCTGCTAACTCAGCCTTTTACTCTGCCCCATGTTCCTCCGGCACATTCATCACCTTAGCATCATGGCTTCTTTGCTTTTGTCTGTTTCCAATATTAAATGGAAGTTCAGCTGACAGTGGGCATGGGTTTACGGAATTCCCACTGCCTCACTTAGGAGCTTACAAAGATCTGTTGAAAAGAGGGAAAGGTCCTTGTTTTTTAAGCCAGTATTCTTTTTGTTATTGCTCCAAATGCAGTCTACTCATGAGAGACCTATGTAAAACCTCTCCAACCCAAGTCTGCTTCTCATTCTCTCACTGAAAGGGTTTATTTGTTGTGTACTGTGATGTATGCCAAGCTAGTGGTACCACAGACTTTCAGAGCCTCTCCTATCTCTCTTCACATCTTATCAAAAGAACACGAGGATTACAGATGTGTCCTACCAGGACCTGCTTTACATGGATGCTGTGGATTCAAACTCTGGTCCTCACATTTATGTAGCAAGTACTTTATACTCCAAATAACAGCTCCTGGACAGCTTTTCTTCATTTGTTCTTTTCCAACTAGGCCTTGAGCTTCCCAGGATGGCATCTTTTTTTGAGTAATCTAAAGGCCTCCAGCATAGCATGAATGTAGAGCTGCAGTCATACATTCAGATCAGCAAAGAGACTACAGGACACTTTGGCCTTAATATCCTTTGCTTCTGTTCCCCAATATTGTGCCAGTGACCAACATGACAGGAACTTGATGAGGGCCAGTAGATAGACAGCAGGTGATATAAGAAGATACCATGAGCTTCAGGACTGAATTCCCTCTGGGGCAGCCTGAGGGCAATTCTAAACAGCAGTAAAAGAAATTCATTTTAGTTCATCTGAGACATGAACCTCCCTGTCATGTGTCAGGTGGCCTTCCCCCTCTATGTACACAGATGTCTACATGAGAAAAACATTGCTCTGATAGGGAGGACAGATGGAAGGAAAGGAAAACACACAGGGATTTTCTTCCAGCCAGTCATTCATTATTCTTCTCATTCATTAATTCTTCATTCAGATATGAAGTACTGTCTGCTTGCTAGTAGATTTTGAAATAATCTTATGCTGATTGGTATAGTCTCTGTGGGATCGAGAGATACAGGCATAGCACAAGAAAATAAAAAGTGTAGCTGTGTCAGAATGTACATGGGCTATGCTTTATTAAGAGATAGGTAAAGTTCTCCTTGAGGGGGCGAGTCATTGAACCCTAAGAATGTATGGGCCTTTAACTGTGGTCAGTGACCAGAAAGTAGCATCTGTGAAGGGTCCAAAGGGTAGCATCAGCATGTTAATAACTGGGGTGGCAGTGGAGGTTTAGAAGAGTAATTCTACTTGTGGGTCTGAGAAAGAGGGTTTTGTTTATCTCTTTTTTATCTTTAGAAGAGGGACTGGAGCTGCTCCTTGAGGGGCAATAGGTCACTTGCTGACAGGAACATGTTAGAGAAGACATTTGGCCTTCAGCAGACAGGCCTTTTCTTCAGCTCAGAGGTGACAACATAGGGAACTGATGGGGAAACAGTGAAGGGAAAGAGAGCAGCTCTCCTGAGAGTTCTAGAGTAAGTATCTGTGCATGTGAGTCACACCTCCAAAACATTTGCTGGTTTGAAGCAAAAGTTTGTTATGTTTAAAAGGTTAACAGTATATGAAGAACCAGCTAATTCTTAGCTGATGTGACTATTAACGTTTCCATCAATTATTGATCTGTATATTAGTAGTGTGTGTCAGCCTTTAAAACACCTTATCACATTGAATCACAGATACCATTTTTGCAGGGGAAAAATGAGATAATTTACTGGTAAAACATTACAAATTACACTGAGTCGACATCACTCAATTACAGCCACATTACTGAATTACACCTGTTCAGCCCAGAGCCCAGGGAATTTATTAGCACAGCCTCCATTAGAGCTAATGGAAAGTTCAGTTCTAAAACCCTTGGAGGACACTGCATGTTCTGCAAGAGGTCCTTTTCCTGTTGGGACTGTCCTCAGGCTTGTCTAAGCGAGTTGTGCGGACTTTATTGTTCACCAGATTTGGGAAGCCACACCAATGATGTTCACTCCTGCAGGTGATGACATCGAGTCCCTGGCTGGGCGACAGAAGCATGTTCAGCCTTGCCTTTTCCAGCCTCCTCATGGATGACCCTCTCCTCAGCCAGAGGGACACCGAGGAGTGCCCCATCCTGGGCTTTGCTTACCCACCGTTTAGTCTCATTATCAGCCATTATGTTCACTGTCCATGGCCACCCCTGCTTATTGATTTGGGACCTAGGCCATTTTCTAATTGTTTCCTTCAAATTGGGCTCGCTCTAGATTGCTGACTCTCTAGATTGAGTAATTTCTCTCCTCCGTATTATGCCCCTTCCTTCCCCTCCCTCATTAATTTCCTGGATGGACAGAGAATCTGTGGGCCTGACACACACAGACATCAACTCCCACCAAGACCACATGAGCTGTGGCAGCTTACAAATAAAAAGACCAACTTGGACCTCTAGGGTATATTAAGGAAAAACAAATGAAGATTCATCAAGCCCCCTTTCCTCCCAGGGCATATTTGTGTGAGTATACTGTGCAAGTTATTCAAGTGAGCACTCAGGAGGCACAGCAGGATGAAGAATTCAATGTGTCACCTTACGTACCTTTCAGTTTCCCCAGCAGCTACTCACTTTTTAGGATGAATTTAAGAATCCATGTTTCTCTGCAGAAAATGGGGGTGGGGGCAGTTCAGTACTTCTAGTCCTCTTTGTCTTCCTTCATAATTACCAGTGTTCTATGGGTGATAGAACGAAGTCCATAGCCTCCACAACTCCCCACCCCGGTACCACAGCAGTAACAATTTGATTGGCACACATTTCCAAAGTTCTCTCTGCCCAGTACCACCTGTGAGGCACTGAGTGCTATGTGACTTCTCAGGGCAGCACCTGTAAACATGTACAAGTAGCTTGGGCAGACATGGTCATACTGAGTCCAAGTTAGAAAAACCAGGCCAGGCCCCAAATTTCCCAAACACACCCGACCAACAAAGGAAGCAGCATCTTGATAAATCATTGCTGTCTCTACAGCCTCACTAACATGTCATCTGACCTTGGTGTATCTATCTAGGGATCAAGAGAAAACTCTTTTTTTGTTTTGTTTTTTTGTTTTTATATTCTCCAGCAGTTTATTTCAGTAAATGCAACCTGGGTGTGCCTGCAGGTGGGCAGGGTGCTCCACTGCCGCAGGAGTCACGCAGCCTGGCTTTATTGTCAGGGGAATGGGCATGACTCAAAAGCCAGCACCCTCAAGGAAGATGCCAGGCCTAGCCAGGCCCTGGAGCAGAACACTGGGGACCCAGGGACCAGCCCTACCCCACATGGACATGATGACCCCAAGGGTCCTACGCCGTCATCTTTTCTTTTCCCAGATGACTAAAGAATTGGGGGTAGAAAGGAGACTGAAGTCTCAATTCTCAGCTTGACATTTCAAGCTCCAGACTGGAGAGATACGGGGTGAGGGGGAAGCAGGAAATCTAGTTTCCTGACACAGGCCCTCCTCTGAGCTGCTACCCCCCAACACTGCCAAGCCCATCCTGGAGGGAACCAACCAAGTTATACGAAGCCTGCCACCCCCGTTCACAACCTGTTCATAACCCCAGTTCATCTTTCTGGGTCCTCTTGAGCCCCTTCATGTCCCTCTGTCTCTTTCTGGTCACTGGGTGTGGCAGCCTGAGGCTGGACAGAAACAGCCCGAGGTCAAGCAGGAGCTAGGCTACCAGGTCCTGAGTCAGTCCAGTCCTCCCATTTATCCGACCATTTACAGACCCTGAAACAGAGAGAAGAGGCAGGGGGCTACAGTGGCAGGGTCTGACCCTCTCCCTCACCAAGCCCTCTGAAGCCCCCTCCAATACCCCAGATTCCTTCAGTTCCAGATAGGTCCTGATCTACAAGCATCTACCCAAGAGAAAACTCTTAGGGAGTCAGTTCAGCATGGTCCCCACTGTTTGACATGGCTCGCTTGGATTGTGATTATGATAATAATCAATGCATCTGTTTTTCCATATGTAGGGACCTTGTTTGTCCATCCCATCCTGGAAGATCCAGTGCAGGTGCAACTTGCCTCCTTCCCAAGGCCCAGGCCTGCTGCCAGACTCTGCCTTGACTCTCTCATCTAACCACCTGTAGTGACTCTCTGGACAGATATAGCGCTGTCAATCTTGCCTTCAATAAGACCTTCTTGAACTCTGACATTTTTAATTCTGTGAACTGCAAACCTGCATGTGCGTGTGTGTGTGTGTGTAGTTTGCATGTGTCTGTGTGTGTATGTGTGTGTGTGTGAGGAGTTTGTATGTGTATGTGTGTGTATGTGTATATGTGTGGGTGTGTGATATATGTATTTATATGGTGTATAATGTGTGATCTGAGAGTTAGTAGTAGTACTTATGGATGGTGCAAAAGACTCTCTGGTTTCTAACATCCCTGCTATTGAGGGGAATTGGGATTACCAGGTGTCCTACTTTGCTTCTCTGTAGCCGGAACAACACAGAAGAACCTAAAGCAACTTGGGAGAGGAAATGGCTTTCTTGACTCATACTGCCAAACCCCATTCTGTCTTTGTGAAAAGTCAGGGTAGGAATTAAAGGCAGGGATTTAGAGGCAAAAACTGAAGCAGAAGCCATGCAGGACTGCTGCTTACTGGCTTGGTTCTCATGGCTTACTCAGCCTGCTTTCTTATCCCACTCAGGACCACTTGCCCAGGGGTGGTTTCACTCCCAGTGGACTGTGCCCTCCCATATAGTCAGTCAAGAAAATGCCTCCACAGATGTGACCAGAAACCCATCTGATGAAGGCAATGCCTCAACTGAGGTTTCCTCTTCCCAAGTGGCCTCTAGTTTGTGACAAGTTGACACCAACTAACGCACATACTTGGTAAACTACACCCAATGAAACTGACATAATGCATGAATTTATTGGTTCTGAATGAATTCTGACATTACAGAAAGACAGAAACATGCCCATTTATATTTGTGACATAGTATCCTCAACATGGTATGCTCAAGGCATACCACAGATTTTGGATAGATATAAAAGCTAACAATCATATTTTTCCCAAGTAGAAGTTTAACTAGCAGCTCCCATTGTAATTAGCCTCTAAGTAGATGGAAGAGCCTGGAAAACGTGTGTAATCCATGGCTGCTCTGTTCACAGAGCTGACAATTTAATGTAGCAAAGCATCACTGAAAAGGCTGCTCCTGCCCTGTTGGCATTGTGTGACAAACTAAGCCCAGAAACGGAGAGGAAGGTTAGAAATTCATATAATTGAACAGAATATATTTGTCTACCAAATGTAACAACATATTTGCACTTTTACATTGAATGCTTTTATTTTTCATCTGTTTTCCAGATACTCGTTTTCTTTACATTTTTAAATGGAACTTTTTTGTTTTGAAATTATTTTATTGCATAATTCTCCTTCTCTTTCTTCCTTTTTACTCCCTGATTTCTAAATGCATGTCCTTCCTTTTAAGATTCTTGATATATATATACATATGAACACATATACATAAATATGCATTATACACATGGATGTATGCTGCTTACTGGCTTTGTCCTCATGCTATTTTCAGCCTGCTCTCTTATACAGCTCAGGACCATTTGCCCAGTGGTAACACCACTCACAGTGGGCTGAGCCCTCCCACATGAATCACTAATCAATTATATATTATTATATATTTGATTATAATATACCAATTATATATGTATATATATAATACATAAATACATAGCACAGCTAAAGACATTAATACAACCTCTTCAGTCCATACAACATTGCCTGTATGTGAATGATCTTGGGACTGACCACTTAGTAATAGAGCATTAGTTGGAGAGGCTCCTCCCTTTGCACTTTTGTAAGAATATCTTTTTGTGGCAGACTGGAGATGGGTGTGAGGTGAGGCATGTGTGTATGTGTGAGGCATGTGTGTATGTGTGAGGCATGTGTGTATGTGTGGGGACATGTGTGTATGTGTGAGGCATGTGTGTATGTGTGAGGCATGTGTGTATGTGTGCGGACATGTGCTTTGAGCCTTCATCATAGATTGCATAACAGTGTTGTATTTAGATTAGAAAGATAAGCCCCAGGTTTACCTGCCTTATCCATCAGTATGGGCCTTAGATGAGATATTGCTTGGGCTGGTACCTGTTACCAGGTTTGTACTCCTTATTCTGAGACTTTAAGGCAGCAGTCACTGCAGGGTGCTTTGGCATGTTAAAGAGGCCACTTCAGGCCACTGCATCAACCAACTTTGGCATCTCTGGGAAGAAGTCAAATGGGGTACTTGGAATATAATTGGGATAACTTGGGATAAAGTCAATCAATGACTCAGGGCCCTTTATATACGTCTTAAGTAAAGGAGTCTGAGGATGCAAAATACTAGAGTACTACCATTTACTATGGATAATCATAAAGCTCTCTGCACAGGGCTTTGAAGAAAAGCTAATTTAGGTTCAAAGATGGCATTCCTTCCCTTGCCGACTAAGGCTTTTATGTTTTGATGGTATATGGAAATTACCAGAACCTTTGTATGGAGAGGAGCTCCACAGAGCAGATGTGCTTCTTACCCATCATTGCATGCTATATAACTTCTGCCTTGCCTCATGAATTTTGACTCTACTTTGGAAAAAGGGTCACACACAACTCCTTGATAAATTTTTCGAGACTAGCTTCCAAAAACTGTGTACAGAAGGGTTTTAGCCATTTTCCACCTCTTTGCATGTGTTATATTTCTTTTCTGGTTTGATATTTGCATAATTATTATTCATACAGCAAACATCTATCAAAAACATCTTGAGGGCCTGTCATTTGTTAAATATGCAACTTGAAGGGAAAAAATGCAAGCATTTTAGCCAGTGAAACATGGAAGCTAAAAATAAGCCAAGAGAAAGAAGAGGCAAAGATACCTGCAGAGCAACAGGGGGATGGCAGAAAAATCTCATTCTGTCAACATCCTTGCCATAGTAACATCCTCTCCTTCTCTATTTCCTCAGAGACATTTTCATATTTATGTGTCTATAAAGGTATGCCATGTGTGGTTGTGGCTCTGTGTGTGTATGTGTGTGTGTGTTCGTGTGTATGCACATGTGTGCTTGCAGAAGCCAAAATGTATTAGATCTCCTAGATCTGGAGTTAGGCATGGTTATGAGCATGCTTGGATGTGAACCTAGGTCCTCTGCATACTCATTCCTAACCACAGAGCCAACTTTCCAGTCCCTTCTTCATAGATTTCTAAAGTGTACTTTTAATATTTTAAGCTTTGAGATTGGGGTATATTGAAATTGTGATCACATAATCGCCATAGTTAGCTAAGTTGGAACAAAATTGCAGTGGTCTGTGTATATAACATCAAAACACTGAGCATCCGATCCCTGAAATGGATGCCAGGTATTTGTTTGCGAAACTTAGGTATCAATATTTAGCTTTGCCTTTTCTAGAGTTAAGAATTACTTTTTTTCTTTACATCTTAGGTTCATGGCTGAGGATTCTATACCAAAAGTTACTTTATCAAGAGAAAATCATACACATTTATTTAATTTTTGTGAGTAATAGCAGCTTCCAGTAAGGAAATAAATAGACCTAAGGTAGCCTATGTAGTGAGTCATGCTAGATTTACTAAAGAAGTAGATATTCAAGGAGTGGCATTATGAGGCAAAATGTTTATGATCTGAGGTAAACTCTTGGGAACTTAGCAGGGCCCATTTGTCTGTTCAATGTTTTCCCTGTCCTCATGTCTTCAGTGATAAGAGGTTCTTGAGGGACTTGTCTTACATAAGAGTGCATGGCCTGATTCAGGAAATAGTAAGAATGTCCTCTCTGGGTTTTAAGATATGCATCAGAGGAGAAGAGTGGAGAGTAAGGAGACTTCCCTGCTCCACTGTGTTCTCGAGTGTCAAGGTGCCTAGGGGAGTGCATCCTTAGGTTCAACACTTCTATGCCCCGTATTTTGTCTATAGCTTCGATTAGATTTTCTAGATATTTCTAAGCCAGAAGTCTTTATAATTGGTGCTTTGATGTACTTTTACATCACAGTAAAAAAAAATCACATAATGATGTATGTCCCTTTAAGCAAAAATATGATGGATAGGTAGATTCGGATGTTCTGAGCCCATTCTGTAATCAAGCTCCCCATCTCACATGTGTGGCCCCATGATTTACCTGTCATACTTACATGCAGAGTCTCATAATCCATCCATTACACTTATATATGTGTCCTCATTGCCCATTCATCATGTGTACATGTGTGATCTCATTAGTCACCCATTATCCTCTCATGTTTAACATATGGTTTGACTATCCACTCATCATACTTACATGTGTAATCACATTATCCAACCATTATACTTATATGTGTTGTCATACTCTCTACCCATCAACCTTCCATGCATAGCCCCATTGTCCATGAAAATAATGGCCTCAATCTGGGTGAAAGTCTTGTTCCAACAGGAGTTACAAATGGCAGTTCTCTAATTCTTCATTCTTTTTCATTTATTACATAGAATAATAATTCAGGAAGAACTTATTAAGCATCTGGTTACCCTGAAATAAAGATCATCATTAGAATATTTGTTTCCTTGTTACATTTTAATTTTCAGGTGAATGAGTATTTCATAAGATCGAAGCTGCAATCAATGAAGGTTTTTTCCTTGAAATTTTAATTTCCCAACATAAATAAGTGTTTTGACTCATTTTGTCATTAATCTTTCAAATTCCTCCAATTTCCCATTTTAGGCCAGCAGAAATTTCTTATCAATCACCATCACCACCACCATCTTATTTTTAATTGCTTGAAGTGTATCAAAAAATGTCAAAACTAAGCAGGACGGTACCCTTTCTGAGCTCCAAGGACACCCCACATGCACATGGTACACAGACATATATGCAGACACTCATATACATATAAATTGTTAACTGATGGTCAGGTTTGTTTCTTCTGTGTCTCCACTTCTCTCCATCCTCCCCCTTCTCATGGCTTCCTCTCTACAACTTCTGTCCTTCCAGCACAACAGAATGTCCCAGGTAGGACATGGGATTCTTCTGTTTAACTTGCTTTGTTTGTTAAGGTGTTTAGTACAGAGATTGCAAAGCTTAATGCTGCCTAAACAGAATGCAGTTCATCTTCATTCATGCAACAGCCTGGTATTGTTGCTCCTGGCAATGGAGCTTTCCTCTTGGGATGATTTAGGAATCCAGGTTTTCTCATTTTGTGTTTCTGCCTTCCCCTAGGCCCATGATGCTATTTGCATCTAGATAGCAGAAGGGGGAAGAAAGAGAATAAAGGCACATGCATTTTGTAAAAGAATTAACTTTAATTAGCACAGATGCTATTAGCCTGAGCTCAAGGCTGTGGCCACACAGTAGGTCTGTTCAATAAGAGTAAGTATCTGGAAAAAAGAAAATATGAACTTTGGTGACTAGTCTTTCTTATATACTCAAAAACCCTCAAAATGCTTCTTGAATTCTCATCAACATGATTCTCTTTGCTATGTTTTAAGAGGATTATTCTAGTTTATTATAAACATTTTCTGATCTCAGATAATACAAACAAAAGCAAGAAACTCAAAACCAAGACCCAGAACTTTCCATAGGAGGATGTGGAAGAGAATTGGTGATGAGCAAGCCTACCTTTGAGTGCAGCTTTTGGTGATGAGCGAACCTACCATTGAGTGCAGGTTTTCTTTTCCTTCTTTCCTCCTTAGTAAATGATGCTTTTCTATAACTGAGGTGGATGTTTCCAATCTTTTAGGAAAAAAATATAGACAGCAAATCTATGAGTTTGTCAGATTCTTGAAAAACTGGAGGTTATATCTGGAACAGGAAATGGCTGGTATTATAATACTCGGTCCCACAGTGTTGCTCAGTAAAACAAGAGGCTCAAGAGGGCAGGCATCTTGCAGACTTGGTATCTGCCTCTCAGGAGGTGTAGATTCTAAATAGCACTGTCAGTTTTAGTGTAATGGCATTAAGCCTTGATGAGGTGAACACTAAACAGAACTGCACCATGGGTGCACTCTGAGACAGAGAGTGGGTGTTCACAGCAGGTGAGGATAGGGAAGGACTTTGTAAAAGAGGAGGCCCACCTCTGAATTATCCTGCTGGTTCATGCTACCTCCTGGCCTGGCCCCTGGGCCAGAACTGTACTCAGCATCAGTACAAGTAGTCCCTGCTATGTTTGGGCATCTGATTTCAGGGATGATCCCTTCATGCAGAGATATCATACACAGTTTATGACCTGGAGGACCCATGACCCCTACATCCTCCAAACACCCACACTGCCTGGGTTCCGTGGCTACTGTAAAGAAATTCTTGTAACTCAAGAATAAGGGTCTGTGTGTTTTCATTTGGTTCTGAGCCCTGCACACTATGTAGCTGAACTCACATTCAGATTGTATAATCATAAATATTTTTGTATATTTTCTCCATTTCTTTCCTTTCTCTCTTCTGAGGTATTTTAAATTAGATTGCAGCCATCAGTTCACCTTTCCCTGTTGTTTGCAGAAAGTGGGTTAAAACTCTGGTCGTTAAGTGCTGTTGCCACATATAGCAAATGAGCCAATTCTTTCCTTTTACCTACTCTTGTTCCACAGTGCCGCTTCCTCAGTTTCCTGGAAAATGCCCTTGTTCAGTTTCCTCCTCCTCCTTTCCCTCCTTCCCTTTTTCAAGTTCAGACAAGGCCTATTTAATACTTTATATTAAATATGCTCTGGAAGTTTCTTATTCTAGAATAACCCCGCTGCTATTTCTGCTGTAGACCTGTCACAGAGGCAGAGCACACTGTCCTGTGGCAGACCATATGGCCTGCTGTTAGCTATTGTCACCTGGCTTTTTTCTCTGTCTACTTGATTGCTTATAGTGGGAGTCATCTCTGGATTTGACCTAGGTAAGCGAGAGTGAGTGCTCCTGGGGGGAGGGGGTGGTGTCACCATCAGGAGATACCTGCTATTTTGACCTTCTGTTAGTAAAGCCACAAGTCATCTGTAGGTTTGGCAGGTGACAATTTGAAGCTCCTTGGCTGTATTTGGTGAGCTGGGCTCTTCACTGATGCTTGCTATTGGAGTTGATTATTTCATGAACCAATTGCAGACGTCTTTTCTAATTGTTGTTGTTTTTCCCTTTATTGCTTAAACAACTATTCTACAAAGAACTTTCTCTTTTCATGGAGGGCTGTTTGAAATTCACCTTTTCTTTTTGGTTTTTTTTTCCCCTTCCTCTCCCCTTTTCATTTTCTTAACAGGAACTCTTCTTAACTAATGATGTTCTTTAGCTTTGTATGCTTGCTATGTGTATTTTAATATTCTTGGAATTAAATGTGCAGTTCTTGAAAGAGAGAGCCTGCTCATATGCCATCCAATATCATCCAATTCTCCCAGTGTTGTTTGTTCTAGGATTTGGGAAACGCTACTGTGTTCCCTGTTTCACAGATTCATAATCAGAAAGATTAAGGTCAAGTTATAGTCCCCGAAGTTGGATCTTGTGCTGGAACCTGAGTACTCTAGAGCAGACAATAACCACTTTTCTTTTATTAAAATTATGTTTTATATATTAATGGTGATTCCATACATGTATACAATGACATATACTCCTATCCAGCCTCATTTCTGTTTTCCAGCACCCTTCTAATCATCCTAACATGTTCCCCTCTCCATTTCCTTTTTCCTTCTCTCTGTCTCTGTCTCTGTCTCTGTCTGTCTC